>JAHFWI010000062.1:1208133-2416267 GCA_028554975.1 Himalopsyche kuldschensis | reverse complement strand
TTTACCTGAAGAACCCTGGTGATTTGCAGAACAAGCACCATTGTGTTCATTATACCACTCATTATACTCATCAGTACCTATTTTAGGTTTCCAAACGTCAAACTGCTTACACTGTTTACAGCATTCATGGGCAAACACCGGCCCGCCGAGCTATTTTGTCCGGCCCTGATTCATCTCGGCAAAGTAATAGAGAAAGAAATTAATAGTTCCAGGGAAGGATACAATTTTTTTTAAACCATTTTCCTAGTCTATCAGCTCATTCAAACATCACTTATAACTATTATGGAGATGAACTGAAGGCGCTAATAGAGAAATTTGATAGAGGTTAACTGACTTCCAAAACAAATACTACACATTCGCTATATTTGCTCGTCCAGTGGTTGCAAATGAAAATATAGTGCCAGCAAATTTACAGATGGAACTTATTAAGCTTCAAGGGGATTTAGTGCTAAAACCACAATTTTACAACATTATTTTGACGGATTTTTATAAATTATATTTGGTGGAAGAAAAATATATAAATTTATTCGCATTTGCAAGAAGAAGAAGCATTTGTATTTTTCGAGGAGGTAACACATGAAAATCTCGAAAATTCTATGCGATTATAAAAAGGTTAAGCAATATCAACGCCAATATTGATAGTCTCGTAATTCAAGTACAAGGCAAATCTTACTCCCACACTCAGTCACAAAAATTTTGTAATCAGTATGTGTATAATATTATGACGTTCATTTTATAAATATCAAAATATATAATGGGGGGGGCATGGCCCCCATGCCCCCACCCCCCCTTTGGATCCGCCAATGGGTCCTTGACTCGGAGATAGAATGACAATTTGGCCCCAGACCTAAAAAAAGTTGCCCATGCCTGGTTTACAGTATGAACTTTTTACAACAATATCAACAATTTTTCCAGTATAATATTGATACCGCCATATGTGTAAGGTCATCAGAACTCTCTCGAACGGTCTAATTGTCACCTCAGTCTATGAGTTAAACCAATATCAGGACATTAAATTCAGTCTAACATGCCCTATATTGAAATCTAAAAGCGATCCAATATAGGGTAAGAAAAAACCGTTAAATTTTGAAAAGGAACAAGCGACATCCAGGTGCAACGACACCTGAGATAGGTATGGAGCAGCGTTCTCGCTCTAACTATCGCTCTATCTCTCTCTCCCTTAAATCTTTGCTAAAGCGACATCCAGGCGCAACGACACCTGAGATAGGTATGGAGCAGCGTTCTCGCTCTAACTATCGCTCTATCTCTTTCACCCGGGCTGCGTAAGATACGTGGTATTTCACGCAGCCTCCTCTTAATGGTACAGTGGACGCAACTTCTGCTCCACTCAGACCACCTTTTTTATGGAGGCGTCGCTCGCTACAACCGAACGATATGGGGCACATAAGAGCGCGTTTTTTAATTCATTCGGTCTGTCAGGTTTCTACGGTAACTTGAGTGTGCACTATTAAAGCCATATAAAGCCTTTAACTTGGTCGACGGCCCTAGCCGCGCCATAATTAAGGAGTTGGAATAGTTGCCCTCTGTTCCGGGAAACCTTCCCCAGTCAGAGACTAGAGCTCTGGGAAGCACCTTGCGAGTTGTAAATCTTGGCGAAAGCCAAGTCTTGAGCGGTGTTACCAGACTCGAAATCTTCTTCTCCCCCTGGAATCCGCTATTCCCAGATCCTAAAACCGGTACCGCGAAATCGCCAATCGTTCTGGCTGCCAATCGTTGGCTATATACCCGTCGCCTATAGGACCGTCGCCTATATAATCGTCGCGCATCTTTTGGTTTTGGTCTTTGTCTTAAATTCCTAAACAATAACTTCTAGTATTTTCTTAATGTAACTTGATGTAATAACTTCTTGTATTTAATTCGTAAATAAATATGTGTGTGCTTTGCACTATTGTTTGACACTTTGAGATAGTTTCACTTGAGCATCCTATTTTCCATATCCTATCCCTAATTCCCATCCCCTAGAGTGACGGACAGAGGTTCCCTCTCATTTAACGAGGGAAACCGAATCCAGGTCGTCTCAATATCAATTCCAGTATAATATCATATTCAGGTATATCTCCGAAAATATTTATCAGATTGGATTCAAATCTTCAGAGAATATACTTAAATGTGTGTAAATTCCTAAAATGCAGAAAAAAAAAATTCGAATTATTGAAAATACTAACTGCGTATAACCCTTAACAAATGATGTTGGAATCCAATAAAGCACTTGATTTTACACTCAATAATGATTTGGGGCTGATTGTATATTGTAATTTTCACCAGTTAAGTAGGTTTATAAGTTTATGTTATTTTAAGTCGGTAGATGCGTTGGTGGTAGGTTTTGGTATTTTGTTGTTGCTCGATAGATAATTATATGTAGCTTACTTATTATCACCGATGAGTTGTTTGTGTGCAAATTTCCTGTTAATTTCGTCTGTATGCTGCTATAAGTCGGCCCCTAGCCTGTAACAGTAGAGCCGATGCTCCATCACAAATATCATTTCAATAACTGAGATTGTATTGGAGAAAAAGTGGAATTTTTTGAATTGAAAAAAGATTTCACACCACCTGATTATTGTCATTATAGTAGGTATTTAAAAACATTGTACCATCGGTGAGTTGTTTATATTCAAGAGCGAAGGCACGATTAGCTTGAATCGTAATCGGGATTCAGGAGCAAGATATGTGGAAATAAAACAACGTTTTATATAAAAACTGTATTGCAATAAAATAAGTTTATTAGAATTTTTTGTAACAATTTTAACAGCCCGCATCTAGCGGTATCGTAAATACAATGTTAATTAAATAAATAGTTTCAAGGGCACTTTAGTTCTTGTGAAGCATACAAAAATGTTATTTTGCTAGACATTTTCTAGCATCCATACCTGTATTATGACAGTTAAATTAAAATTTCACCTTCGAGACATCAGTGAACAAAAGGGAAAGTGAAGGTATCAAAAATGAACCGTAGACATACGTTATTATGTCATGAAAATAGTTGTATCGGTAATATTTATTTAATATTATTGTGGCTTAATCACCCCCGTTCAACGTTCAATATATTTTACTTGAGAGCGCTTTTAAAATAATTTAATAATCAATGTGCCCATAGTAAATGGTGGATTGCGCATTTGACAAGTTAGACGTTCATGCTGAGTATGTAGTTAGAATGAGCAGCTTACGCCTTCATCATAAATATATTATATATTTATTGTTAATTCTTGGAATAAGGTTGTTTAAGTGATATAGAATAATTAATATCGATAATAATAGTATAAGATCAAAAAGAGTAACACCGGAATAAAAGAAGGCGCCTAATTGGGCAATAGGAATTCTGAGTCGAAGCAATAATACTCGTCCGAGATAGAGACAGAGCATTAATCAGAAGATTCGCTATCGCTGTATATCGTGGGAAGAGGCGCCAGGCAGCGTCCTGAACTTTTCCCGCGACTCGTTGACGGGGTATTTGTTGGATCTGGTCGCTCTTGTCGGGATCCTTTAGTTTGGGTCTGCGGAGTCAATGGTAGTCTTTCAAGACAAATTTTGAGAATTATCGGAAAGGCTCGGCCGGACCCGCTCTGCGATGGAACTTGGCTGAAAAAGGAAATCAATCATGACCACACCACGCCTGCACATAAGATTGTGAATATTTAAAAAAATATTAAATTTCAATGAATTTTGTAAGCCCTGCAGATAAAAATAATCACAAATAACTTGCCATCTCCAGTAAGATGGGTTAAAATATACAATTTCCAATAACTCTGATGTCTTGTTTTTCACAACACTGCGTATGCAATTGAAATTATTTTGTGGGTTGAAAACAGGTCTGTGTGTAAAAATGTAACTCAATAATCAATGTGCCCATAGTGAATGGTGTATTGCGCATTTGAAAAGTTAGAATTTCACGCAGAGTATGTAATTAGAATGAGTAGCTTGCGCCTGCATCATAAATTTATTATCCATTCTTGGAATGTGGTTGTTTAAGTGATAAATTGGGCAATAGGAAGTCAGAAACGAAGCAAGAATATTGGGCCGAGATAGAGACGGTGAATTAATGAGAAGAGCTATTGCTGTCATACACGGTTCGAGGCGCTCCGTAGCGTCTTGATTGGGTATTCGCTGGGTCGGGACCTGGTCGCTCTTGTCGGGATCCTTTGGTTTGGGTCTGCGGAGTCAATGGTAGTCTTTCAAGACAAATTTTGAGAATTATCGGAAAGGCTCGGCCGGACCCGCTCTGCGATGGAACTTGGCTGAAAAAGGAAATCAATCATGACCACACCACGCCTGCACATAAGATTGTGAATATTTAAAAAAATATTAAATTTCAATGAATTTTGTAAGCAGTGCAGATAAAAATAACCACAAATAACTTGCTATCTCCAGTAAGATGGGTTAAAATATACAATTTTCAATAACTCTGATGTCTTGTTTTTCACAACACTGCGTATGCAATTGAAATTATTTTGTGGGTTGAAAACAGGTCTGTGTGTAAAAATGTAACTCAACAATCAATGTGCCCATAGTGAATGGTGTATTGCGCATTTGACAAGTTAGAATTTCACGCAGAGTATGTAAATAGAATGAGTAGCTTGCGCCTGCATCATAAATTTACCATCCATTCTTGGAATGTGGTTGTTTAAGAGATAAATTGGGCAATAGGAAGTCAGAAACGAAGCAAGAATATTGGGCCGAGATAGAGACGGTGAATTATTGAGAAGAGCTATCGCTGTCATACACGGTACGAGGCGGGTTTGAGAATTTTCCGAAGGGCTCCGTCGGATTCGCTCTGCGAAGGCACATTGCTTAAAAAGGAAATCAATGATGACCATCTATTCTTGGGGTGAGGTTATTTAATGCAATGCCCACCAATTAAACTTTTGCGCAATTTATTGAGATTATGTGTGATTATTATGGAGAAAAAATGCTGTGACGGTGAACTACCAACCAGCATAATCTTTCCCAAATTTAATAATTTTGCATTGGTTACCCTTGATGACGTCCTTCCGCAATTACGAAGCGTTTGTCGCCGTTATCTGATGAATCTGAAGGCTCCTCATCGGCCTTTTCCTCACCTAGAAAGAGTTTGAGAGGAAGTTAACAGTGAGGAAGTGAATGATTAGGATGATGATGTCTGTGAGAGAAAAATATCTAATATAATAACTTTCCCTAACGGAATAAGCATAAGGCTGGGAATGTTGAAGTTAAACTCTGTTCTTACAGATTTGCAGGAAAGCCGATCAATATCTGGTAGACCGCTCTACGTACAAGGTTTCATATTTTTATATCTTAAAGAACTGCATTTGAGCATGACAATGCCATATTGAACTCAAAACAGACATTTTTGTTGTTTCGCCCATATGTCCCTACACCCACAATATATAGTCCAGGATGCAATGAAAGCTGTTGCTAATTGTCTGCCGATGGATCTTGAATGCATCGCACTACATATATATTCACATTTTTATACGTTAAGTGTTTGGGAGTCCACTCAAAAGTACTAAACAACGAAACAACCCCAATTTTATCTGAATTGTATTTACGCAGGGAATGCTGTAGCCTCAAATATTTTTAATAATGAAACCTATACGAGATAAACTCGATGATACATATTTATGCATAGTGAAAAATGACATATACCCATGTCCAAGATCTCTTTTTCAATTGAAAAAATCTAACCTTACCAGGACTTGAGCGCGGGCTCACCTCATCGCTAGGTCAAAGCACTTGCCACTAGACCAGATTGTTTATTAAAAATCTGGCATGCGCTTGATACTATTCTCCGAAATCTCAAATGCGCCCGCAGTCACAAAAAGGTTAAGAGCCCATGCGTTACAGCAAGACGAGCTGGCTTACACTAATGCCCGCAGTTGAGAGAATTATTAAGCGGTACAAACCCTTGATCAGTAACAATTGACATTAAAGATATCATTGCAACTTGAATTCAATTAATAATTTTTCTTTTTCGGCAAGAAACTTACTTACAACAATACTAATTGTTTTTTATGCATATAAGTTTCACACCAGTGAAAAAGAGTTGAAATGTTTGAAACAGCTTCACGGGTTCTTCAAACACCATACCAAGAATGGCAGGAGCGTTAAAGGTCAATAAGCTTTTGAAAATGGCCATGATTGATTACTTTGAGCTATCCTGTCTTCCAGCAGCTGTGGAAGATGCGACTGATAAAATTAAAGTGAAGTACCATTTATGTATAGTATGAGTGACACACCTTTACTTGAAGGTAGGCTGTTATGATTATTTTACTATATATGAATATAAACAACTTACTAGAAACAGATTGGCTCGTTCCGGCCTGAATCTCAGGCTCCTCTACTGGCTCGAACTGAAAATAGAATTTAAATAATCTTAATATGGAGAGTAAAAAAAATTATGTGAATATAACAGTCAAGTTCAATGGTCAACTGGGAAATATGTTTTCAAGGCTTAAAGATATCTTTATATCTACAGATTTGATTTTTATTTTAATTTCTTAGTTTTTGGTTACAGTTTGTTAGGAAATTCTGTTTGAAAATTCATGCATTATATTGAGATGTGGTGGGTGTGGCAGTTTGAAACTTTGAAAGAAACCCTGCTGGTATAACCACGCGGTTGCGTGTACACTCCAACTTCTTTTTGTGCAATTTCAAAGTTATGCGGTTTTGTTTTTAATACAATTTGTTATTTTTCATACTATTGTTACTAAATAAACGTACATATGTATGTAATAAACAGCGCGTTGTTCACATACTGTAGGTGCAAAATCCTGTGTTACACCTATTTATTACAATGTGACGTTGAAATGTGCCACTCCCATTTAATTTTTTCTGCAGGTTTCATATATTCATATTAATATTTAAAATTATTATTTGACGTAACCTATTATCGAGAACTATGACCAATTTCCTCATAATCGCAAAGCTATTGTAAGATAGTCAAAATATTTTATTGTAATCATCAATGTATTTTGAAGAAATATGAATTGAAATTGTTCTAGTTCTTTCCAATTTTTCCCGCCTTTTTGAAATACATACATATTCATGCTAAAGTAAGGTTTTTCAGATCGAGCTCTTCAAGTTTAAACAAGTCTTTGCTTAAAACTAAGAACAATTAAACAATCGAATCATTTAATAAGACAAAAACACTAAGAAAAAAAAATATGGTTTCATTTTCAAAATGGCTTAGACACACCTTGACATCGATGATTTCCTCGTCCTCTTTTGGTACTCCAGAAGGATTTGATGCCATTTCCAATCGGAATCAATCACACTTTTACCTTCTAAATAGAAAGAGCTCTAAGCGTTTTCAAGTCGGATGGATTCTAATATTATATACTATTTTTTAAGCGGTGAGTTATATGTATATGTTAAAAATTTTCTGACCAATGCTTCCCGCTGAAACTTCTAGACTGAACTATTATTTGTGTCAGCAAATTGCAAAAATAACGCCACCACCCTTTTGGAACATGAATTCAAAACTAATATTTCAAATTTTGATTTTCGAATTTCAAATCAGCTACTCACACATTTAAATTACTTACCAGCTAAAACTATCTCCCGAACATTAATAACACCCAACAAAAATAAAAAAATAAATATTATATATTTGGTATTATATTTTATATATTACTATTATTGTCAATTTTTTTTTTCAGGGCTGTTTGGACTTCATTCTTCTTAAACTACTTCACAGCTTCATGATTGCATTCCAGTCCCAGATTTGCAGTCCCAACAGCCCTGAAAAATCAGCCACAGGGCCAACAGGCGAGAATGGGGCTGTCATCAAATTAAATAAAGTTTGTGATTTTATTTTAACTCTATTTTGGATGTTAGATTTTGTGATATAATTATGTCGAATGATATAACATTAAATAATTATTGGTCGCTTAGTCCTTAGCTTAGCGACGCCGGGTAGCAATACTAGTATTATATAAACCAAAAGTTGGAAATGTTGTTTTGGTTTAAAAAAAAACTAGATTTTATATGTAAGTGGCCAATAATTGTAGCTGGCCCACAATAGGAGGTTTTACCCTATAAGAGAGTTAAAATATCAACACAACACAACACCATCACACAGATAGATTGCGTTTAATGTAAATAATATAATTTACATTTTTACAAATTAAAGTAAATATTTTGTTTGTCAGTAATTACAGTCAATGAAAAATATTGCTAAGCTATGGGAATACTGTGACTTTACTAAGAAACATGTGCCAGGTTAATGTCATCAGGTGACAAAAACATTTTATAAACGGTTCCTAATGTCTTTAGAAAAAATCCGTATCCATAAAAAATATGTTCTAACCTCACTCAATAAATATCTGAGCATCACTGAGAGTAATATCAAAATATTTGCAAAAAAATATAAACATTATTTGAGTTTCATCAGGTTTTCAATAAATGTGCTCTCGGTCGAAAACTACTAGGCACTACCTATATTACATGCATTATAAAAAGAGCGTCAATAAAAAGCTGTCCTTGAAAAAGTCTGCAACACATGAGTAAAAAATACTTTGATACACCGTTTTACAATTTATATAAACAAGCAAGGAATATTTTTAAGTGAATTTTTATCCTAAATACATTCTCAAACTGTGTTCCGAAGTTCACATATTGGCCACAATCGAAGTTAGTAGGTGTCGCTCGACGTCCTCCCAATTTCGGATGGTATTGAAATTGGATATTCCATGGATTGTTTAACTAGTTTTATTATTTAGATGAATAAATATTTAGTGATACCTTCAATGGACCAGCACCAAAGAATTACAAGTAGGTTTATAAATATAATTATTATATAGGTACCTAATTATATGGGAAAGGAAAAAAACAAACAACTACAAATAATATTTTGAAAATGATCTCTTATTATCATTGGTTTGCAAATGAAAAGAGGTATCAGGTTTTACAATCGAAGTTGCAATATTGACAATAATAGTAATATATAAAATATAATACCAAATATATAATATTTTTTTTTTTATTTTTGTTGGGTGTTATTAATGTTCGGGAGATAGTTTTAGCTGGTAAGTAATTTAAATGTGTGAGTAGCTGATTTGAAATTCGAAAATCAAAATTTGAAATATTAATTTTGAATTCATGTTCCAAAAGGGTGATGGCGTTATTTTTGCAATTTGCTGACACAAATAATAGTTCAGTCTAGAAGTTTCAGCGGGAAGCATTGGTCAGAAAATTTTGAACATATATAACTCACCGCTTAAAAAATAGTATATAATATTAGAATCCATCCGACTTGAAAACGCTTAGAGCTCTTTCTATTTAGAAGGTAAAAGTGTGATTGATTCCGATTGGAAATGGCATCAAATCCTTCTGGAGTACCAAAAGAGGACGAGGAAATCATCGATGTCAAGGTGTGTCTAAGCCATTTTGAAAATGAAACCATATTTTTTTTTCTTAGTGTTTTTGTCTTATTAAATGATTCGATTGTTTAATTGTTCTTAGTTTTAAGCAAAGACTTGTTTAAACTTGAAGAGCTCGATCTGAAAAACCTTACTTTAGCATGAATATGTATGTATTTCAAAAAGGCGGGAAAAATTGGAAAGAACTAGAACAATTTCAATTCATATTTCTTCAAAATACATTGATGATTACAATAAAATATTTTGACTATCTTACAATAGCTTTGCGATTATGAGGAAATTGGTCATAGTTCTCGATAATAGGTTACGTCAAATAATAATTTTAAATATTAATATGAATATATGAAACCTGCAGAAAAAATTAAATGGGAGTGGCACATTTCAACGTCACATTGTAATAAATAGGTGTAACACAGGATTTTGCACCTACAGTATGTGAACAACGCGCTGTTTATTACATACATATGTACGTTTATTTAGTAACAATAGTATGAAAAATAACAAATTGTATTAAAAACAAAACCGCATAACTTTGAAATTGCACAAAAAGAAGTTGAGTGTACACGCAACCGCGTGGTTATACCAGCAGGGTTTCTTTCAAAGTTTCAAACTGCCACACCCACCACATCTCAATATAATGCATGAATTTTCAAACAGAATTTCCTAACAAACTGTAACCAAAAACTAAGAAATTAAAATAAAAATCAAATCTGTAGATATAAAGATATCTTTAAGCCTTGAAAACATATTTCCCAGTTGACCATTGAACTTGACTGTTATATTCACATAATTTTTTTTACTCTCCATATTAAGATTATTTAAATTCTATTTTCAGTTCGAGCCAGTAGAGGAGCCTGAGATTCAGGCCGGAACGAGCCAATCTGTTTCTAGTAAGTTGTTTATATTCATATATAGTAAAATAATCATAACAGCCTACCTTCAAGTAAAGGTGTGTCACTCATACTATACATAAATGGTACTTCACTTTAATTTTATCAGTCGCATCTTCCACAGCTGCTGGAAGACAGGATAGCTCAAAGTAATCAATCATGGCCATTTTCAAAAGCTTATTGACCTTAAACGCTCCTGCCATTCTTGGTATGGTGTTTGAAGAACCCGTGAAGCTGTTTCAAACATTTCAACTCTTTTTCACTGGTGTGAAACTTATATGCATAAAAAACAATTAGTATTGTTGTAAGTAAGTTTCTTGCCGAAAAAGAAAAATTATTAATTGAATTCAAGTTGCAATGATATCTTTAATGTCAATTGTTACTGATCAAGGGTTTGTACCGCTTAATAATTCTCTCAACTGCGGGCATTAGTGTAAGCCAGCTCGTCTTGCTGTAACGCATGGGCTCTTAACCTTTTTGTGACTGCGGGCGCATTTGAGATTTCGGAGAATAGTATCAAGCGCATGCCAGATTTTTAACAAACAATCTGGTCTGTGGCAAGTGCTTTGACCTAGCGATGAGGTGAGCCCGCGCTCAAGTCCTGGTAAGGTTAGATTTTTTCAATTGAAAAAGAGATCTTGGACATGGGTATATGTCATTTTTCACTATGCATAAATATGTATCATCGAGTTTATCTCGTATAGGTTTCATTATTAAAAATATTTGAGGCTACAGCATTCCCTGCGTAAATACAATTCAGATAAAATTGGGGTTGTTTCGTTGTTTAGTACTTTTGAGTGGACTCCCAAACACTTAACGTATAAAAATGTGAATATATATGTAGTGCGATGCATTCAAGATCCATCGGCAGACAATTAGCAACAGCTTTCATTGCATCGTGGACTATATATTGTGGGTGTAGGGACATATGGGCGAAACAACAAAAATGTCTGTTTTGAGTTCAATATGGCATTGTCATGCTCAAATGCAGTTCTTTAAGATATAAAAATATGAAACTTGTACGTAGAGCGGTCTACCAGATATTGATCGGCTTTCCTGCAAATCCGTAAGAACAAAGTTTTACATTGAAAACTGTTTTGCCATTTATCTCAGTTCGTTGTTCATATGTGCTCCACATCCAATTCCTATTAAAGGTCTACGACAGCTAAATAATGTTTAGTGAACACATTTTTAGCGCCGTCTACCAAAATTGCAATTTTGTTATCACGGAGAAATCCCACAAATCATTTATCTCTTTTTTGACGACGGGACATTTTGGCATCCTGAAGTTGTGTTCGAGGACATTGGAACACGCCACCTGAAAGCAGGACGTCTGATCACATTATTCATTTATCAAATTACATTCCCATCCTTATGCTCAATCCGTGGGGAAAGTTATTATAACCTCTTCGGGCCCCGGGTATCACCTATGATACTCATGGTTTTTATAAAATATCAGCCCGGCTGTTGAATTCAATGTACCAAAACAATTTTTTCATGCTGTATTATAAACAATATGTTGAAGTAATTTTATTGAAGTAATAAATTAAATAATAATGTATGACATAGTAAAAATATTGTTGTTTTTATAAGTGTCGAAGCATTTTAAATGCTAAACAGGACCAACTTCCTTCAACAGCAGTGACTTCTATACTGACATGAAATTTTTCGGATATATTCAGTTGGTAAGCTCGTTTCCCTTATTATATAATACTTTTGGTTTTGGTACATTCAATTCTACAACCGCGCTGATATTTTATAAAAACCATGAGTATCATAGGTGATACCCGGCTGAAGAGGATAAGTATGTATTACAAAACATCTATTATGATATTTCTCAATGACATAATGAAATATCAGTTCCAGATGATGGAGCAGCTGAGAAGATCATCAAGGAGGAAAAGGAGGCGACTGATGAAGTTTTGTCTGAAGACAACAGGTATTTTTAGCCCTCCTAAACCATTGTAATAAATTACTTATTTTACCTTGTTCTAGCTTTTGTCGATCATTAAAATTTGTCATTTAAACCTATTTCAGAAGATTAAAAGTCTAGAAGGCCGTTCTTTCAGCAATCTAGGAAAATACCCAGATTAAGGCAGATTTGATATAGATTTCACAAAATATCCCTATATGAGTAGTGAGACGGCAGACATGTGCATCTGAATACTTTTCACTTTTCAAGCCTTCATCTACAAAATTTTTGAATACATTAATCTTCAATGTGGCAAAAAGACACATCTGTCAGCATGTGGTAAGCAAACCAATATGCTCTTGAACGTCCACTGAAGAAGACCGGTACACATTGGCCCCGTATAATTATAATTGCACTACGGTACCATTGATATGTGCAATTCAAATGTCCAACTCGCATGAGCATCTTTCACGGTGTTATACTTTGCGAATGTTTTGGTGGCTTCGATAAACAAATCATAATATTTGGGATGTAATGTTTGAAATGAGTTCAATTTGACACATCAAATGGCTGACAGTGCTATATTTTACCACTACGTTATTTATTTTTCGTTTAAAAGTCATAATCTAATGCCCATTCTTGCCGTCGAATTTCTTTTTCAGCACTGAGTGTGAAGCCAGTAAATCTGGCAGCACTCCCCCGCCGACGCTGTTGACAAAGTCAGTTCCCCGCAGCCCCTCACGCAGATGAAGCAATCGAATCGAGTGAAAGCGATTCGGACTCCGATGGAGAAGATGTCAGGTAAGTAACGTAATATTATCGCATGCGTTCAAGGTTACGCCAATTGAGAGTTTGATGACGGAATAATCCATCTCTTGGACGATTGAGTGATCAAATATCTTAGCCACGGTATAATGTAATTAATACATAATTTCCCATCAGAATTATTGAAAATTGATTATTCCAACCCAAATTTGATTTATTTGTAAGCCCTTTTATCTGCCGGGCTTGCAAAATTCATTGAATTTTGATTTTGATTCAGGATTGTGAATATATTCACTATCATATACATGTGCAGGCGTCATCACGATTGATTTCCCTTTTCAGCAATGTGCCTTCGCAGAGTGGTCCCGCAGCAAAATTGTAAAAAAGCTTAAAAAGGAGATTAGAGGAAGCGTTGACTGCTCAGATCCACGCCAAACGCTTTCGTCCATCTGAATTGACGAGTACCGGCGATAGCAACGTCTGGTAAGCGGAGCAATATGATTACATATTTGAAAATAGCTCTGATCGGAAGTTCGCAGACAGAATATTTCTCTTTCTACGCTTTCCGTTGATTAAATACTTTACTGACAATTATCAAACATTAGAATAATTGACAGCTGTTCAAACGTTTTTCTTCTTTTCTTTATTCATCAGACTGGTCCAATCAAAAATTGCAAATTGAAACTTCACTGACAGAATTTATTCTAATCCATTAGTTAAAAAATCATCAAATGACTTTTTTGCAAACCGCTGATTGCTGAAACATATATGTGGCTTGGTAGAATTTTAAAATCGCGGCAGCTGTTTGAGGCAAGCCCTATGATATTATTCCTCAAACTGTAAATCTCACTGTATAGGGGAGTGGTTCTTAACCGCGTGCCTGCGAAGCCATTTTCGTGCACCCGCAAAGAAATAATGATAAATAAAATTTGAATTGAAATCTCAAAAATATTAGCATATCTATCTTATTTTCTGAATAGGTTATTTTCCACTATCAGTGAGTTAAAGGGAAATTTGAATGGAACAATCGAAATTCATTGATGTTTATCAATTGTCTCAAAATATCTCAAAACACACTTTTGGGTATATAATTTTTCGAAAAATTCTCTTGCCCATTTTCCAAAGATATTGAAGAAGTAATTTTAGATTTTCAAAATTACATCATCTTAAAATCGAACGGACTGACTGAAAACTTTTGGAATTTAGCTAACCATAAAAAGTACCTACTCTCTTTTGAAAAAAGGAGCTTATAAAATAAAGTCCTGTTTTGGTTCCACATATTTGTGTGAATCTTTTTTTTCTACCATGAAAACAATAACAAGATCTCGACTGACCAATGCCTATATAAAATTTAAAATAACTTTGATTATTCCACGTATTGTGTAACTAACTGTGACACGTGTTTCGCCTCTTTCAGAGGCATCTTCAGACTTACTATCGCAAAGTTTGCTTAAGTAATGAAGCAAGATAAATTCTAACATTCTAACATTTTAAATTATGAAATTACAAAATGGATTACGGGTTTTTTTTCCTTCTAAAGGAAACAAGGAAGGGGGGTGATAGAATCAAAACAATGCAATAACATAATGATACTAATAAGGTGCAATCACTCAATCAATTAGATTGGGATTTTTCCTTTTAAGGGACGCAAGAGAGGGTTATAGAATTGAAACAAAGCAAACAAATATATTTCTAATGACGTTAAACATTACAAACTAATAAACTATAAACTAATGAGCTGCAATCAATCAGTTAGGTTGGGTGATTGCTCTTTGAATTGGGGAATAATGTAAGCAGAGGCGAGCATCCCGTCCTGTTAAGAATATTATTTAATAATATATCTTTTTATTAAGAGTTTTATTTATTTCAAAAATTCTAGACTATTCATCTTTAAACCTTTTTTATTTACTCGGTGGAGTATTTCTACATTACTAGTCTGATTAAAATTATGGTCATTTTCTATTAAATGATTGGCAAACTCAGAAAAATTATTACTCTTTTAGACATCTTATATGTTCTTTAATTCTAATATTAAAGTTTCTACCTGTCTGTCCAACATAAGACGCTGGACAGTCTCCACAAGAGAGTCGATAGATACCACTCTGTGACGATGAATCTACGCGATCTTTACTGTTCAATAAAATTTTTCCTAAATTATTTACTGTGTAAAACGCGGGTTCTATATTGTCTGGCAAAAACTTAACTATCTTTGACGAAATGTCTCCTAAATAAATGATTCTACGCCAGTGTTTAATATTTTCGTTTGCTTTCTTCTCTCCTGAAAAATATTATTAACTATGAGTTGTTTAACTTGCTTACGTTTAAGTAAGTTAACGACTATATCTGTGTTATAAATCCATTATTTACAGCTATCTGTTTAATAATGTTTAACTCTAATTCAAAGTTGACTTTAGTGAGAGGGATGTTAACTAATCTATTAATCATTGCATGGAATGATGAGAGCTTTTGTGACCACGGGTGAATCGATTGATGGTGAATGACTACATCTGTATATGTAGGTTTTCTATAAATGGCAAATTCTAATCTGTTGTTATTATTAATCTTTATTGTTAAGTCAAGAAAATTTAAGGTTTTTAGTTGCTCAATCTCTAATGTGAATTTAATATTTGTATGCAATGAATTTATGTGACGTAAAAAGGAATCTAACTGTCTATCTGTCCCTGTCCAAATACAAAAGATATCGCCTACATAACGATAACAAGTTTTAACATTTTTAAGTAACGCGTGATTTGACTTAAAGAGGTTATTTTCAAAATGATCCATAAAATATCCGCGAGCAAGGTGAAATAGGACCACCCATAGGTAATCCTACTGATTGTTTGTAAATTTTTTATTAAACAAAAATAGTTTTGTTCAATACAAATATTAAAAAGCCTAAGCATTTCTTTTTAACGACGTTGCTATTAATATCCGAAAAGGTTAAAATTTCACTGACTATATTTTTGCACTCTTCCCGTTGGTACCGTTAGTAAATAAATTTGTCACGTCGAACGATACTAATTTACAATTACTAGTTAATTGTATGTCTTTGATTTTTTCCGTGAAATCAAAGCTATTCTTAACTGTATACTTCGGTCTAAACACGTTGTAAGAATTAAAAACGTCATTTAATTCACGGGCGATTTTTGTAAGACGGAGAACTACAAAAAGATACCACGGACGAATCGGTATCAGAAGCTTGTGTATTGATTCCGATTGAAATGGCATCAAATCCTTCTGGAGTACCAAAAGAGGACGAGGAAATCATCGATGTCAAGGTGTGTCTAAGCCATTTTGAAAATGAAACCATATTTTTTTTTCTTAGTGTTTTTGTCTTATTAAATGATTCGATTGTTTAATTGTTCTTAGTTTTAAGCAAAGACTTGTTTAAACTTGAAGAGCTCGATCTGAAAAACCTTACTTTAGCATGAATATGTATGTATTTCAAAAAGGCGGGAAAAATTGGAAAGAACTAGAACAATTTCAATTCATATTTCTTCAAAATACATTGATGATTACAATAAAATATTTTGACTATCTTACAATAGCTTTGCGATTATGAGGAAATTGGTCATAGTTCTCGATAATAGGTTACGTCAAATAATAATTTTAAATATTAATATGAATATATGAAACCTGCAGAAAAAATTAAATGGGAGTGGCACATTTCAACGTCACATTGTAATAAATAGGTGTAACACAGGATTTTGCACCTACAGTATGTGAACAACGCGCTGTTTATTACATACATATGTACGTTTATTTAGTAACAATAGTATGAAAAATAACAAATTGTATTAAAAACAAAACCGCATAACTTTGAAATTGCACAAAAGAAGTTGGAGTGTACACGCAACCGCGTGGTTATACCAGCAGGGTTTCTTTCAAAGTTTCAAACTGCCACACCCACCACATCTCAATATAATGCATGAATTTTCAAACAGAATTTCCTAACAAACTGTAACCAAAAACTAAGAAATTAAAATAAAAATCAAATCTGTAGATATAAAGATATCTTTAAGCCTTGAAAACATATTTCCCAGTTGACCATTGAACTTGACTGTTATATTCACATAATTTTTTTACTCTCCATATTAAGATTATTTAAATTCTATTTTCAGTTCGAGCCAGTAGAGGAGCCTGAGATTCAGGCCGGAACGAGCCAATCTGTTTCTAGTAAGTTGTTTATATTCATATATAGTAAAATAATCATAACAGCCTACCTTCAAGTAAAGGTGTGTCACTCATACTATACATAAATGGTACTTCACTTTAATTTTATCAGTCGCATCTTCCACAGCTGCTGGAAGACAGGATAGCTCAAAGTAATCAATCATGGCCATTTTCAAAAGCTTATTGACCTTAAACGCTCCTGCCATTCTTGGTATGGTGTTTGAAGAACCCGTGAAGCTGTTTCAAACATTTCAACTCTTTTTTCACTGGTGTGAAACTTATATGCATAAAAAAACAATTAGTATTGTTGTAAGTAAGTTTCTTGCCGAAAAGAAAAAAATTAATTGAATTCAAGTTGCAATGATATCTTTAATGTCAATTGTTACTGATCAAGGGTTTGTACCGCTTAATAATTCTCTCAACTGCGGGCATTAGTGTAAGCCAGCTCGTCTTGCTGTAACGCATGGGCTCTTAACCTTTTTGTGACTGCGGGCGCATTTGAGATTTCGGAGAATAGTATCAAGCGCATGCCAGATTTTTAACAAACAATCTGGTCTGTGGCAAGTGCTTTGACCTAGCGATGAGGTGAGCCCGCGCTCAAGTCCTGGTAAGGTTAGATTTTTTCAATTGAAAAAGAGATCTTGGACATGGGTATATGTCATTTTTCACTATGCATAAATATGTATCATCGAGTTTATCTCGTATAGGTTTCATTATTAAAAATATTTGAGGCTACAGCATTCCCTGCGTAAATACAATTCAGATAAAATTGGGGTTGTTTCGTTGTTTAGTACTTTTGAGTGGACTCCCAAACACTTAACGTATAAAAATGTGAATATATATGTAGTGCGATGCATTCAAGATCCATCGGCAGACAATTAGCAACAGCTTTCATTGCATCGTGGACTATATATTGTGGGTGTAGGGACATATGGGCGAAACAACAAAAATGTCTGTTTTGAGTTCAATATGGCATTGTCATGCTCAAATGCAGTTCTTTAAGATATAAAAATATGAAACTTGTACGTAGAGCGGTCTACCAGATATTGATCGGCTTTCCTGCAAATCCGTAAGAACAAAGTTTTACATTGAAAACTGTTTTGCCATTTATCTCAGTTCGTTGTTCATATGTGCTCCACATCCAATTCCTATTAAAGGTCTACGACAGCTAAATAATGTTTAGTGAACACATTTTTAGCGCCGTCTACCAAAATTGCAATTTTGTTATCACGGAGAAATCCCACAAATCATTTATCTCTTTTTGACGACGGGACATTTTGGCATCCTGAAGTTGTGTTCGAGGACATTGGAACACGCCACCTGAAAGCAGGACGTCTGATCACATTATTCATTTATCAAATTACATTCCCATCCTTATGCTCAATCCGTGGGGAAAGTTATTATAACCTCTTCGGGCCCCGGGTATCACCTATGATACTCATGGTTTTTATAAAATATCAGCCCGGCTGTTGAATTCAATGTACCAAAACAATTTTTTCATGCTGTATTATAAACAATATGTTGAAGTAATTCTTATTGAAGTAATAAATTAAATAATAATGTATGACATAGTAAAAAATATTGTTGTTTTTATAAGTGTCGAAGCATTTTAAATGCTAAACAGGACCAACTTCCTTCAACAGCAGTGACTTCTATACTGACATGAAATTTTTCGGATATATTCAGTTGGTAAGCTCGTTTCCCTTATTATATAATACTTTTGGTTTTGGTACATTCAATTCTACAACCGCGCTGATATTTTATAAAAACCATGAGTATCATAGGTGATACCCGGCTGAAGAGGATAAGTATGTATTACAAAACATCTATTATGATATTTCTCAATGACATAATGAAATATCAGTTCCAGATGATGGAGCAGCTGAGAAGATCATCAAGGAGGAAAAGGAGGCGACTGATGAAGTTTTGTCTGAAGACAACAGGTATTTTTAGCCCTCCTAAACCATTGTAATAAATTACTTATTTTACCTTGTTCTAGCTTTTGTCGATCATTAAAATTTGTCATTTAAACCTATTTCAGAAGATTAAAAGTCTAGAAGGCCGTTCTTTCAGCAATCTAGGAAAATACCCAGATTAAGGCAGATTTGATATAGATTTCACAAAATATCCCTATATGAGTAGTGAGACGGCAGACATGTGCATCTGAATACTTTTCACTTTTCAAGCCTTCATCTACAAAATTTTTGAATACATTAATCTTCAATGTGGCAAAAAGACACATCTGTCAGCATGTGGTAAGCAAACCAATATGCTCTTGAACGTCCACTGAAGAAGACCGGTACACATTGGCCCCGTATAATTATAATTGCACTACGGTACCATTGATATGTGCAATTCAAATGTCCAACTCGCATGAGCATCTTTCACGGTGTTATACTTTGCGAATGTTTTGGTGGCTTCGATAAACAAATCATAATATTTGGGATGTAATGTTTGAAATGAGTTCAATTTGACACATCAAATGGCTGACAGTGCTATATTTTACCACTACGTTATTTATTTTTCGTTTAAAAGTCATAATCTAATGCCCATTCTTGCCGTCGAATTTCTTTTTCAGCACTGAGTGTGAAGCCAGTAAATCTGGCAGCACTCCCCCGCCGACGCTGTTGACAAAGTCAGTTCCCGCAGCCCTCTACGCAGATGAAGCAATCGAATCGAGTGAAAGCGATTCGGACTCCGATGGAGAAGATGTCAGGTAAGTAACGTAATATTATCGCATGCGTTCAAGGTTACGCCAATTGAGAGTTTGATGACGGAATAATCCATCTCTTGGACGATTGAGTGATCAAATATCTTAGCCACGGTATAATGTAATTAATACATAATTTCCCATCAGAATTATTGAAAATTGATTATTCCAACCCAAATTTGATTTATTTGTAAGCCCTTTTATCTGCCGGGCTTGCAAAATTCATTGAATTTTGATTTTGATTCAGGATTGTGAATATATTCACTATCATATACATGTGCAGGCGTCATCACGATTGATTTCCCTTTTCAGCAATGTGCCTTCGCAGAGTGGTCCCGGCAGCAAAATTGTAAAAAAGCTTAAAAGGAGATTAGAGGAAGCGTTGACTGCTCAGATCCACGCCAAACGCTTTCGTCCATCTGAATTGACGAGTACCGGCGATAGCAACGTCTGGTAAGCGGAGCAATATGATTACATATTTGAAAATAGCTCTGATCGGAAGTTCGCAGACAGAATATTCTCTCTTTCTACGCTTTCCGTTGATTAAATACTTTACTGACAATTATCAAACATTAGAATAATTGACAGCTGTTCAAACGTTTTTCTTCTTTTCTTTATTCATCAGACTGGTCCAATCAAAAATTGCAAATTGAAACTTCACTGACAGAATTTATTCTAATCCATTAGTTAAAAAATCATCAAATGACTTTTTTGCAAACCGCTGATTGCTGAAACATATATGTGGCTTGGTAGAATTTTAAAATCGCGGCAGCTGTTTGAGGCAAGCCCTATGATATTATTCCTCAAACTGTAAATCTCACTGTATAGGGCGGTTCTTAACCGCGTGCCTGCGAAGCCATTTTCGTGCACCCGGCAAAGAAATAATGATAAATAAAATTTGAATTGAAATCTCAAAAATATTAGCATATCTATCTTATTTTCTGAATAGGTTATTTTCCACTATCAGTGAGTTAAAGGGAAATTTGAATGGAACAATCGAAATTCATTGATGTTTATCAATTGTCTCAAAATATCTCAAAACACACTTTTGGGTATATAATTTTTCGAAAAATTCTCTTGCCCATTTTCCAAAGATATTGAAGAAGTAATTTTAGATTTTCAAAATTACATCATCTTAAAATCGAACGGACTGACTGAAAACTTTTGGAATTTAGCTAACCATAAAAAGTACCTACTCTCTTTTGAAAAAAGGAGCTTATAAAATAAAGTCCTGTTTTGGTTCCACATATTTGTGTGAATCTTTTTTTTCTACCATGAAAACAATAACAAGATCTCGACTGACCAATGCCTATATAAAATTTAAAATAACTTTGATTATTCCACGTATTGTGTAACTAACTGTGACACGTGTTTCGCCTCTTTCAGAGGCATCTTCAGACTTACTATCGCAAAGTTTGCTTAAGTAATGAAGCAAGATAAATTCTAACATTCTAACATTTTAAATTATGAAATTACAAAATGGATTACGGGTTTTTTTCCTTCTAAAGGAAACAAGGAAGGGGGTGATAGAATCAAAACAATGCAATAACATAATGATACTAATAAGGTGCAATCACTCAATCAATTAGATTGGGATTTTTCCTTTTTAAGGGACGCAAGAGAGGGTTATAGAATTGAAACAAAGCAAACAAATATATTTCTAATGACGTTAAACATTACAAACTAATAAACTATAAACTAATGAGCTGCAATCAATCAGTTAGGTTGGGTGATTGCTCTTTTGAATTGGGAATAATGTAAGCAGAGGCGAGCATCCCGTCCTGTTAAGAATATTATTTAATAATATATCTTTTTTATTAAGAGTTTTATTTATTTCTAAAAATTCTAGACTATTCATCTTTAAACCTTTTTTATTTACTCGGTGGAGTATTTCTACATTACTAGTCTGATTAAAATTATGGTCATTTTCTATTAAATGATTGGCAAACTCAGAAAAATTATTACTCTTTAGACATCTTATATGTTCTTTAATTCTAATATTAAAGTTTCTACCTGTCTGTCCAACATAAGACGCTGGACAGTCTCCACAAGAGAGTCGATAGATACCACTCTGTGACGATGAATCTACGCGATCTTTACTGTTCAATAAAATTTTTCCTAAATTATTTACTGTGTAAAACGCGGGTTCTATATTGTCTGGCAAAAACTTAACTATCTTTGACGAAATGTCTCCTAAATAAATGATTCTACGCCAGTGTTTAATATTTTCGTTTGCTTTCTTCTCTCCTGAAAAATATTATTAACTATGAGTTGTTTAACTTGCTTACGTTTAAGTAAGTTAACGACTATATCTGTGTTATAACCATTATTTACAGCTATCTGTTTAATAATGTTTAACTCTAATTCAAAGTTGACTTTAGTGAGAGGGATGTTAACTAATCTATTAATCATTGCATGGAATGATGAGAGCTTTTGTGACCACGGGTGAATCGATTGATGGTGAATGACTACATCTGTATATGTAGGTTTTCTATAAATGGCAAATTCTAATCTGTTGTTATTATTAATCTTTATTGTTAAGTCAAGAAAATTTAAGGTTTTTAGTTGCTCAATCTCTAATGTGAATTTAATATTTGTATGCAATGAATTTATGTGACGTAAAAGGAATCTAACTGTCTATCTGTCCCTGTCCAAATACAAAAGATATCGTCTACATAACGATACCAAGTTTTAACATTTTTAAGTAACGCGTGATTTGACTTAAAGAGGTTATTTTCAAAATGATCCATAAAAATATCCGCGAGCAAAGGTGAAATAGGACCACCCATAGGTAATCCTACTGATTGTTTGTAAATTTTTTTATTAAACAAAAAATAGTTTTGTTCAATACAAATATTAAAAAGCCTAAGCATTTCTTTAACGACGTTGCTATTAATATCCGAAAAGGTTAAAATTTCACTGACTATATTTTTTGCACTCTTCCGTTGGTACGTTAGTAAATAAATTTGTCACGTCGAACGATACTAATTTACAATTACTAGTTAATTGTATGTCTTTGATTTTTTCCGTGAAATCAAAGCTATTCTTAACTGTATACTTCGGTCTAAACACGTTGTAAGAATTAAAAACGTCATTTAATTCACGGGCGATTTTGTAAGACGGAGAACTACAAAAAGATACCACGGGACGAATCGGTATCAAAGGTTTGTGTAGTTTGGGTAAGCCAAATAATCTCGGAGCTTGCGGGTTTAAATTAATAACTTTAAATTTATTTGAGTTGAAAATGATAGGACAGTTTTTGATAGCCATTTTTACCTCATCTTGAAATTTGGATGTAGGATCCTTGTTTAGTAATTGGAAATGATCTCCTTTCGACAAGAAGTCTTCCACTTTCGATGTATAATCTAATGAGTTTAAAATTACTATGGAATTGCCTTTATCTGCTTTCGTCAGAGTAAGGTTTTCTCTACGTAAAATATCTTTGATATTTTTCACCGTCCGCATATCGGAATTCGATGATTTTAATGAGTTAAAGTCTAATTCTTTAATTTGTTGGGCACATATATGTTTAAAAGCAACTGGTTGTTTGAATAGAGCAACATCTAAATCTACTGCTAGATTTTCAACACATTTGTCTAATTTACTGTTGGAAATGTTAAATTTAAGGCCTTTTGACAAAAGTTTCATTTCTGAGGCACTAAATGTATGTGATGAAAGGTTTTTAACACGATCAAAAAATTTATGAGAACTAAAATTTCCTGACGTCTGTGTACCCGAAGACGTTTGGATTTTATGGGATTCAATTAAAACATCTAGTTTTTTATTTAATGCTAGTCTCTTTTTATTTAATGCCAACTTTGATAATTGTTTACAATTGGGATTATCATCTTACACTCCTCATTTTGAAAAGTTAGTTAATGAAATGCAATGTCAAATATCGCACTAAATGTGAATAGTAATGATTTTGTTTGTAAATTTTAATAAATCCATAATCTTCCGTTTTATACTAAATAGTTTAGTAATAATACAATGAATGTATCAAATGTAAAGCTGCCAAGGGAACACTACTTAAAAAAATACATAAATATGTACTACCTAAATCTTGTTTTTTTTTTAAATTTGGCATGTGTCCGTCACTCATTTCTTAAATCTCAAATGCGCCCGCCACCGCAATAAGGTTAAGAACCCCTGGTATAGGGGGACACCATATTGAAAAAATCTTTTTATACAAACTTTTATGCAAATCTAAGGGAACATGTCTGTTTAAAAACAGAAGTGTGTGTTACCCATAAAAAATATGTTCTAACCTCACTCAATATCTGAGCATCGCTGACAGTAATATCAAAATATTTGCAAATAACATAAACGTTATGCGAGTTTCGTCAGGTTTTCAATAAATGTGCTCTCGGTTGAAGGCTACTAGGCACTACCTATATTACATGATTGTCATTGTATTGAACTAATCCACTGTGGATGTCGTGGAAAATGTTGCCAACTTTCAGAATGTATGCATTCCGCTTTATAAAATTAGCGTCGATAAAAAGCTTTCCTTGAAAAAGTCTGCATCACACGTGAGTAACAAATGCTTTGATACACCGTTTTACAATTTATATAAACAAGCAAGGAATATTTTTAAGTGAATTTTTATCCTAAATGCATTCTCAAACTGTGTTCCGAAGTTCACATCTTGGCTACAATCAAAGTAAGTAGGTGTCCCTCGACGTCCTCCCAATTTCGGATGGTATTGAAATTGGATATTCCATGGATTGTTTAACTAGTTTTATTTTTCGCTTAATAGTCATAATCTAATGCCCATTTTCGAAGTCGTATTTCTTTTTCAGCACTCAGTGTGAAGTCAGTGAATCAGGCAGCATTCTCCCGCCGACGCTGTTGACAAAGTCAGTCCCCGGAGCCCTCCGCGCAGGTGAAGCGATCGAATCGGTGAAGGCAATTCTCACCAAACTCTTTTCTCTATCTGACTCGACCGGATCAAGTGAAAGCGATTCGGACTCCGACGGAAAAGATGTCAGGTAAGTAACGTAATATTATCGCATGCGTTCAAGGTTACGCCAATTGAGAGTTTGATGACGGAATAATCCATCTCTTCGACGATCGAGTGATCAAATATCTTACCCACGATATAATGTAATTAATACATAATTTCCCATCAGAATTATTGGAAATTGATTATTCCAACCCAAATTTGATTTATTTGTAAGCCCTTTTATCTTCCGGGCTTGATTTTGATTTTGATTCAGGATTGTGAATATATTCACTATCATATACATGTGCAGTCGTCGTCATGATTGATTTCCCTTTTCAGCAATGTGCCTTCGCAGAGTGGTCCCGGCAGCAAAATTGTAAAAAAGCTTAAAAGGAGATTAGAGGACGCGTTGACTGCTCAGATCCACGCCAAACGCTTTCGTCCATCTGAATTGACGAGTACCCGCAAAGACAACATCTGGTAAGCAAAGCAACATGATTACATATTTGAAAATAGTTCTGATCGGAAGTTCGCACACAGAATATTCACTCTTTCTACGCTTTCCGTTGATTTAGTTGATTAAATACTTTACTGACAATTATCAAACATTAGAATAAATGACAGCCATTGAAATATTTTTCTTCTTTTCTTTATTCATCAGACTGATCCAATCAAAAATTGCAAATTGAAACTTCACTGACAGAATTTATTCTAATCCATTAGTTAAAAAATCATCAAATGACTTTTTTGCAAACCGCTGATTGCTGAAACATATGTAAATATATGTAGCTTGGTAGAATTTTTAAATTGCGGCAGCTGTTTGAGGCAAGCCCTATGATATTATTCCTCAAACCGTAAATCTCACTGTTTAGGGTGGACATGACAGAGTGCCAGCGGTGGTTTCGTAATACTCTAGTCTCTATCTCGGACGAGTATTCTTGCTTCGACTCGGACTTAATAATTTCAATTGCTTTCGCAGTGTTGTGTGAAACCAAGACATCAGAATTATTGGAAATTGAATATTTCAACCCATCTTATTGGAGATGACAAGTTATTTGTGAGCATTTTTATTTGCCGGGCTTGCAAAATTCATTGAAATAATCATTGAAATTTAATATTTTTTTAAATATTCACAATCTAATGTGCAGGCGTGGTGTGGTCATGATTGGTTTCCTTTTTTCAGGGAAGTGCCTTCACAGAGCGGGACTAGCGGCGCAATTCTGAATATCCTAAAACAGATACCAGACAGAAAAGCGGTTATTATTCAGATCCCAACTCCGGTCCCAACTCCGGTCCCAACTCCTGTCCCAACTCCGGTCCCAACTCCGGTCTCAACAACGATCCCGACAGAAGCGACCCCTTCAACGAGTCACGGGAAACGTGCAGGACTCTACCCGGCGCCTCGTCCAGTGATATACAGCGATAGTGAATTTTCTGATTAATGCACCGTCTCTATAGAGGGGTTTGTTTAAACTAAAACCTTTCATCGACCTTAAGATGCCTTGGGTGGATAGCTCAATGTCCTCATGAATTAAAATTGGAATCATCTGAGTATATGACTCTTCTCCAATTGTCCAAAGTCTAATTTTTGTGCATCTTTGTCCATTCGAACCTCGAACATGTGAACGCATCAAACATGTGAAATCACCGGTCGACTAAAGCTCATTATGGAAAACTGTAGCAGTTTTGAAGCGTTTTTGGAAAACCATACTCCTTATATGAGGGTCCAGTTGTTAAGCGCTCCCCGCCGGTTCAAACAAACCCTTCCAGAGCACCAATTTCACAAAATGTTTTTGAAAAATTCCACACCATACTTTCTTAACAGTCTAGTCTACGCGATTTTTTTCTATTTGGTAAGTTTTCAACCGTAAACTGCTTCATCAAATGCGCAATACGCCATTTACTATGGGCACATTGATTCTTGAATTATTTTAAAAGCGCTCTCAAGTAAAATATATTGAACGTTGAACTGGGGTGATTAAGCCACAATAATATTAAATAAATATAAAACCGAAACGGCGTATGTATGTATGTCTGTAATTCTCTTTTACATTGTTGGTCATTAAGTTGCCATAAAAACGAATATGAAAGAAAATATGTTTGAATTTTTATCGGCGAAGACATTTAGTCAAAATGTAATAAATTAGTCTTCTACTGAACTTTTCCGGCTTTTATTAATATAATATTGTTTATTATTTATGTGAAGGTATTATTTGACATTTCTTTGACAGCAAATTAAATTTTTTCCTTGAATTTGGACATTTTAATGGGCGAGAAATATAGTTTTGATTTTATTTCAACTCTATTTTGGATAAAAATAATAACACATTTTTAGTACTTTTTCCACATGAGATTTATTTCATCAGGACCGGCTTCGCTCATGGCGAGCATTATCAACTGAGTCAGTTCATAGTCATATCATCAGTTGATAATGCTCGCCATGAGCGAAACCGGTCCTGATGAAATAAATCTCATGTGGAAAAAGTACTAAAAATGTGTTATTATTTTTATTATAATGCCTTTTTACCAATTATTGACAGTGAACACCTTAAAAGTGATCTATTTTGGATGTTAGATTTTGTGATATAATTATGTCGAAAGATATAACATTAAATAATTATTGGTCGCTTAGTCCGAGCGACACCGGGTAGCAATACTAGTATTAAATAAATATTACCGATACAACTATTTTCATGACATAATAACGTATGTTTACGGTTCATTTTTGATACCCTCACTTTCTCTTTTGTTCACCGATGTCTCGAACGTGAAATTTTAATTTAATTGTCATAATACAGGTATGGATGCTAGAAAATGTTTAGCAAAATAACATTATTGTATGCTTCACAAGAACCAAAGTGCCCTTGAAACTATTTAATTATTTAACATTGTATTTACGATACCGCTAGATGCGGGCTGTTAAAATTGTTACAAAAAATTCTAATAAACCTATTTTATTGCAATACAGTTTTTATATAAAACGTCGTTTTATTTCCTCATATCTTGCTCCTGAATCCCGATTACGATTCAAGCTAATCGTGCCTTCGCTCTTGAATATAAACAACTCACCGATGGTACAATGTTTTAAATACCTACTATAATGACAATAATCAGGTGGTGTGAAATCTTTTTTCAATTCAAAGAATTCCACTTTTTCCCAAATACAATCTCAGTTATTGAAACTATTTTTGTGATGGAGCATCGGTTCTACTATAACAGACTAGGGGACGACTTATAACAGCGTACAGACCGAAATAACAGGAAATTTACACACAACCAACTCATCGGTGATAATAAGTAAGCTACATATAATTATCTTTATATTATGTAGGTTATATATATATATGGATATATGTCTCCAATCTGATATAAATAATATAATAGAATGGGGATGATGTAACAAACTTGATTTTAATATTGATAAATGCAATCTTTTATCATTTACGAGGAGCTCACGAGTGTTATTCTTTCAATATTCAATGAATGGTCGAATTTCAACAGTTAAAGATCTGGCGTATAATTTGAGAGCAAACAAACATTCAACAATCACATTAAGATTACTTGCAACAAAGCTTTGCAAATGTTGGGTTTTATCATCCGTACTACCTGGGTCTTTCCAGGAGGAAAAATTTTGAGACTAATCTATAATTCTTTGGTTTGAAGCCGACTTGAGAGTGGATCGATTGTTTGGACACCGGGGGGTGCGAAATGTGTTCTTATGGTGGAGAGGGTTCAGAAGAAAGTTTTGAGAATTCTCTATTTGAGGACATATGGGTACCTACTACCCATGGCTTTATCCAACTGACTTTGACTTAGCCATGCTCACTTTCAATAGTTTGAATGCTCGAAGAGAAATGTACTTGGCATTATATTTCTTTCGGCTTATCCGAGGCCAAAATGAGAATTTCACCATTCTTGAGAATGTTAAATTGAATTTTTTGAGGAATCGTGAACATGAGTTGTTTGTTCTCCCAAGAGGTAGAACCAGTCTGCCAATGGGATTGCCACTGGGAAGAGCTTTAACAATTTTAAACGGCATTGCTTCGGATGTCGAGATATTTCATATTGACGTGAGTGAGTTCAGACGAATACTATATTTTATGAATAAAAGTTGATTTTGTCGGAAATCACTCAGTTGACATCTTTGAAAATTTCTAATGTGATTTTATTAATTTTTTCTCTGTTCTTATGGCTACAATTTGTATTATGTGTATACAAGTATGTATGTATATGCAGGGCTTTTTTCCAGTTAACGCGGTGGAACGCCGTTCCGGCACCTTTTTTCATGGTATTTTTTTTTTAAATTTCAAAATCCATTAGACGAAACAATGTTTGCGCTAACGTAATTACAATTTATATCTTTATAATTCGTCAAAATGATAAAATATGGTACTTTTATGAACCGGATGAGATATTTTATTTAGTAAGAAGCTTGACATGAAATGAGTTCCGGTACCTTTTTTTTTCAAAAAAAAGCCCTGTGTAAATAAATTTGTCGAATGCATGGCGTATTGGCGTGAGCTTTAATGCCATGATTTTTATTTTTTTTGAATATATAAATAATATATATAAGTTATTTGAGTTAAAATAGTATTTTTTTTAAATGTGTGAAATTTTCACAGAAGAAAATGAATCAAATAATCACGTAATATTCTTAATTATAATTTAAAATCAATTTTCTCTAAATGAGTTGGTTGGTGAAAACTAAATATTTTCATTTTTTAAACACAGTATTTTACGAAGCCATTTATAATTGTCTTACCAGAATAATAAGAGGTTTTCTTTGACAAATAGTAACCTTAATTCTAAAAGTAGCGTTTATTTTCTTACTTTATTTTTAATTTTTATTGAATAAATAAACAAAAATTATATTCCTGAGTGACTGTATTTTATTAGAAGTTTGTAGACTTTGCTATGTATACTTTTTTTTGGCATTATTCTGCCTTATAACAATGTTACTAAATATTAAAACTATATTTTTTTCTTTCTAGAGAACTATGTTGTATGATAAATATGTACATATGTATTATATAATATTTTAATGCTTTAATTCTTCAGTAATGTTCATTAATAAATTCTAATTATTCTTCCTCCATAGCTGTATGAGATATCTCCATGTGTGTTGTATGGATATGTTCTTTGATCTTGTCTGTGTACTTTTAATTATTGCTTATTGGATGAATCCGATGCTTCAGGAGAATTGGAGGCCAGCAGATCGATTTCTAGATGCAAATCTTCTTCGGAGAAGTCCATGTAGACAGGTGATGACAACATTTCTTCAAGAGAAGCTAAAGTAAAAACTTCTTTCACATCGGAATTTGCTGTTTCCTCCTGTGGATTGATGATAAGTTCAACATTCTTGTTTATGTAGTCCTCTTTATCACTCCTTGATAATTCTGCCAGATCAGAGACCTCTGGATGAGCTTTGATGTACTCTATCAAAGGGCTAAGCGATGCATCTAATTGCGGTTCGTTGACGACTTTGACTGACTTCAGGATACACGAGACCGTGAATGATGTCTTTCATATACTTCTTTAATTCGCTTTTTGTTAATGGTCTCAATTCATCAATGTCCGGATGGGAGATTCCCTGCCCGTGAGCCCTGACATACTGAATCAAGGGTTTCAGCTTATGATAATGACTCATAAGCGTATAGTCAACACTTGGGCCTGACATTAAAGCCAAGTCTTTATTGGTGAGTCTCCTTCTATTTTTAACTCGCAGCTGCGTGGAAACTAGATTCCACATCCGAGGGATTCGCCTTAAGTCTATCTTGACCCATAGGCTGTGAAAAAGAAATTTTGCATCAAATATTGTATAAGTTTGGGAACAACTTGTTGATATCTACTGCACAATATTGTAAATTTTGTAAGCAATTTGCTTTGTTAGAAAAAAATAAATTGAAAACCTGTGAGATAAATCTTTTGTGAGAGAAGATGTAAATTTTTTTAACATACAAACATATGTAGATACGTGAACACTACAAAAAATACAGTTGATAGCTATTTTGGCATACGCCCTTAGTTGTTCTGACAAATTCTTGTTATAATAGAGCTCTACCAAGTAAATTCAAATATTACATAAGTAGTGACCCTCCCAATTGAACTTAATAAAATGATACTATTGGAAAATGTTACGGAATAGCTTTATAAATATTATGCAGGAATATAATGTTTTACAAAATGATAACTGAATGGACGCAGTGGTCAGCATGAATTACCTCCAAGGTATTTCATTGTAGGGTGAGTGCATAGGGCTTGATTCTTAACAAGTGATATTTGTCCATACCTAAGTAATAAATAATTTTTTCCAAAGACAGGTCACCATTTTTAAAAGTGTCATAAAAATCATAAATCTCAACACACAGTTATTATTACTATTGAACCATATCATGCCTCAAGGTGATTTCAATATTGGGTACTAAGCTTTTCGCATCATTGCAATATCCACATTGATTTTCAAAAATTAAAAAACATAAAAATGTATAAGAATAAAAAAAAACATTTCTCATAGATCACTTTTTTGTGGTAGTCCTTTACTTCCTCTACTCTAGTGGTCTCCAAACTCAATAAGAATGTGAGCTACTATGAGAAATTGAAATTGTCTTGTGAGATACATACTTATATATGAGGGATTTGGAAGCAATGTTAGCTTTCTGCAAAAAATCATTTTAGGGAAAAGGCTCAAAAACTATTTTAATGGCATTATGTTCAATGCAGAATTTTTATTTCACCTATGAGCTCGCACTTCTCAAGCCCGATCGTCTGAAACAGACGAGCAACGGGAACCAAGACTAGAAGCGGGTCCAGTTCAAACTGCTCAATTCAGACATACAACACAATAAATAAATTTAAAGATGTACTGTTGCAACTCATCCTAATGATTCCAACAGATATGCCATTTGAATTGCAACGTCTGCAGTTTCCGGTACGACTCGCATTTGCAATGACTATGAACAAAGTACAAGGAAAATCACTACAGGTGTGAAACTAAATTTGCAAAATCCATGCTACTCACATGGAAAACTGTATTGGGCCACTGTCACGCGTTGGAAAACCATGTCCACTCCCAACTTGGAGCATATGGACTCCTCACGGAGTTTATCTCAACATGTGATTTACAATGAGAACTCCTTGCTACTCAGTTGCTCAACCTCTCCTTTTGGTAGAGAGTAGAGATGGAAAGGATACGAGGACTAGGACAGAACTAGTGGTTAGCTAATCGCTATTTAATAAGTAGTAATCGATACGTTATTTTTTGTACAAAACAAAGACAAATGCATATCACGGTGAAAAAAATAGTACAACAAATTATATTATATATGGTTGATAACTATTTTCGGTTACGCCATCTTCAGAGCTATTGTTAAACATACATTTACTTATCTTTATATAAATACTTTTGTAGACACACAGTAGATATTCTTTTCTGTTTTAACATCCTAATTTTATATGGTAATAATTAAAATATTAAAATTCAGTGTAAAAAATAATCCATTCCGATTTTAAAACCAAAATGAGGATCGGGTGTATTTTTTTTGTTTATATTATATATAATGTCAGCACAAATAAATTAATATTCTAATAAGATTCTTATAATAATTTCTTTTTCATCCGGCCCCCCAAGTTTTCAAAAAATTTTATCCTGTTTCTCAAAAAGTCTGGTGACCCCTGCTTCAGTGCATTCATAAATTTTGAAATAACCATAAAAAGTTGCTCATTATGTACACTTATTATTCATATTATTCATATTGGTGTATGTTTAATTGACTTTTAATCTCCTAAATAGGTTTAAATGACCAATTTCAATGATTGACAAAAACTACAACAAGGAATTTATTACATTGGTTTAAGAGGGCTTAAAATACCTGTTGTCTCTAGACAAAACTTCATCAGTCGCCTCCTTTTCCTTCTTGATGATCTTCTCAGCTGCTCCATCAGTCGCCTCTTTTTCCTTCATGATGATCTCCTCAGCTGTTACATCAGTCGCCTCTTTTTCCTTCTTGATGATAATCTCAGCTGCTCCATCAGTCACCTCCTTTTCCTTCATGATGATCTCCTCAGCTGGATAAAGACTTACGTTCACAATACATTTATGTCTGCATCGCTTTTTTAAATCAATTTATTGTTAAGTGTTTTATAATACGCAAAAAATATATCTAATTTTAAAAACAATAAAATACTTGAGAACAATAACATAAAATCTTTAATAAAAACATGAAACAAAATATTACAGTAAAAATTAACACATTAATGTAAAATTACAAGTTAACTCATTTTAAAAATAGCTTATAATACAAATTTAACTAAAGATTTTTCACGGTATTTCTAAAAACATGGATCCAGGCTCCAGACACAATCCCGGCATATTTTAACATTCCGGGCTGTAAAAAGAGTGGATTATCTCTGCTTTTGCTCACTCCAACAAAATTTGCATCATCTTCTTTTGGTTTTACCTTGCTGATCTTTTTCACAAAAACTGGGAAAATGTAATTTTATTATATTCTCTTTTTTGGCTTTTGGCGGTATAGCTATCGCCTGGAGACTCTAATTCAATGTCGATTTTGTATTCACTCTCTGTTCCATACTCAACATCAGCATCGTACATATTCTCCATCCTTGCTTGTTTTGATAAACCTAAAAATCCTTTAGAAAAATCCTACAAAAAAAATTGCAGATTTCTATTCAAAAATTATAAAAATCTGCTTAAAGCATAAGATTTTCTTACCTAAAAGCAACAACTCTAGTTTTCTACGCATTCAATGAAATGAGGCAGTAAATGAAAATACTTACTGCTTGTTTATAAATAAAAACTTTTCGCATCAACCACTTTTTATGAATTCTTTACGAAAAGTTCAAAAACACATTATATCATTTTCAGTCACTTCCTACCTTCTTGCTTGGAATGGCAGTTAAGTCTTTGAAGGTTGTAAAAAAAAACAGTAAATAATATTGTATAAAATTTAAGCAAGAAAATGTAAACAAAGATTTAGCTGATAAAAAAACAAGGAACACATTTGACTTCTAGCGGGGTGCATAACCATTGCTTTGCGAAGTCGGCGAAATAATAGAACACGCTAGGCGAGTCGTTGCGCATGGCTAATGAAACTCGAGGACACGCTAGGCGTGTCGTTAGCATTGAATGAGTTAAACTAAATATTTTTTGGTCCGATTTGCAATGTCAAAAAAACGAAAATTTTTTCGATGTTTTAAGCCTCATAACTGCTATCTCTAATGTTTTAAGGTTCAAAATTGGTTGATTGTATTAGTTAATATATAAGTATCGTTGTTTAGTAGATTTATTTGATATTAGTAAGTATAGATGCTATGAAAATTCATTGTCTTATGCCATTTCATAATTGACATATTTTAAGCAATACAGTAAACCCCCCAATAATGAGCTCCCCGCTTATGAACCCCCTATAACATTTGCGGAAGGTTTTCAAATAATGAGTTAAATCCCCCGAATAATGAATAAAAATAAAACACGTGCATCTGACGTATTTACGCGGTAATTCATCCGCATGTGGCAGTTAGATGAAACCACGGATATTCAACAGATATACAGTAAGATAACATAACTGATAAAGATATCAATGAATATATAAATGATGACATGGATTTGAATGAAGAAGATTTGATTGCCTTTGTTGGTGAAAATAATAGTACTACGAGTGAAGAAAGCTTACAAATCGACTTGAATGAATCACATAAATGTTTCAATTCCGAAAATTTGAATGAGGGCTAAAGATTGTTTAATAATTTAGAAACACACTTGAAACCACCAAAAGAGCGATTAGACGAATTAACAAAATACTTAGAAATATGTAAAGCCCAATATATTAAATTTAAAAGCGAAATGCGGGAAAAAGTTATTTTTAACAATAAAGAAAATAATCCAGTCAATAATCTGAATTATAGAGAAATCGAGGAACCGGTATTGGCAACAAGAAAGTCTGTATGGAACTTAATATTAGATGATAGTGACAGTGATTAATTAAATATGTACATAGTTATATAATTTAAGACGTTTATCGTCTTTTCTTTTTTTTTTGTTTTCAACAGTTATTATTTTATATGAATATATATCATTTATGTGAAAAAAAACATTTCCGAAATGCTTTTTACTATTTTGAATTGTTTGAATTTTTCTCGCTTTTTACTATGTTCATTCATCACACATTAATATCTTATCTTATATATATATATATATAAAAATGAATGTCTGTATGTATGTCCGCTATGGACTACTAAACCGCTCGACCGATCGATGTGAAACTTTACAAATTTATTGAGTACACTCCCACAATGGTTTCTGGCTTACCAACCCCTCCCCCCAACCACCCCCCAACCACCCCCCAACCACCCCCCAACCTCCACCCCCAATTTTTTTTTTTAAACTTTACAAATTTTTCGAGTTCACTCCTTCGAAGGTTTCTGGCAAACCCCTCCATACGCCCCCCAAACCCCACCCCACCAACAAACCCCCTCCCCCCCAAAAATTGATATCTATTTTTTACAAATTTCTCGAGTATTGAATACATGCAAATTGAATTGAATATTTGTGTAATGTCTTTCCTTAAAATTTATTTTAGTTGCTGGCGTAGCAACGCGCGCAGGGTATAGCTAGTATTTTATAAAATTAACTCGCGTTGAACTTTCCTGCCCGCACGTAGCAAGAAGATTGAAACATGAGATGAGGTCATCGATTATCGCCGAGTTCAAATAATTTTAGCTATTTTAAAAGTAATATGTATTTGAAATAGAATAATAATATATATTTATGATCAATTAATTAATAAAAAAATAATATGTAATTCCGCATTTCAAATAAAAAAAATTCAATTGAAAATCTTAACCCCCCAATAATGAGCCCCCCAGTAATGATCCCCCTATCTCTTCATTATTGGGGGGTTTACTGTATATCAATTTATCATCAAAATATCAATTACATCAGGGATGGGATCATTATTAATATAAGTAATCAAACAAATTATTATGAATAGAATAATACTTTTTTTTTTATTATTATGTTAAAATTATAGCAATAAATCATGAAAGAAATCAAATAAATATGTAATTTAAAATGTTATAGATGGTTATTAATTAAGGTTTGAAGATATTAAATATCATTGTACCTTAATGATGTGAATGCGAGATATAAATTACAATATTTCTTAATAAGGTTATTTTTATTTTTTTACTCAAATTATTCTTACAGAAACATTTCACTTCAATAAATTACAAACAAAGCAATGAAAATTTTGAGATTAAGAAATTATATTTATTACGAATCTTTTTGGTATTATATATAGGTAAATTACCTTAAAAAAAACTTTTTTTTATTAAAAATATACATATATTGACCTGGCAACATCTTTTTAAAAACAAAACAATTGAAATTTAAGATATGGAATTATTTAACACGGTATCAACAAATCTATTCTATGCAATTAAAAATTGTCCTTGTCGGTAATAGTTTTGTTATAAATTAAAGTGATAATATTTATAAGTCTAAAAAGCAATAAAATCAGAAAAAAACAGTGAATATAAAACTGATTTCAGTTAGATGGGATAACTTTTGTTAAGCATTTAACACTTGTGTTTTCATAATAAGTGGGTTTTGATGTTCATGCATACAGATTTTTAGGTACCAAGGATTGACAGTTAATCTCTCTTTATTTTCTTACAGACATAATTGACAATATCCAAAAAGTCATCTGATGAGTTGTCAGCATACATGATCATGTCACTTTTGCAAAATTTATTTCCATCTAAAACCAAATCAACTTTGCCAACTCCTGTTGCCACTGAATACATTGGCAGAAACAACTTTCCAATCTTCAAATAGATTTGCTGTGATACTTCAACTTTTGTAGAATCTTGATAGCTGTCAATATTATCAGATACTATCTTCGACAACTCATCATGGAACAAATTATCTTGAATAGTTTCTGATGGCCTATTGCTAGTGGATGAATCAAATTCATCATCGGTATAGCTTTCTTCAGGATTATGAAAAATTTCTCCCTCTTCTTGCTCAACATTTGAATCTTTTCTAGTCATGATGGGTGATGTATCTACTTCTTCATTTGTCAAAATGTTATCAGGCTGAGATAATTGATTAGTTTTTAGTTTATGCGAAGAAATTATATTGGTAATGTCAATAGAAGTTATTTTATTATTTGTTTTATAGGTGAGATCTGAATCAATACGTTCTATGGTTGACGCTAGCGTAATGTTATTTTTGGAAATAAAATGATACTCTTCTTTCAACAAACCATTGGAACTGGCTTCTCTTGGTGTTGTTAGGTTACCGTGAGAATACGTAATAACTTCATTATTATAGTTATTTTGTTGCGTTAATAAATGTGGTATATCATTCATCAAATTTGTGTTGGTGTTTACATGGCCATTTTCAGAACGTAATGGATCTGGAGTAGGTAATGTGTCGCTGTTAAAATGAATCATCTGTATTAGAGGTGCTACCGTTGTCTTTGTAATTCTGTAATTATTTTCTCTAGACAAAAAAGTTCTCTCAGTTGTTTTTATCTGATAAAAATTAATATCAGAATCAAGTTTTTGAAACGACTTTCCTCTGACAATATTTGGATCATAAGCAAATTGATTATTTGGTAAAGAATTATTGAGCAATGCCATATTATAGAAATTAGAAATTGGCCGGTTGATATGGTCTACTGTGGTGTAAAGTGACAATTTACTATCAATGTTTGGCTTAGTTGTCATTAAGGGTGTCTGAGGAAAACGATTATACTTGTACGGAATAGTTGATAACTCATAAGGATGCATTGCTTTAGTGTTTAATTGGTTCAATGATGTAAAATCCATTGGGAAAGCGTTACTTTTACTGTTGGCATAGATTGATTCATCAAAAATGTTATCTTTTTTATAATATTGTGGTGTGTTAAAATTATCTTTCTGTGGCGACTCGACAATATTCTCATTATTTCGTACATCAACATTAAAAGATCCCAGCAAATTATTTTCAATCAGATCATTTGAACTATACATCTCTTCTAAATCGGTAGTATGAGATTTTCCTAAAATATTTGCTTCTTCATGTTTATTTTTCAATTCTAAAAGATGAGATTTTTGTCTATTGTCATCGTAAAAATATCTGTCATAGTTATAATTATATTTGGGAAAATTTCCATCATTTTCTGAATGAAACAAGTTTGTTTCTGGGTATGCCTGTATGCCAGGATTCGTGATATACTGAGATGAAGTTACTCTTCCAGAATAATAATTATCGGCTACGTTGTCAATTGGTTTGTTTAATGCAATCATTTGATTTAAATTATAGTAGTTATTATAAAATTGTCTTTCAACATTGTAAGAAGAATCTGGTTTACTTTGCAGGTCCAGCGATGAGATAGAATATAATTCATAATTTGTTGGCTGAAAAATCTGAGGTTGCATCAAAAGTCGATCGTTTACGAAGTAAAATGGAGGCATCGACTCAGACGCCATTCTAATCAATGATTTTTGATCGATGTCCATGATTGAAGAAGTTGGCATATGGGTGACCAATCCTGCAGTTGTTTCGAATGGATCTTCTAATGCGGCAGTGTTGCATGGATTACACGTATATTTATTCTTTTCATTGATGGCGTATTGAGATAATCTGAAACAAAAATCTACGTAAAATTTATGCACTATAAAACAGTATTTAAAAATAATTTACAGTGAAACTCCGATTCTACGTTTTTCAAGGGACCATAAACAAAAACCGATAAATGCGGAAAACGAATTAGTGAAAGTATAAAATATGATATAAAGAAGCTAAAACATAAAAAAACTTGTTTATTAGACTTTTTTAATATCCATACAACATTATTTTTTTCTGAAAGTCTGCAATAATTAATTGCTTCTTTGCACACTTTTAACGTGTTCACTGTCAGTACTTGGTGGAATGGCATTATGGTAAAAATAATTCATTGGATCAGGACCAGTTTCGCTCATGGCGAGCATTGACAACTGAAGTGCCAAACTGCTTCTTTGCAGTTTGGCACTTAAATTTTTAAACAAATACCCTTCAAATTTGCATATTTTTCTAACAGATTTCATCTACATTTATCATCGGAGTAGAAATTTTTTTTCATTTTTTCGAAGGCCAATAACCTAAATGTCATAACAGGTTCATTATTGTGTTTTTCTTTTGTTTTTTGTCGTATCGATTGGATGGGGTCTTGTATAAATAACGCTGTATTTTTGTACTTTTTATCAATTGATAATGATCGCAATGAGGGAACCCGGTCATGATCTAAATAAATTCAAAGTGGAGTAAGTACTAAAAATGTGTTTTATTATAATGCCATTCCACCATGTATTAACACCTTAAAAGTAAAAGATCCATATTTAAGCTAACTTAAGACTAAGGAAAAGTAAAGTCGTATGAAACACAGCACGGTTTTCAAATAGATTACTTTGTCTAATGTACTATAAATCCAAGAAGTTTTCTAGCACGCAGGGTAATAGAAGAAATACGCAAATAAAGCTCGAAAGAAGAGTCAAAGACCAAGATCAACAACTTCAGACAAACGTTGTAGAGTTATATTCGATATCTAATATTTATATTTTATAGGAAATATTAAACGAGAGAAGGAAATGCAGAAACGTTTCAAAAGTCGAGTTTGTTTTGTATAGACCAAGAGTTTATATTATGTTGTGGAATAGTACAATCCGACTCATTTCTGATGGTTGAAAATAGTTTTATCTCAGTAAAGAGCAGATACTTTATTCCACTCATACTTACAACAATGTCATTGATAAAAATGAGAAATAAAATTGGGCCAAGGTTCGATCCCTTGGTCACTCTAGAACAGTGGTGCTCATGTAAAATTTTACTGTGGCTGCATTGTAACTATCAGGACCATAATTTATAGAGGCCACACCACATTGTTGTTTCTCCCTGTTAATTCCACATCTTCCATTCATTTAATAACAGTTTCGCTAATACTAAGATACCCAATACAATGCATTCAAAATATTTCATATGAGTTTTTGTTGAGAAATTAGCTGTAAAAAACTCTTTTTTTAGTATCAATATTTACTATGATGCTGCTCTGTGGCCGATACAAAATCCTCCAAAAAATCCACTTAAGCTGCATATTTACCACAAGCTCTAGAACAAGGGTGGCCAACGCGGGGGGGCCTGCAGCCACGTGTGGCCCGCTGGGTGTCTACTTGTGGCCAGCGGAGCATATGCACATATTTTTTTCTTTTAGTGTACATAAAACCAATTTTCTAAAAACGTAAATTTCTCTTTCTAAGCCTGTCCGTCAAATTATTACTATGCGTGTCGACGACATTGGAAACCATATTGACGATAATTCGAGAAATCCAGTATCCATGTTCATATTTTATGCTCTAGCATTGGATGAAATCACAGACCTAACATACCGCCCAAGTGGCGATTTTTATCAGAGGTGTTGATGTCTATCTAAACAAAATAAAAGAATTAGCGGCACTGTAGCCACTTAAGGACACAACTTATTCACAAGATTTGTTTGCTGCTGTTACATTGAAATTGAATCGCTTTTCTTTACGACTCAACAGCATATCGGTATTAACAACAGATGGTGCTCCAACAATGGTTGGGAAACACGAAGGTTTAGTAAAATTGATTGAAAATGAGGCCTGCAATGTATGTAATACTTGGATGCTAAATTTGCATTGCATCATTCATCAGGAAAATTTATGTTCCAAGTCCCTTAACCCTCTTAGCCTCAGAGCGCCGATCTATCGGCGCATACTTTGAAATATCATATACGAGATATAGAGAAAGCAAACATAGTGAAACAAAAAAAGGCCATTGGAGAAATGTTTTATCATTAAAATCAACTAATTTACGAATTATTATTTTTTAATATTCAGGTTTTTTAACAGCTATATTTTGAGTTCTGCGCGTGTATTTCGCTCCGATGATCATTATCCATCGGCGTGACCTTTAATAAACCTAAGACTGACCATTTACCAATAAAAATACGTTTTGATATATGGGCTTGAATGCAACCCTAATTTATTGGTTGCAAAATTCCAATATTGATAAATAGCGAGTTGCCTTCGTTGACGAATACTATATACTATATTTTTTTTATGTATTTCAATATAAATAATTATTGATTTCTCTCTCTAAAAATGTTCTCCTTCATCTATTAAAGTGTCCTGAATTTTTTCGTTTAAAATAAAAAATATATTATAACCAAAGTATATACTATGTTTTCATAAAAATAGCTCTGAGCTTTTTCGCAAGTACCCGCAAAAACGGCTGAGGCTAAAAGGGTTAAAATTGATCATGTCATGTGGTCATCAAAACAGTGAACTTTATTAAATCGAAGGGGTTGAATCACCGTCAGTTCCAAGAGCATCTCAAGTCTTTGGATTCACAGTATTATGTCGTTACATTTTATGCAGAAGTAAGATGGCCGACGCGTGCAAAAATGTTGAAAAGAGTGTTTGATTTGAAGCAAGAAATACAATCATTTGTAGAGTGGGTTAGCGACTCTGCATTTACAGTCGATATAGTTAGCCACTTAAATGTTGTTAATACTCGTCTACAAGGGAAAGATCAACTAATTAATAACACAAATGGTCTTATTTTCGCATTCCAAATGAAGCTTGGGCTTTGGGAATAATAGTTAAGGACAAAAATCTTCACTCACTTTCCTACATTGTTATTGCAGCCAGACGTTACACAAATGTCGGCAGATAAATACGCTTCGCTTATATCCGACTTAAACCTGGAATTTGAAAACCGATTTCAAGATTTAAAAAGCATCGTGTTCTTTTTGCTGCATTTGCAACGGCATTCTCCGTAGACGTGAATTTATAGCCAGTTCATTTCAATCAGGTTGGTTTGGAAGAGTTTTACAAAACATATTTGGACAAAGAGAAATCCTGCATTTTACAAACATGCTCTATCGATGATTTCGCTTTTTGTAAACACTTACACGTGTGAACAGCTTTTTAGTCAAATGCATATTAAATCTCAAATGAGAACACGAATCACTAATGAGCATTTGGAAAACTGTTTGCGTGTAACAACAACATCAATCGTTATCAACATTGATGCACTTAGTTCTGACAAACAAAATCAAGCGACTCACTAAAATTTATTATTTTTTGTATTGCTTAACTCTAATCTAATAAATATGTTTGATTCTCATTTTTGTTATATCTTCTTAAAAAAACAATATATGTCTTGTTTAGTTTGCTTAGAATAATAAAAAAAAAATTGTGCGGCCCGGCAGGAAATCTAATTTCCAGAATTTGGCCCGGCTGCTGAAAAGGTTGGCCAACCATGGTCACGTGTCTTCACGTGAAGATAAAATGTATAAAATTATTTTGGGAAGACATTTTCCTATGATTAGTTTTAAACAGCCGACATTTTGTAATCATTGCGGTTCTATATTCAGAGGTTATACTTTGTTATAGAACAATGAGAAATATGTTAAATTTTCTCGCTGTTTTATAAAAACTGTCAAGTATGATATCTGCATTGATTTCAAAACTTCAAATGATTGATACCTATTTTATTATAGTTTCTTACAAAAATAGCGATTTAAAATTATTCCACAATAAATTTACACACTAGGATGGGTTTTACTCAGAAGATTGAATTTTCAACATATAAAAAAAACAGTTACTTGTATTGAAGTTTTGAAGATAATTACTTGTTGAGCGATTTCAGTTGTTATGAGAAAACAAAGTTAATTTATAGCAGCATCGATGCTTGTGCTTTAAATATTTGATTTAAAGCAGAGGTTCCCAAACTTTTCTAAATTTTCGCTAGACCTCTAATATATATTTTTTTTACATTCTTCAACTGAATGTGTTTTTGAATCTGATACAGAGCTACTCACTTTGACAGGTTTGGGTTTATACTGTTGATTAGAATATTTAAATACAAAAATATGCAAAGTTTTATAGCTATATTCATTAAAATGAGACAAAATGAAAGGCTAGTAACATTTTTACATACGTTGCAATACACCAAATATAACACTTTAATTTAATTTAAGGGATGAGCCTGGTGCTTTGATACAAAATTCAATTATTTGTCTTAATTTAGTCAGACTAAGCCTTCAATCTATCGTGGACCCCCATTTACATTTCATAGAACCTCAATTTTTTATTCACTTATGTAGACCCCCTTGCAGGTCGGAATCTACTACCCGGGGTCGATATAGATCACTTTGGGAATGACTGCTCTAGAATATATGATTGCGTCTGATGTTTTGGATGTGAGTTTTTATTTCACGAGGAACTTTGAGATTAAGTTATGTCAGTGGTCTTGAGGTTCTCTGGAACTGGCTGAGTCACAAACTGTGGATGCTTTCAGAGAGTCTTAACCTTGCTTTTATTCCAACCTGGCGACCGAGACGCCCACCTATAGCAGTGATGCACAGCCTGTGACCCGAAATGACATTTCATGCGGCCCAATATGACAAATATCACGATACTTCAATTTAAAACGATTAAAAAAAATATTTATACTCACTGCTTTGTCGATCTACAATAGATGGCACATTCTCGTTCCAGATTTATTCGATCCAATGCAGTTCTCAAATATAAGGGCACCGGTTCATAAGATTGACTGGGCCTCAGAATGATGATAATCATCACCAAGAGTGCCGAAACCCTCACAAAAGCTATATCAGGTAACAGAATTTCACCGTTACAAAGTGGCATTTTCAGTTTTTTCGATATTATTGGAGATGTTATCACTGTCACTTGTTACTACTAACTGATTATTATTAATAAAAAAATATTATTACCTGTGACGTCATTCGCCTTCCCCTCGCACCCCGCGTCCGGAACCTACGTCTTTCAATATTGCAATTAGTGCAAAATAGACAAAAGTTATATGAGGTGCCCATAGGTTTTTTAAAAATATTTGGTACACTTTCAACTTTTCCTCAATTATTTGAAAGTATTTTTTAGGCCTTGGGCTATTTTATTAAGTGACTAGATACACTTTTACAAAATTACACTAGACCAGTGTTTCCCAACCTTTTTACACCTGCGGACCGGAAAAAAGGGGAAAAAAATCGCGGACTACGCGTAAAAAGACCTCCCACGTTCACACTACCCAAAAGCCGCTTTAAAAAATAATGGTAAAATTAAGTTAATTCGAGGTGAAAAGACAAAATCTATAGCGTTTCAATTAAATATGATTTTGATAAGAATTGAAGCTGCCACCTTTCAATTGCCAATTACCACAAGGCTACGTCGACCGGTTGGTAAAAATATGTATAGAAAGTCCGAAAAAAGCAGTTAAAATGTGGTCACCCGAGAGTATGATAATTATTAGCTGTCAATAGATTTATTCACGAACACGATCCCGAAAATATTGCTGCAATTGCATAATGAAAAAAATGCTGACAATTAAATAAATGTAATTTTTCTTGTTGCTATGTCAAATATTAATAAGGTTTTGAAATTATTATTAATATTCCAATCGTTATGTCTGCTCCTGTAAGAAGCATATGGCCACAAAGCGATGCTTATGTCATTCTCTGTCCTCATATCATATGGATGGCCAACAGCAGTCTTTCAGTGGAGGAATCAACATATATGAAGATATTGAATATAGTACCGGCTCCGTGTCTGAGTGGTAACTTTTTGACAAGACCGGCACCAAAAATGACACTCCATCTTTGCTGAATGAGTTGGGAACGTTAGGTTAAATCAGAAGATACCTATTTGATCGAAACCTTATGTTATATATTCCTCATTTCTTACCACTTTTCTAAGGATATCACAATACTCAATGGTTCAAATGACTCTCTCGTAACTTGTTTTCTTTTTAAGAGACCGAATGTAAAATGAGAGTGCAGCCAACTAATTGTCTTTTCTTCCATTGTAACAAATTCACTTTAGGGCCGTATCTAGGGGGCTGGCGAATAAGGCGGTTGCCCTGGACGCTGAGGTGCTCGGGGGCGCCAAAATGATGCCAGGATTTAAAAAAGTAAAAATAAGAAATTCAGACGTTTTGTATTGAAACTGAAGCAAAATCTTAATCTAAACACGAATGATGTGTGATTTAATGCAATCAGTTGAAGAATCGCAGGTACCGGCGTGTGCCGATATTGTTCTTGAAAACATATATCGTCACAGAGGTCAATAATCTTTACACATAAACGCATTTTTTAAAATAAAATCACGCATTTGTTCTTTGAAAGGGTTCCATGTGTTATTGAATTTGCGATCGTAGTTGTAATTGCGTTGTACAAATTCGTGTTTAGTCATTCTTCTATAATCTACATCAATTCGTGGGTATAGGGACATACGAGCGAAACTACAAAAATGACTGTTTTGAGTTAAATATGGCATTGTCATGCTCAAATGCAGTTCTATAAGATATAAAAATATGAAACTTGTACGAAGAGCGGTTTACCAGATATTGCTCGGCTTTTCTGCAAATCCATAAGAACAAAGTATAACATTGAAAACTGTTTTGCCATTTATCTCAGTTCGTTGTTTTTGTAGTTTCGCCCGTATGTCCCTACACCCACGAATTATTTTTACGTTTTTAGTAATTTAAATATAATCTTGTGCAAGCTGTCATCATGCGCATGCATACAAATGCTAGTTTCATACCTTTCACTTCTCATTCAAAAAACTTGACAAGACTGCATGCTGTTAAAATTTTACCAAAAATACATATTTTTTTGAAGTTTTGCGGGTTGGGGGCAGGGGCGCAAAAACTACTCCTTGCCATAGGCACTAGACGACCACCCTGCGGCCCTGGATAACCCAATACTCAAATGGTTCAAAAGACTCTTTAATAACTTGTTTTTTTGATTAATTTACGGATATGTTTTCTTTTTAAGAGACCGACTGTAAAATCAGAGAGTAGCCAACTAATTGTCTTTTCTTTATTGAAACAACTACCGTGACAGAGAGACAATATACGTATATGTACTTATATAACATATTCAAATTATTATCTTATTCTTCTTATGATTATGTCACTGTAACTTATTGTAACTAATCATAATCAAATAATGCCAAGTAACAATAATTACTTAATTTAAATAATAAATTATTATCTTAAATTAAGATGGCTGCATTCTTACTTCTATCTAAGCTTACTAGATTATGTTTAATTTACGGTACCATTCTTATACTTAATTGTTGCAATATTATTTGAAATTATTATAAATAAATACGTATTTTGAGCCGTACAGGGACTCAGGCCAACACAAGAAAAGGATTCGCTTGCTTACCATTTTACATTCCTGCCAGTGGGTATTTTGCGCCTCCCCAAGACAACAAGAAAGGTCAGAAGAGAGATGAAAACATATTACTGTTACTTCTTCAAATTGTAATTGGTTTACCTACCTCATTAACAGCAATAAACTGAAGAAATAGGTGTTCTCTTTATTAATTGAAAGCGTAGTTTAATCCTATCAACGATTACGTTTTTGAGTACATTGTCTTTGCTACACCACCAGCAATATAGAAGCTGTCTAAAAATAAAACAACATTTCTTCTGCAAACCACCCTGACAGCGGAAGTTTTGGCTGTGTCCATCGAGAACTCAGACGGAGGTCCGACTAACACACGATCCTCGTGATATGTAGGTTTGTTGAAAAGATCTTGGTTGTAACTTCCCGACTGACTGATGCATTGAATCCACGTTGAAATTACCCTAAAACGATTAACCAAAATTAATTTACGGAGAAGGTTGCTTCAAGAATTTTCCACTCATTTTCCCTCGCGTTTTATTCAGTGTTATTAATTTCCGAAAAAGTTATAAAGATCGCCAGAGTTCTGATTAGAACAGTGATACCCAACCTGCGGCTCACAATGATCACTATCAATCACATACTTTCTTCAGAACTGTTTACGGACGACTTAAGAAAAAAATAAAATTTTCAATTCTATATGTATACACTAAAAATATCGATAGTTTAATCAATTTTACCCATGCGACCCTCGAACTATCTGAGAATCGATTGTCTGGTCCTTCTCCCAAAAAGGCGGCGAAAATTGAAACTGAGGCCCTGATCTTGAATGCCGAGGTTGCGCCATATTTATCGCTTCCTTTCAAGATGTCGTCCCCACGTTATGAACGAATCTTTGAATAATTGACTAAGTGTCTTCTCCAGTCAGTTAGTATATTCATATGTTTATTAGGACAAGAATCGTGTGCTTCATATCTTGTTCAGCAGTATAGTGTTGATCGCAGTTGGCGAGATCTTGACACTGGACGATGGTGCAATAACCTCGAGTGTAATATGCTTCATCAGTAGTCAGTCTGTTCCACACTAAAAGAGCACAAGATTAAAAAATATCTACGAAGACATGTATTTCTCAAGAGAGTTAAGTAATTTTTCATTTACAAACATTTTTTTAACACACTGAAGTCCTGTGTGATCAAATTAAAAGAAAACATCAATTTTTTGAAGGTATTTAAAGGTGACCTTAGGATCTTTGGTCAATTACTTAGCAGAAATTTTCTTTCAATCTTCTCCAATGAAATATTAGATATTGCTTAAATGACAAAATACTTTCACGAAATATGTTTAATTTAATTTTTTATAAAAATAATAAGCAACGTTTTATATTACATCTTCTTTTAGTTTTCTTAATGACGACGTCCAGATAGTTTTTGATTTAAATAATCACAATTTTAGGTTTTTTTTTTATCTGCCGATTAAAAGGGGGTCAAGCCATGTGATATTCTGAAACAATCTTTTTTTTTTGCATAGAATGATTCTTAAACTCGTCTAGAATATTCTGGTAAAGTGATTTTACAATATTTGAAGTCGATAGAAAGTTATTGCACTTAGACTACACTTGTTTCGAGGCGGGACATCGGTCACATTTTGATGCTTCAGCTTGTTACATGAGAACTTTCAATAAACATGTAATTTCAATTCATGAAACAAACCTACATTTAAGTAAGAGCAAAGCAAGCAGCTTCAAAAGTCTTAAAACAGGAAGAAGAAAGAATTATCTATGGACCAGGCATAGCAGATTGATGGGGAGTAAAGATTTCATAGTTTAAATCGTATTTGAACTTTCGAACGTGTTTTTCTCAAAACTGTGTTTTCCTAATTGGTCTCCACGATATCTCAATAACAAGTTAACCGATTGCTTTGAAATTTCAATGGAAGATTAAAAACATGTTTTTTAATCGTTTGAACTAGGATAGTGAAATAATTTTCAGCCGTTTTGTTTTTACGTAACCAAATAGTCGAAAAAAAATCATTATATTTGAACTTTTTTTTTCAAAAACTTGTCAACTGTTCAATTTTCCACGTTTTTAAAAGATCGTAAGTCAAACGATTTTAACAGCTTTATAGATTAAAACGCCGTTAGATTTTTTTTTACGATAAGCAAATCAGCCAGTCGGATGGAGACCGTTTATCACCTTTTTTTCGACATGGGTGCGTTTGGAGTGGTTCACCACACATTGATTTTAGTCTGAAAATATTTTGACTTACTTTTAAAATGTCAATAAACATATGGTAAAATCTTCAAACTTCTACGTTAATAAAGTTCGTCAAAAAAAAATCCCAAAAAAAGTTTAAAAAAACCGGCCGTCACATGGGGAGACCCCCTTAAATCAATGAAAATATGGTTACTAAAAAATACAAACAATTTCTTACTTAAGACAAAAGTATCTCGATCATATAAGTATTATATTTCAAACATTATAGTTCTTTATTATGTGTTTATTGAGATTGGTGTATTTTTTTAAAATAAAAATTAGTGTCCCATGCCAACTATATTTTGAAACGATGCAATTAACTATTATTATTTTTTTATTTATCTTATAATAACGTTTTATTTGTGTTTTTTTTAACAAGATATTTCCTGTTTTGAAGAAAGCATTTTGTGTAAAATAAACGTAAAGATAAAAATGATTTATCTCGCCATTTTATCATTTCATCCTTATACTAGACTAACTATAGTACTAATATATCATCTTCATAGAATTGGTTGCAAGTCTTGTTTTCTTTGGAGAGTGTCACGGAATTAGGTAAGTTGTAATAATTAATATATATAGCTATTAGTGATAATAAAGATAGTGCATGCGATTCGATGAAAACATTACTCACTTAACAGTTATGCTTTTCAATTGAAAATCTATAAATTGATTGCAGATGTTTTTATTCACGGATATGGTGCCTTGAACGCACAATCACGACGGCGAGAGTCCGATATAATTTACCACTCGGTTACGAGGTCATTTTTTGAAAACTATGGAAAATTATTGCGTTGTCTAATCCAGGGGTCGGCAAACTACGGCACGCGGGCCAAATCAGGCCCGCCGCCTGTTTTCAATCCGGCCCACGAGTTAATATTTGTTCACATGATTTTTTACATGAAACAAAATTAAAAATTAATAAGAAATTTGTGCTTTAACGTAACGGTCACACTGACTAAGAATTTTGAATATTTATCGCATGGTGGCGATAGTGCCTTCGTATTGCAGTTGGTATTAGTCATGTTTTGACAGTTTCATCAATTTTAATGATAGGAAGTACAAACTTTGAAATAAATCATGATGATATTTTACCTGAGAAAAAACAATTGCATTCATCGCATTAATAAAAAATTTAAAAAATTCGAAATTTATATTTGAAAAAATATTTTTTTAAAAATTTATTGTATTGTATAAATCTTCAATAATTTTTTTTCCAATATATCCAATAGAAAATGATCTTTTTTTTATCGAATTACCTATGTAAATATCTTTCTTTTTGGTACCTGGCCCGCCAAGTCAAAACATTTTCAGATTTGGCCCTTTCCCAAAAAAGTTTGCCGACCCCTGGTCTAATCGATCAAAAATTGTATGACCTTGGTGACATATAATAGATACTATTTTTACCGACGCAATATTTCACATTTTGGGCCAAAGATTGTTGCAAGACGCCACCGACCAGCTGTGGAGGGGGTATTAAGCGCGAGTGTACCGAGTGTGTGGAGGAAGGAGGGGTCTTGCTATAGAGTAGGGACAGGTTAGAGAGATAAGAAAACAAATAGGCATCCACCAGAAGGGCGCCCCTGACCGCGCCGTCGCTGATTTCCCCTGAGGTCACTTCTCCTGGCCATTCTACTCCGCGAGCGAGAGAGACATTTGCTCACAAATTCGTCTTTCTCATTCCATCTTTGACTAATATAAACACGAGTACTCTTCAGTTTATTTGTTGATCATTTTCCATCGATGAATACCTCGCCAATCATAATCGAGTCAAAGATATCATTGCCATCAAAGCGGCAGTTGAATCTTATAAATACTGCCTTCTAACTGAATTCAAATTTCAGACCCGACCTTTTTATTGATGTAAAAAATTATTTTTAAAAATTTCAATCGTAAAAATGTCATGTTGTAGTTAACAAAAAATAAAGAATTGATGTTATTCTTTGAGATTCATTTAAAAAAAACTAAAAAAATCATAAAATGCGTAGTATAAATAATTAGTGAAAAGAATGATTATGGAGTACACTGTCACTCCCATCCTAATGTAATTATCAAGATACAAGACCTGTAAGTGATGGTAGTCATGATCTGTGAGTCTGTTTCTATATTTACTTGTAACCATCTATGTAAATAGTGGAAAATTTTGATTCTATAGAACAAAACAATCCCTTCATTTTGAGAGCAATTCGAATTAAAATTGGATACTTTTCTATTGGACGAAAGTCTATACAAATTTTAAAGTTGGAGCATCAATCAGTCTTAATCACATAAATTCTTATCAATTCGCAGTCCAACAAGAAAATTTGCAAGGTAAAATATCCGGTAAATTATGGATATATGGCCTCGAGACAGAATTTTTGTAAAGATTTATGAAAAATAAGCACATTAAATGAAATTAATGTAAGACTTACGATTTTTTTTGAAATGTTTCGTCTTTAATTTTTAAATTTATTATAATAGAAGATCCTAAAGAATACTTATGAAATCGAGTTGTTTTAATTTACAGGACCAAAAATGCAATCACAAACTACACAAATAATAATATCATACAGATAGAGACAGTCACATAACTTTATTATTTGTTTAAAATAAAAAGAATAATTTCTTCTTTCAGAACTCATACAATAATCAGTAATATTTTTAAGATTCCACATTCTTTAATAATCCACAAGAACTCAAAGAGTAAAGTCAAAACATAAAATTATAAGCTAGTTTGTATAAATTTTTTGAGCTTAGCTCGAGAGGATTGGGGTTCTGTCCCGTGACCATATATTCATAATTTACCAAATATCCCACGCGAGCTACCGAAAATGCCACCGCGAGCTACCGGTAGCCATTTGGCGATCACTGGTATAGTTTAATATTCAAACATATAACGGTTTCCTACCCCTGGTGCTATTAATTTCTTAAATAGTTTATTAAAGGTAAATTATAAATGTTTGCTAATGTGATTATGAACTGACAAGCAAACAAAGGAAATGTGAAATTTTAAGTAAAAAGGAATTTGTCTTTTAGTACATTTTGACTAATTTATTCGTTTCTATGACGTTTATTTGACTTTTTAGTGTTCGATGATAACATTTACAATAACATCATGATGCCAAGACATAGCCAAGTCATTCATGGGCTTAACAATGCTAGTTGAAAAACAATTTATTACGGAAACTTAACGTAATTTAATGACGAACAAAGTTGCAAGTCATAATTTAATACCATTTAATATATATTATCTATATATTCATTTGCTAACAAGCGTTGACAATAACGCTACATTTTAATATTATGCATACAAAAAGAGGCATATTGCATTAGCTTCATATAAAAACGCTTCATTTAGCTTGTATTATTTATAATTAATTGTTGACGATAATTCCGAGCTTGTTTTACTTGCGTAAAACTTCAGCATCGAAAAAAGGTTTTCTCGTCAATTTTTAATGGCGCCCGACGATAGGTTCGAATATTAATTTGAAAATCAGTAATTAAAATTGCCGCCAAAAGAATTTTTTTAGGCGCGGTTGTTAATTAATAACGGAAAAATTATTCAAAAATATCCTGCGATGCGAATACGTTTTTGATTAAAAAAATGTTTACTCTATCGAAACTGGATGGAGGGCCATTAATGAAGTTGTAGCAAGCCTCGGTGGGTCCCATTTGAAAAAATTTTACGTTCGAATCCGACTGGTGAATATTAAATATTATAAAATAATACACATTTTTCACGTAATTTTTATATATTTCCTGGAACTCTTATCTATAGTGAAATATAAACATATTTATTTTAGAAACGGTATGCATGTTCAGCTATTCATTCATCAGCTAGTTCTTGTAAATGGTTAATTTCAAGATAGTAAATAAATATATTTATTAGTTACCACCAGGGCTGTGGAGTCGGTCAAAAAAAGTCCGACTCCGACTCCGACTCCAGCATTTACCAAAATCACTACTCCGACTGTGACTCCGACTCCGACATTGACCAAAAACACGACTCCGACGAAAAAAAGGTTAATATCGTCACTTTTTTCCCCTAATTATCCTATTTATGTGTATTCAATTAAATATCTACCCTATAAATGCGGCAACAAGCCAAATTTGACATATTACATGCAAAAATAAAAACTTTTCAAAATTTCCGACTCCGAGTACAAGTCCGGCCAGAACACCGCGACGACTCCGACTCCGGCCAAAAAACTCCGACTCCACGACTCCACGACTCTACAGCCCTGGTTACTACACTTGTTGTAGAAAGTATTCTGATTCAATGTGGTTAATGCGCAATAATATTCAATAGAATTAATTTGCACAACCGGCGGCCTCGCGATATTTCATGCGGCCTGTAATGACGAACATAAACCACTATTTTTATTCAGAACTTTTTAAGGACGATGGAAGAACAATATAAAACAATAAAATTTTCAATTTTATGTACATATGTATGTACACTAAAAATATTGATAATTTAATCAGTTTTACCCGTGCGGCACTCAAAATATCTGAGAATTGATAATCTGGCCTTTCTCCTAAAAAGATTCTGCATTACTGAGCTACAAAATAAATGAAAAACTAATATAACTGAAAAAATACGATCGAATCGTTGAATTTTTGTTTTGAATTTGAATATGGAATAAGGATAGCCGTTTTGTGCAATGTGACCGCTGATTATATGGAATCGGTCAGATCACACGGTGATTTTGGTAACTTTGAATCGCAAAATGGCAGCATTCAAATCCTAGGGGCTGAAGAAGTGTCCTCATCAGTGAATCATTTGCGTGTACTCATAAATGTAATGCTCATTCCAACCCTTCAATGATTAGGGACGCCACGTCATAACATCACATCACGGAAACAAACGTGGAGAGAGAGGGCAGAGGGCGTAGTCTGCCGTCTAATACAACACAACTTGTAAATAGTGAGAAATTCCTCCATCATTATGGATTTAACAAAATTTGTATTGGTTTTCATCATTGATTATAGGTGGACTAGAATAAATTATGCTTCGGCATCTTGACACCTTACTTCGACAAGGTTCTAACTACTCTTGACACTGTTTTGAGATACGAGCGTTTGATGTTTTGATTGATTAAAATTCACTTATAACAATGAGCAAGTACAAATGTTTCAAATTAATTATTTTAAGCATATTTTTTCACAACTCTTGCTGAGAAATAATGACCTTAAAGACCTCATGATGGAAATAATGATGAAAATCTGAGAACTTTGTCAAATAAATTTAGTAAAAAAAGTGTGCAGATGCAGTAAACTCCGGAATTCTGATAACTCCGTTATTCAACCATAGATAATTCTGAAATTAATATAAATGATAGAATGCGGTAAATAGAAGCTTTTCCGACTAAAAGGTTATTTTAGGCAAAAATTTCAATTATAACCATTTCAAAGTAAGGTAATTAATTCTGTCAACTAGCGGAAAAGGTGCTTAGCAATTAGTCATATGTTAAACCCCATTGTTGCCTTAGATTAGACACTTATGATTAATTTGCTGTTACTTGGTTTAATTATCCGCACGTCCATTTCATATTTAATTATATTTTAAATAACGAAAATACATAATAAAGTACTTTCCACGTGTATGCTGATAATCATCAGGGCCAGTTTCGTTCATTTGACTCGCTTGGTTGACTGATACAGTTGACAATGCTCGCATTGAGTGAAACCAGTCCTGATCTTAATCAAAATACATTTAAAAATAGTACTACACATATAATGTGTTTTATTTACTTAAATGTTGTCTTCCCATAAATAAGTGACAGCTAACACTTTAAAAGTGATATCTTGTTTTATTGGTAATTCTACATAGACAAGTAACGTGAAGAAATACCACCCTTTCTAGAATCTAAGCGTTGATCATTATCAAACGTGAAAGACATTAAATGGAATAATAATGGGTTTTTTTATGTTAGGTGACAGCGTCCCAAATATTATATTATTCACTTTCTTAACAGAGAAAAAAGTCCAAGTAAAATTAGGGAATAAATCGATGACCGATCTGGAACCTATTTATTTACCACTTGCGCAAAGGTTATGGGCATAACAAAATTAGATTACAGTTGGTCTTTTATACAAAAATCAATGTTTTTTCATATTTAATGGGCTGCCATACCGTTAATTTTGACAACTTATTGTTGCACTTGCGCACACCGCAAACGTCAAACGGCACATTTTATCGATACCATTCAATGTTACTGAAATTATTTATCTAAAATATTGTGCATCTGAAAGCACTTTAATAAACACAATTGAAACACTTTGCAAAGCTTGCCCGGTACCGGCTAGTAATAAATAAGAATCTGTTATTTGTTAAATAATATTTTACGAATTTGAATATGGAAGAATAATAAAAAAAACTAAAATATTAAATATCACTACACCCATAAGGATTTGAGGGTACGTTAGGTGACGAGGGTAGGGGTACGGGGTTTGGCCTCCGTGAAAGGGTTACGCGTTTATTATGATTGCGTACATTAATATTTCAGAGATCATTATGCGTTTGAGCGTAAGAAAGCCATATACAACTATACAGATTATAGGTAAACATCACTGTTTATAGTTATTGTACTGTGGTGGGGAGTTTGTATCAAAGTCAGGGTTTGAGGTTTGTGAACAAGCGGGGCGGGGCGGGATCAAAATGGCCAGTTTGCACATAATATTATCAACGTTTGTCAAAATTTTCCTCAACCGTCTTGCTGAATTTGATTGAACTCCTAGACGGATGACAGCGTTTCTGCATATGATTTACTATTTCGTGCCACCAACGGTTGTATACGTTCATGGAAATAAAATTGAAACATAATAAGGTTATAATTGTCATTTTTGCCTAAAATTACCTTTTGGTCGGAAAAACTTGTATTTACCGCATTCTATCATATGTCAGGAGATAATTTTCAAAAGTGGACAATTCCAAAATATATTTTTTCAACTGCCAGTTTTAGATTAAACTTTTGAGACCTTTTTTATTCACATGGAAAAGTATGAATGATTACACGTTATCCGAAATTCTTTAGTTTGAAACATATTTTAAAAATATTGTTAGTAAGCACAAATTTATGAAGAAAAAGTAATGAAAATATCTCACATTCTCAGTTTTTCAACAAATGAATTTGTCTACTTTTGAAAATTACCTCCTGATGTATGAATAGCAGAAGTATCTATGGTTGAATAACGGAGGTAGCAGAATACCAGAATTGCACTGCATCTTGCACACTTGTTTTACTAAATGTATTTGACAAATTTCTAAGATTGTCATCATTATTTCCATCATTAGATCTTTAAGATCATTATTTCTCAAGAGTTCTGAAAATGTACTTAAGATAAGTATTTTGAAACATTTTTACTTGCTCATTGTTACAAGTGAATTTTAATCAATCTAAACTTCATACGTTCATATCTCAAAACAGCGTAAAGAGCAGGTAATCTTCGACTCTTCGACGAAGATTCGCACTTACAATAAGACATACTTTGTATGTATATGCATTTAATTTATGGACTGGACGGAATAGTTTATAAATCGTACCCATCATGACTTGTTAACGGAGTAATGTTATAAAAAAGTAGAAGTGTAAAATATGTTGAAATAAAAGTGAAGAACATAACTCGCGATCTACAATTATCATAATATAAAATAGCTTTGTTTATTCCAAGTATTGTGTTACTTATTGTGACACGTGTTTCGCCTCTTTCAGAAGCATCTTGGAGCTTACTATTGTACTACTATCGAACTCTATCCTTATAGCCTGAAATCCTATAATTTATCAAAGTTATTTAAAATTTTATATTAAAATGAACTTCCAAAAAGCTACCGCCGAATCCATCGATAGTACCTCAGTATCATTTACATATGCTTTACATTTGAAGGACAGTCTCGTTCAGCCAGTAAATATTTTCAAATGATCTTAAGCCCAGAAAACGTCGTTCTTAATTTAAATAAAAATTTCGACATATGTTCACTATATATCTTTAATATTAATGTTATATAATTTTGAAAAGAGAATGCACCTCAATATGAAAGACATCTTTTATTGTCTGTGGTAATAATAAATTTGAAAAAAGTCGGTTGTCTGGACGGCAGTTTGCAACTATGAAAGTTTCCATCAAGACAAGACATATTGGTTTTGATGATGTTAGGCTAAAATGAAAACTTTTTATAAGTTAAATAATATTATTTTATTACTAAGATTATTGCTATGCGATCGAACAGAAATTTATTTTCTGAAAATAGTAAAATATATTCTTTAATCCTTTAAGATGAATAAAAGTGTTCATATATATTTTGTAAATGATTATTTATTTTCCTGTCATGGGTAAGCGATATACATTTTTTGTTGTAAAGCTCTACTCTTCATTTAAAAATCCAAAGTCTTCGAAAGCATTTGAGGATAGACGACATTTAAAATTTAAATCCAGTCTTTAAGCGAGAATTATTGTCCTTGAGACTTTCAATCTGAAGGTAACATTAACGACTTATTGAAAAGTGTTAACAATTTTGTCAAGGTAAATTGAAAATAAAAATCCAAACGTTACACAGTATTTTGATAATATTGTATTCCATCGACTATATACATGATGAATCTTTCTTTTTTCCATTTTGTTGTCTCTGACACAGTGAATTGGTTGTATATAATAAACTATTTTTTTAACATGTTGATGAACTATACGATGAGGATAAATCAAGGACTCTTAATGCCCATAAATGAATGCAAGAATGTCTATGATATTTAAAATTTCCTACCACTTTTCCGGTCCTAAAAACGCAGCTATGAAGATCAGTTTAACCTCAATCGTATTATCCTTTTCTCTCCGTAAAAATCAAGGTTGAGTTAATAAGTTACCAAGAGTATTGGATAGATCAAGGCTGGGGAACCTTTGGACTCCTAAATTAGATAGTGTGGCTCTTCGCATAAATGCAATATTTTATTTTGATTCCTTTACAAAAACATGCGCTTATTTTTTACTGTATTGAATAAAAAATCAGGCAAGTAGACGAGAGTTCAACACCGTTAGCTGAAATCACGGAGTTCACTGGATTGAATGCCAAGAGGAACAGTTTTTTCAATTGATTTGTGGTAAAATGTATACTTTCGCTCTTATATATTTAATGCTAGCAGACCCAGCGAACTTCGTACAGCATCAGAATCAATAGATGTTGTGTTAGCTTATAAGCTGTTTTTTTGTATTTTTTTTACCGTGATACTTTGGGATGTTTTAATACTTATTCTGCTATTCGGGACGGTGATAAAGTCAGAAAATCAAAGATCATCAAAATCGGTCCGGAAGTTCTCGACTTATAAGTGGTTTAACTAACACGACTTTGTTTTATATATGTTACAGTAAAACTGTATTCTCAGTGAAAATGTATTAAGTAATAGTTTTCTTGGACAACATAATTTCACTGGTCACGATCATTGAAATTATTAGCCCAAGTCGATGATTTGCCAGCCTAAAATTTTGGTTTGCTTCAATGAAACAAAATCAACAAGTAGTCTCTTTCATCAAAACAGAACCAAAGAAAAACACAGAAAAACATAGGGCTGAAGATAGGGCGGTCAAATTTAATTTAAATGACAGCTTGGAGAAGAATACATTTTCACTGAGAATACAGTTTCACTGTGGCATATATATAGATTAAAAAGTTGGACATCGAGAATGATTAGTTGGTCCTATCCATTCCCATTGCCTCTTATCCTTAATCGTTCCGTAAAATTGAGTTTGAGTGACTGAGTAACAATACAGTCTTTGTAGAATAGATTCTACTGATCACAACTATATTAACAGTCCAATGAACATGATTACAAAATTTCTTGAGTGCGACCTTATAAGATCACAGAAAAATAAATGTGGCCTTTCCATATGAAACGGTTCTCTACTCTTTGGCTCGATATTGATTGATATGACTGATGTATTTTTACTGAAGATAATTCATTTCTACTTGAAATATGACTGTGCAAAGGTAGTACGGGGGAGGGTGTGATAGAAAAGGGGGTAGCAGATGGTTACTCGTTTTACTCGATCCGCAAGCCTCGCTTAAGTTTTAAGTAAAAATCTTTCCCCTCTTTCTTCTTCTCCCTTCTCAAACAGTTGTTGGTAGGGGATTCCCTAAATTTTCATTCGTTTACCAAGGAAACTGATGTTAAGGGTGTTTTTTTTTTGCACGGGTCAAAAATTAATTTCTCTTGAAGATTTCTTTTAGTGAACCAAAATGAATAACAATAAACTTAGCAGGGCTGCCTTTGACATTGCTGCTTGGTCTACATTATTTGTTGTATTACACCAAATTAATTCGTATTTAATCAATAAGAATTATTGAAATTGTATTTAATATAAAACAAAATGAGTGTTTCTCGTACAAATAATGACAGTTTTTTGATTGATTTGGTATTTACTTGGTAGAACTCCATTATAGCACGGTGAAAAAATAGCAATGTATTTAAGTTCTACAAAAATTATACACTGTAAGTTTGAAAGCTATTTCGGCTTCCGCTCTCGTCAGAAGAAAACCTGTGTACTTTTCCATGAGCTTTGTCGCTAACGACCCGGGATTCGCCTTTCGGCATCTTCAGGCATTTCAAGTGTACGGATGTACTGTCAGTTCAAGTAAATCCATGCACTTGAAATGACTGAAGATGCCGAAAGGCGAAACACGGATCGTTAGCGACAAAACTCATGGAAAAGTACAATGTTCAAACAATTCAAATTTAAATGTTTTTAAATGTATATATAAATAACATATTATATTAATTGAAAGTTTAATGTAATAAGGGACACCCTGAACTGTGTACTTTTACCTTCTCTTGGATCTCTACTTAATTCTCTTGTTATAACATAAACTTTAAAAAGTTTCTTACTCGCGGATGAGCACTCAGTGGCGGTGTGTGGAGATAATCATTATTATTTGGTTTTAATTTTGAATCGTAACAATTTTTGATTGATATATAATGATGGCCCACTTTAAAACGTTCGGTATTACTTAATACTATTTGGAAAACATCAGAAAAAATATGATATTTGTATGACATTTAAAGATAATTAGTCAGAGTAAAAGGTTATTGTAGAAATATGAACTGCAATCAGAGCGATTATGCATGAAAAATGATTTAATATAGTGAGCTGATTATAATAAGCCATGAAAATTATTAAGCAATGTATTTTAGTAGAGTATAAACCTAAGCTAGAGGAATTGAAAGTACTGCAATAAGCGAGAACCGTAGAGAGAATTTAAGATAGTAATGCACAACCTGCGGCCTTCAATGACATTTTATGCGATCCGCAATGACTAATATCAATCACCTTTATTCTTCAGATTTTTTTACGGACCATGTAAGAACAATATAAAACAACACAATTTTATATACACTGAAAATATAAGTTTTACCCATGCGGCCCAACTGATAATTGATTATCTGACCCTTCTACCATAAGTTAGTTTAGACCATTTTTCTGAATAAAAACCCCTGTAAATGAAACTGTTAATGATTTTAAAAACGCTGCACTGGATATTGTAAAATGGCAGATACTTTGTTTGACAGTCAGTTCGTTATAGAATATACAACTTGCAAACCAAACGAAAAAGATGGTTTCATAATATGGTTTGTTATTATTTTTCGCCTATTTTTATATGTGCCAGGTGAATGGTAAAATTTGGGGATTTGAAAGGACACTGATTTAGTGTATTGATTGAATAGGCATTTACTTGGTAGAACTCCATATAATACTGTAAGAAAAATAACAATGTATTTTAGTTCTACATAAATTATTTTATATATTTGTTGATAGCTATTTCGGCTTACGCCTTCGTCAGAACTATGTTTTAAACGTGTATTAGAGATAGTTATATACATAACCTAGACAGGGTACCCCATACATCCCCTCTCTGCTCAACCATTCCAACGCCACATGGAAAAAAAATTAATAAGTTTTTGATCTGTCGTAATCCTGAGAATGTTAATCTGGGTATTTTTGGGTTATTTTTATCGTAATTTAAACGACGAAAAACATTCTAGCTACGTTTCTTCATCTTTATTTGTATATACATAAATTGATTATTGAGCCATTTCGTATCCGATAATTTATTACCTTTACTAATAAATTGTGCACCATTAACTTCTATGTCGAGACTAGCTTGCATCGGGTATTTGGATGCCACGTTAACGTTTTCCATGTTCAAACAATTCATTTTTATGATAAAAAAAATTAAATTTTGATTAATTCGGATAATAATGCGTTATTAATTTATTCCGTTGTATTCATTTTCATTTTTTCAAAAATAAGAGACATTAGTTTATTATTTTATCGTGGCAACGTTTTTTTTACTGCTTGGGCACGCAACACAATCGACAAATAATGTTTGAGGATTTTTGGCACGCGCACCCAGAAAAGTTCGCCATCCCCGGTATATGTAGGTAAAGGGTAACTCATATGCCGAGTACAGCTCGACAGTGTACAACTTGGTTGTAAAAATATTTTTTATTAATTTTATCTCTATTTCAAAGACCGTATATATTGGATTATGTGGCCCTTGGACAAAGTTTTGTAATATTGTATAATGTGGTATACTTTTCGGTATTTCATTTTACTTACTAATAAATACGCCAACCATATCTGGAATATCAATCAATTTATCAAATCTATTACAGAGTTGTTGGAAGGAAAGAAATTATATATTGAGGAGTGCAAATGGGTCAGTATTAAAAGCATGCAGCAGTATAAATAGACCGCGGTGCCAACTGAGTTTAGCGTCCCTGCTTTTAAGCCGATAGATTTAAAATTAAAACTAACAAACGCCGTGCTACAATGCAAACAATGGTGATCGACAAATACCCTTTAGATCAGTGTGATCGAACCTTTTAGGTACTAGTTCTAGGAGTTAAAACATGAGACATACAAAGACACTGCTTTAAATCAAAATATTTCACAATTCTTTAATTATACAAAAAGACTAAAATAATTTTATTCTCTAATATTACTATATGATTTTTGAGACATGACGTCGTTTACTACACACCAGCTAGGCCAGTATAATTTGAATAAAAACGTATTTTTGAAAATGTACGACTAAGACATATCCGTTGCTGATTATCACAGGACTAGTGCTGCTATACATATGTATATTAAATCCAAGCCCGCTTCCAGTGTGGAGTATATGTCATCTTAATGGAGGTTCTTAATTTTTTTTTTCTAAGCTAACTTCTTGTTACTCGCTCAAACATTTCTTTTGTTCGATGAAAGTAGGGATAGAAAGAATAAGGCTAAGACAGAACTATAGGCTAGGTTAGCTCTCGCTATGCGCTTGTAGGATCGGATGGGCTTGAAGATATTTTAAGAAAATACAGACACGCATGTCGTTGAACAGAATTGATAAATCGACTGAAAAAAGTGCTGCTCGTACTGGGAATTGAACCCATGAAGTCCGTCACGGAAGCCATCAACGTTGACCTCTGCACCACAGAAACGGCTATGTATAGGATGACTAAAATGAAAAGGTTTGACGCAACTGTTTGCAAACAAATGTGTATATGTTACAGTGAAACTGTATTCTCAGTGAAAATGTATCAAGTAATAGATTTGTATGACAACACGATTTCACTGGTCATAATCATTGAAATTATTGGCCTAAGTCGATGATTTGTCGGCATAAAATTTTGGTTTGCTTCAATGAAACAAAATCAGCAAGTAGTCCCTTTCATAAAAAGAGAACCAAAGAAAAACACAGACAAACATTGGGCGGTCAAATTTAATTACAATGACAGCTTAGAGAACAATATATTTTCACTGAAAATACAGTTTCACTGTAACATATATATAAAATAACTTCTTGATATTATTTCATATTAAAAAACCGAATAGGTGATTGCTAAAGAGCCGCATGCAGCCCCCGATACGCCTGTTTGATATGCCTGCATCAGAGGGAGACTAGGATAAATTCATCTGCAGTCAGATAGATGAATCAAAAGGGAGGCCCGAATTATATTTAGTTTATTGTAGATATCTGTAGTTATAAAATCTAACTTTTGCCAACACATCATTGGGTCGCAAAAATTTAAATGGATTTCGGCTTTATATGAATAGTTGCGAGAGCATTAAATTGCATGCCAAAGTCGTCCAATTGCAAGCAATTAAGTTGCCCCTGCGTAAATAATGTCTTAATTATGTACGCCTGTCACTTAGCGACCCTATGGCAGGTGAGTGACTTTACAGTGTGCCACTATCTTGAACAGAACTAGATTAATGCAAGTGAGCTATCGCCATTGTTCAGACTAGAGTTTCCAATCCCGGGCCAAAATTTTGATCCCGGGATTTCTGGGTTGCAATAAGTTGATTACTTAATAATTATGACTTAATATTTTTTTAAGGTCGTTAATATTATCCATGTTAATGTATCATTAAAAATAGTTAGGAATAATTGATGTCGCTATTTTTTAAGACTATTACATTTCGGTTTTTTATCCATTACTTAAGAGCGAAAATATTCGATTAAAATATAATGTACGAGAGTATCGGTCTCGTTCGATTGCGATCTGACAACTAAATGAAATAAAAAATATGTTTGGTTATGCACATTTTTTTAAAATTTAAATTGTTAAAATGACACATTATTGGAAATAAATAACGCTTTCATTGACGACAAATCAATCCCGAAAATTTCAGGATTATGTTTTCTAATCATCAGGTATTGAAATTCCTCGGGATCCCGGGATTACGAGATCTGGACAATGTAAGCCCTAGTTCAGACTAAGACCTATTGAAAGAGGAAAGAGCACATTGAAAAATGAATATATTATAAATATTATGTAGCATCAAAAATTTTTGCTAAAATTATTTGATTCGCCAGTTTTATACCACTAAAAAATTGACTGCTAGCATCACTGATTCTGTTTTGTATAATTAATAAAAATTAATCACTGATAAATAATAAAACATAATTCTTCTTTTAAAAAAAATGATTATCTCTTATGTCAAATTATAGTTGGACCAATTGTTCAATTACTTTTTTCGTTTTCTCGTGCACTCTTGTATTGAAGACAGAAGCTTAAATTGTCTATGATGCATTTTAATTTTAAATAATTTAACATTTCAAAATTAAAGTTGACTTTCAAATATAAAAATACCGCACATTTTTTTGTACAGCACAACATACGGTAAACTTCTGAAACGACAAACTTTTTTTCGTATTTTAATTTCAAAATCAGAATATTCTTAGTAAATTCGATAATGTGTGATTTTTCTCTTTAGAAATGATTCACTTTTTACTCTAGGCGAGTATAATTTAATGTCGTAAATTAATATGTATTAATTCATAATCGCTCGACGCATATACAATTAGGCATATTTCACGTTTGTTTTTACCTATTTTTTATATATCAGTTGATAATGCTCGCCATGAGCGAAACCGGTCCTGATGAAATAAATCAGATGTGGAAAAAGTACTAAAAAATGTGTTATTATTTTTATTATAATGCCTTTCCACCAAGTATTGACAGTGAACACATTAAAAGTGAAATTTTTTATATATATTTATGCACAGATATCGGGAACCTACTATCAGCATATTTTAAATTTTATATGTACAGTAATGTTCTTTTTAAATTACATGCTGTTCATTACACTTACCATATATGACTCCTTCCACCACTACTGAACAGTTTTTTTAGGAATACCTTTTTACGGATTATGAAAGTTCAATATAATGACATGTTCTCATTTGTACCTCTCTTTAAATTCGGATGAAACATTCGATTGCTTGAAATCGAAGTATTTTGTGAGACCAAATATGTTTAGTACTCTTTTCAAAGCTTGAGTTTTGTTTTAATATTCCTCTTAAAATTCTGAAGCGTAAAGAAGATTTTAATCCTAGATTTAGAATGGGACCTTCAATATTTTCTTAAAGGTGTTTAACTTCGTTAAGTCCGGTCGGGTCCGATTACGAGCGGATTTTAATCAATTAATCTGTTCAAAGGCATAGTTGTTTGTGATGTGAATATCCCTCTCCCACCTTTTCTATCCCAAAGAGTGAAACATAGCGAGAGCGTTTAGCTAACCACTAGTTCTATCCGAGTCCTCGTATCCTTTCCATCCCCTACTCTCTTCGAAAAAAAGTGATTTTGAGCATCTGAGTAAAAAACAGTTCTCGTAGAAAAATATATGTTGAGATAAACTCCGCGAGCAGTTCATATGCTCCAAGTTGGGAGCGGAAATAATTTAAAAAAAAAAGACTTTATGATTACTACCAATAATAGCTTGCTGCATTCCCATAGTATTTTTTTGATAAAAATCATGATAAATTAATTACTTAGCATAGTTTTGTTTTTAAATAAAACATTTTGTAATTAATGAAAAAATTTTTAAATTATATATTAAAAGAATGTTACATACAATTAACAGTATAAAACATATCATAATGAAAATATTTAAGAACTAAATAAGATATTAAGAAAATTTCGAAATGCTGCTGAAGGAGGTTTTCAATAGACTTCGGTTTCTGAAAAAACAAAATACAATTTATTTTAAAACATTTGAAGATGATACGCAGTGACAATTTTGAAATGTGGCAAAGAGTAAAACAATAATTTATTGTCATACAGAAAAAAGTCTCACAATTTTACAGTAAATCAAAATAATCTATGTGTAGGGATGGCACAAATTAAATATAGCTAAACCATGAAATGGGACCCGTTTTTGACACTATAAATTGTGAATATTCAACAATTATCAAGACAATTAATAATGTGCATTATAGCTGCATTTAGTACCACACATCGCTGCGAGTCATAAAATCATACAATACAAATAAATGTTAAAAGGATTTAGAAAAATAATAAAAGTATTTTTATTGTGAGCTTGAAATATTACAAAAATTTGCACTACGGTGGACTAAATTGCATTGGGGTAACAGGCTTTTATAAAAAGGGATCGCCACCCGAAAAAGGTTGGGAACCTATGTGGTACGATAAAAATCATTTTATTATTAATTTATGAAATATTTTAGCGTGAGCCTTATTTTATTTGGCCCACCATGTGATTTCAGTTGAGCATGCCTGGTGTAAATCAATTTACCTGGGTAGAAGCTATTCCAGATGTTGTTACCAAACAGTCCTTGTTTATGTTTTCTTGGTGACTATTCTCCCTGAGCGTAATCGCATAGTATTATCACTAGTAATCCCCTCTGGAACTTCAACTGGATCACTATCTTGCTTTTCTAGAACAAGTCTCTTCTTTAATTCTTCCTCCTTTTCGGGAACAAGCTTTTGCACAATTTTTCTCTGCAATATGAAATAATTGCCAAGAAGTAAAACATCGATTTAAGAATATATCTATTTCTATATGAATTTAAATAAAATAGTGAATGTTTCTAGAATTTATAATATATTATTACAATATATATGTTACAGTGAAACTGTATTCTCAGTGAAAATGTATCAAGTAATTGATTTGTATGACAACATGATTTCACTGGTCACGATCATTAAAATTATTGGCCCAAGTCAATGATTTGCCGGCCTAAAATTTTGGTTTGCTTCAATGAAACAAAATAAGCAAGTAGTCCCTTTCATAAAAAGAGAACCAAGGAAAAATACAGACAAAAATTGGGCTGCAGATAGGGCGGTCAAATTTAATTTCATTGACAGCTTGTAGAAGAATATATTTTCACTGAGAATACAGTTTCACTGTTACATATATAATAAGTTCCATATCTATCGCTATGGACTTATTGTAAGTTTGTGAAATAGCTATATCAAGTCGGAAAATGTTAAAGATACTTTTATCCGAGCGAATAAAAAATAAAAATAAAGGAACCTGAGCTTTTTACATAAGAAATACATATTTAATATATACAAATATGTATATACATATATATTCATGTCTGTATATACTGCCGATGTTTTATTTCTCACATCGAGAGTTGCGAGGAACTGATATTCAAGAATATTTTTTGAATAATTAACAGCCGGGTCCGTGGCGCAGTGGTCAACGTCGTTGGCATCCGTGACGGACTTCACAGGCACGAGTCCCAGTACAAGCAGACCTTTTTTGTTGGTGTTTGTGTTGCTTAAAAAGTCATTCCCACCCATCCGATAGCAACAATGCGAAGCGTAGCCAGAGCGGTTACATAACGTAAAATTTATCCATTACGTTTCATAACGAGAATGTGAAAGTGAATGTCCTGATAATTTTTTGAGGAATCGAGGAACCAGTCTGCCAATAGGGATGCCACTGGGAAGAGCTTTAGTGATTTTTAACGAAATTGCTTCGGATGTCGACATATTTCACATGGACGTGAGTGAGTTCAGACGAGTACTGTTTTTTTTATGTATAGTTGATTTTGTCGGAACTCACTCAGTTACTGCTTTGAAAATTTCTAGTGAGATTTTTATAATTTTTCTTCTCTGTTTTTATGTCTACAATGTTTTAATTTTGTTTTTAATTAATTTGTGATTTTTATTATGTATTTACTGGTATGTATGTATATAAATTAAATAAATGTATTTAAATTTGTCAAATGCATGGCGCATTGGCGTCAGCTGTAATGCCATGATTTGTATTTTCTTAAATAAAGAAAAATAGCCACCAGTCATATCCTTGAAATCTCTACTCTCTTCAAAAAAGAGTGGTTGAACAACTTGGTAACGAGCAGTTCTCGTAAAAAAAATGAGACAAACTGCGTCCATATGTTACACATGAGTGGAAATGGTGGAAAAAAAAAACTCACCAATTCTCTCACCCTGAATTCTTCATAAAAAAGCTTCTGCCGAAGATTCCCTAGGTCCCTTATGGCATTTCTTTCTTCCATAGATAGTCCTGAGAGCGAGCCTGGATCCTTGGGCTGAAAAAATAGCTATGATTGAAAACCTTTCTAACGTAAATTGGGCCTCTTAGTAAATATATTTTTAAGCCGTCCATTACCGATGTGGACCACAAGACTCAATAATTGAGCAAATATTCAAAAAAGTTCATGTTTTATGAGAACTAGATCTAAGAGAGTTCTCTTTTAAAGGATTTCGAAAATGATGCTTTGATATAGAGATTAGCTAATTAAAATTAAAATCTTTGAGAACAAGTTCACGTTAAACAAGTATGATAAACCTTCATATGCTACTCATAAAAATATGTTTTGTTACAACGACTGATTTATTCTTGTAACAGCATGTCCGGTCCATGGCGAAGTATCAACGTGGTTGGCTTGCGTGCCGGACCGCCCGGATTCGATTCCCGGTATGAGCGGATTTTTTCAGTAGATAAATCTGTTCAAAGGCATGGGTGTTTGTGTTGTTGAAAATCCATTCCCACCTTTCCTATCCCAAAGAGCGACGCATAGTGACAGCGATCAGCTAATCACTATTCCTGTCCTAGTCCTTGTATCCTTTCCATCCCTACTCTCTTCGAAAAAGAGAAGTTGAGCAACTGAGTGACAGTTCTCGTAGAAAAAAACATATGTTGAGATAAACTCCGTGAGGAGTACATATGCTCCAAGTTGAGAGCGGACATGGTAAAAAAAACAGCATTATTTTATGAAATAGTTTGAAACGAACTCACCGCATTACTTTGATTTCTGAAGTAGAAGGCGGCTGGGTGGTGGCGGGCGGCGTTCATGTACTCGAATCGATTAAAGTGGCATTTCTTAGGCACGACTCCAAAGCTTCTTACAAGCATCAAAACTTTCTCAATATTTTCCACTTCCTGCAAAAAAAAATCATGATGTTCACAATTGACGCTTAATTATGGTAAAATTTCATAATTATGATATAAATTATGCTTTGAACATATGCCACATGCTGTATTAAAAAATTAGACCAGTCTCATTAGGTTATTTTTAAAATAATCATTTGAACAAAATGCCGAATGCAATATTGAAAAGCTTCATTAATATTACTTAGTTATGTATCATTAATGTTATTTAAGAAATATCAAGAAGAGTATAATTTCAACTAAATAAAACACAACATATTTTTGTACTCCTACGTATAACTGCAAATAGATCAGGGCCTGTTTCGCTCATCGCTTGCATTTTCAAGCGATGAAAATAATAACATTGCCACTGTATAGAGATAGTATTGACGCGTTTTGATCGTACAATTTCCACCAATAGTTGAATGAGAGGTAAATTGTATGTACTTATTATTTTGTAGATACTGTGTATATCATGAATCCCAAAAAAGAATTTAAAAGAGGGCCTGTGGACGGACGCCTCGATGCTTAATCACCGCTTCAAATATCCATGCAATTTTTTGTATTTAATATGTTACCCTAAACCTATAATTTAATTTTGCAATTAATTGATTGGAAAAATATTTAAATGAAATTAATGATTGAAGAAAGTTACCTTTTTAATCAGCAAGAGGCTTTTGCACGCTGCCCTTATGTCTTCCATTGTAGTTTTATTATTCGCACTGACCAGGCTTGACTTGACTTGTTAATAACTTATAACCGACTGACACATTTGACTGTACTGTACTCGTACTGCTTGAAACAAAACAATAATTAAATGTTGCCACATTGAAAATTAATTCCGCTTGCAAATTTTTTAATTGAAAATCGGTCTAAATATACGACGTTTTTTCAAATTATATTGCAAAGAAAACTCTGCAATAACTTCAAATAATGTTTTATTTCCAATAGTATTGTATTTTAAGCTATTGTTTTATTTATCTTGATCACTATAATGTAATATAGAGGAATTTACCATCCCGTTTTATACGATTAATTGAAGAATGACTTGGCAACAATCATACAGATTCATACTTATAGATGTGCATATTTATGTGTACAATATACATATATATATAGGTCAGAAAGGAGTCAGAAAAATAGGTTTTATAATATGTATTTAACAAAGGACAGTGGCGAAACTACTAGTTGTATTTTAAATTACTGTCTACGTGTATTATGTTAAGAAAATTAAACCTATTGTAAAGAAGTATCCAATTTATAAATGTCGAAAAAAATAAGCATGCGTAGGTATACCTTCCGTCGTAAGTTTCGCCTCTTTCAGAGGCATCTTCAGACTTACTATCGCAAAGTTTGCTTAAGTAATAAAGCAAGATTGATTTTAATATTTTAAAATTATTAAATTACACAATGGAGTTTGGGATTTGTCATAATTACGGGAAGCAATGAATCAAAGCAAAGCAAACAAATGCCATGACGAAATTAAACTTTTTTTAGTCAGGTCGGAGTCGGTGTCGTGTTTTTGGGAAATGCTGGAGTCGGAGTCGTAATTTTTTTTAGAAGAATCCACAGCCCTGCTGTTTTCGGAAATGGATGCTTTGTAATGTCCTCATACAAATAGCTCCACGGGCGAATATTGACAACAGCGAGTCAATTTTTCTTTTGTTATAAATTTTCGACAGCTTCGGATAACTCGATGTACCTACTAAAGAAAGAATTCGCATTGAGGTTATAAAAAGTTGTCAATCATTTTTTTGTATTTATTCCAAAATTAATTTATTAGGTTCAGGACTGGTTTCACTCATTGTGACTATTTTCAACTGGTGCTCGCGATGCGTGAAACCAAAAAAGTAAAAAAATCTTTGATTATTTTTAATATAATACCTTTCCACCAAGTATTGACAGTATTGTCATCTTAAAAGTAAGGAAATGAAATATGTCTTAATACGGTGGAAAAAATAACAATGTATTTAATTTCTACAGAAATTATTTTATATATTTGTTGATAGATATTTCGGCTTACCCCATCGTCAGAACTATAAAAGGATAGTTAACAATGTATTTTAGTTCTACATAAATTTATGTAGAACTAAAATACATTGTTATTTTTCTTACCGTATTATAATGGAGTTCTACCAAGTAAATGCCTACTCAATCAATAAATAGTTCTTCTAAGTAAATGCCAACTCAATCAATAAAATATGTATATTTTTGAAAAAATGTTACTCATAAAAAAAAAGAAAAATAGAGGACGGATGGCTTTTGCATTTAAAAAAAATAGTGGTACATTTTGTCTAACTCATTAAAAATAAATCGGTATTTTTTCTATTATCGTCTACGTTAAATAAATATTATTTATCGTAATATTGAAAATAACATTGATTATTCCACGTATTGTAAACATATGTACAATAATCAAAGTTATTTTAAATTTTATATTCCACTAAGTTACCGCCAAAACCATCGAATGTAATATCAGAGCCAAAGTAGGTATTGCATCCAAATGATTCGTGTACATTATGTATAAGTATATACTGTATATATATGGAATGCGTTATTTACAAAGCGTCCTAAGCAATGTGTACATATTGTATGGTGCTATGTTTGGTTCTAAGAATCTCGATGATCAAATTGCGTCTGCGAATACGCGCCGCTATTCTAATTTAAAAGATATTCAACACCACCCGCTATCAGTCCGGAGAAAAAAAAATCATACTGTATATGGAGATTGGAGACATATTCATTCTAATTGATAATAAGAAAGATCAAAACACACCACCGATAACAAAAAATATACGAAAATAAATCTATATACACGATAGAGGTCTGCACGGGCTGAAATTTCAAAATTCAACCGGGCCCGTGCCCAAGGCTCATTCCCGAATACCGTACCCGAACCCAACAGTTTTATTCAACTTTTAAAAAAAAAAATTAAAATAATTTAATACTAACTCGGCGAACTCCTATCTCGAGTCTTGCTCTACATTGTAAAATAAGGTTGGAAAAATATTTTTTTATCCTTATTTCAAAAACCGTATTTATTTGTTTGTCATAATGTGGTATATTTTTCGGTATTTAATTTTACCATGCTAATAAATACGCAACCTCTATGATATTACTTTCGTGGTTTTGGCGGTAACTTTGTGGAAGTTCATTTTAAAATAACTTTGATTATTCCACGTATTGTGCTACTAACTGTGACACGTGTTTCGCCTCTTTCAGAGGCATCTTCAGACTTACTGTCGCAAAGTTATTTTAATTTTTATATTTCTCTGTGATAATAATTAATTTCTCAAATCTATGGAAGAGGTTCTGGAAGAAAAAACTATATATATTAAGGATTGCAAAGAGTTAACTAAACAAATTATAATATGTATGTAATTTAGATATACGACAATGGCATATAGTACATTCGAAATCGAGATCGGATGTATGTTTTTATTTTTTGTGTACCCGAGCCTAACTCGGGCCCGAATCCAATCGTTAATTCCTCTGCGCACAGGCCTTATTCGAGCCCGTGCGGACCTCTAATACACGATGTGCTGCATATATGCGATGACCATACGTCCTTTATTTTAGAGGAAAGCATTTTATTTCACTGATCCATCACTATTAAGATTTATTTGTTTTACAAAATATCTATTCTGTCAAATATTTTGAGTTGCGACAATTTATTGAAAGCCCACAAAAATATAACATATTTCAAATGTAATGACATTGGCTTCGTTGATATGCTAGATTACCTACATATTATTTACCTTACTTTGAAAAGGTTATAATTGTCATTTTTGCCTAAAATTACCATTTGGTCGGAAAAGCTTGTATTTACTGTATTATGTCATATATATGAATTTCATTTTATGGTGAGTATTTTCAGTAGTTTGTGTGGAGTAAAATCGGCCCTGATCATTTGATACGATTCTGGAATTGTGTTCAAACAAAACATCATATTTCTTTACCAAGCAATGTCAGTAAACTGTCATCATTAAAGTGATTACGAACATTTTATAAAATTAGTATTTTCAATGCCAAGGCAAATGCTAAAGCATATTGTTTATTTATTTATTGGAAAAAAATACAATACATACATGGTATTACAACTGAGGTCAATGCGCCGTGAATTTGAAGTGTAATAAATATATAGCATAACGTATAGCACAAAATTTCAAAAAAATATGAACAGATACATATTAATCACATAAAAAGAAATTTACAAACAAATCACCAAGTACACAGCTGAAGATGTCGACCTTAACAGGCAGTGCTTTTATCAGCCGAACAGCCCTTATGACTAGCGACTCAAAAAAAATTAACAGTGTAAATTGCTTGGCCTTGGCTACGACGACGTAGGTAAAAACTGTGAGCATGCAAGCCTAAAGTCTTAAGGATGTCAGGGTTATCAATTATTTTTGTATCATATTATTTTAAGGATAGTAAAGATCAACCTCGTACCTTACAGGCCGGGTCATATGTATCGAATCAATATTGAACTAAATACATAAATGAATCTACTTAATCATACCATATTTTGCGACTTAAGCTACTAACGAGACGCTAGTAAGTGCTGGTGATACAATCGGTATATTTTATTTCTGTTAATTGATTGAGTTGACATTTACTTGGCAGAACTCCATTAAATACGGTGATAAATATAGTTATGTATTTTAATTCTACAGAACTTATTTTATATATTTGTTGATAGGTATTTCGGATTACGCCATCGTCAGAACGTTTTGTATGGTAATAATAATACCATATAAAATATAATATTATAAGCATATAAAACTAAGATGGTGGAACAGAGAAGATGATGTATTGTGTACCTTGTCTACAACGGAATATAAGCATGATTTAATGCACGTTTAAAACATAGTTCTGACGAGGGCGTAAGCCGAAATAGCTATCAAAAAATATATAAAATAATTTATGTAGAATTAAAATACATTGTTATTTTTCTAACCGTTTTATTTCTGTTGGTTGTGTGATGCCTATTTATTATCAGTTGACCGTTAACAAATAAAATATAAAATACCTCTTTAATAAAATAGATAAGGTCATTGATTTAATTAGTTTCCTCGTAAATAAAGGTCTTATGGTCACCCCAGTCGTGCCGCCATATACGATCGAATGTAACTCTAACTTCACAGGAAATCGAAATATAAACACAGTACAAATAACGCGAAAACAAATATGCCAGCTATAATGTTACGAAAAATTATGCCACTGGGCTGGCATGTAACTAAATCCTGAAACGTGAACAGTGTGATAAAGAGTTATGCGATAAAGCATGAGTTTGTTTTTTTTCTGGAACACAGCAACACAAACAAAACGTTCCCAACCCTGGGTCCGCGAGCATTTGTTTACCCGCAGAGCTTATAACATGTACCGATTAAAAATACGAAAATCATTTTCCGGTCCGTGGTGTACTGGTCAACGCCGTTGGCTTCCATGACAGACTTCACAGGCTCTAGTCTAGTGGTTCTCATGTGCGGCCACCAACAGCTTCATGGAAAAGATAAGTATTTAAAAATAATGTGGTTTTACAAGTTAATTTGTCACAAAAACTCTGAAAATGAAATATTTCCGATGCAATTAATACCGATAGTAAATTGACAAAAATGTTTATGTCCATTTGACATACCTCAAACACAACTGACTCAAAATAAAAATTTTCGGCCACCAGACATTTCCATAGAACCGCTTATGTTAAAGATGCGGCCACAGAGCAATTTGTTGTGAGAACCACTGCTCTAGTCCCTGTACGAGCATACTTTTTCAGTCCCTGTTAGACTCTGTTCGAAGGCATGGGTGTTTGTGTTGTTAAATTCGTAGAAGCGATGATTTAACCAATAGTCCTGTCCTAGTTCTCGTATTCTTTCAGTACTAACTCTCTTGGAAAAGAAAGGTTGAGCCACTGAGAAACAAGCATTTCTTATTGAAAAGCCATATGTTGAGATAAACTACACGAAGATTCCATATGTTCCACGCAGGGAGCGGATATGGTTAGTAATAAATATATGTATTTGATGTCTTTAAAAAAGTATTAAAATACTTCTGTTCCTTTGAATTTGCATATTTTTGATACTACATACATTAGAAAAACAGACTTGCAAATTACATAGCACATACTACCAATTAAAATAGGTCTATAGAAAAATCATACTTTTTGTGGCTCATTTGACATTTTTTATTCTTAGTGCGTAGCTTTTCCCAGTCCTGCCCTTGAAAACTCAGTCGCCCACGGTACATTATAGCAGTGATCAAGCGGGTCCGTTTAAAAAGCGGCTTTGTAAAACAAAACATTTTTAGCAAAGCAAGAAATGTTTCCATTGTTGACAAAAAGTATCACGAACAATGATTGAAATTAAAAATATTTTCAGTTTTAAGTCAGGGCGAGAAAGTGTAAAAGAAAGTAAATATTTCATCTGGTTAAATGGGAAATTATTTGTTGCACTTACTATGTTGTCTCTTTGAAAATAGTGTTCAGACTTCATACTATATCGCAAGATTTTAAACTATAACGAAGAAATTTATTATTATTAAAAAAAGTGGTACTTTTTCTTTTACTTGGCTCGAGAAGAAAAAAGCACCCAACTATATTAATGCTTAATATCGGATTAGTATTGCTATATAAACGGTATTTATTCCTATTAAGGTTTTACTTGTTACTTAGCTAATTATAAATAGTAAGCAATTCTCTTAGAGCAACTTTGGTTGAGATAAGCATTATCCGTTTTTGGCATTTGTCCGGTCCGTGGCGCAGTGTCAAAATTGTAGGCTTGCGTGCCGGACCGCCCGGGTTTCCCGGTACGAGCGGATTTTTCAGTCGATAAATCTGTGCAAAGGCATGGGTGTTTGTGTTGTTGAAAATCCTTTCCCGCCTTTCCGATCCCAAAGAGCGACGCATATTGACAGCGATTAGATAATCACTAGTCGTGTTTTGGTCCTTGTATCCTTTCTATCCCTACTCTTTTCGAAAAAGAGAGGTTGAGTAACTGAGAAACAAGCGGTTCTCGTAAAAAAAACGTATGATGAGATAAACTCCGTGAGTAATCCATATAGTCCAAGGTGGGAGCGGACATGGCTAAAAAAAAAGCATTATGAGTTCATATGTTTCATATTAGGTGCGCGTATGGTCTGCAAAATATATGTATATCACGAGCATCTTAACGCGTCTGTTAAAAATATCGATAAAGCACGCTTGTCTATAATGCAAGTTCATCGGAATAATTCACCCATTTTGGAAGATGTCAGAATCCATTCACATTATGAAGTCGCTAGAGTCCTAGATTAATGAGGTGGTGCTGTAAACGACCACTCGGGGTCGTAATTTATCAAATTAATATTTCTAATTAAGCAGCCATGATGAAATCTTTCGTCCTGGAGTCGCTCGAGAATTAATCTTCTCGTCTCCAGCCCCCGGCAAGAATATTACCCGCGTAATTCCAGGTCATTACTCATTTTTGAACGAGTCTCCGCGACTGCGCCGGCAAAATATGTACAATGTATAGGGTGCCATAATAAAAGTGGCCCATTCGTTTAGCAAATGTATTTTGATAGTCGTATAATTATAATCGCTTAGATTGGGAGTGACGTCTTAACCGGGGTTATTAATTTCAGAGAATAAGGTAAAGTATTACAAGGAGTTAATTTTCGCAAAAGCAATTATGGCTCCTCTATCCAAGCGTTCAACTCACTTGGGAGTGTCTCACGTTTGAATCTTTTATACACTGATTTAAGGAGAAATTTTTAAAAGTCTGTCATGCCAACATTATTTATTTTTTCATATCGTTAATCAAAATCTATGTTTTGAAATAATAGCTGCTTAGTATTTTGCATGATCTTATAAATTTGTATAAGAGTATAATGACTGGTATTCTCATAAATATTTTGTACTATACTAGAACAAAGTGGCAATATTATTATCAATATATTTTTTTTTAATAGAAGCACACATGCATTAATAGTGTGTCAAGATTTCTTTCGCCGGGCCTTGGGTCAGTGGTTAACTTCATTGGCTCCGTGACGGACCACTCGGGCTCGATTCCCGGTACGAACAGATTTTTCAATCGATAAATCAATTTTGTTCGAAAAACAATGGGTGTAGTGAAGGAGAGGAGTCAAACGGACTTTACTTTCAAATGACTCGATACGCACAACTCAATGTGGAGAAAGGAAAAGTCACAACATTGAACTTTCAAAAATAATACAAACAATGGGAATCGATGTGGTGCTGGTGCAGGAACCATATCCTTGGGGACTAACACGTGGGTTCAGTGGAGGAAGACTGGTTCAAAAGTCCAAAGCTTGCATTTATGTGGCTAATAATGCGTTGGGTGTTGTTCATCTTTTGCATTTGTCTACCGATCTTACTGCCGTGGCTGAGATAACAGATGCGTTGAGGAAATTGATAGTATTCTTTCAAGTTGCTCAGGTAAGCATTTTATTATAGGTTCTGATGCCAATGCACAGTCATTACTCTGGGCTCTTGAGGTGCCATAGAGACATGAATGCTCAGAATTGGAGGAACTCATCGCAAGGCAAGAACTGGTTGTAGTGAATGACGCTGAAAGTCCACCAACCTTTATGCATAGCAATGGTTCATCACACATCGACATAACTCTGACTTCACCTAGTCTTGCCACTCGAGTTTTGGATTGGAAAGTGCACCCAGACGTCTCTATGAGTAATCATCGTCTTATAACTTTCACAGTGACGAGCACTTTGAGAATCCGTTCGCCAGGAACAGTATCCGGGACTAGCACGCGCTTCAAAACAAAACGGGCAAATTGGGAAAATTTTGACATCGCTTTCACTCGAAAACTAGATCGATTGGCAAGACGTCCAGTCGAGGATATTCATTTTTATACGGCTAGACTCATGGAAGTCATAACACAGACAGCTGAAGAAAAGTTGGGGCGGACAACGCAAAGGCTGCCTAACTTAGCCACCTGGTGGAAACTCAAGCTCTCATCATTACGCAAGCGATTTAGGAGAGCCAGGCGGGTTTACCAAGAGGCCCGTAAGTACCTAGGTTCACCGCTCAGTGCTGATGACCCAGTGGCTGTGATATTTAGGGCTTCTAGATTAAAGCTGAAGAAAGCTATCAATAAAGCCAAAAAAAACCAATGGAAAGAGTTCGTTTCTGAAATGGGAGGCTGGGATCCTTGGGGTCCACCGTTTCGGGTGATAAAGTTTGATAATCATCGCGGAAATATCGTGACGGCGATTGAACTTCCTAATGGTGGTAGACTTACCAGCAAAGCAGATGAAACAGCCAACGTACTCTTGGATGCCTTAATACCTCAAGACAACCCTGTCTTGGATGACGTCCGACTAAATGAGTTTCGCTCATTGGCACGAATTCCACTTGAAACTCCCCACAGTGCTGCACCTTCTTTGCATGAAATAGGAATGATTATTAATAACCTCCCTAAAGGAAAGGCTCCAGGCTCTGATTGTATGGACAATGCGCTTGCTCAAAGGGCCTGGTTCCTAGCTTTGCATGAACTCACTAAACTTTACATAAATTGCATGAACAGAGGAATATTCCCCGATTGTTGGAAGAAGGGAATCCTAGTTATAATTCCGAAGACAATTAATCGGCTTCCCAGCGATCCCAAAGCTTATCGTCTATTCACGCTTCTTCCCATTCTTGGGAAAGTTATCGAAATGTTGATTTGCAGCAGAATCGAGTCACACCTGACAGAAAACTGCCCGGTCTCGGAAAGACAATTCGGTTTCAGACCGGGAAAGTCCACTGAAGACGCGATCCACTTCGTACTAAATTCAGTGGAAAACTCTTTAAAAAAATACATCATTGGCATATTTTTGGACAATGCGGGTGCATTTGATACTGCGTGGTGGCCGCTGGTTCTGACCAAGCTCCGACTTCGAAAGATACCTGGAAACCTTTACGCAATGATACAAAGCTATTTCAGCAACAGGGAAATAACTTACAGCACCGGTCAAACATCCATCAGCAGAAGAACTACCATGGGCTGCCCCCAGGGCTCAGTAATGGAGCCACTGCTGTGGAATATTCTGTTTGACGACCTTCTGACACTATCTTTACCACTAGATTGCTCAATCATCGCCCATGCTGATGATGCGCTTATGATTGTAGGGGCAAAAATCACACGGGCCTTGAGCGTGTGTCCACGGGGGCATTAACTAATATTTTGAATTGGAGAAGAGACAATAAGCTCTCGTTTGCACCTGCAAAGACCGAGTCTCTTCTACTCAAAGGTGGGACTAAGCTAGATATCTCGAAACGATCACCAAATATCCGTATGAGAATAACTTTCGTGTGCGTTTCAAAACAGGTCAGGTACTTAGGTGTCATTCTGGGTGAAAAACTTTCATTTCAGCAACACGCTAAAATAACTGTCAGCAAGGCTAATCTGGCCTTCCTCATGATATCCAGGATGGCCGGCCAAAACTGGGGGCTTAAGCCACGTGCTCTTAAAATAGCATATGGAGCGATTTTCATTGGGATCGCTGGGTACTAGAGACTCCAATTCGAGTATCGAGTACTCGATACTCGAGTATACTCGTCCATTTTTCAAGTACTCGATACTCGAGTATTTTGAAAAATACTCGAGTAATACTCGTTTTAGTAATAATCGTCGAAGTTTTTTCTACTGCGAGAATTATAAAGAAAAACATCAAACCAATTTAAAATTTGGGTCGCTTAATTCTCTATTATTGTTGAAATATATGTTGCATAAATGTAAATAATTGTATTAGTAATATTCAATAAGTTTGTTTAATTATTTGTCAAATATACACAAATTCGAATTAAAAATATATATTTTCGTACATTTGAAACTACTCGAGTATACTCGAGTACTCGAGTATTTTGAAATTTTACTACTCGATACTCGAGTAGTTGAAAAGTCGAGTAATTGGAGTCTCTACTGGGTACGCCTCAAGCGTCTGGCATCATAGAACCAACATCAGTTTCGTTAGGAGAACATTACTAAGTGGACAACGGCTTGCATTAATATCACTAACCAAAGCCTACAAGACGACATCGACGGACGCGCTCCCAGTCCTTGCCGGGGTGCTCCCACTAGATTTGCACATACAGTTACGTGGAGCAATTACCCTTTTAATGAAGGGAATTAACACATCTATAGAAGGCATCCGGATAGCGGTCCCTCCTCGCCAGGAGAAACCTTAAGGCCACACCTATCGATCATTCGTTGGCAAGCTAGTGCTCTCTATTGTCGTCACAGCATGGCAGACCAGATGGACTGCATCTTCCAAGGGGCGTCAAACGTATCAATTTTTCCCGGATGTGTCCTGGAGGCGTGCAATTAAATCACTAACACCGTCCCATTGGACTAGCCAGTTTCTTACCGGCGATGGCAAGTTCAATGCAAAACTCTTCGCGCTGGGCAAGTTGGTTTAAAGGCCGGATTGTACTTGTGGGCACGCCCACCAGGACGCTAATCACGTCCCATGGGACTGCCCTCAAATAAATTCCGAACGAGCAGAACTGTTTGCTGTGGTCCGTTCTCACACGGGCCCAATAGGCCACGCTGACTTGATTGCAACTAAGGCTAACTTCATTGCATTTGAAAAATTTGCAAATTTATTCGGGTATTGACATAATCTCGATTCTTCACTAGAATCAATATCCTCGTCTAACACGACGGGCTCTCAGTATACGGATTATACACAGAATACTCTGTATCAAAATGACTTCAGTGGCTGAGCTAGTCACTACAATTTATTTTATTATTATTTTCTATCTTAAAGCACTTTAGTGCATGGTTCAAAATCAGTCCCTTGCAGATCTGCTCGGGCCATGAATGTGAGGAGTAAATTCCCTTTTCTAAATCGATAGCGTTGTGAAAGGCGGCCATGAAACATTGGCTGCATATACACAACGGGTGGTGGTGGGAAAAACCAACTTGTAGTTAAAAATCTCATCCCAAGGTCCTATCCCAAATGTGCAATTAGTTTACCACTAGTCTTAGTCTTCGTTTCCTTTCAATCCCCACTCTCTTTGAAAAGAGAGGTTGAGCAACTGAGTAAGAAACAGTTCACGTAGAAAAAAAACATGTTGAGATTAACTACGTGAGGAGTCCATATGCTCCAATTAGGGATCGAACATTTTTTTATTTTAGAGTTTTCCGATTTTTTTACTCTTACATTTATAAAGCGAAATGAATGACATAGTTTTCCAGCTACGGATAGGCTTTTATAAACAACATTGAATCAAAGGTTTTCTCATTGAAAAGGTAACGTATTAATAGGCAGGGTAGTAATTTATCGTATTTTAGGTCGTCAGAAATTGACGCATCTGCCGTAGTATACCTAAAATCTTAATAAATAGATCCACTGCTTAGACCTGTCATACAAAGATTTAACTATAACATAATGACAACAAAGAGAAATTATTATTTGTATGAAGTTTGTTTCTTCTTACGTCCCACAAATAGGGTTGCCAATCGCGGGATTTTGGGATTGCAATAAGTCTATCCCGGGACTGATACCGGGATTGGATTTTTTTTTTAATGGTCGATAATATTCACATTAATTAAATATAAGCCATGTCAATGTATCATTTAAAATAGTGAGGAATAATTGATGTCGCTATCTTTTTATGAATATTATATTTCGGTTATTTATGCATTACTGAAGAGCGAAAATATTCAATTGAAATTTAATTTGCGATACGATCTCGTTCGATAAGATCTGATAACTAATTGAAATAAAAAATATGTCAGTTTATGCATTTTTTCTAAAAATTTCACATTGTTTAAATGAGGACATATTAATGTAAATAAATAACGCTTTTATTAATGATAAATCAATCCCAAAAATTTCGGATTATGTTTTATAATCCCGGGATTCGTCAGGTATTGAAAATCCTTGGAATCCCGGGATTGGAAACCCTGCCCACAAATAAAATGAATTCTCAATATGTTGCCCAGGAGCAAGTAAAAAATAAACGACCATCACAGAAGAGGGGTATATCGATGAACAATAAATCGATTTGCTATTTTATTATTAGTATAATATTTTACAAATGATGAAAACAAACTCAAAGCGAGAAAACGATAGGTCGTGAAGACGCCGAATATTTGAATGTCTTGCGTGCAGGAAAACATCTGAACTGTTAACGATGGGGGACAAATGAATTGAGTGCTAAGTATTTTGAATACGAATTGTTCAAGAATAACAAGTGATTTATTTACGTGATATTTCATTTATACAAAATAAGTTTTTTAGTTGTTTGTATATTTAAGTAATAGAAAATCATTTTTATACAGTATTTTTACATTAAAATATTTTAAGCGGTGATTGTGATTAATGGATTGACACTATAAATCTGTACCTCGGAGGTAAACTACTCTATATCGAAAATGGGTAATTTTCGCTTCGGCTGCATAAAGTCTTTTCATGATGTTATGCATGTTAAAATACACGTGGTTTTCTTCTATTTGCTATGATGGGATTGATGATAATGCGATTACGACATATTTGAGTATACCACTTAATTTTGCCAAAATCGCCATAGTGTAGTACAGAAAAATGAAGTCAGAAAAAGAAACAAAAAAGATATTCTAAATAACTGTCATAACAGCTTTTGAAAAAGGCTCGAGATATGAATTTATGAAAATTTCAATAAAGCTGCTGGAGGATAATTTAATAATAAAATACGACATGTCTTATAGCAGACAGAATTATTTGCTTTAATTTTGATCTGATTAATGATGTAAGTATACACGTAAGAATAATTGATTCTCATTATGAATTACCTTACCACTTACAAGACCTCACCGGTTTCGCGTTATTGAAGAAACAATATTATTTGCTTAAGTTTTCAGAATAGATTATTATTTTCCCCGTGACTGAGTAGCAGTTCACTAGGGCGTTCATTTAATTCAATTCCAGGATCAAGGTTTTTAGTCCAGAAATGAAAATTTTCATTTACTAGGTAATTTTTAAATCGACCGTCTCATCGATACTGAAAACTTTTTTTTATCCAATTCTTTCCGTATATGAAATATTAGGTGCTTGGTGAATGGCTTACAACTAATCCTCGTATGATTGATTCAGTTTAAATGGTTTTACTAAAAATAATCAGATAGGGATAAGCATCGTTTGTGGCTGAGATGCTCGGTATGTTTGATACGCTTATACTGATTAAAGAATATGAATGAGTTAAATGATTATTTGGTAGGATTAGAACCTGTTTTACTGATAATGAATATCTCAACCGTGATAAAATACAGCCACCCTCTTATGGAATGATAGAAGATATCCGGGACCTCATCACCTCTCCCACTCGAGCCGGCGTCTGCCCCCTCGCCCCCACCCCGTCGGCCCGGCTGTCACTGTTCACCTTTCCGCAAAACGCCGGAAAAAATCAGAGGCACAGCTCATAAAAATTTCAAACGAAAAAACCAGTAATGAGGAGATCTAATAAAAGTTTCATACGAAAGCCTGGCGTTGAGCTGTCTCCCTCGTTCGAATCGCCCCGTCCCTGTCGCGGGGCCTTTTCGGTCGGAAAATATTCTAAAAAATACGCACCGCTTGACGGCGCCGTACCGTAAAAGTGTAAGTGTTTCTGTTTCGCTGAAAAATATATCAAATGCCGATATTTATATCGTGGATACTCTTAAAATATACTGCCGGCATAAGAAAAAAATAGAATCGACTACTACATTCTTCCACTAGTTAATCACTTGGTAAGTGTAACTCTCAATTCTTGCTGAGAGGTACTTATAATGTACCTTAAATCTTACTCTATTTGATACACAAGATCTCTATGGCAGCTATTTCACAGATAGGAAGAGCGAGAGAGTGTGTGTGTGTGAAATTGTTAGTGTTGAGATTTTTTTAACGCACTGCACACATACGAACACTATTTATCTTTCACTCTCTGAATAAGTATCGTTTTCATTATGTATATTGAGCGAATCCAAAAGTCGAATCGAATTTAAAAAAATTGCCTAATTAATAATGAAACATTAAGGTTTCAAGTCTGTTTCACGTTCGTTACCAAACTATCTTATTAAAGCAGTGATGCACAACTTTTTTGGGAGAAGAGCCAGCTTATCAATTTTCAGATTGTTCGAGGGCCGCGTGGGTAACAGTGATTACGCTATAGTTATTTTTAGTGTATTTTTCAGGGCTGTGGAGTTGGAGTCGGAGTCGTCGCGGCGTTTTGGCCGGAGTCGTACTCGGAGTCGGAAATTTTGTAAGGTTTCAACATTTTATTTTTGCATTTAATATTTAAAATTTGGGTTTTGGCCGCATTGATAGGGTTGATATTTAATTGAATACACATAAATACAAATATTAGGAGAAAACAGTGACGAGTGACTGGAGTCGTAGTCGGAGTCGGAATTTTTCTTACCGACTCCACAGCCCTGGTATTTTTACGTAATTCTTGCTTAACTTTTGTATAAATATCACTGTTTCGTTGTTTGTCTTATCAATTGATAATACTCGGCATGAGCGAAACCGGTCCTGCTCCTAATAAATTTCACGTGGAATAAGTACTAAAAATGTGTAATTATTTTTATTATAAAGCCATTCCACCAATTATTCACAGCGAACACCTTACAATTTGAATTGAAAAATGATACTATCCGAACCAACCGAAGCCACTCGACCACGGACCAAAATAAACTTTTTTTAAGATTTTGTTCATGTAATGAAAATTTCTATTTTATGCAGAAAGTATACGAAAACTAATTTTGTAACTAAATATCATGATGATATGATGTTCAGTTTAGGTCGGAGAAAAAATATCCACGATGAAGTATTTATTCCATTGAACAATATGTAATAATGTTTGAACTTTTAGACTGGAAAGTTGTACAGACTTTTTTATACTAATGTATCATTTTTCCACTCTTGGTATGCACACATTAGAGTCTCTTAGGGCAAACAAGAGACCTTCTCGGAAGATGAAAACCTGGAGACTCCGAGGGTCCACAATTGTTGCTCGTCTTGATACACTACGACAAATTTGGATACTTACAGTTGATATTACCAGTGAAATACAATATATTTATCCGTATACATTTATATCTTATATCATTGGATGGCTATTTTTTTAATCAGATTTCGCATTAACATTTCAAAAGCAAACAAATCGAATATTCGTTTTTCGTAATTGGATTATTTATACTAATTTTAAGGCTTTCGCGATTTTCTTGTAATCAATAACTTTAAAATATTTAAATTAATGAATTAATAATTCGGTGTCGTAACAATATAATCAACTGAATAATGATTCATATTTTGAAGCTCTATTCTCTATAAAAACAAATAAAAAAGCTAAGCTTTGAATTGAAATTAAATATTTTTTTATTTTCCCATATTCGATTACGACTAACACACATTTCGATATGACACAAGTATAATATGACCAAAAAATAACACATTTTCGTACTTTACTTATGTCACATTAAATGTATGAAGATTATCCGTTAGAAACCGGTCGTAATCCTAATAAATTTAATGTGAGATAAGCAGGGCTGTGGCGTCGTTAAAACCACTACTTTGACTCCGATTCCAACATTGACCGAAAACACGACTCAGACTTCGACTCCGACTACAGAAGGTTAAATTTTGTCATTTTTCTTTCTTACCTTTCCTTATTATGTGTATTAAATTAAATATCAACCAGCCAATCCAGCCAAAAGCCAAATTTTACGTGTTATATGCACACAAAAAAAGTTCAAACATTCGAAAGTTTTTCACGACTACAACTCCGAATACGACTCTGGTTAAAAAACCGCGACGACTCCGACTCCACAGTCATGAAGATTAGTACAAAAATTTGTTATTATTACTATTTTTTAATATAATGTCTTTCCACTAACTACGTATTGACTGTGAGCACTTAAAAAGTGACATATTCATGGACATGGCAGTAAGGCTATAATATTACTTATAATAAGTTGCTCCGAAAATTTTGATAGTTTTTTTTTTGTAACCTGCTTTAAAATCAGTAGAATACTCCCTAAGAGAAAAATACTAGAGTAAATAGTATCTCAAATCGCATTAGAGATCGCGTATACCTCTTGTACAGTACGCTTTATTGTGGCCGCAAACTTTATTGGGGCCGTAAAACAGCTCAAGTTTATATTATTCTTCGCTTCGTGAGAGAAAAAACGGAAATCCTTTAATAGTTTATCCGCTGTTCTAACTTTTTCCTATTTTCAAATTTCCACAAAAAGCATTCGGTCGTAAAAAGCGAACCTATCGGTGGCTTCCCCGAACCTCTTTAACTGTAATTTTCATTGAGGTAATGGCTTTCGGATATATGTAACCGATTTCAAACTATTCCCAAGTATTGCTGGGCCTTAAAATTGAGTAAAAATAACCCGTGTGCGCGAACGAGAACAGTTTGATTGAATACCAATTGTGCTTTTAGTAATAATGTAATATAAATCCAGTTCAATATTGTGGTTATTAAAATCAGAGATTTTTTTGAAAACAAAACGTGCCGGTACTCACTTTATGTCAAGCTTTTTTCTAAATAAAATTACACATCCATCCAGTTCATAACAATACCATATTTTATCATTTTGACGAATTATATAAATATAGATTGTTATTACGTAAGCACAAACATTGTTTCGTCTAATTGATTTTGACATTTTGAAAAACAAATATACTGGGAGAAAAGGTGCCGGAACGCCGTTCCACCGCGTTAAATGGGAAAAAAGCCCTGATTAAAATTGATTATTTTAAATGACTGTCATTATACTTACTTACTAAGAAAGATATAAATATGGATAGCTATTTTGAAAGCCAATAAATGCTTCGTGATGTCGTGGTAATAAAGATCATGAAATTGAAAACATAACTTTGAGTATGATAAATGATTTGCTCAGTTGAAAAGCTTCGTCAGACTTGACTTGCAAATTTTTATAAAGAAAAACATACATTTAAATTTGATTTGAATTGCATGTATTTTCTACTTTTACATGAGTTTTGTCGCTAACAACCCGGGCTTCGCCTTTCGGCATTTCAACTCAGTTTAAGCACATCCTTGCACTTGAAATGCCAGAAATAGCTGTAAGGCGAAACCCGGGTCGTTAGCGACCAAACTCATAGAAAAGTATCAATTAGATTTGATAACATAATCATTTCACTGATCGTGGAACAAAAAAGTTATCAAATAAATTATACATTAAAAATAAATTTCTAAAAAAAGTCAGCCCATTAGAAAGTAAGAAAAATTCAATTAAATAATACGGACACTGTTTAATATAAAATAATAATTTTGATTATTCCACGTATTGTGTTACTAATTGTGACACGTGTTCCGCCTCTTTCAGAAGCATCTTCGGACTAATTATCGCAAAGTTTGCTTAAGTAATAAAGCAAGATTGATTCTAATATTTTTAAATTATGTTGAAGTACGTTGTATTAAGAAGAAAAACGCAGTTATAGAATATCAAGTTTTAAATAATTTAACTGATGTTTAGAAAGCGAATGAAACTAAAAATTCAATTTACCTCGCACAAACTATAAAAATATATGAATGTGCTTATTTTTAAACTGAAATTATGTTAAGGTAACATTTTCTCAAATTGAATAAGCAGTTTATAAACAAATACTTAGGAAAAAGTTTAATGGCTGTAAAAATATTGTCGGGAAATTGTTTTACTTTAAACAATACGACGCAATAAAAGTTTTCATTACCTTTGCCATAAAAAAATGGTGTCTGCTCGCATCCGACTCGCAAGAAGACAATAAATCTTCTTTTATAATGGAGGTTGTATATTTATTAAAATGGCAAGGCTAATTTCTTCAGGACCCGGGGAGAAAGGGGGATGGATTCTTTTCGGTGGAAGCTGTCATGGCTTTGGCAAGGGGACACGGGGGTGTGCCCGCTTAACCAAATTCAAACATCACGCTTTTTATTTTTAATTTGAGGCAACCGAGCGAGCGAGATTAAGTAATAAAAAAACTTGCGCAAGTATTAGTTAAAAATGTTGTCCCTAAGTTAAAACACAAAAGTAAAAAAAAAAAAACAGTGGCGGAACTGGTCTAGGGTGTGACTAGCGTTGGTGAAGTTATAGAAGATATTACATTCACACTATACTGCCGTTACAAGCAAAAAGGTAGTAAGTGACAAACTTTTGGCAAACATTACATCATGTGTTTTTTGAAGTTTTAGTAAAAAGAATTTGTAAAAACGGTTGACGTGAAAATTAAGCCAAGCAGTAAGTAGTTGAATTGACTGCTTCTTTGCGAATAAGCTAGAGTTGAAGCAGTTGTCCATTTTTTCACAAACGATTTAAAGAGTATTTTAGTTGTTATACTGCCATAGAAATGAGCACCATATATAGCTTTCAAAAACATTTAGCAAACGACATTCATTACTTAATTGTAGATATTTTGCGAGTGTTAATGTTGGGATAAACTCCGTAAGGAGTATGATCCAAATTGGGAGCAGACATGGATTAAAAAAAATTGTTAAGAGGTAGGTATCTCATAAATTATTGTATGGATTTTTATAATTGAATGAGGATAAATTTATTTCATTAAATAATATCCGAATACCTACTAGAGAAACATTAGAAAATAATAACAGATTGTTTGTACTTTCTATTTATTAGGATCAGGGACGTTTTTTCTCGTTGCGAGCATCATCAACTGAAACCGTTTCTGTTCCTTATTAATCGAACGTGGAATAAGCACAAAAAGATGTGTTACTATTTTTTAATATAATGCCAATCCACTGAGTATTGATAGTGAACACCTTATAAGTGATAGAAATAGATTTGCTCCCAGCCAATACTTGGTAGAAAGGCAATATATTAAAATATGAAAAATTGTAATTATTTCTCAATAAATCTATAAAGATCAGGACCGGTTTCACTCATCATGAGCACGTGAGAAAAAGTTTGTGCAATATGTAGAACGTTGATGTTGAATCGTGCCTCAAAGGTATGGGGGGGGTGACTGTCTTTTTAGTGTGTCGGGGATAATTATTTTTTTTCAGCCGTGAAAGTGGTGTTACTTGAACAAAACTTTAACTTTAATATAGTTAAGAAACGCGTAAGAGCACGTTCAAAGTTTTTAGAAAATTTGTTTAATAAGCACCGAAATTGTGGCGAAAGTACCGCGCGAAGGCTTAGCGAAAACCCCTCATCGCGTGCGCCCCTGGGGTTTGGACTGTAATGGCGACCACGCCGACTCGTTAACGAGTTTTATGAGGTTTTTTAATGGTTGGTGAAAGCTCATTAAGACGGCGCTAGCAGTATTTATATGTATCGCCAGGGAAATATGTTAAGCCGACCCACCAGCCAGCCGCCGTTCGAGAGCGCTCTCATTTTCCACCCCAATGGCGCGCTCCATATTCTCAACATGAAATGCTATAAAATAAAATAAAAACACATGTGTACTGAACTGCCATCACAAGCTAGAAGGCAGTAAGTGACTTTTGAGAAAAATTACATAATAAGTTTTTTTATGTTTTAGTATTTAGAATTGATAAAAAAAGGTTGATGCGAAAATGAACTAATTTCTTTGTAAATCATCAGTAAGCAGTTGCATTTATAGCTTCTTTGATAAGAAATCAAGAGAAATAAATTCGTATTTAGAAACAATATTTTACTTATTTTACTGCTATAAAAGTGATCAATATATATAGCTTTAAAATATTTAGAAAATGGCAATCATATCTCAATTTTAGAAATTTTGCGAGATACTGCCTTCTTCGTTGAAAGGGCAGTAAAAAGGATGTCATATTTGATTTAAAATAAATAAGTAAAAAAGAGACACTCGCAAACATTGCCCAATGTTTACATCCGTTTACGAATTGCAAAATAAAGTCATGGAAATTTACTATTAAAATTATAAGATAGATATTTCGTAGAAAAAAACTAAGGCTTAGATTCCTGCTTTAGCCATATGCCTCACATTGGAACCGGACATGGGTTAGCGAAATTGTCTTTCCATTGACCAATAATTCATATCGCACCGTGAAGTCTGAAAAAATTTGCTTAACAAATGCACTCATTTTATATGAGTCTTGAATAAGCTTTGATAAGAGAGTGGGGATTTTCAACTGATATAAAATCAAATAATGTGTGGGGTTATAAAATTAATACATTCTTTTAATACTCAATTTTTATTCAAATTTTTTCTCGAAAAGAGTTTACACTTATTTCAACGCGCCCTATGTGATGTAATGGAAATCATTGAAAAGAGCCTGGCGCGAAATGAAATAGAGACAAAATTTTCAGTGTTAATAATAATAGAATGTCCAGTATAATAATACAGCTAACTAATAAATTAACTTATATGAGTATGTCTATTTTCCTATCTTAGAGAACATGCACGCTACTGGCTTCTGTGGAGCTTTTTTAATATTTGTGCTCCATACTTATTGTTCTTTCAAGGTGCTGTAAAGTACAGTATGATTTGTGACTTTGCTTAGGGATGGATAAAAATGTTACTTAAGCAATTAGGAAGAAAGTTATTGCAATACTAACATTGCATTGAAAGAATTAAACACATTTTATTGGCCAAATTAAAAACTAAATTTAGCTGGGGTAGATGAAGCGGGGATAAAAAATACTGATTTTTTTGTTGTGAAAGATTGAAGTAGTAGGCTTTGCTGAACGAAAATCATCAAAATGATTAAATTCTTAACAAATTAAAAAATGGAGAAACCACCGAGCTTGCATTTTTGCTTTTTTCTATAGCGCTAATCTTAGCAGAAGACAAGGATGCAAATAGTCAAAATAGAAAGGTGATACTATTAAAGATTAGTATAAGTTGTTGGCTAAATGCTCTCGTTCCTCTACGTTTTGAGGATTGGATGAGTGGTCGATAAGAACTGACTATCTTCAAAATCATCGTGCTGTTTTTCTTCATTTGACGTTGTATCTTGTTAAGATTTGATTTAGACATACACGTTTGATCTAAATTGACTAAATTCTTGAATTCAACTTAACACTATACCGGTGGTTTTCACAGAAATTTGCACTGCGGTCGCATCGTAAACATAAGCGGTCCTGTAGAAATATCTGGTGGCAACACCAAATTTTTGTTTTGAGTCTGTTGTGTTTGAGGTATGTCAAATGCACCTTAACATCTCTGTTAATTTACCATTGGTACAAATTGCATCCGATATATTTCATTTTTAGAGACTTTGTTGACAAATTAGAACCACTTTTTTTTTAAATAACGCAGCCAAATCTTCTGGTGGTCGGGCATGAGAACCACTGCTCTATACTATCCATTCGACAATATTTCGAGATGAATCGCTATATATTGAATCATTTTGTTTCAGTTGGTTTCCACCCACTCCGGACTATAAAATAAATTCGCTTCATTGTAGAATACTACGTAGAATTCTTTCTGTTAAGATCAGTTAGCGTATCTACATGAAAACGATGCGTGTTTGAAACGACTCGAGCAGGAAACGGACCGTCAACTTTATTCTATATTTTAGAGGTATTAAACATAAGTTTTTAACTGAACAGAATACGTGAATTATTGTTAAGCAATATCACCATTTAAGATTTTGAATGGGACACTAATTGTTTTTTTCTCTCAATATGTTTTAATCTTTTTTCTATTTGTTGTTTGTATAATTGATGGCGTATTGATCTAATATAATACATTATAAGGAAATGATCGATACTAAAGTTGCTTTTAGCTTTCATCTGTTTTTGTCATAACAGTTATGGCATCACTATTATAACATAACTATTATGTTGGTCCCTGTGGTCTAGTGGCAAGAACTTTGTCCTAGCGATCAGGGGGCCCGGGCTCACTTTCCGGCAAGGTCAGATTTTTTCAATTGAAAAAAAAGTGATCTTGGGCTGGGTGTATGTTATTTATCGTCGATTTTGTGCACAACTGATTCATTATTTACCATCGAGTTAATCTCGTATGTCTTTCACAATTAAGAATATTTGGCGCATTGGCGTGAGCTGTAATATATTTTTTTAAATTTTCATCATTATAGAGAATTAACTTACTGTCTACCAAAGCTGAAAATTAATTATGGATATTTAAATTAATATATGCCAATAATTAAAAAGACCACATGTGTGTAATTAAAAAGAAAACCCTAAGTACCTACCCCGGCTACGGTCCAATAATATTGATTGTACAGCATCGCGGCATGATGGTATTGATGTAAGTTTTTTTTCTTGAAGAAAAAGACAATTATGAGCTGTGCTTTGTGTTATTAATAAGGTGGGTATGCTCAGACGTAGAAGAGAATATTCGCGTTGGCTGACTCGAATCTCAGTGTTCCTAGTCGTGGCGGATTAATACCATCAGCCGAAGATTAATCTGAGAACGCCATGTTTGCTATGGTTGCTTGCTCGCGCTTACAATAACCGGGCGATTATAAAAGACAGTAAATCAAAACGTCCATGTTCATGTTTGTCATCATACCATTGTTTAATTGCAATAGTTTTGGCTTCAGCGAGATGAATTATAGCAAACTTAGGGACAAGTCAATGTTAGATGACTATCAATATTTCAACAGTAAATTGAATATATTGATACTTAAACTTTTAATGGATGTTTCAAAAACTCATCATTGTCGAAGACAAGTATACGCAAAATCTATTTTGTTAATAAAACAATCATATTTTCACAGGAAATATCATATGAACCTACCGTCAGTACTTTTTTCTTGAATGAAGGTGAGCGAAATGAATTTGCAGCTTAATGGTGCAAATTCTCAAAGAAATTCAGTACCTAATTGTTAAGCCAACGCAAAGTTATCAAGCTTAAAATCACATTCTAACTATGTTCCGTTAATTGAAAATTAAAGAACGTTGTTTGAGGAGTTTTTTTCCCATATAAATCGTTAAGCAGACTTTTACGTTTGACTTAAAACGAGGGTGAAGAATACAGAGATTTATACTGAAGTAAAGTGTCAATACAGCTTAGGTTGTGAAATAAAGATTAAAAATAAAAATAACGTTGAAAAAAATATGCACAATTATGACATTATTTAGAGTTTTTTTACTTCTCAATCTCTTTGACGGTACGATGTTTATTCTATTGTCAGGAACACCCGGTGAAAGTGGAGTAACATTTTGACATTTACAGCATGATTAGTGATTAGACTGTGTATGCGTAAGGAGATTAGGGCGAAATTCCCTTCCAAGTAAAGCTTGGAGGTCGTTTGCATTAGCGAGGTGACAACCCACCCCACCCATTTACACCTGCAGTTCGCATCTGACTTACAAACAAAACATCATATAATTGACAACAAGGCCAGGATTAGGGCATACAAATAAACGAGCGTGTTGCTGGATTTTAATTACATGTTTATTGAGAACCAAACCAATTTTATGCAAGAATCAATCTTATTCAATTTGAGTGTATATACCAGTGATCGCCAAACGGTCGCTCGCGAGCTATTGGTAGATGGCGGTTGCATTTTCAGTAGCTCGCGTAGGATATTGTACCATATTTATAAATTTTCCTAGGATCAAATTGTATTAATCATTTGGGCGCAAAAACAGCAGTTATGAAATTTTTTAAGCAAATGCAGCATTATCAACACTTATAATTTAAATATCTTAAAAAGTGTGGCAAAATGACTGGTAATAATACATATTAAGTTTTAACTCTAATTCTACAAAAAATCAAGATGTGATGTGTGATGATTACTTACTAAAAATCAAAATTCTGCATTGAACTTAACGGCATGAAAATAGTTTTTTTGCTTTTTTTTCTAAAATGCTTATTTGGTGGAAAGCTCACTTTGCTTCCAAAGCCTTTATATATAAGTATCTCATTAGACAATTTCAGTTTCTGAAAGTAACTCACATCCTTATTGAGTAAGGTATAGACTTTATACCACAGCGCGTAAACCTATTCCGTATGGCCCACTAGTGGGCTGTAAAGGCTTCCGTGGTAGTCCGTGGGTGATTTTTGCTTATACCCATAAATCTTTCAAAATTTTGCTTAATAAATTCTGTTTTTCGACATAGCTTCACCAACCATAGACTGGACACTTTGAACGATCCAGAATTTTTTTCACCCATGTACTGTATTTAAATATGGACCACCAACATGGTGGGCATTAAATAAATTTCCCTTGAAAAATCAAGAAAAGTGCGTGGTAGGCCTAAAAAGGTTGACGACTCCTGGTATAGGCACTAGTTGTACACTATTCGTATAAACAGATATGAACATTTGTTGATTTTCATTTGATATACACTATATTTCTTGCTGATATCGCCAGTCCGGTAGAAGAGTTTTTCATAATCCACATCTTTGACCGATTCGATTTCAAAATCAGAGTGAAAGGATCACTTTGATTCGAATGGATTGAATCAGAGTGAAAGAATTACATTTATTGAAGAAGGTTGATTGGAAAGTCAATAAATGACCAATGAAAGTTTCATTTGATCCAACATATATGATCCAATCAATATATGTACATATGTGTTAGATACAAAATGAGAATTCCACCATTCTTGAGATTTTTAAATTGAATGTCCATGATAATTTTTTGAAGAATCGTGAACATCATTTTGCAAAACCAATAAACATATAATTTGTGATTTTTGCAATGTACATATATGTATATATAAATAAATAAATATAGTAGATTGTATTTTATTTATTATTGGTATATATAAAAATCTACTAACGTACAATTTACTGAATAATTATAATACATCATCGACAAAAAATATTGATTTTTTGCAAAATGAATGTATTCACTGCAAAAAAGGCAAAAGATTACTGAAATTCTTCGCTTCATATCTTGTGTTAATTCTAGCAGCAAAATGTATTCACGGTCTTTGACCAGTTTCAGCTTATGGGGATGAGCTCTTGCTAAGTGGAGCCATCGGGTCAGGAATACTTGAAGATGTATACTGCCACTTGACGACCGCTGGAAAAAACGCAATCTCCTATCACGAGTGAAATATAAAATTAGTAAAATAAGTGCTACGCGGTCAATTGCTTAGTGTACGTAAATAAATTGTGTTGTGTAATTTAATGAAATGTAATTTAAAAACTGTTCCCAGCTCCTCTATTTTTGCCATGGGTAAAGCGAGATTCAGATCAACTCGGGTCCGTGGTGCAATTGTTTAGGTCAGTGGTCGGCAAACTTATTCGCCAAAGAGCCAAATATGAAAATTACAACGATTAAAAAAAAATCTCTCCATTAATTTAATACACGTTTATTATAATTTTAGACCTTCATTAGTTGTGGGCACACTTAATAAAACTTGATATTATACTTAATAAATATTTTATTTATAAATAAATAATATGAAAGAAAGGTATCCTTAAATTTAAATTATACATAATAATTACTGACTAAACACTTAATGCGATCAATGTCCTTGCATCTTCTTGGAAAGTTTGAGTAAGTCAGGTTTGTAGGTTGTTGTTTTTAATTTTAGGCACGAATGTTCCATGTTATCATCAATAAGTCGACTTCTGAGCTTACTCTTGATAAAATTCATGCTTGAAAAAGATTGTTCACATGGATACGTAGTACCGAAAAGGGAAAGAACAGCAAACGCGATCAGCTGATCATAAGAGTCGGGAATATTATTTCATGCGTTGAAAATTATCATGTCTTCCTTTTCCAGGTCTTTTAAAGCAGACCACTTTAAACTAAGTTCACATTTATTTTTCTCCAGTATTTCCAAATCAATACAGAGACGATCACATTTTGAGCTCCATATTTTCTTGTTTTTTAAATTCAGCAATTGTATTTCAAATTTCCCAATGTCGATGCCAAAAGGAGAAAATTTCAAATTTGTTATAGTAGCATTAAGAAGGTTTTTGACGAATGCTAAGGTCACTTTGCTGTTTTTAAATTCTTGAAACCTGCTGAGAAATGCTTCCCTTATATTTAAAAGGGTTCCTTTAAAAAGTGTTTATTTATAGCTGAGATATTTCCTTGGAGATGTTTCAGCAGGCTCAGAAAGTGAAACAATGTTTCCCTTTCAAAATCTTCGATTAATTTTCGAATGAAATTGTGTTTCTTTTCCCTTGTTGTTTATGATTAAGCTTATTAAGATGACACGTGACGTCTACCATGAAATAAAAGCTTTGTATGCAATGATCGTCTGTTAATTCTGGGTAGTGAACATCCTTCTTAATGAGAAATGTTTTAATTTCTGGTAATATTGATGCGAAACGTTTTAAAACGTTCCCTCTTGATAATCAACATATCTTGATATAAAGCAGAAGATCAGCGTACTCACTCTTCATTTCAACTAAAAAATCTTAGAACTGGCGATGATTTAGAGCTTTAGCTAAAATAGAGTTGATAATCGTTATTATCAATTCCAACTGTCGATAGTATATGGCAGGAATTGCGCGTGGATATTTGTATTTTTTAATTTTTGTAATTATTTTATTATTTATGTCTGAGCCGCACTTTGTCGACCACTGGTTTAGGTCTCTCTCTCTCGAAGAGTCTCTTCGAAGGCATGTGTTGTCGCAAAATACCATTCCTCCCATACGATCCTATAATCGGTTTCGTAACGAGAGTGACTGTATAACCACTAGTCCTGTCCTAAACATAAACCCCTCCCCCTCCCGTCCACAGAGACTATTAGAGATTTATAATTTATTTGTGATTTAACACTATTTGCTATATTTATTTTGTTTGACAATTTTATTTTTTCGGCACTTTTGCCAGTATTGTTTGATTTTTTGTATAAAAGAAAAGAAAGGGAAACTCAAGCACACTTTAGTGCAAGCTAATCAAGTCCTCGGTAACTGCTCCCAGGAAATTTCCATAACTAAAAACTGCATACGTTGTTACGCCACAGGAGATGTCAAACCAGACGCAAGGCCGTTGCGGGTAGTGGATGGGCAAGTAAGTCCTGCACCAGCTTTATCCTATCTAAACATTCTCTCACCGAACGAATGACAAAGTTGAGCTACTGAGTAACAAGCAGTCGTAGAGAAAAATATACTGAGATGCCTCCATTAGGAGGCCATATGTTTCACATTGGGAGCGGATATCGATTTTAAATAAAATTTACCAATTGAATTCGACGTGTTCGGCTCGTGATGCAGTGGTCAACGTCATTGGCTTTCGTGTCGGATCGACCAACGAGCAGATTTTTTCAGTCAATAAATCGATTCTGTTTAGAGGCAATGGGTGTTTGTGTTGTTAAAAATCTCTTCCCACCTTTCTGATCCCAAAGGGCGACGCATATTGCCATCGATTAGCTAACCACTAGTCCTGTCTCCTGCCCTAGTCCTTGAGCAACTGAACAACAAGTAATTCTCGTAGAAAAACATATGTTCAGATAAAGTCCGTTAGGAGTCTATATGCTTCAAGTTGGGAGCGGACATGGTTAAAAACAAATTTGACCACTCGTGATACTTCCACAATAGCGTCAATTGATTTTCTATCACGTACGGCCACTAAATTTCAGCCAGTAACTAAATTCTTAAGTGTAGCACATAATTCATGTATCATATTATTACTTCCTAAAAAGAAAAATCTGAGTGTAGCAGTAATATAAAAAAAAAATCTCTACCGTCAAAGCGAAAGTTATTTTTGATATTTTGTGCGAGAATAATATTGGTCGTTTATGCGTAGGTAGGTTCACAGTAGATGGGAGCTGGTTTCGCGGCAAAAGGATTACTGGATCATCACATAAAGTACACGAGGCGTGAATGTTTCACAGTGAGTAAAGTAAATTCATATAATTCTGTCGAATTTTTTTGTTCCAGTTAGTAGCTTACGAACATCCGATTAAAATGAAAGCTCGTTCACTCAGCGCTCGGTGATTATTTTGACTATTTTATCATACTCCGCACAAAATCGCGCCTTTGAGTTTCACACTCAGAAAACGTACGACTGTATGACAGCCACGCTTAAAATAAATCACTGTAACATATCAAACCTCCTCAAATTATTTCTAAAACATTTTTAAAAATCGAACGTAATATGGCGAGAAATAATTACGCAATAAAATGCGTTCTTCACGTGTCTCTGATTTTTAAATTTTAAATTAATTCTGTGCTAGGCGAATTTGACCATCTCCAATTGAGGCAATTTTTGAAATAAGATCTAATTAGTAATTCAGAAGGTAGTTTTCAAAAGTCGTCCAATCTATTTGTTGAAAAACTGAGAATGTGGATATTTTCATTAATTTTTCCTCATAAATTTGTGTTTACGATCAATATTTTTAAAATATGTTTTAGATTAAGGAATTACGGATAGTGTATAAAAATTCAAACTGTTTCATGTGAATAAATAAGGTCTCGAAAGTTTAATCTACATAAAACTGGCAGCTTAAAAAATATATTTTGGAATTGACCACTTTTGAAAATTACCTCCTGAATTTGTTTGTCTCCATGTTTTAACATCCAGAACAAGTGATTAATAGTGAAGTTATAGATGATTTGAAAATCGTAAAGTCGTCGTTACAATTTTGTACTTTTCTAAACTCACGCGTCAGTTGATGTTTATTCTTGTATCTATTGATGGGAAGGCAAGACCCAGCGACCAAACTCATAGAAATTTCCAAAACTCAAACAGTTCAAATTACTGTTTAAGTCGTTTTGAAAAATTACTTATTTCAATTATATTTAGGAAGTGTAGGATTGTTTTTGTTTACCAATATCTCTTTTTTGGTTGTATTCCGGCAAAGCTAAAGATTTTGATGATGCAAAAAAATACATATATATTTGGACGACTGGCTATCAATCTATTTTGGTAAACATATGGCGAATTAATCAGCTTCGATATAAGTTTATTTTCTTAGCACAGATATTGAAAATGGTATGAATAAGTAAGTAACTTGTTATATGAATCGTGTGGATTTTCCGGGTTGTCCTATTCTACTCATTAAAACACCTTTGCAAAATGCTTCATTAAGCAGTACATTTACTCCAAATTAGTCACAGACATGATGAGTATGAAGCAAATAACGGGTTACATTAAATCATTTTTGTGTACATTCGGGAAATGGATATTATAAAGACAGGAAGCTGAGATCCAGCTTTACATTGTAAATGATAGGTAATTACTCAAAAATAAAATTGGAACTGAATGATAATAGTACACTTTGGGAATTCTTCATGTAAAAGTAAACCTAAGCTTCGTTGTGAGCAACGTAATACGGTAGGTATTATGTGCACACAGAGCCGCGTGTATGTTGGTGGACAGGGCTTTGAATGTATGTGTTAAACCTGCGTACCTTTGATATTTTCGTAATTATCTAATTAATCATCATCATATTTAGTCTTTATATGATTTGATGCTAACATTACGTGTTGAATGAGATCAGTCTTGTACAGCGGTGTAGTGGGGCGAGGGTAGCTAGTTTAAGCTAACTACATATTAACGATTGGTCAAACGTTCTATATATCGAACGATTTCGATTTAATTGTCAATACAAATATCGTAGAAAGAGTCTTGATAACGGATTTCACCTTAAACGATCTATACCAGTGATGGACAACCTGCGGCTCGCAATGACAAATATCAATCACCTTTTTTCTTCCAAACTTTTTCCGCACACTGGAAGCACAATATAAAACAATACAAAAATATTGTATGTACCCTAAAAATATCGGTAATTTATTCAGTTTCACCCGTGAGGCCCTTTTACTATCTGAGAATTGATTGTCTGGTACTTCTCCCAAAAAGGTCGTGCATCACTGATCTATACACTCATATATTGTTATATAATACTAATAATAGACTGGTGGATAATTTTCCATTTTTCAAATCATTATGCTGTCACATTTACCAAAGATATCAACACAATATCATCGAAATTGATATTGGAGGAACCAGTCTTAGATGTGTTTTTAAATCTTGACTGATCGAGTCAATTTGTTACAAAATGGATAATTTAAATTCTTCAGGGCTTATTAGTATTTGTGTTTTCCACCATCTGTCACGAATTCCTGAACACTGCAAGAAATGTCAGAATATACCTCAGATTACAACACGGACAAGATTCTAGTCTAAATCAAAATTTGATTTGATGTGGAAAATACAGTGAGCTCGGTAAAAAGTATACTCCATGATCAATCCAATGTTTGTATTCTTCGAGTACTACTGTAAAAAAACGTTTATTGTACATCGAGTATTCATGGTTATGTTTTTGTAAAAAATCTAAATTCTTCCAGTCTCTTTCGTCTCTAAGTTTAGTGTGTTTTTTTTCCATGTTGCATTCCCTTCTCATCGCTGCTGACAAGAGAACGCAATCGCTACAGTTTAAGAAGTCAGCTTACTTTTTCGTCTTTGCCTTTGGAGCGTTATCGAAAAGAATGACTCAGTCTATATCGATTCTCTGATGTCTTTTCGTCATAGTTCTGCAGGAAAGAGATCGTTGGGTTGCAGTAAAGGTCCACTGCCTCATCAAAATTGTTAGAGGTTTCACGAAAATCTGATAAGGGCTGTTTCCTTTATTATTTACGTAAAGACACCACTGTTTTACAATGATAAAATATTTGCAAACCACAGCTATAAACAATAATTATACCCACACAACGCGAAATGTTTCGTACTTGATCCTGCTCGACTGTTTACTTACAACATAAAATTTTGCTTTGTTTCGGTAGAATAACTCGTTAAATCTCTCAGTGTATCTATCTGCCTCTCTTTTTACGTGTGTGCTGTCCTCTCTCTCTCTGCCAGAATAAGCTTGATCCGCTCTGCGGGGCTTAGCGTCGCATCAGTGTGACCACGTGGCAATAATAATAATTTTAATGTTCACAGTAATTGGGGGCCAACGATGGTAAATGTTAGTATGCAACAATACAATTTAATGGCATTAGCGAATTTTTAATGAACTCAACTAGGCCCATCTAAATAGAATATATAGATGAATAATTTGTGAGACACTTTCCATGGCTATATAATACAATCCACACCAAACACTTGTCTTGAACTTTGAACGCCATTTTAAATAAAACAAAATGGTGCACCCAATATTTTTTTCAATCTATGTCCGCTCCCAGTGTGGATCCATATGTCCTCCTAATGGAAGTATATCGAGATCAATTTTCTTACGAGAACTGGTTGTTACCCACTCGCTCAGCCTCTTTAGTTTGACGAGAGTAGGGGACAGAACTAGTGGTAGTGGAAGAGAATTTTTAGACAGCAGAAACACCTATGTCTTTGAACAAATCGATAAATCGAAAAAAATAGTCGAACTTGAATCCGTAAAGTCCGTCCCGGAAGCAAGAGACGTTGACAACTACACCACAAGCCAGGCAGTGTTTTTTGAAATAAAAATATTTAGCATTATGGCTAATGCCAAAGTGTCAAATATTTGTGAATGCCAAATATTTTAAAATATGAAAGTCATACGAGATAAACTCGACGAGAAATTTTATAAATCAGTCGAGAAAAACTTACTTGCCGGTACTTGGACTGAAACCCACCTGATCGTTTGGGCATGGATGGCTCTTGTCACTAGACCACAGAGACTAAATATTTAATTGATTTAATTATATATTATATTACTTTATTGAGTAGACTTGTCGATGAAAGCTTTTGAATGCTGGTCATCTGTTCTATGGGTTTGTTTATTGAAGCTTTTAATTCTAAATCTAAGCGATACTCCCATAGAATTTGTTACAACATCTCGATTTAAAGCCCCACATAGCAAACAGCGTTCCTTATTTTAATCTAAAACGTTGATAACAATGTTCATTATCAATACAAGTATACGTGTTTATGTATGTGATTTTTTTTTTCATTTTTAAATTAAATAGAAGTTTTTGAGTTTCTTAAAACATAACTTTATGAGTAATTTATGTAGTTACATTTACCTTACAATTTTTTTGACACTGGAAATCATTGTCAACCTAATACGTGCTTTGACTTCAAAGTTTTACAATATGATGAACAGTGGTTTAACAAGTAAAGCTCTTTGGTCGCTATGGTAAAATTTATAATATTTTGCTCGCAGAGTTTTTCAAATCCGATTCAGATTAAATTAAATGAAAATTCACATAAATATGATGCCCACTTTAACAAAAAAAAAAGTACTATTTGTCCGGTATATACGCGATGTTACTTCGTCACAATATGCCTATGAAATTCAATGTATTAAAATACCTGCAGCTATTTTTTACCATCGAATTTTATCTCTCTACGTCTATATTAGTAATAATTTTGAAGTAATTAAAGTAGTCAAAAAAGTATGGTTTATTTATATCTTTTTTGTCATTCGTGTTCTTAATAATGAAACAGTATTTATTTTTTGATACCAACGAGAAAAATCAATGTTTAAAAATATTGATGGGTATTTTTTAAAATGAATAATACTTTCATACAAGAAATACTTGTCACATAGTTATTCAACTTCTGTTTTACAAAAATAGTAGTTATAGAAAGATACAGACTAGTAGTAAGCTTAAATGAGTGGTTTCATAAAATCTAACTTGTAATACAATATGTGAGAGATTTGAAAGCAAAAAAATAATTCGTGAAAATAAGAGAACATATAATCAACATTTCGAAGAAACCATTTTTAATACAACAAATACTAAATATATTTTATTTTGACGATAAAGACCTTGAATGTTCTAATTATTGTTGTTCTTAGTCTTCTTTTTTAATCATGTCCGTTTCTAATGTGATTTTAAATATAGGCTCTTATGATAACAGAAAAAGCTGTTTTTAAAAAATGTTTTTATTTAGTAAGCCGACATCCCTTTTTTGAATTGGATAAGAACATAAGCATGTGACTAAGAAAAATCTAGCTGTTAAGTATTCACAATTCAAGCGTGTGAACAAAAATCGACTTGAAAATCAATTCATCATGTTTTGCATTTGGGAATTCGAATCCGAGAACACTGAAACTGAATATAACGAGCACCCGAGAGCTTTGATCACCTGGCGACAGACCTGGCACATTGAATATTCCATTAACACGCGGGTATGAGTGTAAAATCCGATCGAGTATATATGTACTTACACGGATATTTCTGCATTTTCCTATAAAAAAATATCCCAGCTACTAATACGTCCATTGCGTTTAAAAAACCTAAAAAGCAATTGCGGGTTCTTTTCAAAAACAAAAAAAAAACAAAAGCAGAATCCACTCGTGAGTGCGAAATACTGTCAATCAACCGTTTCACTTTTAAGTGACGTCTGTTTTTAAAAGGGCGCTCTTTGCAGGCTTCACGTGACGTTGCGCACCCCCTCCCCTTTCTCAAAACCCCCCGAACAAAATATGTACATATATACAAATACGAAAAATTCCAATGACTATGTGCTGAAAATCTATGATTTTGGACCTTGTTCATTGCACTTTATAAATTGATTTTGTTTATGAACTCATAACTAAACACTTGTAAGAAGAAATTAAGCGTGAAATAGATTTCTTAAAACATATTTAAGATCGTTTAGCGATATAAAATATGGATTTTGTGTTGAGCGACGGTTCACTGCCGCCTATTATTATATGATCTGAAGCGAGTAAGCATTTTCATATTAAAACAAATCTTTTTTAATCAATAGGCCACTGTAGCCTAGCGTAAGTAATTTCGTTTATGGTTAAAACCTTGACACATTCAAAATAGTGATGTGATTAATTAGCAAATAAATTGAAGTAAATTACAAGAAAAATAGAATATAAATAAAATTTTGGAGACCTCTTAGCAATGCAAACTAATACATCAACAATCAATTAAGTATAAATTATCATTATCAAAGTAAACGCCCAAAAATGAGTGCATTTAACCCTCCCCATACTGTGCTAAAAACTTCCGCGAGCTCCGGTGATATGTATTTACTACACCATATGAAAAAGTTATTTAAAAACCGGAAAAATGTGAATATTTCTAGACATTGCTTTGATTGACTATGGTTGAAGTTGAAATATAACAATTTTTGTAATCTAAGTGTCTGAAAAGAAGAAAAAAACATCGCAATTAGCTGCCGCTCCGACGTCTTCACTCGTCGGCAGTCGAATTCGTAATGACGAAATGAATGGCTAGTTCGAAGTCGATCACTTCTACGCATGCGCTTTCGCGCCGGAGCTGAACACCTGCAAGAGTACGCTCGCACTCGCGCTTACACACGCGCATAAATTGGAATACGTTTGTGTGTATGGGTGATTCTTTGCCCGATTCTTCCACTAATTATTTATTTCCATCGCTGCAAATGAATAACCATACATAACTGTAATTTTATTTAATACGTAATAACATTACTGAGGAATACAAAAATTCTCAGATCAGTATCTATTATATTTAATAGAAATATTCTCATTATTAGAGTCGAGTTGTAGTAAATACATATCACCGTGCAGCGAAGGTTAACAAAATAAATAAATCTGCGTGTCTGTCAACCATAATTAGATGTGGAAATCTCGGTAATGAGTTCAATTGAGCCAACGAAATTGTTTCCAGTGATAAGAATAAAGGCCATATCAATTGTCTTGTAATTTACTACAATTTATTTGCTTAGTTGTAATACCAATTGTTTGTCATACCTTGTATTTCTTACTTAACTTTTGTATAAATATCACTGTTTTATTGTATTCCTTATCAGTTAACAATGCTCGCCATGAGCGAATTTGGTCCTGTTCTAATAAATTGTATGTGGAAAAAGTACTAAAAATGTATTATTATTTTTAAATAAATTAAAATCGAATTTCAATTATTGAAATAATAACGGTTTTAAGGAGTTGAAATATGATACTAAAATTGTATTTTAAAGTCCACTACACCTTTATTCCCAAACAACACCGAAGCAAACTTCATCTCAAACGAATTTAAAAGAATGTTTTGTGCATTGGTAATATTACAAGAACTCTATCTGAGATAATATTTCACTCAAGCTATAATAAGTATAGAATCGCTGACGGGTAATTTAGTCTACTGCATTGGCTCGCAACCCTTTTCAGTTGGCGATCCTTTTTTATAAAATACATGTGACCCGCGACTCCGATGCAATTGAAAAAGGCATTCTTAATAAGATAATTTAAAAAAATAGCAAAAATGCAGTTTGGTGAATATTTGTTGACTGTATAAATTGGGAAGCCCTGGTTTGCTGGATTTTTTTAACTCATTCAAATCATTAAAGTAGGCTTGGCTTATGTCTTTTTGAAATCAGTTATTGGCCATCATCATAATAACATTATACAAAAATATTTTCAATGTATAAAAATAAATGATTTATAAATACAGACGAATCATTCTGTTCAATTAGAATTTATTTTAATTATCTAATAAACGATTTAGATGCCCTTAGACCACGGGGGGGCAAACTTTTCGGATGGAGGGCCAATTTCAAGATATCAAAATGAGCAGCGGGCCACAAGTAAAATACCATTTTTAGATGTACAACCGATCGTTTTTTACGTGATACATAGGTTTCAAAAAGTGGCGCACCTAAAAAAATCGCAAAAAAAAGAATCCAAAATACAAGAAAAAACAAAAATTGTTTTTCAAATTTGACCTAAAAAAATTTTTTTGCATAAAAATATACCTAAAACATTCCCATTTTCATTCAAAAATAATATTTCTATATTCAGTTCGTATTTATTATTGTGCATTTAAAATATTTGGACGTCTGAAGTGCATTTATTTGACATAGTAACTATAATGCATAATCACAAATCCCTAATCATCAGTATCGGGAAAGTCCGTAACATTCTTCATTTCCAAAAATAAAATTATAATATTTTTTAAATTCCGAACTCTTCGAAGCACTTTTTCCAAGCAAAGCCATCAAATTTGATTGTGAAAAGGAATATCTGTATACCCACTTGAAGAATTTTTATTTGATTTTCAATATTTTTTTAAAAAAATATTCTTACTTAGAATTAGGATTTATGATGGCGGGCCGCAGTTTGCCCGTGCCTGATTTAGACTGTAGTCAAATCCTTATGATACTTACAAGAATTTTTACTTGCACACTCTGTCTGTCTAGTAAAAATGCTATTCTGGAGTGGGTTGGAAATTCATAAAATGACAATTTTATGCTAAGTCGATAGAGACATAATAAGGGATATTAATAAATCACTTAGAAATGTTGTTTTGGGTTAAAAAAAAAACTAGATTTATTATGTAAGTGGCCAATAATTGTAACTGGCCCACAATAGTCAATTTTCCTATATGTATTAAGCTATCAATAAAGTATATGTATTTACATATATAATAAGCTTTCATTGATTGAGTAGGCATTTACTTGGTAGAACTCCATTATAATACGGTAAGAAAAATAACAATGTATTTTAGTTCTACATAAAATTTTATGTAGAACTAAAATACATTGTTATTTTTCTTACCGTATAATAAGCTTTCATCAATGTATTCGATTACTATTTTTACGAAACTTTGTTAATTCGCTCATTCAGTATTATTGTTACAATATAAATATTGTGCTAAGAATGTATTTCATATATGTATGTATGTATATATATATATTAGAGTTAGGGATTCTAGTGAGCGGGTCCACTTGATTGGCAGCAGAATAAAAAAGCTGGGATAACCGCGCGGCTGAAAAAGCTTTATTGGGTTTTATCGTAGGTACTCACTCCATCAGTGGGCCTAACGTCGATTCGTATTTTTTTTTACGCCGAAATGAAACTCGTTTTAGAGACTTTGACGGACTATTGATCGCGTCTACGCTAATGTATCACTAGATATACGCTTTTTTAGATATATGATGAATACCACCGATATTTAAAATATTTATATGAATCATGGAAAGCAAAAATATTTACAGAACTTATTGTGATTTTTAATTATTTATTTTAGTATGACAAAATGATCAGAATTAATTAAACATTAACGCAGGGATTTCTAAGCATTTGATACTTTCCTGTTGTAACTATAGCAATGTTTTTAAAACATCAAATTACTCATCTGCAAAATGACAATTTCAAATTGGTGCAACGGTACCACTTTTAAGGTGTTCACTGTCAATGCATAGTGAAAAGGCATTATATTTTTAAAAAAATATTTTTTCTAGATCAGGACCGGTTTCGTTCATCGTGAGCATTTTCAACTGATGAGAATATACATCAACACAGCGTATTTAATAAAAAAGCTATGCAAGATTAAAAATGTTATAATAACCAGTATATAAAGATAAGTAAATGCATGTTCAATTCTAGTTTTGACGATGACGTATGCCGAAATAGCTATCAACAAATATATAAAATAATTTCTGTAAAACTAGAATACTATATTTTTTTCACCGTGTCAGTAAAAATTGTTTGTCGTGAACTTTTTGTGAGCCTCTAACTTGCTCTTTTGAAAGGTTTAAAAAGATAAACGAGGAAAGTAAAAGGACAAATTAATCAAACCGTCGATCTGTCTGAGCCTCATTTTCAGTATCGAAATTTTATTTCAATGACTATTTTTTGCATTTTTTTGTTAAATAAATATCAATATATTAGATAGAAGGTAGGTAACTTTTTCGTGTCATAAAACCACATTCATTTAAATGTTATTCAATTAGGTCAGCGGTAGGAAATTTTAATTAGCTATTTTTAATGCACGCGTTTTCATTATTTTATAAATAAATGAAAGACCTTTGTGTCAGTCTACAGAATTTGAAGTATTGTTTTGTTTATGAGTGACATCTTTCGGTCGTAATCTTTATTACATTGACGATAATATACAGTTATCTTATTCGAACAAACTTACACAATGACGATACAATAATGAGCCTTTGTTATGATATTTAAAACCACTGACTAATATAAAATTAATCTTGCTTAAAAAATTTAAAAGAAATAATTTATTTTTAAGTGAGTATAGTATCAACTTTGTTTTGAAACATTAACTAACGGAGCTCAAATTGCATATTATTTGAATATAATATAATAATACATTAAATAAGCTTGATAATTTTAATTATCCGAAATAATTTAAATCGTTATGGAATAACTTGACATATCTGAAAAGAATTCAATAATAACTGTACATAATAAATATGTATGTACATATATATTGAGTATGCACTCTTGGTGGACCATTTTAATTACAATAACAAAAGCTGATTGTATGTCAGATGATTTTAATGATTTTTTAGAAAAAAAATATATTTAGCATTACAGCTTACGCCAATGCGCCAAATATTCTGAGTTGTGAAAGTCATACGAGATTTACTCGATGGTAAATAATGAATCAGTTATGCACAAAATTAACGATAAATAACATACACCCAGCCCAAGAACTCTTTTTTTCAATTGAAAAAATCTGTCCTTGCCGGGGATTGAGCCCGGGCCCCCCGATCGCTAGGACAAAGCTCTTGCCACTAGACCACAGGAACCGACGAATGACAGATGAACAACCCAATAAGAAAATGGCAAGAAGTAAGCTTGAAGCAAGAAGCTTTCTAATCTATCCAAATACATCGAATTTTAGGGAATGAAAAAAACCAAAGACAAATGTGTTTTTTCTCAGTTTTTTAACGTGATGTAAGGTGCAAAAAATGCATTAAATATAAGGTAGTTTTATAAAGCTAATAAAAAAGAAAAGATGAATTATTACAAAGTCTGCTTAAGGATTAGAGCCCTTTATCACGAAGCCATGGAAGAAGTAAAGCATCAATATATATATATATTTAATCATGTCCGCTCCCAACTTGGAGCATATTGACTCCTCACTGAGTTTATCTCAACATACATTTTTCTAATATAACTGGTTGTTACTCAGGTGCTCAACCTCTCTTTTTTCGTCCATTCCATCCCCTACTATCTTCGAAAAAGGGACTGCTCTACTGGACCACTCGCAAAAAATCTAGAGTAAAATTTTATTAATTACACATATCGATTGCCATTTTACCGCCGATATTAAAATGCCCTCTTCGGGGGAGTCCCACTTTGGTTCGTGTAAATGGCATCTTTCACCCCTAAGTATCACAAGATGTTCCCCATTGCTATGTCGTCCACCATCCCTTACCGAGAAAGTTAAGTAGCTCCTAACTGAGAGGAAGTAGCTCTTAAATTATAATGTATAGCTCTTGGGTAATGGTCTAATTTATAGCTCATACTATCTAAGGCTATAATCGGCTAATAAATTACCATCGGTGTCAACATATTACCTGCGAGTGCTGCTTTTTGTGCCGTAGTACATTAAAATAACCGAAATATGGACACACGTTTAAGTGAGGTGAAAAATTAATTTGAGTTGTGATGAAAGCACATGTGTAATAAATATATATTTTATTATTATACAATATAAATGCCATTTATGCGTATCAAGTAAAAGATTGATAAAAAGACAAAACGAAACGTTTATAGTTGCATAGTATTTTATAATAGGTCGGAAAGCTATAAAATATAATTGTGGGTTGAAATTTTCGAGGACAAAATTATCTTAGATAAAAAAAAACTGGGAAAACTTAATACTTGAAAATAAATAACAAGCACTTTGTAGATATAAAATTAGAGTTGGTACAGTGGTGCCAAAGCACCAGAGCGCACACTTTGAGTATCACCGTGTCAATGAATACATAATATACACACAATTAAATAGGTTTGCTTTATCATTGAGGATTTCGACTATAGGTGCTTTTAAGCAACAAAACTCATGGAAAAGAACAAAATTTAATCGATTTTAATTAGCTTAGGTTAGGTTCCAAACGTCGCAAAAGAAAATTGACAATTTAAGATACTTATAATCAAGTGATAAAAATATGAGTGAATATTGCTAAGCGTTGTATATTATAATATATGCAGATGCTTTTTGTGACTATTTTTCTTTCTCGCTTAGTCACATCTTAAATGAAGAACGTGGGTGAGATATAAGAACATGCTGGCGATTGATTTTTTATTCTTCTTGCTGACACCCAAGTGAGGCTTTGTGAAAGAGATAGAGAATTATCAACCGCACGTCGATGATATATAACAGTTGTTCTCACATGCGGCCACCAACAACTTCAGAGAAAATAGATATTAAAAAAAAAAAATTGATGTGGCCACCAGACATTACCGTAGGACCGCTTATATTTACAATGCGGCCACAGCACAATTTTATGCGAGATCCACTGGTATAAATACTATATATACCATATGAACAATGTTTTAATAAAAGCTAATAGTTGTGCAGGCGAACGTTGGGTCTTGATCTGACACCGCAAAATGTCTACGCCCGGTTTTAATGTTGTTGATGGTAACCGTAGAGCTTCGTAGCGTTTTAATAAGCAGTGAATACCTTACATGTATCATACATAATATATAATACATATAAAATGTGGACTCTAAGATATTAAAATAGGTTTTCGACGATCAAGGATTTTAATCCGCGAATAAAAACTTTAAATTTCGATTTCCACTCGTCCCTTATTCGATCCTGAAATAAAGATAGAGATAGAGTGATTGGTTAATCACTAGTCGCTTAGTAACTCTATATGTTGCTTTGAGACATTTTTTTTATAAAATAAGACCGGTGAAGCAGTCAAAATAGCATTCAGTCCTTGCCTGTATTCTATGTTAAAGATATCGATAAGTATTTGAAAAGATAAATTTTCATTCGCATATATGTATGATGTTCAATTTATTAGAACTATATTAGGCATGGCCACTCTTTAAGGCTCGTAATGTCCCTTGCTTTCAAAAAGAAGTGTGGCCTTCTACTATGCAAGACAATTTTGAAGGAAGCAATTGAAGAGTTTGGTATCAAATTATATTTGCATATTTTTTACCGTAGGTAAATTAGGCGTAAGGTTGTTTCAATTAAGCGATGTTTATTACCATTTTATCCATAGTTTGTTTCATTTAATTCCTTGCGAAACCTGTGCAACATGACGTTGAATATTTATGTAAAAGATACTTGGCACAGAAAAAAACGACATTGGAGTCATCTTGTTTAGAAGATGAGCAAATAATAAAACTAACAAAAAATAGTGTACGTTATGAATTGTGGAATGAGACGGACATTGTATTGTCTATCGTTGAGATCAATTTATCACTTAAGTAAAGATATGTGTCGTGAAAAAAATCTATGCGTTCGTCTTTAGAGTTACAGTTAGAACCAAGGAACAAATCATATCTCAGTACTGCTCAAATTTGCAAAAAATGTTCCTTATCAATCAGGTTAATTAATTTATTGTTATACAGTATAAAAGCCTCTTTTTAAGATATGTTTATGCTTAGTTGGAGTTGTATACATACGTGGTATTTCTGCGCGAGGAGCTGGGGGGCATCGTAGATGGTGTTTGCGGGCCTCAGCCAGAAGGTCGAGTAAAATAGTGGTGCGGCGACCGCGTGAGTAATGCCCCGCTCGGGTAATACATCACCCGGTCCGGCCCTCAGCGGTCAGTCCCTGGGGTGATTTTGCGCCCCCGTCACCTCCCTGCTACCGCCCCGACGAGATGGCGGCCCGGACCTTCCTGTCTTGGTATGAATAACAAAGTGCTTGAGGTGTAAATCGTAGCTACACCAAATGAAGTACTTTGTACACTCGGCCTTAGATATTTTGTTCAGACTGAAAAAGCCGAAATCGTTGACTGGAATATTTAATGACCTCTATTGCTTTTGCTTTGTGGTTTTGGATTGATTTAGTAATAGTCGAGTAATAGCCGAATAATAAATAGCTCCCGAATCTGATGGTCATCAACAATTCTTAAGCTATTTTTTTTAAATATGTAACAAGTATTGTCTTTAAATACATCAAACATTAAATTCACATATCATTATACAAAATGTAGTATTCCTACAAAAAATATGCTCAATTTATTTAAATACAATGCCTTTCCAACAATAAAGAATTCAAAGTTAACACACTTACTGTTGTGGAAGTAAATGATTTTTTTCAAAAAGTAGCCTAAAACTCACGACACCATGACACATGCTTAGAATTAAAACAAGTCTCAAAGGATATGCATGAATTATATGCATACATTATCACGTCTCGAAAAAACTAGTTTTAATTACCGCTGTGTTGAATACACGTGTGCTAATAATATGCAGCAACAATAAATGATCTGATGACCATCCATAGGATGTACTCAGGGGAGCTGAGGGACGCCGGGATGACCTGGGAAGATGCAAGGAGGTTGGCGGGAGACAGAGAATCTTGGAGGCACCGTGTGGCGGCCATATGCTCCGAATAGGGAGCGGATATGGGTTAAAAAAAAAAAAAAAAAAAAAAATGATACATGCATTTATATCTAGGTTTGTTTTTAATTTCGTCTAGGTTTATACTGAGTATGCAGTATTGAAAAATGGTAGATCTTAATAAAAAAGCAACCTCGTGTATAAAAAATCAACTTTTGCGAATCGTGTCCGCTTTGTGGACGATATGTCAATGATATGTAACTAAATACATCTATCGATTAGAAAATAAAACTCGTTTTGTATTCTTAGTAATAATAAAGATTGATGGATTCATTTGAAATAAAAAAAGCTAAAAATATTTGAAATAAGCTAACAGCAGGACAGTAATGAGTAAAATAATTATCCTTTAAATTAAATACTATAATGCAATAAATATTTGATGGACAAAAACCAATACCTGTTTTGATTATGTATCCTTTTGTTTTGCACTCACATCTGTTAATTGGGAAAATATGGAATATATTGATTTGCTCATTCTTTAAATACCAATTGGCGGGTCCAGTTGCACAAGAGTTGTGTTAAGCCATCAGAAGGTTACAGGTTCTAGCTATGGGAGTCATAGCGCAATTAAATATAGTACACAAATATTTCAGGTTGACATTTTCAACAAACGAAAATAGTTTTATTATAATTGTGGAATACGTATTTACAAATATAATGTATTTCATCTAAGTATTTAAAAGATGACACGTAGCACTAATAATTTGATTTATGATGCCACTTCTTTGTTTATTTAATAATGTTATAATGATAAAATTATAACGCAGTGGTTCTCACGTAAAATTGTGCTGTGGCCGCATTGTAAATATAAGCAAGCGGTCCTACGGGAATGTTTTTAACCAAATTTTTTTTTGACGATTTACTACTCGTATTAATTGCATTGAATACTTTTCTCACTGTTAATTTCACATCTTCCATGCATTTAATAACAGTTTTATGGACACTTCTTCATGCACAATACAATGCATACAGAATGTTTCATTTTCAGAGTCATTTTTATGAAATTAACTTTTCTAAATATCAATATTTTCTCTGAAGCTGTTGGTGGCTGCAGCAAAAGCTTCTGGTGGCCGCACATGAGAACCACTGCTCTAACGTTACAATATATTGTTATACATAAAATGGAGGCTGAGCGACATAGTTTTATCCTAGTTAAAACTCGCTTAATAACACACGGTAATAAGCGAATATGAACAATTCTGCATTATCGTTATTCTTGTAGAAGTAAAATACAGCTTTGAAAGAATTGCAGAAATCGTAAATTTCTTTTGTGCGTAGCTGTAAAAATATTTATTGAATTTTAGTCCAATTAATAAAATCGATATTGTAAAAAGTAGTGAGTGGCACATTTTCCATCGGATGATGATTCCTGGGGTGATCTATCACCCGCGAATGAAAAATTGATTGAATTAAAACCGAACGAATGAACACCGTAATTGAATCGGATGTATCAATCATAACCCTTAAAATCCACCCCCTGTATACGGCGATGTATAGAATTATCCATTTGTTATAAAAAGGGTTAGGTGTAGCAATTATTTAAGCATAACTCGAAACCGTGTATTAACAAAAGTAAACAAACCTCCGTGTATTTGTCATGTGTTTTTAGAAATTAATTACATTTCTTACCATACCAAATTTTTTCTGTCTTTAATCTTTAATCAATATCTTTATAAATAGAGGTAAAACCGAATTATCAATTATTAAATTGCAAATGAAACTTAACGATTTCGATAAATCATATTTCCAATAGTATTATTTTGGAATAAGGCTCTGAAGATTAATCATCAAAATAAAGAAGTAAGTTTAGAAGAAATAATGAAATTCAAACATGCTTCATCCATGACGATTTGTATCGTCTTATGAGCGCTAATTTGTTTTTTTTTCGATTTATCAATTAATATGCTTTCAGCCCATAAAAAAAACAGGCTTGGTGAACGTCTTTCGTAATCGATTTGAGAAGAAAGATTTGACGTCCAACGAGTTCCGAATCTCAAGATCAGCGGTTGAGAACCGTTTCATGTCGAAATGCCAAATTCATTAGTGATGAATCTAATAACTTTGCATTCAATTAACATAATTGATAATTTATATTTGTATACTACCTGGAGTTTATCTTCAGAGAAGTTTTTTATGAAGCTGCTTGTAACTCACTTGCTCAAACCTCTATATTTCTAAAAAAGTAGGGATAGTATCATACTAGGAGAGGAATAGATGTTAGCTAATAGTTCGCGCTACGTCGGTTGTTTTTGGATCGTACGGGTGAGGGAGAGAATTTTTAGACAAAACAGACAACCATGTCTTCAAAAAGAAACATGAATCTACCCTGACAAGGATTCAAGATCGTGAGTACCGCAGCCGAAGCCAACAATGCTAACACTTCACAAATTAAGTATTTTCATATTATAAAAACCGAATAGCATTATTAAAATCATGCAAGCAGAAAATCGTAATATATTTTAGCCCCGGCTAAAGTTCAACCATCTCACTTACCCTATATCATCATCTTTTAAACGAGATTCTTCTCGTATACCCTGTTCAACTGATGAACATCGTAGCTGGTTCTTGTTCAGTTATACTTCATACGTATTGGTTTAAATGCGCTGCTGTCGTATAACACACATAGGTCAGCGTTATATTGTAAAAATAGTGTATGTTTAAACAATCGAAGACAATATAAGTCAATAATATAACTTGAAAATAGATTGGATAAACATATTTGAAAGGGATATGATTGTCCATGTTATTTATTTGTAATCAATGAATTCTTTTTTCAAAACCATTAAACGGATAGCTTTTCAAATGTTTGTATTTCTTCGACTTTGATTATTTCTCCAATACGTTTTGGTTGGTATACTTATTATTATGAGTCGATGGTATTCTTCATGGTAGGCGGACACAGTGAGAAATAGTAAGTGCTGATGTGTATTGAATAAAAAAAAACATGTATAGTGCTTCTTGTCTATATATTTTTTATTTATATCAGAATGACTTTATTTATTTAAACATGACATGAACATTACTGAAACTAATTACAATACCATATTATAATGAATTCCATAGATTGATATGAATAAAAGATAATTATATGTTACATTTCTTAATTTAACAGATGTATTCGTAAATTCCTTTGCTTGAAGACATTCTGAATGCGAAAATATTTATGGAAATATTTTCAGAGGTAATTTTGTGGAACCGAAAATTCATGTAAAAAGGCATTCTTTTCAATGTTGAAAAAAATAATTAAATCCGATTTATCTACGGTTAAATATTAATAATATCACTTAAACAATTCGTGTTGGTTATAAGCTCTAAGAAGATACTCTACGATATTTTTCAATTAACCAATTGATAATTCTATGATATATAAATTATTGGTTGTTCTCGAGAGATGATGCGTTTTTCACTATATGCGTACTGTTTTGTCATTTTTTGTTAATTTATATTTAGTAGAAACTACCGCTTAAATGTGCATTTTCTAATAATTTTTTTTGTGATATGTGGTCTTTTACCCTGTGTAATTGTTAGCATATTATACGATATTTTAATCCCACTCCATTTGTAACCTCTACTGAAACAATATCGGCAATTTACATAAACAATGTTTCAAAATTTCTTTGCGCAATGTATAAAAACTTACATACACAAAATTTTAAATTAAAAACAATATTGTGATATACAACTTGACGAGACTATGGCCAAATTATTTTATATTTCATAGGTAAACATACAGTAAGGCAGTAAAATATTTGTTTTATCAAATAAGTTTTCCATCATTAGGTTTTAGTACATTCCACTACACAAGTTTTTTACTTCGTTCAGCACAATTAATCGTATCTAATAATTAGACGAATGTTTAGTATTGAATTGACTTAATTGGTAAAAATTTTACATCCTTTGAAACGTACTTCGCTTCTTTGAGTAAAAATTCGATCTGTTATATTTCCTTAAAATGTATTCTATATTCAATATGAATTGCTTAAATACAAAAATAATTGAAATAAACAATAATACAGACCTCGATTTTCGTACGTAATTGGTTTACCGATGGTTATGTAAGAAAATATAAAAAAATGTTTTTAAATATTTATTTCATTATACACGGGAGGGGTGGGGGGGGGGCGCAAGATTAATAGAAACCTCCTTAAAAAGTTTCTTTTTTGCATAATCTTGAGATAAATTTCCATTGTGATCACAAAAGTTGTGTGGTTAAAAAAATCACTATACACGAAGAGCTACGTTTATATTCTTGGCTGTCTTCATTTGATACTTGATCTTATTTGACAAATAATGAATGATGAAAGCGGATTGTTTGTGGGTGGAAGTCTGTATAACAAAAAGGGGCGTGTCACGTGATGAGATTTTTTGATTGCAAGGTGACTCTAGATATAGATACGACAATTGTGCTTTAAAAACGATCGATCGGTAGTCGGAATATTTTGATGATTGGTTTTTACAGTTTATAACATGTCATACAATGAACTATCAATTTTACGATGTTTTAGAATTATCAAGACAACTTATAAACAAGCCTTAAATGTACAAATTGAATAATTAGATCCTGGATGTAGTGTTTTATATCAAAACAATCCCTTCAGCTTTTAAGTATTATACAAAACAATGAAATAGAAAAGTGTTGAGTAGGAAAACTATTTTTATATAATCCTTATATACAGAAGTATAAAAGAAAATTTTGTGATGCCATAGTTATTTTACTGACGTCATAAAAAAAAATTTGTGATTGTGAATAGTAAAAAATACACTTTATAACTGTGAAATTCTAAACGACAGTACTAAGATAAAACAAGGTTTTATTTCGAGTCTATAAAACTAATGTATGACAAAAATATTCCATGAGCACAACAAAGTAAACAATCAAAAAATGCTTCGTGTTTGGAAATAACAATTAAAATAATTCCAAAATAAAAATAACAAAATATGTATTCATTTTTATGTACTAAATCAATGATTTTTTTTCGATTGTAATAGGTACAAAATTTATTTATTAATAAATTAAAAATAATATAACAGCTGAGTATTTGAGTTTAACGCTATTTACATAAATAATTTAATATTTTTACCTAAATAAGAAGTTAATAATAAATATACAGTATTATAAATCAATGCTCTAAATCCACTTTAAAATTAAATTTATTTTGAGTTGTTATTTAAATTTTCTGCTTTATGAGAGACTTGAATACGAGATGTACAGTTTTAAGATATGTTTATAGTAATAAATGTTATCGTATGCTATTAAAATTTGATGAAAATATGTAAATAAATTCTCCTTACGCTACATTTTTCGTAAAAATGTGCCATGTCTTTCTACAAGTGTGATAAAAAACATTTTGTAATTGTGACATACCCTCACGGTGGTCATCATTATTCAACCAATCAACCAATATTGTATTGTATTTACTTCCTCGCATTTTCCCTTATATATTCATAAAGTCGAACAAAGCTGAATGAAAAAAATTGAATATAATCTATAAAATGTTTTGTTTTTTTGACTTGATTGATTCTTAACTTAAGAAACAAAATTAGTTTATTGCTTAGTAGTATATTTATCATACAATTTTGGTTTGTTTTTTTTTAATTTATATATATAATATTATTACAAAAATTCTCTCAATTCTTAAATTATTTGAGAGTATTATAGTAATAAAGCCAAATATTCTCGATGACTTAATTATAGCTTTGCTTTTGTTCGTTTTTCTTTTATTCTATTATATTGCACTTCACAATCGCATTGACACCAATACGATTCCACCGTTCAAAAAGTTATCAGCGATTATGTGACCAAAAATACTTAGGGCTAATTCAAAAGCAGATGTATGTATCTATTTTAGAAGTGTTTCCATATTTACATAAGTCCATAATGTAGTAATCCTACGGTTATGTTACAAGTTACAACCTACGTGTCTTAGCTCGGCTAGTTTGTGTCGATCTACAAATTACTCAAATAATTTGTATTGTACCTTTCATTATTTTTACATACATTTTTTAATATCAACATTCACAAGCATGTCGGTCAATAGTTTTTTTTTCTGTGGTATAAAAACTTACTCTATCGTTTCTTTTTAAAATTTATCCTATAGTCAGAAGTAGACCGGCGTCCGGCGGGCGTTCGTCCCTCCACTCCGGGCGGCTATTATTCTAAAAGGTACGGAGTGTCGAATTGCTATTTTTCACTTAAATACGTCGATCGCTGTCACGTTGGCTACTCGTTCACTAGTAGTTATATCCCGAACCAGGGTATGCCAGTATGGCTCCCCCGTTGTTGCCTGGTCAGTGCTGCGCGGCGAACTTCATCCGTTTCTGTTTTTGACGCTGATTGCAAAACCACACTCTGACCACATTCTTTTTCAGGTCCAATTTCTCAGCTATCGCTGCTATTTTTTCTCCTGAGGGTCTCGGTTGCACTGCAAAGTAAGCTTCCAGGCTTCTTTTTTCAGGTGCTGCTATCGAGGTTCGTTTGCGTTTCTTTTCCCCTGCAGGTAATACGCTGGGCGCATCAGGGTCTCGTCGTTTGTTTTTCGCTTGCGCCTCCGCTTCCTCAAGCCAAGCTTGTAATATTGGTTTTAATGCGATCATATTGTTATGCGAAAGAGTGAGACTCTCAAATCTACAGATTGTGCTTTGGGAAAGTGCGCCTACTCCTGGTAGTTTTAAATTAGCGAGAGCTTTTCCGACATCGGCTTGTGTGACTCCTAGTTTTATGCGCCGCTGTTTGAATCGTTCTGCAAATGCTTCTAATTCTCGCGGGTCTGTGTCGGTGTCTGGGTGTAGTCCTGCCGCGGCGGCCGCTGCCATCGCGGGGTGATGCGACGGGTGGTGAGGGGCTCCCCCCGCCAATCCAGCGCTGTGGTGGTGGTGGGACATCATGTGGTTCATGGCTCCGTAGCCGTGCAGTTGGTGGTGGGTTGGACCGCTGTCTCCCATGGGCGCCAGGGTTGTCATCGATGAAGAGGTGATGGGATCGAGCATTTCTAAGCCCTCCATTCCGTGATGGGCCATCTGAAAAGTATGAAATTCCTGCATATGAAAAATCATCGTACTCTTAAGTTTGCTTAAAATCAATTCAAATGATACTGAGTATTTTAAAAAGTGTATTCGGTAAATGAAAAAAAAAACATTTTACGTTCCTTAGAAATTGACAGTTAATACTACATCGTAGCTTACAATTAATATCAAATGTTCTATCTGTAAATAAAGTTTTCATAAAGTTGATCTGTACCTTTTCAGAAAATAATACTATTCGAGTCACTTGAAATCAAGCCAGGTCACGTTAAAATTTTAAATCCAAGAAGCTGTTGAAGTTCGTTATGTTATATTGACTACCAGCAGCCATTTTTGTGAATATCAAATATATAACCAACTTTAATATTCGTATATCAAATTGATCAACGTAAAAGAGTTGTATTGCTATAAAAATCAAAAGTTTATATCATGACATGCTTTTGGATATGGAAAATTTATTTTTTTATAGTAAATTCCTATCAAGATTTTCTTGAAATTAAATTCTTCTATTGAGTCTTTGCTTACTTCTTTTCATCATCATATTACATTTTAAAAAGTTACACAATAGTATATTATAAAATACTACGTGCTTTAATAAGATGCTGTAAATATTAGAAACATACATCATAAGAATATTAAAATGAGAAAGAATAAGGTTATTTCGTGTTAAAATGTAAATTTTTGCAATAAACTCAAGTATTGAACTTTTTAACCTTTTAGCCACCATCCATTTATCATAAATTTAGATACCTCAGATACTTTATTTTTAAACTAGAGCTACTGCCCGTTAAGTGTCACCAATTTACTTTCCCAACTCAGAGGTAACCAAATTCAAGCTCCAAGCTCTACAGTGAAAATAGTTTTTTTGACTGTTATTATTAATGAAAGCGACGGATATATGTATTTACCTTTTTTAAATCATCTACAATTTTATCGTGTAACAATACTGAACGACACTAGCCCGCTGAAGAAAATATCAACGTATTTTAGTTCTGCAGATATATTCTATTAGATATATGGTTGACAGCTATTTCGGCTCATGTAATCTTCAGAACTATATTCTATCTAGAACTAAAATACACTGCTATTTTATTCACCGTGTTATAATGGAGTTCTACCAAGTTAATGCCAATTAAATCAATAAATTGAACGAAAAAAAATACAATAACAGCATAAGTTGACGCGAAAATTTGAGAATACCTAATTTCTCATCAAATTAATACAAATATATAATTTAGATAAACTCGATGAGAAATTGCAATGAAGGAGTCGATCACAACTCAACGAAAAATGACACGACGATCTCTTTTTTTAAATTCAAAAAATCAGACTTTTTCGAGACCCTCTGACTGCTTGGGTAAAGCTCTTGCAACTAGATCACAGAGACCGACTAAAATATCCTATTATGATAATAGAAAATTGATAATAATATTGTATGTATGCTTTAACCCCCTCTGTAACGTTGTAATCACAAATATAAGCCAAAAGGAATGTCCTACGATAATTATTTAAGTGATTTGTAAACGGATTAATTCGATCCGAGCCGGTTGGTTGAATGAAATAAGTATTATTGAGATTAGTTTTTAGTGCGCGAGCGTCAAACACAGCGCAGGTCGCGTGCCAAAACCCACCGGGAATCAGACCTTTATTGTTTGCACTCAGTATGAAACATACAGACAACATGTTCTGGCATAATCCTCTTAGCCGGGACTAAAGATTGTGCATTACTAGAGGGCGGGGACGGAGGGTTGCGCACGTAGGGATGAACCTGCTAACCTTTTGACAAGTGCACGGTTGAGCTTTTTTGAGTAGTTAAAAACGCGTTTGAATATAAACAAACTTAAGTGAAAATGACATATTAAAAGCCAAAACTCTATAGGATGCTTCGAGATCAGCACATTCATAACTAACAGTGTCCAGAATATAAATCGATCACGATACTGATCACATCTCTTGATGGAATGAATATATAGTAAATAAATCCTTCATAAGATATAATTATTATACCTATAAATGTTCGTCTGATAAAAGTGTCTCATTAATTTATGTTATGATTTGTTGAATTATAATTGATTGACCATAAATCTATTGTGTCCTGTCCCTGGCGTAGTGGTCAACGTGATTGGTTTTCGTGCCGGACAGCTCGGGTCGATTCTCGGATTTTTTCAGTCGATAAATCTGTTCAAAGGCATGGGTGTTTGTACTGTTGGAAATCCCTTTCCTATCTTTCCCATCCCAAATAGCGACGCATAGCGATAGCGATTAGATAACCACTAGTCCTGCCTGAGTTTTCGTATCCTTTCCATACTCTCTTCGATAAAGAGAGGTTGAGCAACTAAGTAACGAACAGCTCTCGTAGAAAAATATATGTTGAGATAAACTCCGTGAGGTATCCATATGCTCCAAGTTGGGGGCGGGGATGGTAAAAAAATCCATAAAATGTCCGAATACGTGTGGAAGAGTAGCGAATACAACACTGATAGATCTATGAAACGTGATCGACGAGCTATTGCTGACGGGCAACTGTTAATTGGACTATACATACTTTGTGAACAGCTCATCAAAAATATTGATGTATAATTAGCTGACAACCGGCGCAAAAGGCTTGGAGATCTGATCTATGAATTATTTTTATAACTTAACTTATTTTTTCTTTCGATTGTTATTCAAACTTTTTCGATGTGTTTTCACGAAAATACACAATTAAAAGAGCTTTATTATGCAAACAAAAGACGGATACTATATGTTAACCCCAATGCTCCGAACGTCTCATTTTAGAGAGGGTTATGGATAACCCTTAACCGCCAAATTTTATCATCCGTACCCCGCTCTAATTTCCATCATTCATTTATTACACCGATAAACAAGTGGCATGCTTGCCGACTGACATGAGGGGGTCGTAATAATATAAAGGGGGCAATATTGTTGTAACGAGGGTGTGATATTGTGAGTTTTTGATGCATATTGTCAAAATAATAACAATTTAAGATCCAGGAGAGTATGTTATGTTATTTTAGGGACTAACTTCGCGAAGTAAAGTTAATATTATATTATTGTTATCGCATGAATGTCATTGGGGTATTTTAACAAGAATCTAAAGATGTTTATTTTATTTTATCTTTTACTCTGTGTGTATTATAGTACACATATGTCTCCTTCCAATGTGGACTATATTTAATGCTAATGGATCTTATTTAAACAGAAGTTCATCCACGATAACTTTTTGTTTTTCAGTTGCTCAAAATTTATATTTTAAAGAAACAATGGATAAAATAATGGGCTTGATTAAGACTTTAGCGATATAGTGAAAAGCTTATGGCTCTCGCCATACCGCGATACTAGGAATAATTATGTTACTCATTTATTGTACACTCAAATCGACGGTTATATAGAATGCATTATAAGAATGTTTTTATTTCTTACAATAAAATACATTGATTTTTAAAACACCATTTGGATAAATCCATTAACTAATACTCATTTTTACAACGATTTTGCGTGTTGCGTCATTCTTGAAAGATAAAAAAATTATGAATGGAAAACCATCTGTCTCTGCCTACAATACTTTTGATTTTTACGCCAACGGACGTGGATTGTTATGCCCTAAAGCAAGGGTGGCCAACGCGGGGCCCGCGGAGCATATGCACACATTTTTTTTCTTTTAGTGTACATAAAACCAATTTTATATAAAAATAAATTTCTCAAAAATAAGCCTGTATCGTCCAACTATGACTAGGCGTGTCGACGACATAAGAAACCATATTGAAGATAATTGGAGAAATCGAATTTCCAAGTTCATATGTTATGCTCTAGCATTGGATGAAAGCACAGACCTACCAGATACCACCCATGTTACAAACATGCTCTATCGATGATTTCGCTTTTTGGAAACACTTACACGTGTGGACTTCGGAATGAAGCATATTAAATCTCAAATGAGAACACGAATCACTGATGAGCATTTGGAAAACTGTTTGCGTGTAGCAACAACATCAATCGTTATGAACATTGATGAACTTAGTTCTGACAAACAAAATCAGACGACTCACTAAAATTTATTATATTTTGACTATTTTTTTTTATTATTTTTTGTATTGCGTAACTCTAATATAATACATATGTTTGATTCTCATTTTTGTAATATCTTCTTAAAAAAACTATATATTTCCCGTTTGCTAAATAATAAAAAAAATATATTGTTGTGTGGCCCGATAAGAAATCTCATTTCTAAAATTTGGCCCGGCTGCTGAAAAGGTTGGCCACCCATGCCCTAAAGTAAATAGGTGCGTTTTAGCCGTAAAACACAGAAAAAGTACAATAATTATCGAGTATAATAAGTTAATATTACACATGTGATATACAATTTCATATGACATTAAATATATGTCCTGTATTACTTGTGGTAGGACAACATTTTCAAAATTTATATTTTTGTTGGTTGTTAAATTTATATATTAGCAGTAGTATATTTTTTTTTATTTAAATACCGCCTCTCCACCAAAAAGCGACAGTTAACTCTTTAAAGTGATGCAAGTAGTTAAATTATTATTGTGAGTACATAATTGAGACATTTTTTTCAATTTTGTAATAGTAATCGTTTTCACTTTGAATTTGAAATTTGATTTATAAATAAACATTGTGTGTGCCAATACGAATTTATATTTCAGTATTAACACCGATATAATGATAAAATACATGCGAATTCGGTGGATTACAACTGAAAATGGGGAAAAAATCGTCCCGGGCTCCGTTCCCCAAAGCCCAATATTTCATCATTAGCTCCCCCCTTTGCTCTCTCGAAACTTCTTGCGCTCCCCCCCCCCCCTTCATATATGACACTGGGTACTAAATTTACAATTACACTTTCTATTTAAACTAGCACGGAGCTCCCTGTATCTGACAGTAGTTAATATCGAGAAAAAATCGAAGCAAGTCTAAGGAACAAAGTTCTTATGAAAAACATAATTGTTCATATTACTATTTTCAACCGTTGGTTAGTATTCAGATATCACCATTTTTGTTTGTTTTGATCGTGGTATCTCCTGAAACTGAGTCTAATAATGATGCTATGATGATACAAATCGAGAAATGAGATTGATATTCGTAAAAAAAACAGTTCCTAATAATTATTCAAAGTAGTGGTTGAGAATGGGGCTTTCAATTTATCGAGATGCATTCAATGATCGATGGTTACTTGAATCAAATATTTTCATTGCAAATCAAGCGGATGTAAACATCCCAAGATGGTTTTCTAACATCAATGGTAAGAAAAGATAAAATTCAGGCATTTTCTTATATAAGCCCTATATTATAAACGGTATGTGATGAAATATTATGATAATAAGTTCACTAATTAATTGTTTATTATAAAAATATTTTTTAAAATTTTCTTTATATTATGAAAGCGTTGAAAAGCGGTGGAGAATAAGATTAGAAAAGGTACTGTTTGCCGCATTTTAAAAATCTTAGAGCCAGATGAATACCCTGTTGGACGTACTAACTCGATTGCACCCAAAGAAACTTAATCAAGAAGTGGGTGGATCTATTAAACTTTAACATCTTTAAGATCGAAAAATACTTTTTTTAATCAATGTTGGGTGTAACCAAGACTTGGGGAATTTATCTTGGAGATACCTGAAAAATCAAGCACAGACAACGTTATTTTCCTGCGGAATATATCCTGTATAAATGGAGTGAAGCCGTAGCGGGTGGTGGTTTATACACAGTTAAGTACCAAAAGGAATCAATTGAATGAAAAAAATACGACATATATGTATGTAAGTTTTATTGAACTTTCCCTAAATTACCGGTACCTCTACGCCTCTACGAGATATTTAGCTATCTTCCAGCGTAATCACACAACTGACGTAGGGGCAAGAACCCGTAGCGGGTGGTGTGTCTACAACGCCGAGTACTGAACCAAACTACTCCCAACCACCACCCGCCACGGCCTTACATTCGGTATCAGCGATCGTGTCCCGTGGCGTAAACAACGTTATGCGTATCTGTTCTGTTTGCGAGTATGGAGTTGTCTCGGGAGCAGTTGCCCAGGACTTGGAGGCCAAGGCACTCAAGTGTGCATTACTGACTCTAAATAATTAGCAAACCCTATACGTTACAGATTCTAGAAATGCTATTTAATGCTGTCATTAATGCAATCAACAAAAGCCGGTTACGGACCTATACGAATAGGTCCGTCCTTGCACCGTATGACGCCGCAAATTTGCTCAAGGCCAAATAATTATTTTTATTGGCTACCAAGTCGGCGTGGCCTACTGGCCCGACAGCTGGTCGGACCAACCTGAGTAAATCTTCCCGCTCAGAGGACATAAAAGGACAAATCCATAGAATGTGATCAGCATCCATTATATCGCCGCATCTACATGTCGGCCCATCTACCATTCGGCCAAGCCTGAAACACCGAGTACTGAACTGTAGTCATATTGATGATTTTCTCATTATCATAGTAATTAAAACATATTAGGGACAGTAAGTTTTCGTTCGCACAAAACTATTTCCGCCTATAATGAAATAATTATCAGCGGGCATTATTATCAATATGGGAAATAAGTGGTTTTCATGGGAATCGGAACATCCGTACGGCGCGTGTTTGTTTTAGTTGATGTCCTGACATTAGCGCTCTTCACTACTAACCCCACCTCTCGACGAATTCGTAGTACTACTATAATACTAGCATATCGCTAGTATAAGCCATGTTCAACCTTTCTTCTTTCGGCATATTTTTCAACAATGCTTTCAGTAAATAATGGTTAAAACGATATTAAGTTTGGTAAACTTCATAACACACTGCTTTATTTGGAATAATGATCAGAAATTATCAAATTTCTTACTAAGGATATATTAATAAATATGTAAATCAATATGAAGATATAATATATCTACATATTATATAGAAAACTTTAAATACCAATTAATACATTTACACATCACTTTTAAGATGTTCACTGTCAATACTTCGTGGAAAGGCATTATATAAAAAAATAATCAAACATTGGTGGTAATTATTCTAAAATTAATCTATTCAGGTCAGGACCGGTTTCGTTCACCTCGAGCATTCATCAGCTTAAAATGAGTGCGACGAGCAAAACCGGTCCTAATCTTGATAAATTAATAGTGGAATAATTACAAACAGTATTTTTATATTTTTTAATACATATTACACATATTTTATTACTTGTTTTTGTTTGTAATTTATTTGTAACAAAAAAAAACTTTGAAAATCGCGACGTAAATTTATAAATTGGCTAGAGTAGAAAACTAAATCTTAAAATTAAACACAAACTTATTGTGTTCATCAAAAGTAAGAAATCGTAAATAATTAAAATGAACATAAATTCGGTATCTTTTTAAATTCACTTTACAGAAGATTCATCTCAATAGAGCGACACACTTGTCAATACTATAACCACTTAAAAAAAATCGATTACAAATTGACTATTTGATTGACAGATTTATAGCATATTATAATGAGTTGCATTTTATAGTATATTATAATAATGATTTATATGAATTAAATTGAATCATAATATTTTTGTCAGATAAAACTTAACTAGTCAATGAATGCAATGAGATTATAAAATGTAAAGATTGTACAAGCACCAAATGTTCTCTATTACTTCAGCGATGCATCACTTTGAATGATATCCATTTGCTACCGCTTGGCTGCAGCTTAAGCACTATGAACTTTACTTCACCATTTTGCTAAGCTTAGCTTTGAGTCTTTACAGAACCGTGTAAAATTATTACTCCAAACTCCGTGCTGTAGAGGTAGATACATTTCAGCTTAAGAAATTTTTGGGATGTACTTAACGATTTCACAATATCTTGTATCAAGATATCCTAATACAATGGTTATAGGGAAAAATAAGTTTTTTTTTATTGGGAGAATATTATTCGCCAGTTTTATTGTGATAAACAATAACAACATTGAATTTTATGATTTTTTTTTAAGTAGACTTTATTTTATTTTAAGTAACTTTACAGTTGGAGCTGAATTTTAATTAGAATACGGATGACAATTACGCGAATTCTTAAGAGTGTATTGTTAAATATATTGATATTTGATTTCTATAATTGAATTAACACTCATGTAACCGATTGCTATTTTTTGCATTTACGAGACGTAAATTTCATATGTAAGGCTCAATGTTATCTTATATCGGAAACAAAAGTTCACATTGTCTGTCTGTTGCTAGTTTATGTTTTAATTGTGAAATAATAAAAAAAATGGTTTATTTTAAAATGGGTAGATTTAATAATATTGACAACAATAAGAAAAATACTATGAATTGAAATATTTCAGATTGTTAATCTAGTTTCTAATATATGAAAGAATCTAATTATAAAAAAGTCACACTTGCATGCAAAAATAAATTTGTTTGAATCAAAAGCCATGTTACAATAATTATTTTTAATAAATTATATTTAGTTTATTATTAGATCTTGTTCCAAATTGATTTTATAATAATGAGGTTGAATTTTATTAACATTTTGTTTTTTTACGCAGCCGTCATTTTGATAAAAGTCTTACTTTAGAAAATATTAACGAAATTTATTGCAAAGCCATTTACCATCGATACAGCTTCAAAATAATAATAGCCGCTTTGACAACAGGCTTCAAAAACTAGGCACATGATAGAAGATTTTAGAAGCGATTACAAATTATTTTTTCGTATTTAGAAGTTTGTATTCCCGGCAGTTACAAAATATTGTATGACCAGAATGAGGTCGGTTAGAAAGACTTGCCAACCAAGTTTTGAAAAAGAGAAAAATATATGGGTTAGGTATAAATTAATTAAAATATAGTTACACACTCTATCCGCATATATTAATACACTATTTTCATATGATTCGATTGTTCAAATAAAATTATGTTACTATACTTATCTGCCGTCAAAAAATCATACGTATAGTTTAATGTCGAGCACAAGGTTGCGAATGCATTATGAAAGCGAATAAAATTTACCCCTGGGAGCATGAATGGGTTGCGTGAGTCCAATAATAATTGCATGTGTCTGTACGCACAGAAGCACACATACATTGTAAGTGGACACTTTTTACGTTGGTGTGTGCACCTTGCACACATGCGAGAGCATAATATATATAAGTGATGGACGGGGTACATTCAAGTGGTCATTTCGTCAAGTATAAGCTTACAATCACACACAAACTTGACACTCACAAATTGAACAGGGTATTCAGAAAAATAACTCAACTTATTTTATTTGAACTTTCTTAAATTTTATTTTATGTTCAAAGTTTCTTCTCTGCACAAATGAATTCCTCACGACATAGGCTTGAAAATTTCAATTTTTCTATGTATTTTAAAAGTCCTTCTTTCATCGATTTGTGGATTGTTTTGATCTAATTTGAAAGTAAACATTTTGTATTGCTTTCTTTTGATTCATTTTTTTTATTTTGTGTACTTTCAAAATAATATTTGTCGTATTGGCGTCATCTGTAATGCCATTTATTGTCGTCTTCTTTTTATAATATATGAAAAAAGACGAAACTGGTTTCGGAAAAATGATTAAATTAATACTTATTTTTCGTTATAATATTACATCAATAAAATCAAGTCGCTATGAAGCATACAAAATTAAGCTTTTTTTTTTTATATTGCCCGTTCCTAGAATATAATATATGAACGACTATTGAAGAATTTGGACAGTAAGGTGAATATTGTTTATTGTAAATTAAGCTAAGAAGCAGCATGTTCCTTGCTTAAAATGTCCACTTTCTTAGGCAGTGCATTGGTCAGCCGAACAGTACTTGTGACCAGGGCTGTGGAGTCGAAGTCGTGATGTCGCACTTATTTTCCCGGAGTCGGAGTCATGAAAAACATTTGAAAAACTTCAACTTTTTATTTATGCATCTAACATGTAAAATTTGGATATAGGGCAGATTGGTTGGTTGATATTTATTTAATACACATATAGATAGAAAGGGTAGGAAAAAACATGACAAAATTCAACTTATTTTAGTCAGACACGGGTTTTTTTTAACGACTACACAGCCCTGCGTGTGACTGATAAAATTAGTTGTTAACTGTTCGCTATTTCTAGGTATTGTTTTCTGGTTTGATATTTGAATGACTGTGACATTATAGATCCAAAGTTCTAAAGTATAAAATTTAGACGGTATAAAAAAATCACAGTAAGTAAACGTAGACGTGTTATTAATTCGTCAACCTACCATAAAGTTATTTATTAACCACCCTGTTAACGCATACAGCTCATAGCACTCGAGCACGCCAAAGAGGTCTTTTAAAAAAAGCTTGTTAAATCCTTTGGACTAGTACTTGTGCGGACGTTTTTCATATTTTTTTTTCTATCGATGGCTTTTGTTCGGATTCAAAAAATCTGTTTGCTCGATATAAAAGCAACAATGGGATACTTCAAACTTTAAAGATCGGATTCGTTGTTAAATATTTGTTTTAAATCGCTTTAGAATCTGATCATTTTTATTTGTTGGTAAACATTCAAGAGAGGAACGATACGTCTTTGTGTGCACAAACATTAGCGAATTTGACAGTCTACTAAAAGGGCAAATGACGAAATAAGACGTTTTATACGATACAAAAACCCCATAGTAGAAAGTTGCTATTCAGCTTAAAATTTTAATATTCTTATTAAGATGTTAACTGTCTCGGTAGAAAAAAAATATTTATTATAATTAAAACACACTGTTACCACGTTCACATATGATTTGATAAAGAAAAGGAATGGTTTCACTCACCGCAAGCATCGTCAACGGATTATATATATTTAATTACACTAATGTAAGATTATCATTTAATTGTTTACGATACCTTTCTCATATTTCTGGAAGATTTTTGAATTTATATCCATGGTTGGGTTACCAGCTATTTTACCACCCCTTCTATTCCATTTACTCGTATACTAGATTCGGAAATAAAGAAGTTTATCTTTACATCTTATTTTCGTCGTTGAACGGAGCTTAAGTGGTGAAAAATTAAAGTGGTGGTAAATTACCTTTAGTTACTGCTCCAAAACCATCCATTACGGTGTATTCTATATATTTAAACAATGTAGTTGTATTTCAAAGATTAGTCAGGAATGTTCAAGGAAAAATAGTCGTGTATTATCAATCATTCAGATATTCATTTCGTTAACTGTTAATAGGATAGTGATCAAAGTTATAATCCGCAATAAACCAAAAATTTTGACAATAATAATAATATATAAATATGACAAATTTTGATTTGGTTGTTCACCAGTAAAATCAGTCCAGGTTCAAATTACCAAATGTAGCTATGAGATGAATGACAGCTATTTAAAAATATAAGTGAATGTTGGTTCCCACAATAATAAACGTTTGACGATGAAGGTATTAAAATTAAAACCGACTGCAAACTATCCTAAATCAATTAGGGTTTACTCGCTTAATCGACTCTCCTACTAAACTAAGATTCCCATTTGGCGTCGAATTACAGCCGTCGACTTATCTGATTGAATTGATGCGAAATCAATTCAGTTGCTTCCTGCTCTCCAAATGCAACGATATGAATGACATTGATTCACTAATATTTTTTATTTACTGGTGTTTCTTGTGAAAAAAAATCAAATCAGCAAATAATTTGATTTACGAAACAAGAGCTGTAGAAGTTTACGCAACAGTCCCGATTTTATATTGTGAAATCGTAAAGCAAACTCCGCATAAAATCATACAATGAATTTATATATTAAGTTGAGTGTTACTATCTTAAAGCAATATTGCAATGTTTATAGGTCTATAATGAAACAAATTTTTGGTGTAAGTCATTTACTAAGCTATTGTTCAACGGAGACTAGCGTGAAAGCTGTAGGTTAGAAAGGGTTTGCTAAATAGTTAAATACATAATCGCTTTCTAAATGGACTTCTTTTTTATACCAGGGTGGCGCGGAACGAAACAATTACAGATATCGATGATTTTTTTGGTTAAAAATCCGTAACTAAACAATCGTTTGCAGTAAATTTCAATTTCATGGTCTTCTCGTGGGGCCTATAAACCTTGACGTTAACACGGCAGTGTTGAGCTGTCCGCCTCATAACTGGAATATTAAAGATGCCCAGTCTTGTCTGCTATTTATTCAAACAAGTAACAAGTTGCGGCTAGAGATTAAAAACATAATATTATTACTGCTACGGTTATTCAAAAAATTTATAGCTTTTTAAATCAATGCAGTATATTTTTCAAAAGTTCTCTTTTGAAAACAGATTAAAAGTGATGAAATCTTTACATTAACGTCTATATACTCCAATGCATTTCTTTCATATTAATGAAAAACTGTAATTTATAAATGTCTATGTAATCGTCCAGTATTTGTGCAGGAAAAGCGGTTAGTGTTATCACAAAAAGTCATCGTAGCAACCCCATTTTTGAGAAATAACAAAAAGCCACAACCACCGGTGTTCTTGTGATTTGTCGTGAATCTCACCAGGAAAACGAAATACGAAATATTTACCCAGTAAATCTTGTCCCTTTTACATGTATATATTTTAATACACGATTGATTTAAATGGCGCAAGATTGTGGTGGAAAGTGACAAACATCGTGGCGCACACTTGGGTCATTACAGATTTCGATAGTTACTCCTTTTTTATGATTATGATTTACAACGCAGTACAGTAATTGTATCATATATTTTAAGGGGTTCATTAAAGTCTTTTAATACTTCAAATTATATCATACAAATACTTTTGTTTGGTGTACTCACCTTTATTTACTCTATTGTACCGATTTTGGCCACAGGTACAGCGCACCAATACCATAGCGTTTATCTTTTGCGAGCCAGACTATTCTTGTGTTCGCATGTTACATTACATACTCAATTGCCGTTTTTATTGTTCGACATAAGGCACAAAAGAAAAGTTGAATACGTAGCCATGGGGGGAGAGGGCCCTCAGGGATTAGATCGGGGACTCCCGTCTCATTATTTATGTTACGTAGCTATATTCATTTGTATGAATGACACTTTACAGCGAAACAAATATATCGCGGCGAGGGGAGGTCGTGCTATGTTATGATTATTGAAAAGTTATGTTAGTTTGTTTTAATTTAATCGCTGTGTGTCAATGATTTATTAAAAAATGGGGAGATTTTGTATCAACAGCAAGAACCAATAACTTTTACTATTTAAGCAAAATTATTGCACTGCAAACACAAATTTTGTATTTTATTAAGATTCTTGAAAATTCATCGCAAAGGGAATCATTTATATGAAGCGATTGATTAAATCCAGGGCAGTGGAGTCGGTAAAAAAAATTACGACTCCGACTCCAACATTAACCAAAAACACGACTCCGAGTCCGACTAAAAAACGATCAATTAGGTCACGTTTTATTTTATACACATCATATTTATGTGTATTCGATTATATATCAATCAACCAATCCTGCCAATAGTCAAATTTTACATATTAAATGTAAAAATAAAAAGTTCAATCTTTTCAAAATTTCCGACTCCGACTCCGGCCAAAAAAACCCGACTCCATGACTCCGACTCCGAATCCAACTCCTCAGCCCTGATTTAATCACTTGATTCTAGTGTGATAAATATAATTATGCTAAGCTTGAGCTAAAAAGCTATTAAATTCTTCCTAACAAGATATAAAATTTATAAACATCTAAACTAAAACTGTCAAAATTTCATTATCATAAATTATTACGATAGTGCTCAAATGAATGCATGTATTTTATGCTTACATTCAACGTATCGACACCTTACTTTGAAAAGGTTCTAACTGCTCGTGACACTGTTTTGAGATATGAACGTTTGAAGTTTCGATTAATGAAAATTCACCTGTAACAATGCGGAAGTAAAAATGTTTCAAATCACTTATTTTAAGTATATTTTTTCACAATTCTGGCTGAGAAATAATTATCTTAAAGATCTAATGATGAAAATAATGATGAAAATCTTAGAACTTTTTCAAATAAATATAGTAAAAAAAGTATGCAGATGCAGTGCATCTCCGGAATTCTGCAAACTCCGTTATTCAACCATAGATAATTCTGAAATTTATATATATGTTAGAATGCGGTTAATACATTATATACATTAGAAGCATTTCAAAGTAAGTTAACGGTATATTAAATGTTTAATGCGGAGTCTATGTTCCGTGCATTGGGAGAGGAAATGGTTCCAAAAAACTAGTGAAATAATATGACCGTGCGAATTCTCGAAAAATATTTTAAAATAAATATCAAACACATGTTCCTGCCATATCTTCACACAAATTGAAATGTGAGGAGATGTGAGAATTTCCCCCAGTTTATCTTTGGGCGACTTTATGATTGCTAGGTGCGGGGTACTACTGCGGGCGGCACATTGCAATATTTTTATATTTATTGAACCGTAAAATTGCCTCGAATAAAAATTTCGCGGTGTTTTATGCGTTTGTTATCACGTTAAGAAGGGGTGAATTTAAGGGGGGACGTGACTCGTGATCGAAATTCAACGTCCCAACTTCGATGTTCTGCAAAAGTAAGATATAAAATTTGGCAATGAAAACGCAAGAAACTAAAATTATACTAACAAGTATTAATTCGGTGCAGCTTTCTTCAATGGAAATTAAATGTCAAAGTACATCGGTATTTTAACATTGTGTATCATACTCAATATTCAACCAATCACCACCCACTGCTTTTTTCACTCTCTTCTTACAGAGTGTATTATTTAGCGTAATTATAATTTTTGCAACTTATTACCATTGAAGATAATAAAAGAGCTTCCAGATTAAATCTCCCTCCATAGCACTTATATCCTAATTTTTCCCGTATAAAAAATATTCAGAATGTTTTTGTTTGGACGGGACTACACTTGAAGGGTCAAAAAGATTTATTTTTCTATTTAGATTTAAGAGATCGGCTTTCTTAAAACTTTGAGATTATAGGAATAAGAACACTAACACGACTATCATACAAAAAATTAGATAGGTTATAAATATAAAGTCACTCCAGATCAATAAGAGAGGAAAATACATTAAAAACACCAACACCAATCACCAACTTTACAGTGAAAGAAATCAAAATTCACTAAGACTTCAATCGGAAACCCTCGGATTTCCGATTACTAAACAGACAATTTTGTTTGCATTTAAAACATTAATTATGTCATAACTTTGGTATATCCATAAATACAAACAATTTAAATCATTACCAATCAGCCGAGAAGTAAAATTTACACTTGAAAAGCCGCATGGCTTTTTTTACAATGTTGATTTTATGTAAAAACGGGATAATATGTCGGTGACTAAATGTAATTCTATTTGATTCTAGATCAAGTATTTTGGGTTATTTAAAAATGACTGGTTGCTATAAATATATCATAAACAGATTTAAAATTAAATAATTTTCATATAGACGTTGGATGAGAGCGACTTGAATGTTTAAAATGAAACGGACATGGATTAGAATCTACCGATGTTGAAGTGAATGTCATTTTTATTCGTTGTGCGACGGGTATAGTTTATGAAGTACTAAAAGATGCAAATATATTTTGATATTGCGGTTTATCCCGATATTTTATAACTCCAAATAAAGGATCATAAGTGAGTGATAAAAATGGTGACATGACGAATCGAAATGTAAAATATATCCAAATATATTGTATGTACCCCAAGGAAAAATACTATAGAATAGGAATTGGACACGTTTTCAGATTTTTTTCTTCAAATTCAGATTTTAAAATATTTAATATAGTAGGGGCGTAAAAATTTGCATGGAATACCGTATTTATATATGTATATATATGTAATCTACATAATAATGTCGCATTCACGAAATATCAATAAGATATAATTACTTATTTCAGTACTTGAAGATACACTTTGCATCTGTAAAATATGTTCGGATAAAAAAAAGGTTCAATCTAAAAAAAACTATTGATTGAGTAGGCATTTACTTGGTAGAACTTCATTATAATACGGCAAGAAAAATAACAATGTATTTTAATTCTACATAAATTATTTTATATATTTGTTGATAGTTCTACTATAGAACAACAGAAGATAGTTCTGACGAGGGCGTAAGCCGAAATAGCTATCAACAAACAATTTATGTAGAATTAAAATACATTGTTATTTTTCTTACCGTATTAAAAGAAAACTAGGCTAGCGTATTTATAATTCTAACCAATTACAATGTATATTATACAACGCTTTATTTATTTTATTGATTTATGTCTGTTGCCAAGTATTGGAAGGTATTGAAAACATGTTTTCTTAATTGAGTTTTCCTACTTGCTTATAAGAGATTTAAGATATTTAGATATGTCACGAAAAAAAGTGAAATGGTAACAAGATTAATAAGATTATTGAAAAAAAAATTGCTCAAATTAACAATCATCGGTACGCCGTTAACAACAGTTATGTAATAAGATAGTTTTGGAGTTCTAATTCAATAAGTTTTCGAGTGATTGGCAAAAGAGTCGAAGCAATGTACTGCCAAGCTGCTGTAGTCTATAATTATTAGGAGTGTAAGTCAAAATTATAAGATCGGCTTATCATACAGTTTTAATTAATACATAATTTGTGCTCGGGTTTCATTCAGAGACAAGTAAATTAAACAAAAAAAATAACAATATTAATTAAGAATTTCGACTGACTGTGCTTGATGGAATTTCAATATAAAATTGGAATCGTTTGCGTTTTGGTTCAAGATACAATCAGTTCAAGTATATCCGTGAACTTAAAATGCCTGAAGATGCCGGAAGGCGAAACCCGGGTCGTAAGCGGAAAATCTAATGGAAAAGTACAAAATTTAAACTATTCAAATATAGTAATAAAGTGTATATTGATAGATCTTGTCGTACGGGAAAAGTTACTAGTTGGCTTGATTTTGTATCTTCCTTTAAAATTAGATGCTAGAATTACCTATTATAAGCAGCAGTATTCTTGCGGTGTAAGAGAAAATACGGCGACAAAAGTAATAGTGAGAGAAATGAAACCTGAACTGTGATTTCTATTCAATCATAATTTTTTAATTCATTTGTTTGTCATTGTTCAATATATTCCATTTTTAATTCTCACCACATACATCATGTTAAAATCGTATATTTTGAATGATATTCTTCAACTTGTTATGATAAAGAATGGTGGTATAAGTTCCTCTTTTTTTATTTTAAATGAAACTATTTCGAAGGTAGTATTTGATTTGTCGGCTCAAATCTGGTCACACTTAAATACAACAATCTAATAAGCAAGGTACCTGATGTGGTCTGGTGTTGTGAGGAGGTGCTGCCATTCCGTGGTGATACATCATGTCGTGCTTGAGCTGTGGCAACGCCGCCGGTCCTCCTTGCGCCCCCTGGTGCTTGCCGATGTCCACTGCCGCCAGCGCCTCCGCCCTTGACAGTAGACCATCGTTGAGCCCCGAGAAGATGTCTCCCTGGAAATGACGCGCAAAGCACTTTGAATAGGTTGCCGGCAGCATTCATCACACATTCTGCGCTATTGCATTTTATTATGTTTTCAATTTTATTTCAATATACACAAAAATATATTTCGAACAGAAAAAAACACGCAGTTGAGTTGTAGTCGCGATTTTATGTTATTTTAAGCACTTTGCTACCATCAGTACAGTTATTTTTATGTCAGCTGAAATTTAAAGTAATGCGTTTTATTTAAATATTAGAATATGCTACTATTAATTGCATTTATGGACTTAGATAACCAAATTAAAGATTTCTGTTTTACCGACTCACACTCTGTTTCTTAGTATTGTAATTAACGGCTTACTGCAAGAGTAAAATAAAGAATTAAATCCCAATAACAACCACTGTACTAAAAAAGTAAATAAACTTCCCACGAAAAAGTCGTCAACAAAGCAATGCTATCTGTTTGCTTAGATTCCACTTTCTTGTTTTATTTATTTGAAAATGGAAATAGAAACAAAAATAGAGAATTCACATTTCAAATATTTAACGTAATATACACATACTTTCTCACTCGTGGATCTTGTGAATGAAAACTGTCGTTTATTTTTCATATTAACGCATTAAATAATAACGTATTAAAGCTTTTTTTCTTTTCATGTATTTGACATTGCAACTATTACATCGTTTCATTTATATATTAACCTTATAGCCCGATCATTGATTTATTAGTTAAGGTGAACGTTTTTTTTTCAAATTTTACCTAATCTTACATACTCGATGGAACGTGAAACAACTCAACGAAAGTCATAGAAATTCTCACATTTATCTGTAATATGTATTTCAAGAAACGTACCCCAGAGAATAAAACACGGAAAAATCCCGTTTATATGGGGCACACGGCAACCATAAATGTGTTACACAGTACAAGAGTCGAAAACTATTTTAAAAATAGAACGAGCGGAACAAAAGAGAAGTATAATAGGTCAGAATTGCAAAAAAAACGTACGTATGCTCGCAAGACGATAATCCGATGAAAAGTCAATAAATGAAAATGGAGAGCCGCTCTTTCTCCTTGTGGTCATGCGTCGTGAATTTTTAACATTATTTGGCGTTCGGCTGAGGCTGGCTAGACGTCCACAGTCGCCGCCGGCATGTACCTCGTATACGCCGGACGCTGTACCAGGGCTGCCAGATTAAAATTGATACACACGGGCATATTACACGAGCATACTTGAGTGTCGTAAAAAAATAATAAACTACATTATCAAATTTATTTTGACGAAGCTCTCGCGGTAACATATCGACACCTTACTTTGAAAAGGTTCTTATTGCTCTTGACACTCTTTTGAGATATAAGCGTTTGAAGTTTCGATTGATTAAAATTCACTTGTAAACAATTAACAAGTAAAAAAAATTCAAATTAATTATTTTAAGCATATTTTATCATAACTATTGCTGAGAAATAATGATCTGAAAGACCTTATGATGACAATCTTAAAACTTTGTAAAAAAAGTATGCAGATCTAGTGAAACTCCGGAATTCTGTTGCTCAAAGAAAAAAAAGGCACTCAAATTTTACTTGTTCAACCACTTAGTTTCAGTGATATTAAGTATCATGTGTATCCGTATGCTGAGAATCAGGCGTCGGGGTTGAGTTGAATCTACTTCGCGTTGAATTTAAAGAGGAATGAATAGTATTTCATTCTCCATATAATGAGGCAAATTTATCGAATGCCTCAATGAGTTGGCCTTGGTTGAGATCAAGTCAGCGTGGTCTATCGGTCCCGAATGAGGACGGACCGTAGCAAACAGCTCTGCTCGATCGGCGTTCATCTCTGTGGTTTATATATAATACATACATATATGTAAATTGTTATTTCTTTTTGCGTCATTCATATTAAAAAAATCATTTCATTAACATGAGCAAACAGGCTCAGCCAACATTTTGTGATATTGGCATATAAATCTATTTTGGCAACCCTGCTTTATTCGATCGCCAGATTATATCAAAACACCTCTGAACGATTGCACCAACATAGCTGCAGTAAATTATTGTCACATCTGGAGATTTTAAAAACGAGATGCATTTATTGTTCCTTAGAATCAATACAAACAATTCTCTCGTAGATTTCTATAGTCGTATAATAAGAACAGAAATATTCCACGTTCCGCTTATCGGTCAGTTGGTTAAGAGATCGAGAAACGTCATTATCAAATATTGATTTAACTTGCGAGATCTAGAGCAAGAGCGTTTCTTAAATATTTTCTACTCGAACTGATCCCAAGCACATTTGCTAAACTTTCCATTGAGTTTCTCACTTGATTAATATTTTTGAAAAATCGGGAATGATCAAAATAAACTAGACAGGCCTCAGCTTAGTTTTTTTTTTTTAACTAAATTAATATTCTTCCAATAACTTTATCGGCCAAGATAAGACACAATGAGAGAATAAACACAACATTTTGAATCGACAAATATATTTAATATGTAATTTTATATTACTTATACTGGATATTTTGAATAGTATTATCGCCACTGCTAGGAATAATAGATTGACAATGGCGATGATAATATACGTTTGAATTCAAAAATAATCTTCTATTTAAGTTTATTTTCAAAATAGAACTTTATAAAATTGCATTCGATTCAAATTGTACATTAAATGATGTAAATTTTCTCCCTTCTTTTATTGCATACCCGCTTTAAGTTTAATGCAGAAGAAAATAAAAATAAAAGTATCCATTTACGAACGACAAAACTTTTCCCCTTCGAGATTTTATAATAACAGTATTTTGCATTTGAATAAAGACCAGTATACTTAAATACATTTCAGAAATTGAGTGAAATTTATTCTGAGATTTGCATTAAAAAGACAAAGTTTTTCTCTTTTCTTTTGTCTTCTAACAAAGTGTCAAGCATAAAGTGTAACAGATGAATTGCATTTTGAACGATAAAGGCAACCAAAGCTTTTTTGGGATTACTGTTTTATTATTATTATTATTATTCAATAAACGTCATTATTTAATACTAGTTGTACCCTGCGCGCGTTTCGACGTCAGTAACTAAAATAAATTTGAAGGAAAGACATTACACAAATATTCAATTCAATTAATTAAATTTATTGATTTCGTTAATTTTGAAAAAAATATACAGCCATTGCAGCTTTTCGTTTCAATTCGATATCAATTTTTGGGAGAGAGGGGGGTAGTTTTGCGGGGTGAGGTTTGGGGGGCGTATGGGGGGGTATGCCAGAAACCTTCGAAGGATTGAACTCGAAAAATTCGTAAAGTTTTAAAAAAAATATTGGGGAGTGGAGTTTGGGAGGTGGTTGGGGGAAGGGTTGGTAGGCCAGAAACTATTGAGGGAGTGTAATCATTAAATTTGTAAAGTTTCACATCGATCGGTCGAGCGGTTTAGTACTCCATAGCGGAAATATGTACAGACAAACATTCATTTTTATATATATAGATAGATATTGATTTACCTTGTCCGCTCGCAATGTGACAATATAGACTCCTAATAGAGTTTATCTCAACTGAGGTTTTCCACAAAAACTACTGGTTACTCATTTGCTCAACCTCTTCTTCGAAAAGAATATGGATAACATTACACACACCAATTAAACTAATTGATTTTACTGCAGCCTATTTGAATCCATTTATTGTTTTATTTATTATTATCATTTAAGTCCAAATGATTGCTCCATAGATTATTTGTATATGCATTTCAATTTAATTTTAAGCCCAGCTATATGCTGAGATGTAATTTTACTAATATTTAAAAAAAGAAATGCAATTCTTCGTCTTGATTTATTTGATGATTCTTTTAGCAGAATGATTAGAAAAATTTCTTTACGAATACTGAATTGAATTTCGTTAATAAAGTCTTCAATTCTCATCAGGAATTATTTTTTTTAAGAATTCTAGCACATTTTCCACATGGTCATTCATTGACTTTGGAGAGTGTCTTGAAAGTGTTTGCATACACGATATATCAGAAGGATATTAGTTATTTTGTGACTGAACAACATGGCGTTATCATAAGGACCAGTATGGTGAAGAATTGCAGATTAAATATATTACGTATTTTAAATCGTTTAGGGAAACGTGTCTACCCACTCCATCGCGATAATTTTATTCTACATTTGTTTGTACACTGTTCCGTGTTTCACCTGTTTTGAGGTTATTTCAAAGTAGTAGGCCGTAGTTGGGGGTGTATTGACAGAGTCTGTCATATGGCGCGGACGCCCGACGGCCACTGGGGTATACTGGACGTAATGGCGTACAAAAGATGCTAAACGCACTTTTCAGTACAATAGACAATATAAAAAAAATAGTCTGGTTCAATTGACCACACGTACATTTTGTTCAAATGACTTTAAGATATTTTATAAAAAAATAAAATAGTAAACAGTTAATAGCAGGGCTGTGGAGTCGGAGTCGGAGTCGTCACGGCGTTCTGGCCGGAGTCGTACTCGGTGTCGGAAATTTTGAAAAGTTAAACTTTTTATTTTTGCATTTAATATGTCAAATGTGGCCACATTGGTAGGGTTGATATTTAATTGAATACACATAAATAGGAGAATTAGACGAAAAAAGTGACGATATTAATTTTTTTTAGTCGGAGTCGGAGTCGGACCTTTTTTGACCGACTCCACAGCCCTGGTTAGTAGTGTCGATTTTATATGCTACGTCGTTGAAAGAAGTCAGTATGATTTTTTTTTAAATTTTGCCATAATTTTATATGGTACAGTGGGTAACGACGTTGGCTTCCGTAACGGACTTCACGGGCTTGAGCCCTGGTATGAGTAGCGTTTTTTCAGTCGATTTATCGATTTTGTCCAACGGCATGGGTGTTTATGTTGTTGACAAATTTCTTCACACTCAATCCGATCCTATTAACGGAGCGTAACTAGAGCGACTAGCTATCCCATAAAACTGTCCTGCCTGTATCCTTCCTATCCTTAATAGCATCAAACTATAGACGTAGAGTAACTGAGTAAAAATCAGTTCTCTTGGAAAATAAATATGTTGAGATACCACCACTAGGAGGTCACATGCTCCACATTGTGATCGGACATGGAATTGAAAAAATCAAAAAATAAATTATTGGAACGTGGAATCAATTCGGCGTATTTTGAGCGTTATAAGTATATCAACCATGTACCACTATACAAATAATTCAATTGAAGTTATTTAGTGAAGGAATATGCACGACACTGGTGGATATTCTTCGGCCGCACGGGTTTCATACCACCTATTAGAGAATGGAAAATATTGATGACCCGCCTATTATAATTGAATTGTCACTAAAAAGACTATTAACATATCTTGTATTTCAAGTTGATATTGTCATTTAACGGCTATCCAATAAAAAAGTTTGATTTACTTTCATTATGCGAACAACATTATAAAGTTGTGAAACTAGATTTAATGGTATCATTTATTTTTAGCGGCTTCATTATAACAGTATAAATGATCGACTTATTAAATCCTAAAAGCTTCGTGAAAAACCACAGTTTTGATATTTCGTAATCAAGGTTATTTTGATAAATTTAGGGAAACATTTTACTTGCATAAAAAAATATACATAATAAGATTGCACGGAGAATGCTTTCATTCTTAACAATTTTTTTTGAATTCTATTTTATGCAAAAAAAATGATTTATTAAGTAAAAGAACAATAATTACAGACAGTTTCATATATTAATTCATGGATTTTGTCCCAAGAAATAGATATAATGGATTTATGATTTCACTCCCACTACGTCTTTTTCTCAATCTATTTTACAATCATCTCTCAATCTTTTATCCTCGGCTTATTCAAAATATAGAGTCTGAGCATCTTAGTAACATACAGTTCTCGTAAACATCTTTTATTGAGTTATGCTCTGTTTTGGACCGGAAAATGTTACAAAGATAGTGTAAAAACTGAAATAATGATCAGTTGTCCAATATTACAATTCGACAACATTTTTGATTATTTACAGTCAGTATTCGTAAGGTGACTTCGCTATAGAACATTACATAGTCCAAAAAGTTTCACCAAGTAATGTATGAAGAAATAAATAAAGAAGGATGAGACCCATGTCTTAGAAATCATAGTAGAATAACCTGAGCAAAGGAGTGTGTTGACGACATAATAAATAAACAATCAAGATTCTATTAAATTGTTTTGTAAGGTTCTTACGTGAAATTGATCCACTTGTTTCCCCAAACATATGTTTAATATTTTTCGAGTGGTTATGATTTATCGACAGATTGCTACTCGAGATGGCCACGTGGACGCGAGGGGTTCGCGTGTCATATGGGGTGGAGTGAACACACCGATCAATTTTTAAATAGCCATGTTATACACGATGTTAAACTACGATCCAGCAACAAAGCTGGATTATTTTTTACATTTTTCTGGGGATTTAGATGGATAATTTTATATTTTTCGATTGCAATTAGTCGTATTCAACAATTGTCATGTTTGAACCTGAATCTTGGTAAAAGCAAAAAGCTAAAACTTGGTCTGTTCTTTGTGGTATCTAGGCACATATAATTTCATTGGTGCTTAGTTAATACGGATAAAGAGGTTATAAAACCAACTTTAGACACGTATAAGTTCTTTTCCGGCTTAGTAGATAATTTCAATTCGATACCAATGTAGAATAGAATTTTAAGACTTAAGTTTTTCGACGAGATGGGACATCGGAGAGTTTTAAGAAGCCCTAATCTTCATTATGACTTAGTACTAAGGTAAAAAACTAGAATCTTACTATTTGCGCACTAGATAATCCGGATATTGAAAAATAAACAAATTTGAAGATGTATTCAAAAAAATCTGCAAAAGCTTTGTTATTAAACAAATAGGTATTTTAGGCGTGGAGGACAAACTGAAAGTATAACACCAAAGCGATTTCAATCAATTGATTGAATTGGCATTTACTTGGTAGAACTCCATTATAACACAGTGAAAAACATAACGATGTATTTTAATTCTACAGAAATTATTTTATACATTTGTTGATAGCTATTTCGAAATAGGCCATCGTCAGAACTATAGTTCTAGTCGAAACCGAAATATATAAAGTAATTTCTATAGAACTAAAAAGCATTGCTTTTTTTTCACCATTTCACCAAAATTATAAAGCCATCGATTGTGTGACTATAAAATAAGAACCCATTTTTTTTTTTGGAAATTTTTATTTTAACAAAAAGTGAACGGAGAAATTGTCGAATTTGCTAATTCAAAGAACGGTAAAGTGACGTTTTGTTTTGGTTATTAGTTCCACCCTAGAACGTGCGTGCGTAGCGTCACACAAGTGGCCGAACTTCACCGTAACTTTAATTCCGCTTCCACTTTGGGCCCCCTCGTAAAATTATTCGTTAGGTCACACGAAAATACCTGTCGTACACCTGTTAAACTGACATATGGTACAGTAGAGCTTACACGCGATGTCCCATGGCAGCGGCGGGGAAACTGTGGCCCGCGAGACGACGTCATGATTTTATTCTAGTACAATAATAATTTACATTATCAATGACGCTGAAATTCTTGATCCATATAACGACCAGCAGAGTTATTCTTGCATAAATTACAAATTCGATTAAATCATAAATTACAAAGATGTTTCGTGATAATAACGTATCTACAACTTTTAAGATATTCACTGTCAATACTTGGTAGAACGGCATTAAATCAAAAAAAAAATAGTATATATGTTCACTTATTCCGCATTAGATTTATAAGGATCAGGACCGGTTTCGCTCATCGCGAGCATTATAAACGTTGTTAATGCTCGCGATCAGTGAAACTGGTCCTGATCCTAATAAATCTAATGTATAATAAGAACAAAAAATGAGTTATTATTTCATGGTATATTTTTTTACGATTTCATAAAACTGTTAATCAAATATTTACAGTGTATTGTCATAAATGTTTGTCATTCAGTGACTTTGGGTTGTGACAACTAAATGAATATTAAGTATTAAAAAATTAATTTCATGTTGTTTTTGAGTGAACATTCGAATCACTACTTACATAAATAATATGAAGAAAATTAAAGTAAGAGAATATTTTTTTCGAAAAGTTTCAGCGTCAATGTCCCGACCTCCCTATATCCCCCACGTTCTCCATAATAATACAGGCGGATCCTCTATCTTTCCCTCTCAGTGTAGCAAGGGTGGCTTCCCGTTGTCAAAGAGTAGGGGGTGATTTTTATTACAAGCATTTTAAAAGGCTTATTTTTTTGTTGCGCAATTATTGTACGATTATGCGGCGAAGGGATGTTTTGCAAAGAGCTTTATGGAAAGCACGGATTGAAATCGAATTATACGGTAGGTGATTTTGGAAACACCGTCGATTAATTCTATTAAGTACACTTGCGGATTCAATTGGTATGCATATTAAGCACAATAAAAGAAACAAAAGCATTCAGGATACTTTGAATTTATTCGTTTGTATTATGGGTGTGAATTTAATGCAAGTATGTAATTGTACAATTACGCTGTCTGGTCCTAGTGGACCTGCAGGACCAACTTTAAATGTAGCGAAGCCGTATATAGCAAAAACATGTGTTTATCTTCATAGTGTATTTTAATAATGTCTAAATCATCTTATAAAAATACCTAGTATATTGTTTCTCGCGAGAAATAATTATGCAATCAATTTATTGACTTCGTATTATTGTTCTATGAAAAAATATTATTGTCGTTTTGAAATAAGATATTTCATATTAGAAATAAATTTGATCGAATGCCTTCTTTTAAGTAATTCTTTAATTATCTACCGGAACATCTCGATGTCAATAAAATTACTAAAATCGTATACCTTACAAAGATTATAACACTCGGTTGTATCAATTTTTATTTCTAAGTTATATAAATTAATTATTATTAAGACTATTTAAAAAAAATAGCGATGAAGATCAGGGCCGGTTTCGCTCACCGCTAAAATTTTCACTTGAAGAGCCAACTGGTTTTTTCTGCCAGATAATTTTATCTATCAGCTCTAATTAAACTTTGATATCTGAAACCGTACGAAACAGTAAGTGCTGTTATTTACATTATCAATAAACGTTTATAAATTTCAATTCATTAATCTATTGTAAAGTTATATTGTAGTTTACAATCTACATGCATTCTATGATGAAAGAATCACATCGATCGAATCATCCGTTTGCTTTGCGTCCGTGGAATCATTAGAATCACTTACTATCTCACTGTCACAATGCTTTGTCAGTTGGCAGACTAAGAAAACAAATGACCAGTGAATGTGTTATGTTTTTTATATAACATGAATAAACGAATTGGATAGGGTATCAACTCAAAGGCTGTAATATCATGGATATACGCCTTGTGAAACACAAATTGTAATGGTAGACGCCAGAGCACGTTAGTTATCGATTTTGACATTTGGAATAGAAACATCTTAATTTTTTTGACAAGGTTTAAGGATTTAAAGAGTCAGGTAATGAAAGCGACGCCGGCCCTGACGTAACGAATGCTTTTTGCGGACAGGACAATCTAATTACCGACTGGACATTTGCCCATATTGATTTTACAATTAAGAGGTATATATGATGGCGCATATTCCAAAACTAGAGACGATAATCATGTTAAATTGAAAGCTACCGCGTTCCGCCCGTTATGTATTTTGAAACAGACATAAACACAATGTGAAAATCGGTTTTAGTTTAGTTGTTGAAAATCCATTTCCGTATACAGTAAGAAAATAATTGTATGCATAGGAACATTAAGCAATTTATCCTTTACAGGAAGTACTGTAGAGAGGGGAGGGTTGTATTTTTTTAGACATGAACGTCATTGGATACAAATCCATAAATCGAATGAAAAATACGTGTATGAAAGTTAACAATCTGTTAATCTGACAATTAAACGCGCAGCTAAGTACTGCAAAGTACGAGCACTGACCTCTCGGCTACGGAGCGGTAATATATATATTTTTTTTGCATTGTATACTATCGTGCATATTAGTATTAGGCACGTTCGGCAAGAATGTCTTGCATATCTGAAAAAGTCCAATAATATTAGTACAGTCAATTCGGGTAACTTTGGACGTCAATATAACATTGGACAAAACTTGAGCAAGTACCGTTTATTTTTTTTTCTGCTGACTAGTAATTGGGATCTTTCTTGCGATTGATGAATATAACGAATCGATCTTTTGTCATATATGATCAACAAAAGAAGTCACATTCACCTTTAAAATTATTTTTAAAACGAAAATGAAAATGGCATGTGCGGCGCTTGTTTTTCGAAGGTCATTTTCAATTCATCATCAGAAATTATTCAAATGCTCTAGGAAGGTAATTTTTGTTCGAAACTATTATTTTATCCTTTATATTTTACACATTTTTTTAAACAATTTCATGCTGTTTCTCAGAAAAATCTTATTAAATTGTGAAGAGGTTGCGAAAAGATCTTATTTCTGGCCATTTTCATTTTTGTTTAAAAAATAATTTTAAAAGTGATTTTGTCTTCTTTTGTTGATCATATATATTATATAAGACAAAAGATCGATTTGTTATATTCATCAATTGCAAGAATGATCTCGATTACTAGTCAGCAGAAAAAAAAACGGTACTTGCTCAAGTTTTGTCCGATGTTACCCGAAATGACTGTATTTTATTTATTACTACATTTATAAGTATAAAATATTTATTGGTATTCAACGGGTAGTAAGTAGCCTGTAATGTTACGTTATTATTTCAAGTCACTGCCATCGATAAAAGTGGAGTGGAAGAACTATTGACAAACAGAAAAACCTCATTATTATAACTTTATCCACTCGAATAAAGATTTGCATAGATTGAAAAGTTGGCAGTTCGCTCTATTGTAGATCTGCATTATTCGCATTGAAAGCTTTAATGACTCTAATACAATACATAATAATGTAAGATAAATATGCATCACTGGCTTAATAACCTCTGCTATATGAGGATCACGATTTATTTCAGAACTTCATCCTATCTCTCCTATACTAGTCTGTTTAGATGTAAATGAATTGAACAGCGAGTCGCTGATAAAATAATTAAGTACGTATTCCAAGAGATTCTCTATTAATCTATTTTATTTTGTGGTTTATTTTTTTGTTGGAATGGAGTTGAAGTGATTATTAGTATGCATATATATATATATTTTTAATGTTTCGATCTTTTTTTTATTCACGTTATTAAATACAATTACCTTTTCAACAGAAGTTTTTTAATGTCATAAATGACATCTCCGTACCTTACTTTGAAAAGGTTCTAACTACTCCTAACCCTGTTTTGAGATAATAAGCATTGTAAGTTGGGATTGATCATATCGTATGGAATTCAATAATAAAATTCACTTCTAGAAAGTAAATATGTTCACATATTATTTATTTTAAGGACAGATTTTCAAAACTCAAACCTCTCAACAAGTAAACAATGACTTATATGATGGAAATAATGATGATAATCTAATGTGTGCCTAAAGAACTCTTTTAGCTTCATTATTCAACAGTAGATGACTCTCAAGCTAAAACATATACTAGAACGATTTTAATACAATTTCAGTTAGATAAAATGTCAGTTGGAAACTTTTCAAAGTAAGGTAACGATCAGTGAAGTCATAAACCTGTCTCATAAAGTCTGTATTTTGTTTTGGAAATATTTCGTGTCCCACTTCAACGCATAAAAACAGCATTACCGGTTATTATGTAAGACTCTTTTAACGTATAATACCTTTATCCTTACAATATAATAAGCTTTTCGTGGTAAGAGAAAGGGAACGACGGAAAAAGTGTGCGTGCGCTTGTGTGCGTTGGAGGAGTATCCGGTTTGTGGTAGCGTTCAAATAATTTATGAAGTAGACACCCTACAAGATAATACGATTTCCACCCTGGCCGCATCATCGCGTTTATTTTATTCAATAGCCGCGGAATAAAATAAAATATTATTGGTGCTTAACGTATATATGAACAAGTCCAGCCTCACACACCTCTAACGGACGGCTTAAGCCATTCAAATGTGCTAATATATATATTAAAAAAAAAACAACTCCACTATGTGATAATAATTAAGAATTTCGACTGAGGGTGCTTGATGGAATTTCAATATCAAATTTGAATTGTTTGAATTTTGTACATTTCCTTGAGTTTTGTCGCTAAAGATCCGGGTTTCGCCATTCTCTTTATAAACGATACAAACTGTTTACTGCGCGTCAGTTCAAGTACATTCGCGCACTTGAAATGTCTGAAGAAACCCGTGTCGTTAGCGACAAAACTCATGGAAAAGTACAAAATTCAAACAATTAAAATCCACTATGTGAGATGGTTTTGATAAAATGGTTCCTTGAGGGCAGTGATGCGCAAACATTTGGCAAATGGGCCCGATTATTAATTTTCAGATTGTTCGAGGGCCGCATGGGTAAAAATGTTTAAATAATCGTTATTTTTCGTATATATAAAATTGAAAATTGTATTATTTTAAATTGTTCTTCTATCGTCTGGAGAAGAATTTGATTAATATTTGTTATATTGGGCCGCATGAAATGTCATGTTGAGCCGCAGGTTGTGCTTAAGAGTTTAAAAAAATTTAGCCCGAGTTTTACCGGTGTTGAGCTATAAATGCCACTAGATACAAGATAATTTGTTACGTTATGTGTCAAAGAGGCATATCAATAGGATAAGTATGTAAATACGAAGATAGTTTAATATCAAAGCTCCAATAAACCTTAAAAGAATACATTATAATACAATAAATCACTATTTTATATTTAACAAATACATCAGAAAGCCAAAGCATTGCCTTTAAAGATAATTAAAATACAATTTATTTCTAAAAAATGTGTTAAGTTTCTTTGTCTCTAAGAGGCCCAAATACAATTAATTTTTTACTAGTTTTCAAATATTTATACCTTAAAATGTGATACTTAAGATAGTGTCTTTCCATTTTAGGGCTTTTAGTTGATTTTATGTTTGGTTTGCAATAAAAGTGATACATACAATATTATTAGTGAGTAATATCATTGTAAATAAATATTGTAAAATCTTTAAAAAATCTGTTTCTGGTTTTTAAATCTGAAATAATTTATTTACACAAGCCTTGATGTTTCTAATGCAAAATAATAGCAAGGTTTTTATTAGTATAATTGTATTTTATGTACATAATGCATTAAAGTTTACGACGGTGGATTGACTTTAAGCACAGTCTCTTTATATTTTATCATTTGATTCACACAAATTTCAAAGTCTTTATTGTGTAGCGAATATACAAGGCATCTAATATGTTATTACAGATTATAAAAAATGCGTGTGTAAATTATTATTTATGCTGCAGGAAACAAAAACTGTTTGAAGATTTTTTTTATGTCAAACGGTTTTGTATTGGACCTATTTAAATTGTAGGTAAAACTGTTTACAAAAAGTTTTCCAGATCTTAAATACATTGATATTTTTTCACCGTGTTATAATGGAGTTCTACTTAGTAAATGCCAATTCAATCAATAAAGACTGTACATACAAAACGCGAAAGAAATGTATTCTCATTTTTTTTACACACCTATTGTAATATTAATATTTTAACACAGTTTAATAAATCAAGTCAATAAATAAACAAAAGATTTTTGCGAAACAGTGACAGAAGAAAAAAGAAAATCACGACGTTGCCAATTTTCTGTTTGCCCGCCGTCGTACTATGATGAATACACTAGTATGGAATATTTATGAGCGGCGCGTATACAGATTTTACCGTCCCTTTTTCAAAAGAAAAAATACGAAAGAATCCTCATAAATAACGTGGTTCTATAAAGCTATATTATTCCCTGTTTTCCGCACGACTTAATTCCAGAATTATTTTACTTTTATTATAAAACCTTCTGCATCAGAATACCGACCAATTGGAAATGACACAATTTTTTTTTTTGTATCATATTCGCTCTTAATGTGTATTTAAAAATTGATAGTGGACCTCTTAAAATAATTTGTATAGCAAAAAATTGCCTATTAGTTACTGAACCAATCTTGCTTTTAAAAGACGGCGAAGTAAATTAATCGCTTTCTCAGTTCTTTGTTATAAAGAAATACATAAAGATACGGCTATAAAAGCATATTGTGTTGACAATCTCTCTCTCTCTCTCTTTCCATATACAATATTTTTTATGATCAAATATGGGAGCAGGGCAAGGAGAATTGACATCATTAGACGCATTTATACATATGTAATTAATCAAAGATGAACGTTTCGATTCGGGTGCTACAATACTATATTAACGGGTTATGAAATATTTCTGTGAATTTAAAATGTATACTTACAAAAAAAGAAGATGCGTTATTATCATTTATTAATGATAATAAAGTTATCTAGTTTTATCGAATCTTAAATCAATATAAATTTTGAAGCCCAAATAAAATAAATCAAATATATTTTTTGAAAGGGATGCATTGGTAAAAGTTGTTACGTAAAGTAATATCGACATTAACATAGTGTATTTCTTTTCGACAGTCTGCCTGTTAATAAGTTTTAATTGTCAAAACTGCCATCGTTTTAAATTAGCTGTTTTTTTATGTTTAAAATTATATGCAACACATCAATGTGTAGTATATAGACAGCCACGAGGATACTTCGAAGAGAACTGCTTATATTCCAGTCAACCATTGTTTTAAAAGAGGATAATGATAGATACAAAACAAGTAGTTAGTCAATTGATTTTCACAATGTTATTTTTCAAGGTTGAGTAGGATATGTAAAGATGAGAAGATAGAGGTTTATTATATTACATTCGATGTAAAAATTACAAGTGATATTAAAAAATTGTTTAATTATTGAGTAATAATATTTAGTTTGACCTATTTTTTAACTACGGTATTTAAATTCAAACTATAGAATATGTAAAAATTAATTAAATGTACATTGATTAAATTGAGATTTCATAATGGCATTCCATCAACGAGTTATAAAAAAATGTATGTATATGTATGTATGTATAATTCATTAAAATTGTAGCTGTATGTATTATCGCACAGATCCTTTTAAGGAATAAAAGACGTATAAGTGTTTTGTAGTGTAGTAACTATAATTGTTACCAAAGTTGTGAAGTTTAAATATTATAGTAAGTAAGTATATAAGTAACGTAGATTGAAGAATGTAGCTCAAAGTGCAGACGAGACAGGCGCGGTTAATCTTCGACATTATCGTACTAATAAGTGTTTTTGTCTAATTGATAAATCAAGTAGGGTTCCCCGTTTCTTCTTATTAAACTTTCACGAGCTCTACTCCAATATGGCTGGAGACGACTTCGCGGTCATATCATTGTCTATCATTTGTACATGGGAGACTCGCGACATCGTTTCGCGAGAATCAGGGATATTGAATTGGTAGGAGATATCGAAAACAGTGTGGCATCAAATCAAGTAATTTATAAAATACAAAAGAAAGCGTTAGTTGTCAACAAGTTGCAAAAAAAAATCACTTATGACTAACAAAAACGTTATGTAAAAGAGTTGTTTCTAAATCATTTGAAAAATTAGATAAAAAATATTTGTATAACTGGTCTTATATGTTTGCAATAAGGATCAAACAAAAAAATCATTTCAATGTTGTATGTCAATGTAATCTATTATAATATTTGCTTTGCTATTAATAATTTAGCTGTTTGATTTTCCACATTTTGAATTTATCCGACTAACTCAATTAGAAAGGAATACTATTGAAGTAAGTCATGATACGTTTCACTAGAGTTAAATAATTCCTTGCAAATAAGTAAAGTGTGGTGGACAAACTCACAAAGCTTGTAATATGTTATGTTATGATATGATTACGACTTCTAAGAAATTTAATTCAAATAACGTTACTACTGTTTTGTTCTTGCAATCAATGGATTAAGCATAATATCCTCATTAAAAGCGATTTGCGGTATAAACTATGAACTATTAAAATTTTATTTTTTGTCAATAATCACTTGTTCTGTATAAAATATACTGAGTGTGACTGTCGATGTCATCTGTAGGTGTGTGTGTTACGGTACAGATATTACAATTCTATTATTTTTACTACGAATTTACCTACACACGAAGCAACAATATATATATGATTAGTTAAAATTTTGCGGAAATTCTATTAAATAAAAACTCCAAGCAAAGTTCAGTTCAGTTTAATTCATTATTATTTGAATAAATGTTTACACCTGGCACCTCGAAAGTACTCGCGATTCATTGCAAATTAGCGAAATAGTGATTGATATCGTCTCCCCAAATCTGGAGGTAGAATTAGTGAAACTGACAGGTGCTATGCAAAGATACGAAGCCGAAGATAAAATGAATTTCACTATTCCCTTCATTGCACCGCAAGTTACATTAAAACTGTCACGCTTCGAACATAGTTTCAATTTACCACTGAAATTACTTTTTGTCATTAAATAATATTAAAAACTTTTGACAAAAAACATTTTTTTTATTAATATATACATTACCATTCTATTGAATAAATTGGAATTGATTTGACAAAGACTATTTACTATGGAACAATAAATAAGAACCGCTTATATCGTTTCCTTTATCAAAATCGCAAAATTTATCTGGTAATATACCATATTGTTTTATTTTATTACGGATGTAAACGTATAATATGAATTCAATAATTCTATTATTAATGATATAACCCTGATAACCCTACTGTAGTTTTAATTACATTGAGTGAATGAAAATTGTGTTAATTATATAATACTAGTGTTCGAACCCGGCTTCGCTCGGACCAGTTTGGGGTTATGTTCACCTCGGCGCGTAAATTCAGACGGGCCAAGTTAAATAACTTTTTTCAAAATTCAAAAGTCTAGGTCAATTAAAATGGAATTAAAATGAACATTTCAGACTGGCATTGACATTTCACAGCCCCTTTCATATATTGACAGCCCCATTCTCGCCCATTAAAATGTCCAAATTCAATGAAAAAATCTAATTTGCTGTCAAAGAAATGTCAAATAATACCTTCACGTAAATAAAAACATTATTATATTAATAAAAGTATAATACGAATCAAAGATATAGCTTCCATAATGTTACTTCATATGTTTAATACTTACAGTAAATAGAACAATAATCTCTGCAACTTTAATTATATGTTACAGTGCAGGAAATGTATCACGTGAAGAAACGTATAAAAATATATTCTTGCACTGACGGTGCTTATTCGCACTACGTAAATATATATTTCACTTTATTATGTTGTTAAATAAATCAGGATTTAGTAAGTATCTAATCAATAATTCATTTTAAAGTCGCCGTCACAGCCAACAGCATCAATTACCGTTAAATTATCGCCAAATTCATCGAAAGTATTATTAACTACAGCAAATTTTACCATCCACGTTTTGAGATCTCAATCTTCATTTCACGAATCTAAAAATATCGAATGATGGATAGTAATGATATTGATTGATTGAGTTTTGACAGCATGCAATTTTACAGCCTTCATATAACTACCTGATGGATAGGCGTGGCGTGGCGGCCCTCACTATTTCTAAAATAGCGTATATTTTTCTTCTCTCTGAAAATTTAGCATTGTTTATGAAGGGTTCGATACTATAAATATAAAATAAGATTCTCCGATTAAAAGCTTTAGTGAATAACGGAAAAAAACAATTATAACTTTTAAGCTTATTGTATGGCAAACTTAAAATTCAGATACTTTCCGTTCACTGTTCTATATCGTTTGATATTGTAGCCTTGTGGTTTTGATTATCGATTATTTATATTATGTAGCAATAAAACTATATGTAGAAATTTTCTCCTCAAACTCGGCCGTTATATTTAAATGAATGTATTTTGTGGCTGTGCTCAAATCTGGTTGTATTTGTGATCTAAAAAAATATATTTGGCATTACAGCCGTATAACCGCTGCACACTCATAACGGAAGGGTGGTGGGAGAATCAAATTGTTATACCAATGCACCAAATATTTTTTTTAAATGAAAGTCATGCGAGATAAACTCGATGAGAAATTATATGAATCAGTCAAGAACAACTCAACGAAAAATGACATACACACATGTCCAAGGAAGGGCTGTGGGGTGTGAGTCGGCGTTGGAGTCGGAGTCGTCGCAGCGTTTTGGCCCGGGTCGGATATTTTGAAAAGTTTAAACATTTTATTTTTGCATATAATATGTCAATTTTGGTTATTGGCCGGATTGTTAAGGTTGATATTTAATTGAATACACATAAATAGGAAAATTAGGAAAAGAAATGACGATATTAAACTTTTATAAGTCGGTGTCGGAGTCTAAATTTTTTTACCGACTCCACAGCCCTGTTACAAAGACTTGAACCCAGACCCACCTGAACCGCCAGGGCAAGTATCTTGCCACTAGACCACGGAGACTGACAAATTATATATATAAAAATTATATTTTATAATATACTAGCTGACCCGGTGAACTTCGTACCTCCTCAGAATTAATAGGTGTGTTAACTTATTAGCTTAATTAAATTCAGTTTTATATTATGTTAAAATGAATACTCAAAATGAATTTAGTTCAATAAATGTGCAAAAATCAAAATCCTTTTCCATCATATTTTTTTTGCCGTCATTCTTTGGGATGATACTTATTCTGCTATTCGGGAAGGTGGGCCAGAAAATTAACTATCATCAAAATCGATCCAGCCGTTCCAGACATTGAAGTGGTGTAACTAAAACAACTTTGTTTTATAGATATATAGGTTAGCTGACCCGACAAACGTTGTTCTGCCATATAAATTATTTCTAGTGAATACTTTGGTTGTTAAGTAAAAAATAACGAATGTATTGTAAGTGTGAGGGGATGGGATCTACGACAGAAAGAGAAATGTAGCGCTGTAGACCGCCGATAAAAACAAAAAAAAACCAACCATTCATTTTCTCAATTCAATGTATTTCATTAAAGTAACGGACATATTCATTGTTTGATCTCTTATAAGTTAAATGTTAATTTTAAAAAAAGTAATATATTTTTTATCCTAAAGTAGAAAAATAAAAAAAAGAAGATTGTCATTGCGAATTCCAATCTAATAGGAAATTGAAGGCGTTTGAATTCAATTAGCACGTCTGTGAGAATTATTGGAATTAGTGGCAGCAAAAATTTTCGGCTCGGAATTTCCCATTCAAAATGGTGGCTTCAATAATGTTTTTCATCAATTTTTTAATTACCAATCGCGTGCCATTGTACAGCCGTGGTGGGTTCAAATTCCGTAGTAAAATAATCGGAGATCAAACTTTCAGTCGTAGAAGGTATGGTGACATGCCTGGCAAATCCAGTGAGCTTAAAAACTCTGTTGGGTAATTTACAGCTTCGTTGGCATCACCAACTGTATCGATCGATTTGTATGATACCAAGTCACCTGGCAACGACTGCTGTATCTTGAAGTTTAAATCGCGGACGTCCACATTTTTTCCTGGCAAAACGGCTCTTTCTACCACCGTACATATGCGGTCAATGATAGTATTTTGCAAATCGACGATTGTGCAGAAATTAGTGGGAAATTTTATACATCCAGTATTTTCTTAGACAGCAACTTTTCTATCGCCGTTAACAATTGGTATGAGAATGTGTCAGCGGATGAATCTTGTAGCATTTGGACGCGCATGTATAAATTTAGCTTGACTATTTCAACATTACGCCACAGTGGCGATGATTTCAAGCAAGCGTTCATCTCATCAGCGTACGTTGAACGTGGAATGATGGGAAGTGTTTGTCTGAAATCACCTGAAAGGAGTAACAGAGTGCCGCCCAATAGTTTGTCGTTGTTTTTTATATCTTCGAATGTTCTGTTCAACGCCTCAAGAGAATGTTTGTGTGCCATAGTGCTTTCATCCCAAATGACAGTTTTGCATTGTTTCAGCACTGTGGCCATGGACGATTGTTTTTTAATGTTGCGCACTGCGTCTGGGTTATTTTGAATATTCAGTGGCAGCTTAAATGCTGAATGAGCTGTTATGCCTCCATCCAATAAAGTTGCTGCAATGCCAGATGATGCAACGGCCAATGCGATGTCATTATTTGATCATACTTCAGCGAGAATTAGCGAAATGAGAAATGTTTTGCCAGTTCCACCTGGCGCATCAAAAAAAAGAATCCCCCTTGTCTCGCCAAGCTGCCAGCATGATGCGGTCGTAAATGATTTTTTGTTCACGAGTGGGACATTTCGAGTAACAATCGCTGCCATTTCTGCAGTATCGTGCTGCAGCTCACGATTCATTTCTGTGTCCATTAAATCAGATGGACTTCGATTTGGCGAACTCATACCGAAATGAGTGGTAAATTGGCAATGACAACGCAAAGATCTTCGATAGCAATCAATGCTTCAGTGTACAAATCGCCACTGAATTTAATCGTTAGATCGTTGCACCGTGTAAGAATTCGATACAATATATCGTCAGTCATTGAGTTTTTGTGTTTATCACACAACGTGTGTGCTCGTTCCGGGAAACATATAGTCAACACTATAACGAATAGAAGAAAAATTTGTGTTGCTGTACAGCCCAATGCTGCTTCAGCTAAAATATCGTCCCAGTGATTGTCGTCTTCGAGAAAGCCGAGTGCAAGGCATGCATCTTTATATTTTGGATACTGTTGTCCATTCACTTACACACTGCGTATATCTTGAAATGACAATGGGCCAATGACATTAACCAACAACAGTCGCAGATAGAAGCACTCAATTTGCCTTGGATCGACTGTATATACTCTGCCCAAAGTGTTTAATTTGAATAGGCCCGGGCACGCAACAATTGGTGTGATTAGCTTGCGTGGCATCCATTTTTTTGATTGATTCCATGTGAAATAGTGAGGCACCGAAAGTATCCGCACGATTACACAATTCGAAAAATTCGGTGAGTGTTATTTTCGGTGGAATTATAGCACGCTCAATTACTGTCTCGTTCGTAAAAAATACGCGCTGGCCGTTTTCAAGATGGACGGCTAAATGTATAACTGCTGATTCAATAACATAAATAAAACGACGGACATCAAAACTATTGAAACAATAAGTCCTGATAAGAACATCCTTCGCCTATCGGAATGAAATATACTTTACAACCTTCTCTCATATCTAAACAATATACAATAAAATTCATAATAATCGGTCAAGCCGTTTTGGAGTAGTTCGGCGACAAAAATTTGTGTCGAGATTTTTATATATATAGAGATGAAACTTTGAGGTCTATTGAAATTAACTTGAAAATAAATATGCTGCATGCTTTTATCTTGGTAACTTATTTCTCGTCAAGATCTAGTCGCCTTAAAGTGATATTATTTTGTTGTGGATATCCTAAAAAGAAACATTATTTTGTGGTCTTACTGTATTCCATATGATTTAAAAAAAGAACATCGCTTTCCGAATACGGTGCAAATCCATTAATTATTCATGCTAAGACGTTAATACGGGTAGGCAAAGCTTTTTTAAAGCTAATGAGCCTATTTTAACGAAAATTATTATTACATAAGATGTTATATATCCATAATCGTGGGCTTATATTTTATCCATTTACAAAACCTTTCAAAGGTGATCCATTAAGAGTATTTGTATTGCCAGTGGTTTTAGAGGGTGATTTTTCATATAAATGCCTACCCAGTACTATAATGCAAACGAATCCACACAGGCTTGGGTTACCCTGATAAATGATTTTTTTACCGTATAAATTTGTATTTAAATAAAAGGTTTATAAATTTTTAAAATATATGCTTGGTAGGATTATTGCAATTTTGATTAGTAAATATATTATTTTATGTCAAACAAAGTAATGGAAAACGAATGACAAAGCTTTTTACAATATGTGTGTGGTAATGCGTGACATACCTAGTCATTTATTTGACGAAATGCAATGTATTTATGGCGGTTTCATTTCATATAAAAATTACATTATATCTGCTCAGTTTATTAAATATAAATAAATAATCAATTAACTTGTTAAAATAATATAAGAATTAATCAATAATTTCAACTGAAAGTGTTTGATGGAATTACAATATAAAATTTCAATTGTGTACTTTTCCACGACTTTTGTCGCTAACGACCCGGGTTTTACCTTTCGGCATCTTCAGGCATATCAAGAGTACGGACGTACTTGACCTTTCCAAAAAGTACAAAATTCAAACGATTCAAATATAAGAATTGGTAAACTAATAACTTATAATTTAATTAAATTGTTCTGACTGAATTTGCATAAATATCTTAAATCGTCATTTATATAAAAATATAATGTTAATGTCACATAAATTAGCCCGGGAGCTTGGAAAAATGAAAAATATGAATAAGTCCTGTGATAAAATGCATCTTTGTGTATAATAATTCAATGTCGAATATAGGTACATCTAATAATTTCACTGTAAGCTGTTAAAACTTAATAGTTTATGTCATATTTGGTTAAAAAAATTACTTTTTGTTTAATACAACTGATTTACAGTATGATTCAGTTTTCGTTGGTTGATCATTAAATTTAATACTAAACGAAATATAACTTTATTATTGATCATAAAAGCTTTTACAAATAGCTTTAACACAATTATAATTAATTAGATGCTTACACGTTAATTATAATCGTGCCAATTTAATTTGGAAGTAAATTAAGAATATTATTGAAAATTAAATCATTATCTTATAATTTGTTCTATTGTATAAAAGTTCAGAGATCGACGTGTTGTAACATTGACCTTTTAATTCATTAAACATACGAATTTTTGACTGTAATACACTATTTAATTTTTTTAAATAAAAGTAGTGAAGAATTTAAGTGGACAGTAAGTGATGTAAATATAACCGAAAGACAATAAAATCGCACATTATAAAACTTGGTCGATATTTTGAAACAATGAGATAACCTAATAACTGACGTTTATCTAATTGCGGCTATTTAAAGTTATACATCTAAAGTGGATTTATATGAGAGATTGAATCCATTTCCAAATTCAAACAATAATGATCACAATGTAACTGATACTAAAATTCATTGTATTATCAAGAATCTTTTTTATTCAATCATAGATGGTGGTACGTTCACTAAAACCAATTCAAAATTGTTCATAATCATTACATGAAGAATATATCGTAGTAATAAAGTTGCCTTAAAAGTTATTTAAAAAAGAATTGATAACACAACTTTTCGTAAAAAGTGTAGATTGTTTTTTTATAATCGCTCACAATCGAATCTTAGTATTGCTTAGCGCTGTTTTTTAATAATTAGTTTTGTTAAAAACTTAGCGCAATAATTATTATTATTACTTGTTTTGAATCCTGGACTAGAATAGGCGTACAACAGGAAAAGCACAGAGGCGTAGAAGATTAAAATGTCTACCTAATGTTTTACATTTTAATCCTTCGTTTACATCCGGCGGTAAATAACTACAAAGTGGCGAACCGGCCGAAACATTATTTCGAGCCACACACGCAAAAATAACAAATCCAAAATTCGCTTGAGCTTTTAAAACATTGGGATTGTTCCATATTTAGATATAGATATAATCCCACTACACTTTTACGAATTAATTTTTCGACTTGACGTAATGACTAAAACATTTCTTGCACATCCAATCCGAAATAACGGAGCGCATCACAAGCGATAAGGAAAGTCCTTGCACAATTGATATCCTTACTGTTCCCAAAAAAAGAGAAGCCGATCGACTGAGTAACTAACTTCTATTGATTTGTTGTAAAATTTCATCGACACAAGTCTTATAGCTCTTTTGCCTGGTGAATTTCGTTAAGTGTTTGATGTATGTATTTAAATCTCTAAACTTTTGATGTTTCGTCAATTTTTTACGAATTTTTCAGTTTAAAGCACCTTTTAAACAAGTTGATAACGCTTAGGCTTAACATTACAGGCGAGATAAAGCTAGCTTGGCCAAAACTCTATAATCAGCGATTTAATTATTTTTACGTACCAATTACTCCCAAAACTATTTACAACGCATACTAGTCTGCATAGCAAGCTGTTGAGACATGGTTTCGTATAAATATCCATAGTCTATCTATCTTTTTTCATTCTTAACTAATTAACACTGATGAAGTTTGAAGCAAGAAAAATAAATTGATCAATATTCATACTAAGCCAACTTAAAAAAATGTTCATATGTATGGTTGAGGTGAGTAATATTTAAAAACATTCGTAGATCCGTATATGTGTGTGTCCTTCGTTGGAGGCACAGCAAACAAGAAGGGTTGTTACGGATTTGCCCACATTATGGAAACGGGAAAATTTTGTTAGCGCACCACCTTCAAAGTTTTCTCTTTATGAAATGGCTTCAATTTGGGCGGGGTTTCCAAATTAAATCTAAAACGAGGGTGCGGGCGAACTGTCGAAGACTCGTTTTTCTTAGGTATATAGCAAAGAAAAAAACTTTCGTTTAGCACTCGCTTAACTCTGTTGTTCCTAAAAATCGTTTAAAAAATCTTTGAAAAAATTTAAGAATCGCCACTTAATCAAGAGTTGATTTTTAATACCAATTTTATTTTAAAAGAAACATCGATCATAATCGAGAAGATAAAAATTTATACCGCTTTTATAGTTCACAATGTTTTTACATAAAAATGTGAAACTGTGGTCTGTAATAAAGCGTATTATACAATTATAATGCTCTGATTCATGTACAAGTTATACGGTTGTGATTTTTTTTGTTTATTAAACATTATCCGCTGGTTTAATTAAGGATTTCAACTGATGGTGCTTGATAGAATTTTAATATCAAATTTGAAATGTTTGAATTTTGTACTTTTCCATGAGATTTGTCGCTCAAGTAAATCCATGTACTTGTCGTTAGCGACAAAACTCATGAAAAAGTACAAAATTTAAAGAATTTAAATTATCTGCTGGATTTGAGAGCTATATTTTTACCTGTTATTGCATATATAATAAATAATTTCAACTGAGGGTGCTTGATAGAATATCAATATCAAATTTGAATTGTTTTAATTGTGTACTTTTCCATGAGTTTTGTCGCTAACGACTCGGGTTTCGCCTTTCGGCGTCTTCAGGCATTTCAAGTGCACGGATGTACTTGATATGACTCAGTCAGTCACTCGGTCAGTTCAAAATTCAAACAATTCAAATTTGTATATATAATAGTTAAAAAATAATGTAAAATACGATACATCTAGAGCTTAAAAATGGTGCCCTTGAATGATGATATATAACGGTAAATTATTGTTAGTTATTGTCTTAAATAAGTTAATCACTGACAAACATGCCATAGATTTTATGTTTACCCAAAACTTGATAGTGACTTGATCAATTATTGTAGGAAAAATAGTATTTTGATAGATGTTGACACCTTTGTGAATAAATTATTAGTGTTTGATATGAAGCTTTGAAGGGACAGTGATTACGTTTTAAGTATAAACTCATAACGGTGTGTCGACCTACAAAAAGTATATGATATTAGAGAGTGCAAATTCAATATTAACGGTGTCACTTAATCGTACAAAGAGGCAGTCAAATTTATTTCAGTTAGCGATGAAAATATACATACTTCTACGTTTAGATAAAAAAAGCGACATAATAAGCGAGCTTTTATGTGCGGGAAAAAATATCACTGAGCATTCTTATTTATTCGATTATAATTGATTTCTAATACACAAATGAATCATTTTTAACGTGTTAACTGTGAACACTTGACGGAATGGAATTGTAATAATAAAAAAAAACAGTTTTAGTAGTTGTTCGACATTACAAAAGATCAGGACCGGTTTCGCAGTTATCAGTTGATAATGCTCGCCATGAACGAAACCGGTCCTGATCTAATAAATTTACTGTCGAATAAGTATTAAACATGTTTTATTATGTTTAACTTTTAAATGAGTATGGACTCACTATTGGCCCAAAAAGTAGAATGAATTAAATTCAGTATTCAATTGAAAATAACTTCGATTATTTCACGTATTGTGTTAACTAATTGTGACATGTATTTTGCCTTTTTTGGACTTTTTTGTATTGTCGCAAAGTGTAATTAGTAATAAATCAAGATAATGTTGAATTAAATTCAGTATAGATTTACTCACTCCTTAAAAGGTTAATACAAAAGAGTTGCCAATATGATGAACTGTATTGGAAATATAATCCATATACATATGTATATGAAAAAAGTCCTATGTTAAAGTAGGCTTATTGTCTGTTCCTTTTGTTGAACGGTTGCCGTTGAATCTTCGAAAAAAATATATATCGTTTAATCACGCATGCGAAATTGAAAGAAGAAACATTGTTACTTAGTTTGTTTGACGCATTATCACAAAGAGTGGAGGTGGAGCAGCGTTAAGAGGCGGCGGGGTACCGCGCGGCCCAACTAAGTTACTGCTTACGTCTCGTTAATAATTCACCCCTCTCCCCACTTTCCGACGTGCGTATTTATAAAAGGCTGTACTTATTTATACGTCCGTGAAACGCGTGTGAGGCAGTGTGCGTGCGTCCGCATTTTCCGCGCGCTTTTTGTGCTGGCGTATCACCAACCATTGGTTATCGAGCGACGCATTAAAAAAATACAATACAATATGACATGTTTGTGAATCTATTAACATGAAATATGTTCTCATGGTGGGGAGGGTTCAATTTTTTTTTTGAGAATTCTCCATTTGAGGACTTATGGGTACTACCCATGGCTTTATACAATCGACTTTCTCTTAGGCATGCTCACTTTCAATAGTTTGAATCCCCGAGAGAAATGTACTCAGCAATGTATTTTTTTCGAATTATACGAGGCCAAAATGAAAATTCCACCATTCTTGAGAATGTTAAATTGATTGTTCCTGAATATTTTCTGAGGAATCGTGAACATGAGTTGTTTGTTCCAAGGGGTAGAACCAGTTGAAAATTTCTAATGTGATTTTATTAATTTTTTCTCTATGTTCTTATGACTACAAATTTTTATTTGATATATTTGTGATTTTTATTATATATGTAAGCAAAAACTTGAAATTTGATTAGTGGAATAGTGGAAAATTTGATTTGATAAATTTTGAGCTATAAAAGTATTTCAAGTCCACAGCCATAAAATATTTTTCCATCGACCATGAAAAATAATATTTTTACAAAAAGACTGAATTTAGATTTTTCTTTTTCTTCGTCAAAGTATCAACATAATTAAAATCATCAATTTTCACTAGAAATAAATAAAATGTGATTATTCTTAATGTCAGATGTTAATGGCAGTTGCTATAACTCTCATTTCGATGCTGTAATAGTTTACCGATATCGATAAATAAAATCATTTTTGAATTCTGACAATTGTCAAAAATTGTATTTACCTTTATACTTCTGAGCTTCAGTTAATTGTGTCGATGATTAATTGTTTATTTAAAAGGTTTTGGCCGGATACAAATTTTCGACACAATCAACCTGTCGGTTAGAAAGAGACGCAACTAGCGCGGAAGCGGTGAAGCAAAGTGTGTGTGAAAGGTTCAGAGTCTGTCAGAAAATTCTACGCATCCGACAAGATGCACTCTTATCTACCTTGTATCCCCATTCTACCCTTAAACCTTTTTATCAAAACCCCGCGCTGGATCGCACCCGGATAGACCCCGTACTTGCTAGTAGATGTCTACATCGTTTGAAATGTTTTGAATGAACGAGACTTAGAACATATTGTATGACAGAGGAATTAATATGTTGGTAAATTATCTTGGTAATGACGTGGTAGAGATTTTCAGGAGGACTTCATTAAATAAACAAAAAGCACGATATATTTATTTTAAGACGAGGGAATACACAGATTTTAAATGAGAATGCTGTGATTTAGGGGAAGATGTGAAAATATATAATTTAATAAACTTATTTTAATATAATATTTTGAAAGAAATGGTCTCAAAAACTTTACAAGCCTTTTACTGTATTTTTTCAATTAATAAAAGATTATGAAAGTTTTAAGCATACGCATTAGCTAAAAACAGTGTGTTTTAAGCAATCGTTGATAACATTAGAGCTATAAAATATATTTAAGAGGTAAGTGGGCGTATAAAATAATTCTTCGTTTTAAGTGTTGTTACAGACATAATTTAACATATTTCGTTTATTTGTCATCAATTTATACAAAATGATAAACTGGAAACAATTATAAGAAACTAAGGCAGATTCGTTGGGAGTTTTTAAATGAACAAGAAAGCGTGTTTGTACTTTATATTAATTTAAGTATAATGGCGTTAACATTGAATTAAACATTTTTATATCGAAAACAATATTTATATAAACATGGTTATTACTAAAAAATAATACTCACCTGGTCGTTGAATATCCGAACCTACAAAATCGCACCGATAATATTAAAAAACGATTTTTTAATTCACAGATAAACACAAGCGTAATTTTACCATCACTGTTAAACAATACGTCAATAAAAAAAAAACGATAAACTTAATTGCACGAGATGATCAAAGAAGTTATTAAATGGAAAAAAATCCCCTGTATTAATTACAACAAATGTATATTTTTTCAATAATACTCAAACGGTCGAATTTTAAATACATATATCATACATACAACATAGAAAAATGAGGAATCAAAGAACTAAGCAGGCATTTTTTTAATATTCAGTGCTTATTAAAAATATGGTACATTTTTTTAATAGTTCTCTCAGAGGCAATCATTAATTTTCATTTAAGGGAATATTTTAAAGAAAATTCACCTGTCAGGTGACAACAAGTAGCAATTAATAAATAATAATAGGTTTTTAAGAAACAGTAAAATTAAAAATAAAATTTTAGACATTGATATGAAAAAGGATCGAACCGATATTGTAATATTTTTTAAAAGCTTGAAAAAAGTTGAGGCGATTCAGTGACCAGATTTCAAATATAATCTGATAATAAATCCCAGTTGGAAGATTTAAAATCAATACTGTATAAACGATTACATTAACAGAAATAGACAGTAAAACATAAAAAAATATGAACGTATTTATAATGAATAATATATCATGGATGCGCAATATCATATCGACTAAAGAGATGAAAATTTGTTTCGTTAGAAACTTGTCTGTTTTTTTTTATTTTAAAAACTAATATTGTAACAAAACTTGGTTCATATAATTGATTACGTCAGTGTTAAACTGATTAGGTTTTTACACTTCATTGTGGTAATCCTTCAGATTTGGTAAAAGTGTCTGAGTAACAGTTTTATTTGAATAAAAGCTTTCATGCACCACACATAATTTTGCAATAAAATAATTTTAATCATGTAAAATATCTAGATACGTGTATTAACACTAAACACAATTCTAGCGAATTAATCACATATGTAAAAATTATTGCCAGCGATCTGTAATTGATAGCTGAAAATATTTAAATGGTAGTTGCAAACGCGCCAAAGATTAAATGCCATAGATTTACAATCTGTTATTGAAATGCAATTCAAAAATTTCGCAGCTATGCTATACCATTAGTAAAACAGCAAGAAAAATCGCCGTAAAATAAACGCTATATCGATTTTTAAAAAAGACTTACGTTATGCCTTGGTGACCAGGAATTGCACATAAGCGATGCATCTTCGAGTATACGGGTCTGTAATAAAAGAAATAATGTAATTAATGCATATTTATTTTCATTTTTCTGATCGTTCATTTCCCATTCGAATATTTATCATAATAAGTGTTACAATGAAATATCTCTTTAAAATCACAAATTCTCATAACACTTCTGAGAACAAAATTGTTATCTTTGGCTTCACGCAGATAAATTCTTTTTATTTATAACTTTTTGCAGCCATATACCTAGAGACTCCAATTACTCGACATCTCAACTACTCGAGTATCGAGTAGTAAAATTTCAAAATACTCGAGTACTCGAGTATACTCGAGTAGTTTCAGATGTACCAAAATATATATTTTTAATTCGAATTTGTGTATATAAATAGATGATAAGTAAATAAAGAAATATATTGAATATCATTAAAACATTTATTTCAATTTATACCACATATATTTCAACAAATTTTTAATTAATTTTAAGTTTTGTTTTTATATTTCTCGCAGAAGAAAAAACTGTCGACGATTATTACTAAAACGAGTATTACTCGAGTATTTTTCAAATTACTCGAGTATCGAGTACTTGGAAAATGGACGAGTATACTCGAGTATCGAGTACTCGATAATCGAATTGGAGTCTCTACATATACCATTGCAAACTTATCTTTAACAGTTTTTTCACAGCACATTATTTAACACAGTTAAGTTTAGTTTCAAATGTAGCGATATTTAAGTATGAAATAACCAAAATTATAATCCCGTTAATAAACAAGAGTAAATAACGACAAATATATAATGGAATAAGTTGTCTGCAAAGTTATTTTAAATCATTTATGTTTAATTAAAGTTTGACAAAAATAAAAGCTGTTCCAAAAAGCTTAATGTTGAAATCCAATAACTCTGAATCCATTGACAGAGTTTTATAGGTGAAATTATATAATAAAAACTACTTAATACACTGCGGTGCAATATGTTATGTGGAACAATAAGCAATAGTTTTTACAATAACTCGTCATCATCACCATATGCGCAATAGCCAAATATAAGAATTGGCATCCAATAACAGCCACATATTTTTTATGTAGCTAGCAATACTATTGGATTATTCTCTATAATAATTCTACACAATTTTACCCAATACAACTACATCTTGACAGAATATTTTTCGTAGTAAATATTTATTACCGAATAATTATAATTCAATGATGGATTAATTTTACATTAACACATATTATCACTTATTGTCGACATAACATTGATTCGTATCCTTTTTTGCATGCCACAGGCAAATCATTAAAAAAACACCATAACATATTGAAATAAATGAAACTTAAACATTTTGCTTTGATTGTATCTGGATTTTGATGGCTTAAAGTGGGTCTTGGAGATTTCGATATACACTTTCGATCCATTGAAAAAGTTAAAAACGAAACAATTTTAACAATTAAATCCGTAGACCTTAAAATGAACGTTTGGATTCGGTTGATTTTTTTACCCACATATTTAAGCAAATCCAATTCTTTATAAATCAATGTATTGCCTTTTTCATCTGACTCACATTAATATAGCCGTAAAATTTTACATAGTGAATTATATACATATATTTGTGTGCTCATTCTATGATCGTCGTTTTCGCCAGCAAAACTTTAGTATAGATTAATTTCTCTATGCATGTATATAATTGCACCTAATTTTTCTTTTCTTGTCTTGTCTTCAAACTGTGTAGTAAGACATATTAAGACAATGTTTTCATCTTGTTTTTAATTAATTAGTGATTTTTATTATGTATTTACATGTATGTATGTATGTATATATATATATATGAATACATGTATTTATATTTGTCAAATACATGGCACATTGGCGTCAGCTGTAATGCCATGATTTGCTTTTTTAAGTAAATAAATAAATAAATATAACAAGAAAATTATCTTAAACTGATTAAATCTAAGTAAATGAAATATGCAGATATTTGTCCAAATTGAACTTAATCTTTGAAATAAAACACTTAATAATTTGGACAACATATTTGAATAGAGAAAGCTCAAGTTTTTGAGTGGCTGTGATGATATGTTTTGATCAACTGAGAGTGCACTTTTATGCAAGCAAAATTTTTGAGTTGTAAAATATCTGCATATAAAACGCACCCCTATTTGACCGCCTTATATGTCACAATCGTAACGGCCGAGGAGGGAGGGTCCACTCAGGAATAGGGTGGGTCATGGAGGCGGCCGTTTGAAGTTTACTTAATGCCGAACGGCTTAGTGCGACGGGTAGACAAATTTTCCGCTACCTTCCAAGCTCCCGTCTTCCCACTCCTGCTTGCGAAACTCCCTACCCTCTACTGCAGTCGTTCTCTCGTGCTTTCCTCACGCGAAAGCTTTGCAGGGACCATGGCGCCTTATTTCTCGCGGCATCCGCAGCACAAATATTAAGTAAACGTCCGAACAAGTTAAATACATTTCGCGTAAGATTAACGTTGTTTTGTCTCAGCTATACATTATTTTGTATCACCAAACACACAAATATAATGAGAGAACATTAATTTTCCATCGGTTTGTAAAACTTGACTGGCTCCCAAAAATTGATTTTATAATTATATGTATACTGAAGTAGGTACATGAAATCATAATATTATTAGTAAGTCTAAAAATTTCTTCTCACTTGTCCGATCCCTTAAGAGCGGGGCGTAGCAAGGACGACCAGTCCTGTCCTAGTCTTATCCTTTCTATCCCTACTCTCACCAAACTGAAGAGAGGTTGAGCGACTTGGTAACAAGCATTTCTCGTAGAAAAAAATATTCTGTGATAGCGCCATTAGGAGGTCATATGCTCCAAATTGGAAGCGGAAATGAATAAAATTACCTATTACAAGACATAAATGTTGTATATAAATAACATTGTAATTATATTGTAAGGCCAATTTCAATGAACATTTTAACATTATATGAAAATTTTTCTTCATTTTATTTCATAACCAAAAATTTTGAGTCTGTCTATAGAATTAAAATTTTTATTTCTTATTTCCACGATAACTTATTTTTACTAAATAATGTGTAAAATTTAAGAAAACAGTTATTTCAACCTGACAAAACGTATATACGTCTCTCAGGTAGTCTAACGATTTGAAAAAGATAAATAGTTTATTCTGAAGATGAATTGTTATGTATCCATGTATTTTACGACGTAATATTGTTAATGTGACAGAATGTCACCCTGCAAACAAGCTTTAAGCAAGTAATGACCATGGCATGCAACCTGAAATTAACCATAATTGTACCAGTATGATGAATAAACAGAAAATAAGTCTTGGACACGAGTATCTTTAATATATAATGCGAGTTGGGCCATAGCGCCTCATATCGGTAACAACTATACACACAGAGCGACAGGTTTAAATTTACAATAAAACTTTGATGGGAAAGTGACGAAAAACTGGAGATATTTTTTCACTTGTGAAAATACTAAATACTTGTTTTCGATTAATGAATTTCTTATGCTGGCCATTTGTAAATTGAATTATTATTAACTTGCAGTTTATACTAAAGCGATTATTCGGATTCATAAGATTTACAAGTAGTATTCGTACGCATTTTTGCAAGTATCAAGTATCGTCGGAACTAAACTTGCATGAATTTTCGTTCATTATAAAATGAAAAATAGTATATTTTCATAGACTTTCTGCGTATGCTTGGATAGTTAAATATATTTATATACTTCGTTATAAACAAAATATACTCGCTTTTTAGGCATTGTATTAAAAAATAATATAACATTTTTCATTCTTTTCCCACAATTAATTTAGTAAGAACAGAGCCGGTTTCGCTCATTGCGAGAATTTTCAACTGAAATTTTAGCGATGAATAAAATCGGTCCTGATCTTAATAAAATAATTGTGGAATAAGTAAAGTACAAAAAATGTTTTATTATTTTTTGATCTAACATGTACTTGTTTAATTAGAATATTTAAATTATTTAAAAAGGCAATAAGTTTATTTAAAATTTAAGACAATAGAAATATATATTACGCTAAATATCAATTTGCTCGCAACAGATATTCACGAAACCGACTATGTATCGTTGCATTTGCTTAAATGATATTTATTTTAAACTAAATATGTGTCCGTGTCGTGTACAAATACGGCAACCCTGAATACGTAATGACATAATGCAAATACGATTTGTCGTCTATTAAATGCTGGCTGGTTACACCTTTGGCGCTTTACACGGCAAATGATGTTAATAACGGTCAGAATTTTCCCGGTCGTTTTTCCTCCTACGGATTGTATAATTGTATGGCGGGTGTCGAAATTATTCACGACGTCGTTTGTCCTTGTACAGGTAATTATACGCCTTTGAAGGCGCCGTGACCGGTATTCCGATCGCCATACACCGTATTGGCAAAAAACACATTTGCTTTTAAGTGTTACGTATTTTTTGAGTGGTTTGTTTGAACAATTGTGACAAATAGAGCTTAATGGATTGATGATGATAAAACGATGCTCCCGTTCAACAAGAATTAATTTTCGGCTTGAATGTGTTTTTTAATCACTTAGGTACCGTAAGGCCACTGGTGGCCGACGCGAATAAAGTCACAAAAATTGCACAATATATTTTTAAAAATCTTCCTGTGAGAATTCCTATGATATTTTTTTTCTTATAGCTAGAAGCATTTGTACTACGTCTTGAGCCTCCACTGTCTCTAGAAAAATGTCATTCTTGTTGAATTGAGGTTTTTTTAAATTGGTTTTTGATTTATTCGGACGGTAGATGAGATTATGGCTTAAGAATTTATAAACAAGTGAGTTTCAAAAAGTCTTCAAAAACTGTGAGACGTATTGCTTCATCATTTTATTAGGAATATTATTTTTTTATAAAATTCCAAGAGACAACTTTTTTTTAATCGAAATATAAAATTATAAGCATTTATAAATTCGGATTATAATAAAGAAGCCCGTAATAAACGTGAATCAATCCCTACTCGACTTCTTTAAAAATCAAGTATTGCATTGTAGTGAGTACTAGCAGAGTATTTCGTCTCACCTGTCCTCGTAGAGCTAAGATGGTTTTTCAAAGCCGCTTCGTAGACTCCCGCCATTTATGAGTCTGAGAAATATTTCGAGCCAAAATGAAACTACTAGAATAAATAATTGTTGTTCCATGAATCAGCTAAAAAGGCTCGGTGTAAGTTTAGTACCATTATTCACGTTGTTTTTTTTTTGGAGAAATAAATGATTCCAATTTTGATAACGATTAGGAATAACCAAAAAAAATATACGATACAATATAAAAAGACGTAAAATTTGTTATTCAAAAAGTGGAAAATATTTTATATTAAGCATAATTGTATAAAGAAATATCCGTGTCTCAAAGTTTAGTTTATAGTCTTGCGATCTCTGGGATGTAAAGATTTTCGAATATTCCAAAAATATTAAGATGATCCTGATTGAATCATTCGTTAAATCTAGTTTTATGTTCAAGGAAATTGTAAAAGAAAAGCTATTTAGACAATACGGTCACTGTTCTAGAGAGATTTTGTAAGTAAACTTTTTTACAATATACAAATGCACTTGGACATTCATGGAAACATTTAGCTCGTAATGGCTCAGATTGTAATTTAATCAAAGATGAAAAACTATAAACAAAAATGAGTATTAAAAAAATTACAAAATTAATGCTTTACGCTAAAAATTTCCACCTTTATATTTCTGTACTCTTTCTGTTCTCGTCCATAATAAATTTTATCTTTAAAGATGATTATTCTCCACCCCCTCTCATCCTTATCTTTCTACCCTTCACCCGCTTTAGAGAAAGCGATTAGGACTTATTCTGTTGTCAAGCTTCACGCGATGAGAAGTAATTATTTTCATTGCTTTTATGACTTTGCAGGTGAATTTATTATGTATATATTTATATTTATCCATCCACAGGTTGTTTATTTTAGTCATAAAATAAAAAATTACAAGAAAATAAATTGATTTTATTCCGCTAATGTTTTAAATATTCAGCCTATTGATTATATAAAAGGATAGGCACGTATTTCACATGTGGGAAAACTTACAAATTCCGTTGACTATGGTTCTGAATTAAGCCCTTGACTTAGTTATTGTTTGAAGTATATAGTAAGAAGGATTGCGATTAGGACGAATGAATCGATTCTTGATGATCCTAATTTAAAATATGAGCCTTAATGTGAATCATCCTTTCTTTTGACATGTGTTTTGGAGTGTTAGAAGAAGCAAGTTGATTTTTAAAAGGAAGAGCTACAGACAATGATATAGGAAAAAGACAATCATAGTTAAAGGGATTCAAAATAAAGCCAGTCAGCTCGAAACATCTATTCAAGAGTTGGAAATGTAGATAATTAATAACGAAACATTTTGCGTTTTTCGAAAATATTTATGTTTACAGTTTGTATTTGCAGAATATGTAAAAATTCTTTTTCTGAAATTGTCAATATTTTAAGAGATGCAAGCTTAGAGTTTACAAATCATTTTCTTTAAAAGGTTTTCATGGTATTGTATGTACGTAAAATTGCGTTCTAAAATATTTGACATATTGGTTTTTATAAATATTTTATGTTTAAAGTATTTTTAAAGTAAATAGATGACTAAACATCAACCAGAATTATAAAATAATAACTCGAGTTACTAATTTTTATAATGAAACATAATTAAATTTTGTTTGACTATTTAAATAAAGCATCCTTTGATACCGCCTGTAGGCGTGTTTGCTTGTAAGCAAGAAAGACCTCCGAGTGAACAACAAACGCAAAGTGAGGCGGGCATTTCTCGAAATTACTCAAAGACTAGAGAAAGAGTAAAATTTTACCGTGGAAGATTTCAATTAAAGCTGTCAGACCCTGTACCTCCTTCAAATCCTAACAAGATGACTGGATTTACATTTCGAAGGGACTGCTTTACTCAGCGTTTTTGAAGATGGTGCTATAGAATCGTTAAATATGTTTCCAGGCAAAATAATCTCAAAGGAAACGAAGTAATTTTAGAGACAAGTAATGGATAGATACTTCGATTATTTATACTGACAAATTGTCCGAAATACGATGGAGTAAAGATATTCAGTGTAGCGATAAAAAAAAATCTCGAAACTAATTTATTTAATTACAATTTTATTTTGATTATTTTCCTCAATAATAAAGAAGAAAACTATTTTTTCTTCAACCAATTTTATATACAGTTATACAAATATTAGTCAATTCTTTCTTAAAATACATAAACGTGTTATCAATTACTACAAAATTTGTTTTATGTTATAAGTGATTATATTGTACATAATTGTTGTTATACAAAACCTATTATACAATATATGTATTTTGCCTACACCATACTATTTTTTTTTATAAATATTGAATTTGTAAAAGTAGTCTAATGAAAATTGTACATCTCATCTAGGCCAGCTAATAAAAAAACCCTTTTTCTAATAGAATTAAGCACAGTGTACTTATAACGCTATTATAATAAACTTATGTAGAGTAAATTTTGTTTTCAATCAATAATTTTAACAATACTTATCGGTTGTTAAAAAGTGATAATTTTTACATTTCGCTATATTTTATTGTAGATACTCATTAATTTTATGAGAGTTAATACATTTGATCTTGAATTAAATTATAACGCATTGAAAAAGTTTTCAAATTATTCGTTATTTTTTTAATAAATTAATTTCCATACAAATTGTAATCAAATATTCAAAAGAAAAACAGTATAATTTATTAACATCTATTTACGAATACTCTTTTGGTCTTAGTGCTGTATAAACAATAAAAATATATTGCTTTATAGGAATGTGGAACAGCAACAATAAATTCGAATACGCTTTTGTTTATTTCATTTTAATTATAATAAAACGTAACACGTAAAAAAATCATTAGGATTTCGTGATAATTAAATAAACAGCGTCATCTAGTTGCTTTAAAACTAATTAATCTAGTAATTATCTTCGTATAAAAACTTTGATAGGATAATTATTATTATAAAATTTAATTGATAAATTTGTTATTCCACGTTATTAATGATACTATTGGATAACCTCACAAATGAAACGTGAAGATACTGACGAAACACATTACGTGTTATTTAATACTTTTGATACAATGGTTATTATTAGCTTGAAACATATTTTCATAATAAATGTATTATTCTAATCGATATGTTCATAGCATTAACCAATAGTGTGAAGCACATCCTTATTTTCACATATTCAAGTAACTGTTTGTACTTTTCAAAATCAGTCATTCACTTTATTTGCTCTTACTGTCGTATCTAGGTGCCTAAGCAATCAATCCATGCCGCATTTTCAATGGGAAGATTTAGCATGTTAAAAAATCACATTCTTCCATGCCATTGATTGTTTATATTTTAAAATCAATTTAAAAAAACAGATCTTTTGATAATCTTTGAATAAGATTTTTGTACGTGTATTTCAATACATTATTTATTTGAACCGTTTTATCTCGTTATATTAATTAATATATAAAATGAATAGATTTGTCGATGCCTGTTTTTCGCAAAAATAAAAATGAAACATTTTTAATTATTAATTTCATTAATTTCTTTGATACTTACTATGAAGTTCGTGCTACTTTTCTTCAGTGAAAAATGCGATCCTCTGTAAAAGTCATATTTAGTAGCACACATTTTCAGTGTATCAGAGTTGCAAAATTATGGGTCAAGAATATGGTTTCAAATACAGTGGAACCCCGATCTTACGTTTTCGCATTATACGTTTTCCCGCATTTTCTATAGTCCCGCATTCATCGTTTCCCGCATTTAACGTTTTTGTATACAGTCCCTTGACAAACGTAGAATCGGGGTTTCACTGTAATAACAAATAAAAAACGGACATCAATAAATTGAATTACTAATATTAAATATAATCATTAATAAAGTAACACAGCATGTTTAGGATAAAAAATATAAAAAGTATTAATTAATTGTCGTTACCGAACCGAATCGTAAATATTATACTCAATAAACTATTACGTATTTTCGTGTTTTTAATAGTTTGATAAGTGAAAACAAAAAGAAACTTATATTTCAAATCAATCAGGTATAACGTGACAACTCTTTTCCGAAACGTAAATAACAAAATATTTTCTACTCATATTATAACGGAATCTTAGGCAAGGCTTCTTTTAAGCGCACTTTATGTTAATCCAAGCCAAATTTGGTGAAACCTAGTAAAAAAATCTATAAGAAAGCACATACAAGGTGCATATAAAATAATTTCTTGATTGATAAGATTGATTCATTTAAAAAAATATTTGTTAGAATTTCAGTAGATGACTTCAAACAGTCTGAATATTCTTTTTAAACAGGTATATTTGGGTGAACAAGTTGGTTGTCCCACCACCCATCCGTTATGTGTGTGCAGCCGTTTTTCACAGCCGCCTTCCATAACGCTATACGATCAAGAAAAGAAACGAATTTACTCCTCACTTACTTGGCCCGAGACAGAGCTGCACGAGGTGTGTCATCAAGAAAGATAAGCAGTAGAATATAAAAAAATGTATTTATTACCTTGATATTTCTTGAATATCTTTGAATTGAATTGCAGCCACTTTATTTTTAGAATATATTTTTAGCTTCAATAGTTTAAATTTGAACTGTTTGAATTTTGTACTTTTCCATGAGTTTTGTCGCTTACAATATACTTTTGTTCAACAGTTCACTTCAGTATATTTATTCTACCGTTGATTCCACAACTGGAATACGATAGTGAGTATTTTTTTATCTGTAATTAAAATAACCGTTATTGCTTAAAGCCGGGACATTAAAAAAGAAAATGGTGGTAATAGAAAACACTTATATATTCCTTTCATCCATTCGCATGAAGTAGAAAAGTAGGCAATACTTAGCAAACGAGGGGAGGCGGTACTTACCTACTCGCTCAGGTTAGCTCCAGATATGTATAAGGGATTGGTTGTAAAACACTGGGGTTGTTAGGAGAAAATGGGGTGAGGATTATGGTAATTGAAAAAGCTTAACTTAATGAGTAGCAGTGTATAAGTACTATGAGTTTTAACGTCGTGTTCTTGTTTTCAGGGCCGCATTATGAAATCACTTAACTCGTATGAGTTTTAAGCCACAAAACCTTTTTTAAATTCTATGTCAAAATCTTTCAAAATTGTACCGATTTTTTATCTCACAATAGTAAAATTGACTTTCCTCGAGTATAAATTTGAATAATAGCGTGTCTATAGGATTACATTTTAAGCTCCCCAGACAGTGATAATTAATTTTATTTGTTTATTTCACAACGATCTTTTATAACTTATATGATCGATTTAACGTGGTGGAACACATATGCCTAATATTTAAGACTAATTTATTTGTTTGGTAAAGTTCCTTGTCGTCTCTCATTCTCATACAAAAAATCTCTTATTTCAAAGCATAGTGTCGATATAAGATTAAGAATGATACACATTTGGGAAGTTATTTCGAGATTCAAAGAATAAAAGATTAAGGTATGAAGGAAAGGTATTAAGAAAAGGTATTAAGATGCCAAATATCATGATTAAAAATAACGTTTTATAATATATGAATGAAAAAGTCGTATTTTATCATAATGATTTATGGAGGGAATGATAAAATTTTTAATTTAATACGCCTTTATACAAAACCAATGAATTAATTTTTTTATCGAGTATTCATTATAAATTTCATCGTATCAATTTAAATTTTCTTTTGTTTTCCCGAGCGAACAATAAGTACCACGAGCACCACTGCGTCGAGGGTCGTAATTTTAATATCCCTCCTAAGTAAAGATAACAATAACCGTTAAGGTTCTACCGATGGCGATTAAATTTGCGATGAGAACGCCATGGCTGATGCATTTGCGGTGTGCTGCTGATGCAGTGAGGAATTTTCTCATCTCTTATTATTTATTCATTATCGCTAAGTATCTGAATGAGGGTATGTAAATCTTTTAATATTCTCAATTCTTTCAGCTAATTTTAATACCTATCTAAACACATGAACATCAAAATATTAGATATTATGTTTGTGGGGTGCTTTGTTACAGCTACCAAAAATGTTGCTTATTGATAAAAATGGGATTAGACGAATGCATATAAAATGGTTTTGTATTAAAGGAATATTCAAAATGAAAACAGGTATGAATTTTCATGATTTTATGATAATTCTAATCACTGTTGACTGGAAAAAAATAGCAGTAGAAAGCATAACAATCGCTTCTATTTCTAAGCAACCGTAATGCAATTGGACGTAATTAATTTACAATATCATGATACATATTTTTTTCTACATAACATACGTCTCAAGTTGATTATTTTTTTTATCTTATAAGTAAGTTTTTAGAATATAAGTAGATTAAAGTGGCAATAAGAATTTTGGCTTCTAAATAGAGTACCAATAACTTAAAACTTTCAGTGACTATTTCGTATTGTAAACATGAACTGACTATTTTGTTTTAAGCCGTGTTATCCGCCAAAATATGTTCATTGTGTTTGCAATCAGCTGTTCGAAATTCTAGCTGTATTATTTAAAAAAAAAATCAAAAGCTGAAATTGTCTATATGATTTATTATAATATACCATTATATATTGTCTAAAATTGTATCTCTTTTCGAATGCTCTGTTTAATTGCATATTATTTAGACAACTCTCAACAAATATGAGTCGTAATAAGCTATTCTGTAAGCTTTATTGCTGTTTAAATCTTAACTATTTTTTTAAATTTAATTTTTATTGTCTTTATTAATTGTTGATTATAAAGGTAGACGTTATCGTGATGAAGTATAAATGCTTAAATATGATAATGTTTTGAATATAATTATAATTGTAATTCATCGAGTTCCGTAAATTTCAAAAGTATATATTTTCAGAAGCTACTTAAAAATAGATACAAAATTTTACAATATATGCCGCTGATTTGACTCTTTGTGTCAAAATAAAAATACATTCCGTCGTTGCCACGTGTATAATTTTGTTGTGTTCCATGTCAATCACAATGAGACGTTCAAAAAGTTGCCGTCGGTAGAATGGCGCCCGCTCGTAGAGAGCGTAGAGAGGCTTCGCCTAGCGAAGAGCCTACCGGCGTAGCGTTCGCCGGCGTAGCGCTTCCGTGCCGTAGTGCTATGATATGTGACGTACTTTAGATCGATAGAGCGAGCCACTCCATTGGCCGGGGGGCGTGGCCCGCGTACATCCCCGAGCGAGAGGCCGCGACGGGGAAGCGGGAGCGCGCGAAACTACCCTCGGCGAGCGCGTAAGTGGATTCGGGTGTTCGAGATTTGATACAAAATTACAACGATCCGGTTTAGATACGAACTTGATTGAAGCACTTTTATGGGACCTGTCTGTTTTATTGTCATCTGTGTGCATGTGTGCGCCGTGTGGATGTGGGCGTGTTGTGTGAATGTGGAGATCGTGTCTTGAGCGATATTGAATTAGTATTTGGAACAACTTCATTTGGAATGTTATAGCTCATCGTGTGGTGATTTGTATTTATTCTGTTTTATGTATACAACCAAAGCAATATTTTAGTCACTGGTGACATCATTATTCAAAAACAAACGGTCGTTAATACTTATGTTGAAAAAATCATACTAATACTACATTAATTTTACTCACAAAATAAAATCAAGGGGGGGGGGGCAGCTCAACGTTAGGTTGAGAGAGAGAAAAACATAGATATCTATGCCAAGGGTGGGCAAAATTTGGATTTGTGTAATCGAATTTAAAAAACGATTTTTGCTGACTTATGCCAACGTCCGCAGATTTTCCGCGCTGATTTACGATTGCGAGTCATAGCACCTTAGAAAAATACATGTTAACCATATCTGCTGTTTTCATATGAAGATAAATAAATTGTGAGAAAATGTTTTTGTCTTCTGTTTGCACTTCTAATTTCACTTTAAGAAATCCGTGAAACTTCAATTGATGGATTTAATGTCTTTGCCTTTTAAGCGCTGGTAATATATAAAAAAATAGGTTAATTGATTTTAGTCGATGTCACGATGTCGGAAGAGATTTATTTATAGTGAAATAATTAAGCAATATAATTAAAGAATCAGTGAAACAAAAAGTCGGGCAGATAAAAAATAGCAATATCGTCTCACATAAAAGAAATTATGCAGCTAACAATATTTTGGTCAATTTCTCGATCTAAACACAGCAACATAACCAATTACTTAACAATACTTTGTATGCGTTGCTTGAGTTGTTTCAACGTGAACAATGGTTTTGTAACACGTAGTGTGTATACATTTGGATTTGTCTGGCAATATTGTGAAATACAGATTCATTGTCATTTTATAATAGATTATTTATTATATTAGAAAGATCATTTTCTTAATTTAACACTTGGTTTTACTTGTATATTATTATTTACTATTTAAATCCAGGTATAAAAAAATCCTTCCCATCTTTCCTATCACAAAAAGTGACGCATAGTGACAGCGATTAGATAATCACTCGTCCTATCTTACTCTTCGTATCCCTACTCTCTTAGAAAAGAAGAGAGAGGTTCGGGAACTGAGTAATAATCAGTTCTCGTAGAAAAAACATATGTTGGGAAAAATTCCACGAGGAGTCCATATGCTCAAAGTTAGGAGCGGCCATAGTAAAAAATATATATCAATTCACACTACTAAAATAATTAAGGATTTCGACTCAGGATGCTTTATGGAATTTCAATATCAAATTTCAATTTTTTGAATATTGTACTTTTCCATGAGTTTTGTCGCTTACGACCCGGGGTTCAATCAGTCCAAGTACATCCGTGCACTTGAAATGTCTGAAGATGCTGAAAGGCGAAACCCGGGTCGTTAGCGACAAAACTCATGGAAAAGTACAAAATTTAAATAATTCAAATTTTTCTACTAAAATAAATAATATTTACTGAAGTTTGTTAAAGGTATTACAACTATACAAATAATATTGCTAATCTCTTGTTTTTTAGATTCTAATATTGTTTTTTATCAAACGTTTATTTCATTTGCAGCATACAATTCTTAACCAGCAACAAATCCGAAATTGTTCATTCTAAATTGGTACTACTTTGAAAATATTATCGTAATTTAAAATGCATTTGCAATATCTACGGTTGCTGTTTAGAAAGAGGTCTTGATGATACACTTCAAAATTTTCGTGTTAATTGACAAGTTTATTACAGCCCTTCTGTGTAATTTAAATAATTGAGATACAATGCGATATTAGTACTTGAAACATGACATTAATTTCTAGATTTCAAAGAGGGTAAGTATAGAGGGAGGAAGGGAGGGAGGGTGACGTCACGCGCTTCATATTTCCGCAGCGACGTTTGTGGCAAATGACAAACTTCCGGAAGAGCTGAACAAAAGTACACGGTTTCGAGATGTCCAGCCGTCGACATACGTGCGTGATTATAGGTTTGGGAACCCGCTATTTATAATGGCATTGCACGCACTGACATCTGGCGGCATTTTCACGGGCATGGTAAAAAAATGATAGTAATCAATAGGTACTACACATCGTGTATCAAATAAACAAAATTTGAGTCGTTGGAAAACAAATCCAGAAACTATATCAAACGAATACATTTCGTTACCTTGCTTAGAAAAGGTTCTAATTGACATTTTGGCCTAAGATGACCTTTTGGTTGGAAAAGCTTGTATTTACCGCATTCTATCACATACATATAAGATTTTCAGAATTATCTATGGTTGAATAACGGAGTTGCACTGCATCTGCACACTTTTTTTACTAAATTTATTTGACAAAGTTCTAGTATTTTTATCATTAGATTTTAAGATCATTATTTCTATCTATAATCTATCTTAAATAATGTGATTGATGAAAATATAATAATGTAATTCATGTTGTTTATCATTGCGTTACCTTACTTTGAATAGGTTCCAATCGTCATTTTGCCTAAAATTACCTTTGGGTCGAAATAATTTCTATTTACTGCATTCCATCATATATATGAATTTCAGAATTATCTATGGCAAAATAATTAATAATGTTAGCAGAATTCCGGAGTTGCACTGCATCTGCACACTTTTTTTACTATATTTATTTGACAAACTTCTAAGATTGTCATCATTAGATCTTTAGGGTCATTATTTATCAGCAAGAGTTGTGAAAAGTGAATTTTAATCTATCGAAACTTCAAACGCTCATATCTCAAAACAGTGTCAAGAGCAGCTAAAAACCTTTTCAAATTAAGGTGTCGATTTGGAGAGTCTTTCCATGTATGTTGATGTCGTAACTCACAGAAAAAAAAAGTTCTGATGGTTGGTATAACAATATTTTGAAGCAAATGCGAGAACGTATTATTCTACGTAACACAAGCCCTTAAATAAATTAATAAGCGGAGATAGTTTTTCTGACCAAAGACTTTTATCATTTCGCCAGATAATCTTATATATAAAACCGAAACGGCGTATGTATGTATGTGGGTCTGTAATTCTCTTTTGCATTATTGTTGCAAGCTGCAATATAATAATGTTTATTATTTACGTGAAGGTATTATTTGACATTTCTTTTACAGCAAATTAGAATTTTTCCTTGAATTTGGACATTTTAATGGGCGAGAATGGGGCTGTCATCAAATTAAATAAATTTTGTGATTTTATTTTAACTCTATTTTGGATGTTAGATTTTGTGATATAATTATGTCGAATGATATAACATTAAATAATTATTGGTCGCTTAGTCCGAGCGACGCCGGGTATCAATACTAGTATCATATAAACTTCAAACTGGTTAAATGGCTTCGGTTCAAACTTGGACTAATAATATTTAATTCTTCAATTTAGTTTATTTAAAAACTCTAACGGCTCTATTGGTTTGCCTTCATCATAGTCATTCATGAATCTGAGCAAGTTTTAAATTGTACAGAGCTTTATCGTGACTGAAGTATTTAGTTAGTCTGAATAACACACGTTGTTGCAGCGTTTATTTTTAAGCAATAATAGATATACATACTTGAAATCACCTTTCGATACAAATAGACTATTGAACTGACAATATAATTTAAATAACTTCGTTCCAAACTGGTTGTAATACAATGTATTGTACAATGGAATATTTTATATTTCCGTGGATTTTTCGTAGCGTTCCAAGAATTCCTGATTACAATGAAAAAGCAATTGTAGTATTCGTTCATAAAATTTTCGGAAAAAATTGAAAGCTACAAGAAACAAAACTACTAAAGAGCATTACCGATGATTCAATAACAGGTTAACATACAAAGTAACGTATCGGTATTTTAATTCATTTATCGTTTTTTAACCATTTGATTCTCAATTTTTAGAACACGTTTCATAACAAAAACCGTACTCATATTTTCTTCAAAAAATATGCTTAAAGTAAATAAATTATTCGTAGATTTAACCCGTTTTTAACGCCCACTAGCAAATAGCAGTAATTATATTCTTGCGTAAAATAATACAGTGAAAATAAACAACACACAAAAGTCATAATAATATGAAATATATGCTGCCATTGTGTTGATGTTGCCTAAACTACAAATGAACTAAACCCGAATTCAAACACAGAAATTCTTAACGCAAACATTATTACAGTATAAACATAGGGGTTATGTATACTGGGTGACCAGGATATGGCTTCACATCGAAATTCGGAATTTTATTTAATTACTCAGACCTAAAATAAACGCATAGCCAAACAAAAAACTTGTCTTTTTTAAGCCATTTCCATTTCCACACGGACTCATAACTCAACATAAGTTAAACTACGTGAACAGTTTTTACTCAGTTACTCACTCTCAAGCCCTCTCTTTTTTAAATGTATGGATGGATAAGGCTTGGACTGGATCTCTCATGCCATCCTCAGTTGTCCAAAATATGTTACTAATTGCATACTTAAATCGATTCTATTAAATGTAGTATAACAGCATTACATCAACTATGCTACGCCTTGTTTTTAATATCAAATGAGTGGGATGAAAATGCAGGCATCACCGAAATCAAATACAAACCATTTTTCAAAAATATGTTCTTCGAAGTAGAAATGAAAAATAGAAAATAGCTTTTTCAAAATCTCAAAATCAATTTTCAGTAAAAAACAATGATTCATAACCAATATACATTTATCGACAAGTAAATTTTATTCATATTCATTAGTAGCTGTACATTATGAACACCCAGTTAATTAAATAAAACGACTCTTTTGGAGTGACCACAAATTTTGTTTCCATGTAAAATACACGAGAACATTTATAACATATTTGTTTTTCAACATAATCAACAGAAATTTCATTTTACTTGAAATAAAACAATTCATAAAATAAAGTATTCAACATGCCGCATTGGTTAATATGGCGAACGCTACGTAACTTCCAAAAACACAAAAAAACACTTACGAATTAGTGGAAAATGATTGTACCAAATATAACACTTATTTAATCAGTATAATTTCAAATTCTCACAAAATTTTAATTTCCATCTTTTTTATAAAATAATTGTGGTGTTTTAAAATATTTTGTATTAGTATTTTTTATTTTAGACCCATTTTATAAGTCTACATAAAAATGATTTCTAGCAACCATTATATCGAAACCTTACTCGTGGTATAATCACAAGATCCGACTTGTCTCGGTTTCTTATGAAACGTCTAATCTAAGCCATACTAATATTTTCGATGGTTTCGGCGGTAACTTTGTGGAAGTTCATTTTAATATAAAATTTAAAATAACTTTTGATTATTCCACGTATTGTAACTAACTGTGACACGTGTTTCGCCTCTTTCAGAGGCATCTTCAGACTTACTATCGCAAAGTTTCCTTAAGTAATTAACTTACTTAAGCAAACTTTGCGATAGTAGTTCGAAGATGCTCTGAAAGAGGCGAAACACGTGTCACAGTTAGTTACACAATACGTGGAATAATCAAAGTTATTTTAAATTTTATATTAAGCCATACTATGCTATTTAGCTCAAGACTTGATAGATTCAGACAGAGTTTTATTGTATTGCAACGACGGAAAACAACAATAATGTCATGTACATATATTCGGCTTTAAACCAAAAAGCAGTACAACCGAATAACTAGGTATCAATTGAAAAGGTATTTAAGACTACAGTTAATAATCGCAATTTTCTTTGACATGATTTACCTGACACTGTCACAAGGAAGTGAAAATAAAGGTTACCGGTTGTCACAAAATATATTAACTTCTGTTCTCTAAAAGTAAGAGCTTAATCATTCCGATCAAAATGATATTTTTATTCATGACATGGTCCAATTAGAATTGTGATTTATTCTTTTCAAATATTGTGCACTTCTCTTCTATTTTATGGAATTATTAATTGGCGATTATGTTAAATACATTTTTTGTATAGTATAAAATTGTTCACTCACTTGCTGGGCGAAGTCGTTTCGATTAATATTTATTTTTTGTTGAATAAACATTAAATATTTTTCAACATAACAATTTGATCAATTCGGAGTTCTAATTTTAAAGCAACTTCGACTGCTGGTTTGTATTTAGTCATTTCGGATAATATGTCCTGTGAGCGTTCACGATGATTGATTTTGTAATCGTGAGCGATATTCAAACAATGCATAATAACCCTGTGCTATTGGAGTATAATGTGTTGTATACACAAATAAACCTTTAATGATCTTTACCTACACTTATGTAATATTATATTTGACTTGTACTTTACGGGTTATTAATCTATTTAACAGATTATTTTTTTAAAACAATCACACTTTACAATCAAAAAATACACAAAGCGTGTCACAAAATCTGTCGCTATAAATATTGAGCTAATTTAAATTTGTAATGCAAACTTAGATTAAAGCTGACGTTTATGACATAATATTTACGTATCTTTTTAGATGTTCTCTACTACCAGATTCATAAATTTCAAAATTAAATATTTAAGTGAGATCTGATTTTATATCACACAGTAAATCTGTATTTTTTAGAGACGTGAAAGACAGACAAACAAAATTATAGTTTATACTCTAATTACTCTCTCAAGTCGCCTTTTCCATGACCGTCTCTCATCCCGGAGTATTTCATTATTGAATTGTACGTCTATTTTATGAGTATAATTGGATTATAATCAGGAATATTTAAGGTTAAATAAATCAAATTAGAAGCATGTGAAATTCATTTAAAATATATCGGTGTAATTTATTTTCTTGGATAAAATTTCAATGGTTAGTATTTAGTAAACCTAACTAATGAAATATAATTTTGCGTAACTTGAGACCGCGGTACGCTTTTTTAAATCTTCGTATATAGGTTATTACGTTAAACTTTAATAATACGGAGTATCCAATTGAGCTTATGCATTAGTAATCAGCGGTAAATATAACATGGCGTGTAGACTTTGATAGTCATTACAGTATAATGTAGCTTTCATTAAAACGTATTGCCATTATAAAAGTATAAAGCTTAAATTGATATTTCTCTTCAATATTCTTGAATTATGTCTAATAAAAATTATCAAAGTGATTGTTTGTTTTTGTTAAATTTAATTTTGTATTATCTATGATCGATTTATTTCATTTTACCTGTGTCTAGTAGAAAAATGATGTCATCGATTTATTCAAAGAGTACGGATAATTAATTACCTTCATATTTTTTTCACAAATTCTTCTTTCCCGTATTTCTTTATATACTATATTTTGACTGTGAAAAATAATTGCAGAACTCTTGAAAAGCTGTCACCATTGCAATTAATGTTTACCAGCCGCTTTCTATGCATATACAAACTAGCTTTATTGTTTGATAAAAAAATCTGAATATAGGCTTGTTTATTTGTTTGAGTGGACATGGTCTTCGTTAGTAATCGAATCCATATTTTATTGGTGTAACAACACTTCTAAAGTTTTTACATATTGTGACAAATTCTCCAACTCATAATTATCATATAAATTATTTTTAGTTCATTATTATTCAATGTTTTTATTCGTCTCTTTTTTATTTCTTCACTTATTGTATTGCATATATAATTAAAAACAATGCAACGGTTTTATATAACTTTTCACGTGGTTATCGGGAAACATAATATATACTTTCTTGGATTGTCTATTTTTATTTAAAACTGTCTCAATTGAAGCAGTTGCTCAGAATATAAAAGTTGATCATATTGATTGCACATATTCAGTATGTCAATCAAGTACAATTAATTATTAAAAAAACTACATAGACAACTCGTTAATCATCGATAAACGCATGCAAATAATAAATATGTATATTTTTTTAGTTTGTAGTTTAATTTAAATCAATTTATGCATATTTCGAATGATCGATTTCGAAAAGAATATGTTAGTATTAACCATTCGAAACATAATTTCCCATCGAAGATTAATAGTAAAAATATTCAAAATTAACTAAAATGTATGTCTTGCTTTATATTCTATAATTATATCGTATAAGAATAGAAGTTAGCATTGGCTTGTGTCACCAAATAAATCACAGTCTGTTCTTAATAATGGACGTATCTCGTAATATATAGTTTGATAGGCAAAAAATAAATTATTCAGGACATACGGCTGAAAGTCTGGCTTGAGTACTTTTCAACAGTTTGACTTTTTGCTGTCGGTTGAAATGAACGAAACTACTCATAGTCGTTGTCAACAATGAGATACCGATAGTTGTTCCACTTTTTTATCAGATGAAACATTTGCATCTCATTCTCACAGTAGACATAGCACTCTAACTTTGTAGAATTGTTAAATTATAAAAAAAATACTGATTATTGGTTACGGCTTCAAACCATATTGAATTGTGTAGAGCTTGGATGTAAGATGTATGTACTGTGGACAATTTTGTCTGACGAAGAACTATTATCTTCTTAACACAAAAAAGATTAAACCATACCCAGTTAAGTCTCAAGAATTAATAAATCTTTCCAATATTCTAGCAAACTAATAATAATGTGGATAGCAGAGCAAATCGTATGATATATATTAAAATAAAAATGATCCTTCTATGTATAAGTCATTAAGTAAATCTAGGCATTATTTTTATTGTTGTATGTAAATACACATCGATAAGTCGTATTAACAGTTACTTAAGCTGATGCTAGGTTAACTGCCATAACTCTTATATCGAGTTTTGCTTGAAATTATAAAACTTGGTTGGAAAAGTATTTTTTAATAATTTTTAACTATCCTTATTTCAAAATCCGTATACATTGGGTGTGTGCCTTAGTAAACGTTTGTTATTTTTCGGTATTTCGTTTACCACGCTAATAAATACGCAAACCTTGTGATAACAATCAATTTTCAAATCTATTGAGGAGTTGCTGGAAGGAAAAAAGTTATATATTGAGGAGTGCAAAGCGTTAATAGATGATGATGACTACAAAGTTGTAGATTACTTGTAGAAAGCTAATCATTTTACATCTCGTTTTCAGGGTCTAATAGAGGGAGTGAAACGATTAAATATCGTAAGCTGTAGTTTTTTTTATAAACATTCATAAATGGAGTGAGAGTATATTCTAAAGGAATCACTGAACATACAAATGTGAAGAAAGAGGGCCGTTAACGGGAAATGTTTAAAAGTTCATCCAGTCACATTATACGTTCAGTATATTATTTTCATTGACTGAAATAAATATTTTCTTCTTCATTTAAAAATTGTTTTTTTCCATGACATATAAAGCAATAAAAAAATTTATAACCGCTTAGTGGCGCTGTATTTTTAATTAGATTAATGCTTATAAAACTTAATGACTATCAAATTAAAAGGTTGCAGATCTCTTGATTATAATGTGTACGGGTAATAACTAATGTGGAAATTCATAAGGGGAAATCGTGAGAAAGTTTGCAGCTGGACACTTTTTTATTCTGAATTTGAATTCATTTCTACATATATGGAGTAAGGAAATTTTCCTTTTTGAGTTCGCTCGACCACTGTCGCATAGAGAATCGAATTTTCGTTTGATAATTGTTATGTACGATAAATATATTTCTACCGTCGATCACCGTGGCAGTTGGATATTTTACATACATAGAACATAGACTATCACTTTTGAGGTGTTCACTCTTAATACTTGGTGGAATGGTATAAAAATAAAAAGAATATCTCATAAAATTGAAAATAACTTTGATTACTTGATGTATTGTGTTACTAATTGTGACACGTGCTTCGTAAAGTTTGCTTAAGTAATGAAGCAAGATAGATTCTAATATTTTAAAATGATAAAATTACAAAATAGAGTTTGGGATTTTTCCTTTTTACGGGAAGCAAGGAAGGGGTTATAGGCGAAACACGTATCACAATTAGTAACGCAATACGTAAAAAAATCAAAGTTATTTTTAATTCTACAAAGCTACCGCGGAATCCATTGAAAGTAGAATAACTAATTTTTAGTACTCATTCCACATTAGATTTATTAAGTACAGGACCGGGTTCACTCGTGCATTCACTCACAGCTCACTCACAGCATTCGTGTACTAGATAACTACTAGATAAGTATTTTAGTTTTTATTTGGGATCTAGTTGATAGGTATTTCATCATAACTATGTTTAATGACTAACATTGAGAGATACACTATCTCTTCATCTTTTCTATGATCATAACTTATATGGAAAAATATAAATTAAATATAATAAATTGATTCCGATGAAACACATACAGTTAAAAAAGAGCCATCGCCAGTACAGCAGTAAAATGGACGGATTAAGTATGAACTAATGGCAATGTGTAACGAAATGATTTCTTGTACTTTTTGATCGGTTACATTCAATTTGACCTACTTATTGTGACTGCCGTAATTTGGAAAGGTGGTTTTTTTAATTATTAATTATTTATTTTCTTATTTACAATAAATAATATCAGCTTCTTCTTCACCTAAAGTAAAAATTACGAAGTTTTTACTTTACATCTTTGTGTCTTAAAAAAATATTTATAAATAAATTTGTATTTTTTTCATCGATTTGTTTTAACATTTTAGTAATGAATCGTTACTAAAGAATCCTTACGTTATTTCGTCTGAAGACTCGTCTCAAAGAGAGAAAACGCGTGTCACTAATTCGACACCTTACTTTGAAAAGGTTTTAACTGCTCTTGACATAGTTTTGAGATATGAGTGTTTGAAGTTTCGATTGATTAAAATTCACTTGTAACAATGAGCATGTAAAAATGTTTCAAATTACTTATTTTAAGCATATTTTGGCACAACTATTGCTGAGAAATAATGATTTTAAAGATCTTATGGAGGATCTTATGTCAAATAAATTTAGTAAAAAAATTATGCAGTTGTAGGTGCAGCTCAAGAATTCTGCTAACTCCGTTATTCAATCATAGATAATTCTGAAATTCATATATATGATAGAACGCGGTAAATACAAGCTTTTCCGACCAAAAAGTAATTTTAGGCAAAAATGTCAATTAGAACCTTTTTAAAGTAAGATAACGATTTTTTAAGCAATAAACACAGTTATCAATTTAATATCGTATCAAAATTTACTCCCATGGTCTCCCACTGCCACTACCACAGCCGCAACCAGTCAGTTTTATAAAAATTTGAAGAAGTGTCCGCCATTTTGTTTAATATCATCAATTATGAGACGTTTACCCAATTTAGTGTCACTGGATTCATTTTAATCGCAATGGTTATAAATTAATCGTTATTCACGTAATAGTGAACGGATGAATGGCGCGGTTCTCATGTACCGTGGCATCCTTAAAAATTAATTCTAATCATGACCTCTATTTGCACAAGAAAGTTGGGCTTTCAGCACGGCAGAGGCAGCGTAGCTCGCGGCTAGAGGTGAGACCTCAATAATTAAACGATCGCGCCGGTAAATTCAATAGGGCCCGTCTCACCTGAGAGCTCGTTGCCCTCATATTATTACCAACTCAATTATGTACCTGTGCTTCAGAGTATCTTAAACCGTAGTCCTCCGGTCCATTGCCAAATTTAAGGTCCCACACACTTCTAAATGCTATCGCGAAACGTCAATTGTGTAACTAGGCATATGTATGGATATACATAATATAATATTTTTTTCACTCGTACCATTGATCCTTTATAAAAACTATTCTTTCAGAACAATTAAATTAATACAAGGTTAAAATCAAAGCGAGCAAAATGACGAGCTTAATCAACTGATAAAAATGAGCGGAACTGGTCCTGATCCAATAAATTTTATGTGGAATAAGTACTAAAAATGTGTTATTTATTTTTATTATATTACCATTCCAACAAGTATTGACAGTGAACACCTTAAAAGTGATTACTAAAAATTTGTTATTATTTTTATTATAATGGCTTTTCACGAAGTATTGATAGTGAACACCTTAAAAGTTCTTTATAAATCATCAGCAAAGTCTTTAATATAAGTATCATATACAATATCACAAACTCTCACATCATCTCAATCTAATTAAAGCAATACTTTTAGTTTAACAATATTGAGGCACTTAAAAAATTAAGCCAAATTCAATTGTAAGCATTAAAGTTACGTCAAGTTTCATTTCCAGCCTAAATAACATGTGTTAATATTGTCTAATGGCGAAAAGTTGACGGATGGAGTAGTTAAAGAAAAGTAAGTAAGCGTAAGTGGCTTAGTATATATGTAACCATCAAAAATGTATAATTGAGTACAACACCCATCAACCGAATAATGTCTAATACTTAATAGTTTAAATTTAATCGAGTTTGAAAAAAAGAATACTTTATATTATTATAGTATTGCTACCCGGCGTCGCTCGGACTAAGCGACCAATAATTATTTAATGTTATATCATTCGACATAATTATATCACAAAATCTAACATCCAAAATAGAGTTAAAATAAAATCACAAAATTTATTTAATTCTCGCCCATTAAAATGTCCAAATTCAAGGAAAAAATCTAATTTGCTGTCAAAGAAATGTCAAATAATACCTTCACGTAAATAATAAACATTATTATTAATATTAAAAGCCGGGAAAAGTTCAGTAGAAGACTAATTTATTACATTTTGACCATATGTCTTCGCCGATAAAAATTCAAACATATTTTCTTTCATATTCGTTTTTATGGCAACTTAATGACTAACAATGCAAAATGGAATTACAGACCCATAGACATAAATTCGCCGTTTCGGTTTTATATATAAGATTATATCATCTGATATCACAATTGTTTATTTTTTTTACTTTAATGTGAATGATGTATATATATATAGTTAAATTTAAAAAATATGAAAAACGTTTGATATACCTATCTTTATGAATTTTAAGTATTTCAAAACTACTATAAATAAATAATTATGTGAATCAAATATGTTTACAGATGATTGTCTAATTATAAAAACCCGTACGTACCGATGATATATTGCTCAATCGCATTATAATAACGTAAAAATAATTATAACAGTCTTATATGAACATGTTTATATTAATATAAAAGTTAATGAAATGTAGCGATGTGGTTAGATGGAATCGGGTTTATGATTTAGATTTTTCCGTACATGCTATTAATACAGTTTAGGAATTTATTTCCATTAGAAAATGAATGAGTTAATTAAACGCCGTATCCTAATATTTATCATTTCAAGTGAGTTATCAGAATTGCGTAAATAACCACACAGTTAACGTGTGGTTGGACGGCCCGATCTACGAAAAAGTTTGAAGAGTGCTACGAGCTATAGATAGAAGCTTGTCGTAAACCGTCGAACAGTTGAGAACAATGCATGGCCTCTACGCTTTACCTGTTCAACCTGTCTAGGGGTTTTCATATGAGAAGCACAAACTATGGAGTCACGTTATTATATTACCTGCCTACGACAGCTTTCAATAATTTAGTGAAGATTGACAATGTGGCTTTATTAAGCGCAAAATCATTTGTTATTAAATGAAAAGTCAACATAATAAGCCAAGTTTACTATGTATTTATAACTTTAACTATAACTACTAATTAGGTTGTGATACTAGTTCTAATAAATTGAGCACACATTTTTCTATTTTTATTATACAATACCTAAAACTCGGGGCTAATAAAAAAAAATATACATTGTTTTACAAATAATGTTTTGTTGTTGCTAAATAGTGGGTAATTATACGATACGATTCAAGTTCTTCAAATTAAAATAGAAAAGACAGACTTTTCGGTAGACTAGTAATAATACTTTTCAAAGTGATTATGACTGATGAAATAAAAATTTGTTGAAAATGATTACTAGTTGAGTGTTTTTTAAAGTAAAAATTTCGAATATTATTATTTATTTGGAAACGAAAAGTTGTACTTATTTTAGAGGAAACCAATCAAAGAAATAAAACTACTTGTCCTTATAAAGTAAGAATTAAATAAAGAAAATACTGGTAGCAAGCGAATCATTATTTTGTTACGATTTCTTACATTTCAGCTTCACCAAATGCCATTGTATTAAATTGTTTTTATGTAAATAAAATAAGCATATAACATAATTATATTGAAATATATTGATTTAAAACTAGATATTCTGATGACAGAACAACATCGAGCATCAACATCGACATCATCAACATTACGATCTAACATAAAAAACGATGAGATTGATTTATTGTGGTGTAAAATTGATGACTTTAAACATTAAATGTACCCATATAATATATATTCGGTTAAATAGTTGAAAACTATCTAGGCTAAGTTGTAGTCCGCATTCAAATGTCCAACCATCGTAACTTTACTCGAAGCCTTGTTTAATAGCATGGAAAACTTTACGTTAATATTCATTTGAATTGATTTCACAGTCTATGTTTTGTTCTGAATGTCGAAAAAGGACATTCGTTCGGCCTTCACGTTTTTGGCGCGACGTTAAAAAAACTATATCCTGGAGGTAAGTGCTCCAGTAACAGTGACGTCCGCAAAACGGGGTAATTTTTATAAAATAAATATATTTATGTTTAGTTACTTTATGTTCACTTTGACAACTGATTTTTATAATGACTCTATCTTAAGCTGTACGTTTATTATAATTACTTCGGCTAGGTTTTGTAGATTCCAATGTATGTGAATAAGTGTGTTATACATTTTGAAGTTTGAGTTTAAGTTTTGAACACCGGTGAGTACCATGGTCATTTGATTTTTGAGATAAAATATATAATTTATCTCAAGGTAAGAAAATAAATCACTCTCAGACAAACCATTTATCGGTGTGTTTGATAAAGTAACAATGAAAAAATGCCACAAATATAACGATCGTAAATATTAAAATTCTTAAACTCAGTACAATCTCATAACGTAATTCTTACCCCAGTGCCTAGGTCCTGGTGTATAACGTTGACTTTCAATAAACAATACAAGCTTATTCAATGAATATGTCAGTAATTATCATAGAAAGAAGGCAGTAACTCGCAAAATTTCTGAAATTGAGTTATGAATGACATTTGATAAATATATTTAAAAGCTAGATATGATTCTCACTTTTATTGCAGTATAATAATCAAAATATTCTTAAAAATCCGTGAAATGAACATCTGCTAAAAGTATAAGAATTTCTTAGAATTGAGGCAGTCAATGCAACTTCTTACTGCTTGCTTTTAAATATATTTGTTCATTTTTGCATCATTCGCTTTATATAAATTGCAAATACTAGATCTTCATACCACACATTATCGTTATCATTTTTCTGTAAAGTTTGTCAAAAACACTCACTGCCTTCTTACTTGCAAGGGCAGTATATTGGTTTGACGAGGCCCATGTGTAAAGTTCAGCTTAGTAATTTATTTCCTAGCTAAAATAATGATGTCTGAAAACTGTAAAATAAATTGTAATATCGTATCATTGGATTGGTATATTTGTTCATACACCACTGCTTCTTCTCAAGATTAAAAACTTTCAACGCGTAAATCTCACCTTCGCCACCACTGTCCGGCAGCAGGTAAGAAATCGTCCCCCAGGCGTCATCAAATATATATAGAATGGTGCGAGTCCCCGCAACGCGCTCCGGAGCAGGGCCTCTGATAAAGAATGCATGGCGGAGCAACTAATGTGCCCGCTGACAGGCTCCACCAGGTAGGACTGGTGACTCTGCTCTACCCCCATCTCCAGCACACGACACGTTGAGTCAGGGTTGGTAAAAAAATGTATCCGAAAATTTGTCCCTTGGTAATCTATTGTCCCCAAATCTTTTGACGTATAAAGTCACGAATATTATACATGTATTGAAAACTTGTAGATAGCAATTGGTAAAGAACCGTCTATGAATATTTTTCCCTTCTTTTATTATGTACGTGACCCTATTTTTGACCTTTTTTTCGAGTGTGCAAAATAAAGAAATATATTCATTTATTCTAAGACAATAATGGTCAAATTTCGAATGTGTACATTTTCTTAATTATATAATATTTGAAATGTTAACAGAAATTACTACATTCTTTATTTTTTAAGCCCTACAAATAAAATCGATATTAGTTTCAAATTGTATTACACTATAAAAATGTATCTCAAATTATCATTTACTCAACATTACAATTTTTTTTTCAAGAAATGATGATAGATTTCGATATAAATTCGCAATGAAAAATCGATATTCTGATTTAAATAATAAAGATTAATCTTTTCCATATTTGAATGGTCATTATATAGTAATTATAGTGATGATTTTATCAAATTCAAATAAATCAGTAGTTAAATTAAATATGGAATGTTTTTTAAAACATTGTATAATATGTATGTCAATAAAATTCTTTGCCATAGTTTATAAATTCAAAAAACCTTCTCTTAGGCTCAATTAGAATACAATTAGTATCAAAATTAGTGAACTAATTATTAACTTTGTTTTGCTTTACTATAATTGTCATTGCAAAGCTAAATAAAAATACTGTACATACATATATATCACTTTTAATGTGTTCTCTGTCAATACTTGGAAGAAAGGCATTTTTAAAAAAAATCCACAGTTAAATGATTAAGATCACGACCGGTTTCACTCATCGCGATCAAATGAAATCATCAGCAGCTGTAAATTCTGGCGATGAGCGAAACCGGTCCTGATCTTGATAAATTTACTGTGTGATAATTTCAGCAAATGTCTGTATGTATGCAGAAAATTAAAGCATTTTATTAACAGTGCGCTTTTCAGTTAGTCACTAGATAAATAAGCTTGTTTATTCAATGAAAGTACAAAAAGAAACGTGACCTTATTAAAAGCTTGTAATCTGTAAGTAAAAACATACGGTCTTACCTTGAGATAAAAATGCAGAATAGCTGTGCCAATTTTTTTTTCACACCGCAACGAAACGGTTAACAAGCTGCAAAATGTGAAAAATCTTTATTTATATAATTAGCTTTGCTTTATAATTAAATATGCCAATTATCCTCCCGTGTAAGCTCCACTTTTTTATGGCCGTCATTGTGAAATATTTTTACCAAGGGACATGTTGACCGAAACCCGAGTCTGCTAGTGTGGGCGTGTGTGTGTGTCTGGTAGCGCGACTGTGGTGATGTGTATGTGTTTGTCAACAAGTGAAGCGAAGTGAAGGTTGCCCCCACCCCCAAACGGGAGTATGCATCTTTGATGAGCCCCGGGAACTCACGGGACAGTGGTGGAAAAATTTTATCGCACCGAAAACACCGAGACACCACAGGGTTCAATCACACGACTCTTTCACACTAAAATTAAACCAACTGCTATTCATATAGATATGTGAATTAAAAATATTATTTATTTTATTCATCGTGCGTTTTAAAAAGATCAATCATTAAAATAATATTTTTTTACTAAAAAAAACTGTTTTCAAATTGATGGAAAATTTCATTACAGTCAGTGAAAAATTAAGAATTGAAGACCCATTTTCTGCATATAAACCAGAGGGGGCAAACTTTTCGGATGGCGGGCCAATTCCAAGTATTCAAAATGAGCAGCGGGCCGCAAGTAAAATACCATTTTTAGATATACATCCGATCGTTTTTTACGCGATACATTGGTTTCAAAAAATGGCGCACATAAAAAAATCGCGGAAAAATGTATCCAAAATACAATAAAAAACAAAATTTTTTTTTCAAATTCGACCAAAAAGAATTTGTCTTGAATAAAATTTTTAATTTATATACCAAAAACATTCCCAATTTCATTCAAAAATAATATTTCTATCTTCAATTCGTATTTAACTCTTTGTGATAAAATTTACGACCGAGAAACGTGCTATTCAACGATTTTTATAAATGCATCGTGTTTAAATAAGTTTCAGAGCAGAGTCAGCAATTACATCGCATGTGTTTGCGCACCATTTTTATTGTAGTAAGATAAATCTCGTAGCTATGAGGAAATCGTCCAAAAAAATCATATAAAATCAAAATTACTGAAAAAAGTCGTGTTAAAAGGGGACCGGTACTCTATTTATTATCACGAAGAAAAGAATGAAGCTATTTCAAAGTTTGAAAAATTTCACTTACTAATTTTGTAGATGATATTTTTAAAACTGCTTGTTAATAGTCATAGAAGAAGATAGAATCAGAATCTCTGGTCACATTTTTCGTCCAAAATCTTTAATTTGGTTGAATTTTTCTGATTAGGAGCATTGTAAAATTTGCAGATTTCTTCGCAACAGTTAAATTCTCAATCAGTGTTACATTGCAGATAAATAATCTCAAGTTGTGGCTCTGTCGATACAATATCAATCAATATCTATTGAAAATGGATCGTGTACTAGCGTCAAACTTGTCTCAATTTTTCGAAAGTCACCAAATCTTTGTGAAGAATCGTCATTCAAAGCGTTCATAATTTTACCATATTCTTCAAATTTATATTCTGGTATATTCAGCAACTTCTTATTTGAAGTAATTGTTAGAAACAACTTTTATTCGATATTTGTTGAATAAATAACATAAGTTTTAATTGAAGTCCATTAAAACTTTTTACCATATCATGGACGCATATTTATGTCCCTGCAACACGGAGTTAAAAGTATTTAAGTGAGTCATGATGTCCAGAGTAAATGCAAAATCACAAATCCAGTCATTATTAGTTTATTCGGGAAAGTCCGTAATATTCTTCATTTCCTAAAATAAAATAATAATATCTTCTATATCCCAAACTCTTCGAAGCATTTTTTCCAATCAAAGCCATCGAATTTGACTGCGAAAAGGAATATATGTATACTCACTCAATATCTTGAAGAAAACTAACTTGTCTGTGGTTCAGGCCTCTCGACTGTATTACATTGACGAGTTTTATAATGAATGCATGATGTGACGTGTCCAACTTGTAAAACATTTTAAACAATATTCGTTGATTTGTAATACAAAGAATTTTAATTAAATTGTAATCAGCATAGTTTTCGCAAATTTTATACCGATTTCTCTTTAACTCTTCAACAATTTTCCCGTTAAACTTGGTGCCCCGTCAGCTGTAAACTTACCATCTTGTTCCATTGTAAATTATATTTTCTTAAACAATTTTTATCTTTTTCAAATATATTATCTCCTGTTGTTTGGTCTTTAAGAGATTCCATGGAAAGAAGCTCCTTATACATTTAAAATTAAGAAGAACACCCTGAAAATTAATAACGGTGTGGTATCCTTTTGATCGTTACTTTTGAGTATGTACCATGTTATTGATTCAAGTATTGTTTGTAATTGCTCATTTAATTTTTTATCAATAACTTGAATTTTTCTTACTACAGTTCATCGAGATAAGTTTATCTTTTAAAATTTAAATTCTTTCTTAATTTCACTTAAATATTATTCTATCACTATTATATACATATTACGATATAATGCAACATTACTTGGTAATGTCATATTGTAACGAGATTTAAATACAATATGATTTATAAATTGAATTTTATTCAATATAAATGCATCTGAATGTATAATATGTTTCATTTTTACACATGCAACATGTAAGCCTGCAAGATTGTGCCATCCTGGGAAATACAATACATTCAATAAAAGCTTTTATCTAATTCAAGAATTTACTTGACTTGAGAGATAATTTTATTTGATAAAGAATAATCTTTTTGATTTACTGGAGGAAAGTCAAAAAATCACAAATCACGTCAACAATGTAATTTAGGGAATTAACTTCTGAAGGTAAAAAAATACCTCATCCTTGTCTGTCGGAAAACTTTTCCTGTCTTAAGTGCGCGACAAACTGAGACAGAAAGATTGTTGAAGGAGTCAAAAACTTTTCGGATAGGAACGTTGAACAAGCACAGGGGAAGTCTAAAAAACAGAGAAAACGAGAAATATTCAGATAAGTATCTAGGTACGGGGCGAAAACTATTTCGTACTTGTATTTGACCGCTTAAAAATCAGAATTTATTTATTTTAATACAAAACTAACCGGTTCTTAAATTTACTATTATATAGTAAGGTATAAGTTACATAACACTTTCGATGCTTTCGGCGGTAACTTTGTGGAAATTCATTTTAATATAAAATTAAAAATAACTTTGATTATTCCACGTATTTATTCACTTTCACTTTCAATACGTGGAATTACAATACGTGGAATACAGTTATTTTAAATTTTATATAAAGTTACATAACGTTTTTTTTCTTGTTAAACAATCTTTAACGACTCTTTCATTTACTCCTTTTAAACTTAAAAAAAGTTAACTAAATTATATTCAGTTTGATTTGTCTTGACATTAGACAACATGATTTTTTTAAATGAATTAAATATCTGAACGTGTATAAGAATCACTTACCAGTATGTGGAATTAGTTTGTAAATACTAAAGTCACCAGTTAAGAATGATCGAGATGTGCGAAACCGGTCCTGATATTAATAAATCTAATGTGGAATAAACACAACAATTTTTTTTTATTATTTGTAATTCTTAAGTAGTTAGGATGGTGTAAAAATGTATGAAGATGATCATAAGCTTTAGCCTATCAATCTTAAAGCGTTACCTCTATCGCCTTCAGGACGATTTCGCGCTAGGCTAGGGAAATATGTTTGTATGTTGAGGATTTTTGAATAAAAACATGGTAAAACATTAGGTAAATTATGGATATATGGTCACGGGACAGAATCCCAATCCTCTCGAGCTAAGCACAAAAAATTTATACATAATGGCTTATAATTTTATGTTTTGACTTTACTCTTTGAGTTCTTGTGGATTATTATAAAATGTGGAATCAAAATGATTAAGTCTGAAGAATATTACTGATTATTCTATGAGTTTTGAAAGAAGAATTTGTTTTTTAATATTAGCCTATAATAAAATTATTCTTTTTATTTTAAACAAATAATAAAATTATGTGACGGTCTCTATCTGTATAATATTATAATTTGTATAGTTTGTGGTTGCATTTTTGCTCCTGTAAATTAAAACAACTCGATTTCATACTTATTGCGAAATATTCTTTAGGGTCTTCTATTATAATAAATTTAAAAATTAAAGACGTAACATTTCAAAAAAATCGTATGCCTTACAATCATTTCATTTTATGTACTTATTTTTCATAAATCTTTACAAAAATTCTGTCCCGTGACCATATATTCATAATTTACCTATACCTGTTGAAAACGGTTCGGCCCTGCACTGTCGAAAGTCAAGCGTTTAAGACTGTGGAAAGTTGAACGCCGCGTGACACTCTGTCTTTCATTATTAGATCTGGAGGCGGCAAGTGACGTCACCTGGCCCTGCCATAAATTGTCCAACACATTTCACAACTCGATTTGGACACTTTTCTACCCCCAAATCACTTTACAACTACAATAAACTCTTGAAGACAGCGGACGTTTTGCGGTGAAATTGGTTCATTTTATTTTCCTCCATTACGCAGAGGAAGGCATTTGTAATAATTACGAAAAAGTGTATCTTATGAATACAGCAGAAGTATCTTTATTTACTGTAGCATTTTTCTTTGAATTTTCAAAATGACCGGTATCATTTTTTGATTACTCTAGTCTTCAATATATATTTTTTTCTGACAAAGAAAGTATCCAAGCAATCTGTCAAATGCTAAAACGATTTTTTACTAAAATTTATCGTTTCTGTATATACTATGGGAAATTTGATTTTCAATACATTTGTATGCTTTCCAGTTGAAACAAGTTCAAATCCTGAATTTTTTGGTTAACATACTGTAAGTCAAAGCATAACATTTTGTATGTAAGTTTTTGCAAGAACGGCGATGGTAAATTTTATGTATCAAGTTATATGGGCTATTTACTGTACACAGTATTAATTTGCTTAACACATCAATCGGTAAATAATTTTAGAAGTCAAATTAGCCGTCTAATTAATATTTAACTTTTTGAGATAATATTTGCCGTGTTAAATTCGGCAATGGAAAATTAAGCTTTCAACTCAAATATGAGCACAAAAAGGCCGCATAGTAAGGGTATTATTCAACAGTGTATATCTGGAACTAACGGTGAAGGTATGTACACCGACAAAGGCGCATCAAAATACCGGGTAATGCGAGATACTTTGCCACCTAGTTGGCAATCGACCGCCGTCAAACATACGGAAGCGAAATATTTGCATAAAGTTTGCGCCGGTCGTGGCAGTGCGTCGGGTTAATAAGCCAATAGAGCCCGCGCGGACCCTCGCCCGGAGCCCGACGTCAAAGCAGCCCTTTGGGTACTCAGCGATATGCAAATTTGCTCTGCGGTAAAGGTCCTCCGGGCTTTTGTTATGTGCACAAGAGACTAATGATTTCTGGGCGGCACCACTCATGTCACAGAGCCATCAATTCGACGGAATATACATTTTATTGTGCGATCTATGCGCCGTATTCACGATTGGTTCGCTCCTCATATTCAATAAGACCATGACTTTCATATCTGAAATCAATGATTCAAAATTAAAAAAACAGTTTCAACTACCTCGTAAAAGTCTATACTTATCTCAAACTATTTCACATGAATTGCTATTAGAGACTAAAATTCGAGTATCGAATGCTCGTCCATTTTTCAAGTACTCGATATTCGAGTATTGTTCAATATACGTCATTTATAAATGAAAAGTTCTGTAAGAAGTTGAATGAAATTAAAATTTGAGACATTTAATTCTCTATTATTTTTAAAATATATTTTTTATAAATTGAAAGAAATGGATGAATAAAATTAAATAAGCTTAAAATAAAATTTAAAACAACTTTGATTATTCCACGTATTGTACTACTAACTGTGACACGTGTTTCGCCTCTTTCCCAGGCATCTTCAATCTTACTATCGCAAAATTTGCTTAAGTAATTACTTTCAGTAACTTTTGTTTCATGCAAGACATATTTTTTTGTAATCCTAAATCTATCAAATCTTTAGAAAAAATCACATCTATTAATGTTACAAAAATATCCAAATAAAATAATTAGTTTTAAAGTGGTCACTGCCAATACTTGATGGAATGGAATTTTAATAAAACAATATTAACAAATTTTTATTACTATTATTTATATTAAAATAAAATGTGTTTACTAATATGTATTGTGTCATAACTACTTTTAAAACCATAATCGCCAAAAACAGATGAATGCATTAAGTAAATCAATTGAATAGTATTATCTTTTATAATTAACGTGAATGAAACGTTAACGATATTTTATAATCGTTGGTAATAAATTTATTTTATAGCCATAATTGAAAAACTATTTTTTAAATCGATAAAAAATCATTAAAACCATTTGAGTTATTGAAAAACACTTAGGACGTAAGTCGTGAAATATTTTCCGATGGTTAATCGACTCCCTATTTTCTTAGTTACTTAGAATTTGTTGAGTGAAACCAGTTATATTTTGAGTCTGATTTTCATCGTGCTTATATAGTATTTATTAAATTTATCGAAATCAATAATAAAATAATATAACATCAACGTCGTCCTGCTTAAAACAATAAATATTCATGTAACATAATTGTCATTTTCTACAATATCCACAAAAATATACATAAATAACATCAATAGACATGTTCGTTTTATTCAACGTCTCAAAAAGTCTAAAAATGGTTTTAAATATTTAAAAAAATGTACAATAGTCTACAAAAGATAAAAATGAAATATCTTTGTGACAGGAAATTGAGGTCAGTATTAATAATAAATATCTTGAATTATTTATGAATCCGCGAGCTTTTTTTTCATTTTTTTTTAATATATTTTGATACTCATAATAATAAATTATGATTAACGCTTTGAATCATTTTAAAGTTATGCAGCATTTTAAATTTGAAACGCTTTTGAATTTTTTAATATCCCACATTTCAATTGTTTCTTATGTTCAAGTTATTGTATTGAGAATAAATAATGTATTCAAAGTAAATAATTTAAGCAGTAGATGGCTTAAAAGTAACGATTAAGACGAGTTCGATTACTCCATGAGTAATGCTTGTGAGGCCCTTACTCTACCCTTTATTTTCACTCGTGTGCCAAAGATATAGTTGAAACTATCACTAATGTGTAAGCTGGCATTTCTTGGTGGTAAGGTGGAAATATTACTAATAAATAAAACACATCTTTGTTATACTTCCACATATCATTATCTGATGATAATGATATTAAGATCAGTCTTGATCTTTATAAAATTACACGTGGAAGTAGTGCAAAAAAATGTGTTTTATTGACTAATAATATTAAAAAGTCAATTATTGTTTTTATGTTGCCAGTCAAAATCAAAAATACTCTTTTCCAAGATACCATAAGCTGTTTTCATTTATTTAAAAATCATTTCGAAATCTTTTTGGTTTCCATTTATTGCAACCAAGTATGTCGATTTTTGACATGAATCATTCCATAGTTATTTTTTCTTACATATCTTAAAAGATATTGATGTCTGAATTATTTTCATCTCTACTAGTTCTCCTCAAATACTATTTTTCTGTGTATTCGTAATGTAGCTGCATTCAAAGTTTCTTCATCGCTGTTATAAAGCGCATGGGAACTAATCAAAATAAGCTAATGTTTAATGAAACGTAAAAACTTCAAAGAATATATTTGAAACCACTCGTAAATAAAAGCATTTATTTCATAAGACAATGTTTTCTATGGACGAGTAGCATGCGCGATTTTAAGGATCGTACGTTTTTAATCTTGAAATTACTATCGAAAATATAAAATTCATTCAATGCTCTATCATAATTGTTTTTGGCGCATTATAACAATCTGGCAAAAGTGTCATAATGCACAATATACAGGCAAATAGAAAACCAAGGGTAAAATGTCGCTTTTGACAGAAATATCGGTTCATTTCCTTCCACTCCCCTCATACTTCCCCAATTCTACCCCTTTCACTCTCCCCCTTCTTTGTTGAGTTTTCTTTGATGCGGTTAGGCAATTTTATATGTGGCAGTTAAATAATACCTAGGTATAACGTAGACTGCCTTTGAGCCAATGGCATTGCATGGAAGTCATTGGCCAGGGATCGAGTGCCTTATTTTGTATTTTGTAAATAGTAAGTGTCATAAACGAACCAATGTTACTCAAAATACAATAAGATATTCAAAATATTATTATGCAATTTTGACTGTTATCAATTTGTTTACGTCAAGTAAAAAAATCATTATTACCTTCTACCCAAAAAATATTTTCTGTCTTAAATATTTATGTAACAAGCTATTTTAAATAATAAAAAACTTAAATTGGAACCAGTTATATATTACATTGAAAAATAAATAGATTTAGCAGTTTTGGAATAACAGTGTGAATTCGATTGCAAATAATGATGGTCTCTAGTAATTTTCAGTCTTTCGTGTTTTACCACGATAATAAATTAAAGCATATTGAGTATTTATAACGATTCTATTTTTTTATACAATGCATTTGACGAGCTTATCAATATCTAGCTAAGAGTCCGTTGCAACCTCTTTTAATAAAAAAATAGTGGATAAAAATGAAATATTTAACGTTGTAATTCTATTTGTAAAAAAAGAATATGACGTAAATAAAAAAATAATGGGCTTTAAAACGATTTATCTGAGGCAATATTGGCAACGAATATTAATGTATACATTGTGTTTGTAGGGTCTGCGACAGCTGATATAGCCTCACTTGACTTCCCGTTCCGCTTCCTGCAATGGCTGCCAGCGAGCGATGAAAACGTAGCTGGAAACAGAAGCGAGTAGATGCTACGCCTCTACGCCGCTATGGGTTTGGTCAACCAATCTTTAGTTCTTCCCAGACCCATAAGCCAGTGATTTTTAATGCATCAGTTCACCTATGTATTTTTTTTTAATCTTTTGAGCTCAATAAGATACCAAATAATTAGTTTAAGTATTGTAAAACAAAACACCAAATTTTGGTTAAATATTTTTTTTTCGCCATACGTCAATGGCCAATCTTTAAAATGGTATTATTAGTAGATTTTTACAAAAAAATGTGTTGAAACAACTTTGCATCTGTATATTTTCTTTAATACATCAACCGACTATATTTTCGTTAAAAAGCTTCGGTTTTTTATGAACCATATAAACAAATATTTTTTATATCTCCTTTGCACCGAGTTAAGATCTTTCAACCAGTACTACTTTTGTGATGATAAATAAATATTTGCTGAGAAATTATTGAACAGAAATATGTTAATTATTACACTTATTTTCAAATGTTATTAACAGTAAAACGCATTCTTGAATAAAAAAAAAGTTCTGCAGATAAAATCCGATTAAGAATATAAACAAATTTAGCACCGGTTAAATTTAATATTTTTTCATCGTAAGCAGCTTCACTTTTAAGGTGTTCATTGTCAATTATTTTGCGGAAAGGCATTATATCAAAAAAAAATAGTAAAACATGTTCTGTGCGTATCCTTGAAAATTCTCGCGATAAGCGAACCCGGTCCTGATCTTCATGAATTAATTTTGGAATACTTATTAGTCTATTTGCTTTCAGTGTGATACTATTTTTTTTCAGGTGTTCGATTTAAACATACCAACGATATACTGTTCACAATTTGCTAACAAAATTAACCAGATCATGAATACACTGCGAAAATGGAGTTGAATTTACATTTGCGTACCTTGACTTGAGATAGAATGTTGTAAAAGAGCAGCCGTGACACAATCGCTATAAACCCGAAATGGGTGGTAAGGGGATTTGAGGACACGTTCAAATGTCTATCCCGAAAAAAACAACCGGCTCTCTTACCCCTACGACTTTCCCGACAAACCATTCTAATAGTTATTTTACTTCCAATATACACACGCAATACACGTCAGTGGCACCAGTAAAGTTGAACATATTCAACGATCCATTTGTTTTTTTTTCTTATTACCACGATCCAGTTTTTTATGTGGAACCCACATAAAAAAATGGATCGTTCTCCAACCACAAATATTATACATAATTTAATTATAACGAATTGACAGAATTTTTATCTTCAGTCAATAGTATAAAGCACTTAGCTCTATCAACTACAAGCTAAAATTAATTTACTTAGCGCAGACTTGCGTAAGATTGAACTATAAAATTTCTTTATAAATTTCCTAATACAAATCGTACGCAAAATTATGAGAAAAAATTCAAAATGTGATTTAAAATAGCGTGCAGAATAGAAGTTTCTTCAATAAAGATAATTAATTGATACAGTTTATATATTACAACAACTATTCAAATATAAATATCTCTGCATTTGACATACATACTACATAGTAGAGACATAGTAGAGAAATCTCTTTTTCAATAATTGTAACTGAAAAAGTACATAGTACTTACGTAAAATAAACAATGAAATAAGCTTGAAAAAGACTATAATTTTGATAGATTTCGCTGACTTTGTGAGAGTTTATTTATATAAAAATATAATTACATTCATACAATCGTTATATCACATAATATGCAACAAATAATGACACTTGTTTCACCACTTTCAGAAGCTTATTCAGACTTAAAGTTATAGTTAAAGAGATAATTAATCTTGAATGATTTCGTCTAATATGATCATTTTGAAAAACTTACTGAATTATCTCTCGATTAAAATACAAATAATACGAGATTGTCGATAAGAATAAACTTTAAATTCATTAGTCAAAATTTTGACATTGATCATTATTGTATATTAAAGAATCAACGCCAATATTTCGTCAAAAGGAAAACCGCTCCACGTTTTATTTTGCAGTAAATGGTTGTATTTTATTTTTATTCTACATAAAAAAAGTGTATCACAAAATTTTAATCTTTTCGATCAACATACGATAAAACTTTTTTTACCGTTAAGAACGAAGTTGAGAAATGCATGTAGCTATGTATTAACATGTTCAAAAACACGTTTATCGCAACGTATTGTACACCACTTCTTGGATAAAGTTGGCGGTAAACTCTAAGAATATCCCCTCGGCGCAATATACTCAATAGTTACATATAGGGATGTCAAATGACTCGACATTTGTATTTCTCGAGTTAAACTATAATAAACAGAGACTTCGGGTAGTCCGGTATTTTTAAATACAAAAAAAATAGTTTTGCAGATACATAATGAAATAATAATTAACATTCATAATTTATTCAAGCAGTACGTGTGTATAGCGATTCTATTTAGAATATCGATATACACGACGCCAAACTTAAATTAAGTAATTATAAATGTATGGTTAATATTGTTTATAACGCTTTTCAGTACATCGTGTATAAAGCAGAAATGAAAACAAGCCATCTCTAATATCATCAAGTGCACCCTGATTAAAAACTGTTTCCTTCATTAATTTACGAAATATCTTTGGAATTTATACTTTTAATAATGCTATTAATTTTAAAACGTATTTTTAAGAATATGGGTATTTGAATGAATTTTTTTGGCATGAAAAAGTTTATTGCTTTTGAGGTATACCAAATTACTTATTATTTTATCATGTATTTAATACTACTTGAAAAAAATAATTTACAAATAGAAAAACTTTTTTCATCTATTTCTTTGGTCAACTTTAAAAATAAGTCCTCTAGTTTGTAGTAGTAGTGTGTTTCTGAAATATGTATATATTGATACAACATAATGGAAGATTTTCGTTTTAATTAAAAAACGATATTAACCTACAGAACTCTTCAGAGATTTATTGGTTTTCTAGAAAAATAATGTTTTGATACATTTAAAAAGAACGAAAATATTATCATACCAAATATAGAGCTCTTGATAATCGGTTGCTACATTTTCGATTGCACATCACTAGCAATTCTCTTGCCGCTTTGGCAATCCGAATCCTAGTCGCCGGTGCGCTACGTATAAAAGTTTCTTGCCACTGCAACCTTAAACACACTAACACGGCTTCTTTTGTTGGGGTTATGATTGTCGCATGAAACACCTCTCCCCAACCGATTTACATTTCTCCTTGCTATTATGTGCACATACATACTTTATGTTTGTTCATGGAAAGCTCTCTAGAATATTGTTGCAACTGTATGTACATCTGAAACCGCTGTATAATGATAGGTTACAGGCATTATCATATACTATAAAAAATGCATATATGTAATCTGTTTGGTTAGTCAGAGCTAAAGAAAACGTCGAACACTTTTTCATATCGTGTAAGGTTTCTGTAAAAATTGACTTAACATAATTTTTTACACTCCCAAAATTGACATTTTTAAAGATTAATTTTCCAATTGTATCGACACTCATGTATGTCGTATTACTTTAATCTCTTACCACCCAATTTAAACAGCCCAACCAATTCTTAAAGTACTTTTTAGAGTGATAGTGGAGTACAAAATATTGGACAATAAAGTGTTAGTTCAAAACGTTTCGCCTAAATAGGATTGAGAGCGGACTGTAGGACTGAATAATTAAAAAAAAACCTTATGTTTGTAGTACTATAACTTTAATTATTTTGTTATATAAAAATAATATATCAAAACTCTGAATATTGCAAACAAAAATATATTCTTTCAAAATTGCAAAAGTATGTGAGTAACGAAATCTATACGCATTTTCAAAACAATAGGGTCATTGGTATTCAAGTTTATTTTACAAGAAGAACAAAGAAACAAATGAATGGTGCTTTATAGTGTTTATTTATTATGCTTGTAGGGATATTTTTTATTGTTTTATTATAAATAATGCTTTTTGTATTGTTAGTAAACAATAATAACGCTTAGTATTTGGAGCAATATTGGTCTCTAGCCGCTTAATTGAAAGAGTCTTAAGGGTTGTTAATTATAATAAATATTACCAAAGTTCTAAAATAACGACAACTTTTCAACAATACTACTTAATCAAATACTTACTCGTCCGGAAAAGGAAGATCAAGTGAATATTTTGAATTTCATTCGAATATATTTTTGGTAACATATATATATATCATTAATTAATTAATTAATAATCGTAGAAATCACATGGAACAATCTACGCTTAGTTAAAATAATAAAACATTTTTATTACTTATTCCACATTGGATTTATTGAGATCGGGACCAGTTTCGCTCATCGCAAACAATATCAAATGATAATAAATACGAAAATAAATCGTTTGTCTTGCTTAGGTTTTGTATAAATAGCCCTGAAAAATTGTATTTTTTATCAGTTGATAATGATGGCGATTAGAGCAATCTAAATAAATCCAATGTAGAGTAAGTACTAAAAATGTGTTATTATTTTTATTTTAATGCTATTCGAACAAGTATTGACAGTGATCACGTTAAAAGTGATCATTCTTTACCTATTTAATGATCCAAAACTGTGTGTATCATATTAAGCCAAACGAATTTAATATGATCAGTGAATTTTCTTTTGTTATCCACCTAGAAAACGTTCGAGACCAAAGCATTAAACTCATATTTATCGAATAGAATATAGCTTAACTAGAACTAGATAGATTGTAATGCCATTCCACCAAGAATTGACAGTGACCACCTTAAAGGTAATAATTACCTATTTAGAGACAAATAATGAAAGCTTATTGACCATAAATATAAAACAAACTTTCCTCTCATCCATCAGAGGTGAGTGTTTATATAGATATACTAGACTGGTGTATCGAAAAATGTCGGGTGTGTATTAACTCGTATCCCAAATTGAAATATATCTAACCGCAATCAAATTATACTGCACAGTGCGTTGTCGTAAAGAATCCTATGTCCGTATAGTTCGACATCTCAAAATGACAATACGATACGTATTTTTGGCATTTACGTTTATTTTATTGTGAAGAATCAACCCATGCATTGCACGCACTAAGAGATATTGAGTTTTCTCCCTTTCTGTGTTTTAAAAACAAATAAAAAATACACATACACATGCGTTACTCTATTGCAGGGGCGCGGGTTATTTATTCTGCAGTATATTTCCCATATACTAGGAAAGTATTTTTCCTTTTTATTCTCACTTTGTTATCACAACTCATAGATAAAAGACCTTACAAAATCGCTTAAATTAGATTTGTACAATCTTTGAGAACAGGATTTTAATTTACATACATATTTCAATTCATATCTTGTAACAGTATTATTCCGAAATTATTAATAAGGTTATATGACTGGATAGATATTTTGCTAAGTTTTATTTATAATACCTTGGAAAATACATTTGCAAAAAGCAAAGCATATCTGAAAACTAACTGAAACAAAGTTCACTCCTCATAAAAGAATAGAAAAAATGATTCTTAATAGATATTTTACTTTCTTAGAAAAGTGACATTAAAAAAATGGTTTTTAAATTATTTATTTGTATCTTTCTTTTAATATTTATGTTTCGATTAAATTGAAAAATGTTTATAAAAAAAAAAAAAAAAGATTCGTATATTAGTTAAAATCAAATTTTTGAAAGTAAGTAAGTATCTTTATAAATTTTTGTCAGTAATATTGAATGAAATTTTTAGAGCAGTGGAAAATAGTTGTAACGATATTTAGTTAACTTTAAAATACCCAAAACTCTAACTTAATTTAATGTGTTTATGTATAAGACTAAAAAAAATTATAAAGTCTTACATATTGTATTCTCCTTTTTTGGTAACTACGCCTCTACGCCTCTACGCCGTCTGAAAGTTACAAGTACGTATGTACTACGTACAATCTACGCCGTAGAGGGTCTCCATTCGGATTCCACCCTTACAATCACCTCCCGTTCTTTCAGGTTAAATGCGTGCCGCGAAAATGAAAGCATGCATCGCTAACATTTTGTTACTTATCTGTATAGTGAAACCGTTTTGTATTACAGGCATGCTTTATCAAAGAGCCGATCTCATAATACGGTCCACTTGTTATTTTTTAATACAATAAGAATTTAATACAAAGAATGATACTAAAATAATAGTGCCATTTTCAAGAGAAGCAATATTTTGGACCCTTTTTTGAAATCTAAAAAAACAGAATATTTTTCTACAAAATGATATGATAACACAATGTTTATTTACTATTTTTGACTCGTTTTTGCATGCGCCAAAAAACAGAAATATAAATCATTTATATGATTAAAAAAATAAAGCTTAGAAAAAATTATCTTTTACTGTATTTCTGATGTTTAGTTTATAACGATAATAGAGTTAGTAATATTGATTCGAACCATTACGTTATCACAACAATTTTAATTCAGATGCGTTTTGAATAATATTTTTATTTCAAAATATGAAATACAAAGCATCATTTAATTTTTTGATTAAGTCAGCGATTACTTCGTTTTATTATGAAATTTAATTTATAACTTTGTTATTTCACGTATCGGAATACGTAGAATGACAAATATACTAGATTAATTTGATGCCATTTCATTCCATAGTAAAAAAAAATGCTTTCAAGATAACTAGTTATTCTTCGTCAGTAAACTATTACATACTTCTTTTTTAATATATATAAGTGATGATTTATATTCAATCAATGACTTTTAATAAACAAATGTATTCTTAATAAAAATAATAACACATCTTTAGTACTTTTTCCACATAAGATTAATTTCATCAGGACCGGTTTCGCTCATTACGAGCATTATCAATTGATGTTTTGATCAGTTGATAATACTCGCCTTGTGGAAAAAGTACTAAAAATGTGTTATTATTTTTATTATAATGCCTTTCCACCAAGTATCGACAGTGAACACCTTAAAAGTGAGAAATGTATTCTTACTCTTGTAAATATATACATATAATATCTGCAACTTACTGAATTAATTTGTTTTATACTTCATACCACTTCTTGAATTATACACTACACTATAATGTATAAGTTATAGGACTAAGGTGGCTCTGATAATACGTGTAGGTATACTTAAGTACCCCTGTCATGGAGTAGAAGTCAGATAGCGGCAGACCTACCCCTCGCTCTTTTTTCTCCCAACATTCCCACAGTCCTGTTTGCCCTACCCATACGTTTCCGTTCAGTGGATTTTTTATGATTATTATTTTCTTTTATGAACACCGCTCGGCTATGCTGAGAATAACAATGAGACGTTGTAGTCGGCGGTATATCAGAGGACTCACGAAACGCGAGTGATGTCGGGAAATTCGTGTACATTTGTTGTATATATATATTTTTTTTGAATTACTTAAAACCGTCTCAGATATTGAATTTATACGCTATCTTGCTTGCTACTACATAAAAATTTATTATTTATGAATTTTGAATTTTAAATATTCTTTTACTTCAGATCTAGTATAGCTGACAGTCTTCCAAATATCTAAACCACATTAAATATAGGATATAAACTATAATTTAGATCGTTCTACTATAATTCTGAATTTTTTATGATTTTTTTCACTAACAACCCGGGTTTTACCTTTCATCATTTTCATACATTTCTAGTGCACGATTGAACTTCAACTGTCGTGTACTACATATTTTGTATCGCTACTATTTAAGAATAAAATTAAGTAACTATGTTTAATATAATTAATTGCGATAGTAAGCTGGATGAATAAACGAATATTTTGATAATAATGAGTTTCAATGTATTGGATTAGTAATAGAATGGTAAATTAATTCCAGCATAGAAATGACGATTCTTAATTGATATTGAAATTCCATCAAGCACCTTCAGTCAAAATCGTATCAAAATTGTATCTTAATTTCTATCTACGAACAATTCGTATGTAGTACGTATTCGTTTTTAAATAAATATTATGATGCCGATATCTTTTTAATTCAAATTTTAGTAAATTAAGTGCTTTATTATAAGTTATTACTGGTAATCAGATAAACAAAAAATAATTTTGTTGCTATTTATCACCCGCCTTTTACAATTCAGTGAACAATTTTGCTTCCATTTAACCCTCAACCCGCCGAGGGAATTTCTAGTATGCGAGCTGCAAGTGCTTTCTATGAAAACAAATTTGTAAGTATATGTTGCTTTACCTTACAAATTTTGGGTAATTTTAATAAAATTCGGAGGAAAATAACTTATTGTTGTATGTACAATACATGCTTTAAAATTTGAGTATGAATGAACTCAAGTATAAGTTAAAACAACTCTTATAACAAATGTAAGGAAATTATATAAATATTGTTATTCGTTTCTAAAATCTTATTTTTTACTGAATGAATGAATATACAATCAAAATTATTTCCTCTGAAACTATTTTACATTAATTCCAATTACAAATTTTATATAAATTGTCAAGATTGAAGCAGTAAAATTTTGAGTAACACAAAAAATAGCATAAAACAGTGCATCAGATTCGAGGCTTACAAATTACATTAAACTAAAGAAGTTATTTGCCACTAAGTTAACGTTACATATTTATGGATAAAAGTATGCGCATGGAACATAATTTGACAGTTATTATTACATTAAGAAAATCACATATTTTTATATGTAAATCCTATCAACAAAAAAATATTATTTGCAACAACTCAAAAACCATCCTCGGAAGAATCAAGAATTATCACCGTTGAAAAAACGGAATTTTACAATTATATTACAATAAAGTGATAATATTTTTACGCTAAAAAAATGATTTCTTTGAACTAAACGCAATAAGGTGATGGTAGTGGACGCTTTAACCGTATATATTTTTATTTTTATTATGGATAAGAGGGAAGAATATTTGCGTTATGTCCTGTCATTTGTGAAACTTTTCTTCATAAGCAATTGTATTATATTTAAAAATATCTCCTTGAGTCACGGACAGTCTAATCATTTTCTTACATCATTCTTAAACTAGTTTAATAAATAAATTTAATATTTATCTTGATTTATAAATTAAAATTGTATTCGATTATAGTGTGTGATTGAGTAATGCAATCTAAACAATTCAGAATGTAATATCTGACGGCGCGCATTTAAAGGGTTACGAACACCTCGCACTGCCTCCTACCGTGGAGTTATGTTTGCTAACCCCCGAAGGTTTAAGGTCTGCTTCCGTATATTACCGTAAAATTGTTGTTATGTTGCGAGGTTTGAATGCTTTTTTTCGTACAATTTAATGAAATAACCACACGGTATAGGTGTATTTGATGGGAACATATTATTTGCTCTTATACGTACAAATATAAAATTCGGTAAAAGCCAAAATGGCGCAACTTACATTATTTGAAAATGTCATGGAAGACCAACCCAGAAGAAATCTCATCCATTTTATTGACTTTTTTTTAATTGTTGACTTCGTATTGTAAGTTAGATTTATATCAATTAAAAATAAATTATTTGATTATAGAATAGATTTATTTGAATTCTTTTTCTTACCTAGATAACTGAAATAGGAGGCTATGTATATATTGAATATTTCATATAAAAATATACTCAGGACTTCTTTTAAATTGAAAAAAAACAGTCAGTTATTGATTTTATTTTTATACTGAACATAGTTAATGTTTTCGTATATTACGAAACACGTTACATTTCCACTGCTTTTTCTTTTAAAAAAAATATACTGAACATTTCATTGGCTCGTTAAACACTTGTGTTAAAAACGCTTTCATTTGTCTTCAATTATTTCTTCATAATTTTTAGTCGAGAAAATGCATTATGGAGATTAGAGAATTTAATAGAAAATATGTAGTAGTAAAAGAAAAATTTACTTAAGTAAATTACTTAAACATACTATACAATACTAAGTCCGAAGATGTATCTGAAAGAGGTGAAACACGTGTCAAAATTAGTAACACAATTCGTGGACTAATAATAAAGTCTATCAAAAAAAAACCACTCAAATGTTTCGTATGAAAATAATATTCAATTGCTTGGTTCAAGTAATTATATAGGTGCAAAAGCATAATTTCCGCATGCCTTATATGTACTATGTAACGTGTCATACGGTTCTGAATAAACGCTATACGATACCATCTGACCTGTACGGTTTGTTTATGTATCAAAAAGGAACGCAGAGCGTGTAATAAACTGCAACGCTTTGAATCATAATAACATACCGATAGATAGTAAAAAAACACACTCGCATAAAATAATTACCGTATAACCACGCCGCTTAAAATAATCTGATTTTGAATATTACATAGAATACAATGTGATCGTTGAAAACGTTGTCTATGATTATGACATTTATTTTACGCATTCATGATTCATTTTTGGCCGCTGAATAAGATGAATAATGCAATATTCAAAAATAGAGACACGATAAGCTTAATGTGTTGTCATTATATGACAAATAAATATTGAATTTTTCAAATAATTGCGGACAGATTCGCAAAAGCGATGTGTGAACGTTTGCAATTTGTGGAAAATAATTTCTGAAAATTCCCAGAAAGACACCAGATAAATTGTAGCTTCATAATGATTTTGAGAAGCTATGTTAACTATTAGTCGTGAAATATTCAAATTAGCCGAACCTTTGTAATGAAAGAAAGTCATTCTTACACCTTTATTGAATTATCTAAAGCGTCACGAATCTCTTAGTTTTCCACTTTATAACATAGCTTTGTCATCAGCTTTAATATTGATAAAATATGGGAATTCCATCCAATTAGAACTTATCCGGTATTAGTTTTTTTTCGTAATGCAGTGATATGATCAAGTGAAACAATCGACTCAAATTGTCAAAGTTATGCATCTTTTTGAATCTTTATTTGAACGTTCGACTTGTTAGTATATCAATCAAATAAGACCGAGAATTTAAAAAGTAAGACATACTCTTTTTTTAGAAAATAATTAACTTTGACTGATGAGAATAAAATTGTATTTCAAAGCGATTAGTCTGCTTTTCAGTAAAAAATAAATTAATGGAACTTATATACTTTACAATTGTCTGTAAACGGTTTTTGTAATCAGTATAAAGGTTGTCCTCACGAAAAAGTATCATTAATAATAGATCGATCTTTATGGGAAAAAATAAAAGACAAAAAACACATATTTTTTATCATTAAATCGTTCAGAATTCTATCGGAACGTAGAGTTAATGGAACAAATCATGCCACGATATAGCTGATAGTAATATAACTCGGCGAACTAAAGCACCGACATGGAAGCCCATTAATTCAATGATTCGGAAAATCTCTGTCACACTTATAGCGGAAACACATCACGAAGGTTTCATAAACGCAATATGGACATAAAATCACAGCTTTCGTGCATATTGGAAAAATACACCGTAAAAAATAAACGACAGGCTCGTAATTAGATCAGTATTACTTGAATTGCAATGTTTGAAGTTTTCAGATAGTTGTTTTGTTTTATTATTCATAAAAATATATTGTTGTTTGGAATTTCAATTGTGATTTTATATTCTTCAACGAATAGCTTGAAAATTAAGTTAACTTAACAAACTATAATTATCATAGTTTTGCATAATTGTCTGATGATTTCAATATAATAAGTTAAGAGAATTTTAAAAAGTACAATGTGTTATAAGCGGAAGGCTCGGCTCGTAAACACAGATGTTTTGCTAAAAATGCAATTTCATGTACAGTTCATAACTTGTAAATAGTAAATTACACAATTGATGATTTTGCCACCTGTCAATATCCTTTCTTAACTACTGCCCACACACATCAATGTTGATGTGACAAGAGTTACATAATTGTCGATAATTGATACTCTAACTTGTTTTTCCCAAACTCTTATCTTGGAAAGTAATTAGTGAAGAGTTAGTTGTAGGACGTATTGAGCTGATAATAGTAACGGTGATTTTAACTGCTCTAACATAATGCTCTAATGTGAATTTTGCGACAGAAATGAGAATTTAAAGAAAACGTGTTTGACGCACGTGCTCAGTGATATTATTTGTTGTGCTTCTTGAGATCGATTATTCTACAACCAAGAGGCACCCACAAATCCAGAATATCAAATATTTAATCATAAGTCATAAATAATGGGTGTGCATTGAATTGGATGATAACAATACATATATAATATGATAACAACTCCGTAATAGATATATAGAACATAAATTATATCACAGCTTTGCATTATACAAATGGCGTGGCGGGCCTATAATAATATGTATTTTAAAGAAATATGTATTATAAGGTAATCTAAAAACCACACAATTTTAATGAAATTATTTCATTGGAGACATTATTGAAAGTGGGAAAAAATTTAAATTATACTTTGCGCATTCGTTCCTAGTAAATAAAAGTTTTTCCGGAAAATATAAAATACAGCCGTCATTAAAAATTCTCCGCTATCGACTGCTGAATTTTAAATGAATTTATTAAAAACGCAAAAAAATCGCAGGAAGAGAAGTAAATGAATATTTACTGAATAATTTAGTACTATGAAACCGACTTTTATCGTTTTTTTATGTTTTTATTGAAATACTATATAATGATATCTTATTAAAAGTACATATATACTTTGTTTTGTAACATCTTTATTCGTTAATTCGTTTTATGCTTCTCTCTCTTCCTATTAGTCAAATAGCAACACAGGTTTAACTGTACTTGTGCAATATTTATTAACAATTTTTTTCCTATTTGAGACAGTTAATTGATGATATTTCAAAATACCTATGTATACACCATACAGCGCATAGTGTAATAAGTTTGAGAAATAGAAAAATACTTTGTGTAGTATTGCATGGTTATTCATTACCCATTTCATATTAATAGTAAAATTACCTATCATATGAATATAAAAAAAATTAAGACGTTTTACAAATAAATAAAGGTCAACTGTAAATAAGCTAGGACAGTTTGAACATCTGTTATATTTATATAATTTTCTATACCGATATTCGTGCTAAAACACTGCAATCTGTAATGACTGTATACGGTAGAATTCGCATTTTATTTAATTTTATTTACCAAATCATTACCACAATAACACGGTGAAAAAATAGCGAAGTATTTTAGTCATACAGAAATTATATTATACATGTTTGGTAGCTATTTTATTTTATGCATTTTTATCGTAAAAACTATAGAAATAGCATAATATCATTTTTGTAGGACTCAAATACATTGCTATGTTTTTTACTATGTTATAATGGAGTTCTACCAAGTAAATTCCTAATCCATCAATACATTGCCACAATGCTATCATATTAATTTGGTTGCCTTTGACATGTACAAAATTACTACTCTGCAGTGTTGTTTCTGTTATTTTGACCGCGTAAATATTATATTTAAATACAGCTTAATTGACTGTGTTGGTGAATCATTATAACACTATTATATTTAATTACTGAGAATAATCACACTTGTGTTATCCTTCTTTTTATTAAGAGCATAAAAAATTATGCTTTTGACTGATAGTTCTATTGTCGTTCTTCACAATTTCGGATAAGTTAATTAATGTCTTATCCAAAATTGTGTTGAAATGCTCTATAGTATATTTTTTATTTAAGCGTTACGATGAAATTCTATTACGCTTGTAAATATTAGTCAACGACAGGTAAAGTAAATATGTTAAAAATAAGCATTAATTTATCGGCATATGATTACAAGTGATATGTTTGCAGCCAATAATAAAAATGGAAAGCTTTTTTTAAATTTTTAACGAGTATAGTCTACAGTTGTAGTAAAGTTAGTCGCAAGGTGAATATCTTTGTGTTGAATTATTAAAATCCTGATACTAATTTAGTATTCAACATGAAGCGATAATAAGCGAAGTGTAGCGGACTAAGCGAACCTTATCAAATATTTAAACCATCAAGAAGTGATTTCAATTATATTGCAAATATAATACTCAAATGTTATAATCTTATTTGACGCTTTTTTTTAAGTTCAAATGTGTTAGCTACATTTTTATTTTCACTGTAGTTTCTAGCTCTTAAGTTATCCAAGGTTAACTCAACATCATTTTATTTACCTGTTGTAATTATTTTTCATATTATAAAACGCACAGAGTATTAGTTTCATGAAAATGTCTCATTTCATCTAACCTTGTTACGGAATGATAAAAATGTATAAAAAAAATAACACCAATATGAGAAATATACCGTGATTTGGCTGGCAATCTTTGATATAAAAAGGCTTGGAAAGAACTTCATTCATGCCTTTCTTAAATGACATAATATTTATTTCAATCAAGCATTAGATCTTATCGAAGTTTTCACATTTGACGATGGAACATTTTTGAAGCGTAAATCTTTTTTTTTTCTACAGAGTTTTAGATGAATAATGGAGCATAAGAGTAAATCTAAAACTTGCAGTAAATCAACTATACATATTAATGTCTCGTTATACAACTCCCACTAACACTAAGCGTATGGAAAAGTCATTTTTCTTCTTTCTTCTGAGAAAATAAAAGAAAATTTTGACAAATCGTAGCATTATAGCCTCTCTAGCTCAAAGGATTGGATAGCTTGTTTTTGATAAGCATGAAAGTATCACAGACATTTGTACAATCTATAAATTGGGGTTAAGAGAGCTATACTACTCGGTGGCAAATATAATTCAGTATGTGGTTGGTTAATTATTAGACGATAAAAGTATTGACATTGTATTCCAGAATCTTTCCATCGGAATTGATTGTTTCTTAACGATTAGAATGGACTATCCGTTAGCCAAAGAGCATTCTACAAGTATTGAATACACGTGTTCGACAAAATATAGAAAGACGATATAAGTCTGGTGAGCACAACAAGTATTGTAGATACTTGTTTGGTCCATCTTCAGGCGGCTGAGGTCCCTCCGGTGGATACAGAGCAAATCAATTATGCATTGATGGGCTTTCAATAAGAGACATGGGATGGGATGGGGTGAGACACGGTTGATTTTGCTAAAATATCATATTGGCGATACGATATTTTGCCTTTTTAACGTCGTTCATGTTATCGATGACTTCGCTATAACCGAAACGGCAAATCGATCGGATTTGAAGTGGAATTTCATTACAATAGGGTAACTTATACGTATCCATAATTTTTGTAAGAATTGTCATACCTGGTTTTTTGTTTAAAGCTGAATCACTATTAATTATAGTTCATGGTGACAAAATTATAGTTCGTGGTGTGTGTGTTATTAACACACACAAATATTTTTATCTGAATGAAATTATGTGATTGATACGATAGGTAAATTTATATTCCCATTACATTGAACATATGGAACTTATAGTTATATAAGTAAAATATTACATACTTTTTTGCTTTATAAAAGTAATTCACTTAAAACTATACTACTCATGGTTATATTTTAGTTTAAACATACAACTATTATTAATCAAAATTGTGCGTATTCAAAATAAATTCTGAATTCATTTGAAAGTACAACAAAATATATCCTAGATTACCACTGTTCAAAATTTTTTATAAATGAAGCACAGATTTGGAATGTATAAACTCAAAAAGATGAAAAAACATGTCACATATGTATATAATTATGTTGAAATAAAATCCACCTAATATAATAATTTGTAATACATACATGGGTTAAAGTATTGAATACTTACATGTATGTATACGACAAGCATATAGATTATCCGTAGACAGTGCAAAAATATTCGTAGCAGCATCCCGCCAATCCGTAGCAGAAAATCGCGCGGCGTAGCAATACGCCAGCAACATAATGTTTTCATACATACATACAACGGGCGCCGTCGCTAGCAATAATTTCACGATGGCCGAACGAACAAGAAAATAACATATGATATGTGATTTCTTTTTAACAATTCAATTGAATTCATACTAGTAAAATATATTTATTTGTATTTTCATATAGCTATGCCATCGTGATCTCATAATGAAAAACTGCAATCAATTTAATTATGTTCGCCTCGATAAAAAAATATATAATTACAAAATTTGATATATTACTAAAATGTGTTCATTGTAAAAATAAAATTCTGAATAGGTATTTGAACAAAAACCATTGTAAAAATAATATTGTGTATACATCATTTAGAATTACTATTTAATTCAATCGCATTGCGTTTTAATTGAATTTAAAAACATATCATTTTTAAAACATGCAAAATAGTATGGTAAAAATACATTAAACATCCATAATATTTATGTCATCATATTTAAAATACTAACATTCATAATTATAACAATTCAGTCACTTATAATAAAAAATCATTGAATAATTCAATAATAAATAGTAAATAATATTATCTTGTTTTAACCAATAATACAATGAATATGTTGTTTTAGCTTAAGTTTTGTAAATATTTGATTAAAACAAATATTTTATATTGAAGGATGAGGATAATCATGTTGGTTTAAATATAAACCAACTTATGTGGAAAAAAAAACATCCCTTGTTCCCTCGATAGTGATGTGAACGGAATAAATCTTCCCAAAGTAATATTGTTGTGCGACTTACCGACGGATTGGGCACGCACCTCCGCGGGTCCGGACTGCGGTACGTGGGGCTGTAACGGCCCGGGAAGCAGCCCGGGGGTCCCATCAGCCCTCCGCCCGCTTTCATTTTGTCAGGGGAGTACATGGCGCAGCTCCCCCACGGGTCGTCTTCGAGCTTCAACACTTTGGACGGTGAGTGGTACTGGCGGTCGAAAATTTTGAAAGATTTTCTTGGACCTCGGGTGAAAAAACTCGACGCCCAGTGGCAGTCGAAATGAGCTCGTTTGGATTGAAAGTGTTCACAGAGAATTAGCGACCAATACCACGTGCGCTTTACTCTCTATTTTAATAACTCATATAAAATCTCTCATACACCGCGATTAAAAAATTTAATACTGTGTATCTTGCTAAATTTTAATAATACTAATCATGATTTTAGACATACAAATAAACTGTTTTATTTTAAGTTCACTGTCTTCTTTTTTATATTATTTCAGTCATTAAGTTCTTTTGTTGTCACTTTTGATTTTGTAGGTCATTAATTAGTTTATAATATCACTGTCACAACTTTCCGGAAGCTGTATTGTTTTTTTTTTTATATATAAATGGGTAGTCTTTTTATTTATGCGCAGAAGTTGAACGACATGTCCGGACGCGTTTGGTGATCATGCTCGCTAGACATGACGTCAGATAAATAACAAAGCTCAATCGTAGACACAATGAATTGAAAACGCATCAAAAGGTAGTTCGTATCGATAAGACGTGCTTTTGACCCTACGGCGAAGGCTCGCGTATAGAATATGCCGCGGGGAAACGAGCCTGTCGGATAAGGGTTTCCCGTTAACGGCCCAAATACGTTTTTATGGCGGTGAGTTACGCTGCGCTTGCGGTGCGGAGTGAGTTGCTTGCACCTGCGGCTGGTAGCTTTCGGTCTTTCAGACTGCCTATAGTCTGCCATATCGCTAGCTGGGATGCCGTGACGTCACGCAGCGCCGCGGCGGCGCGGGAACGCCCTCGATGCCTTCCTCCCCTACGAGGGGATGATTTCAACTACACAAACGTCAGAAACACTCATACAACTCTATAAAACTTACGCCGTTCTGGATCTGGCGCAATTATCCCGCCGCGTGGCTCTTGGAGGGGCAACGCAGTCCCCGAAAGAGATATAACAAGCGCAAAATACTATCACATAAGCCGTTTTAATATCGATGTCTCGATTTCTTATACCTAGAACTGAAACGTGGCAAGTGCAGCGCGGTTCGGTGAGAATCGAGACGTTTTGGATTTCGGGGGTCGCTAGGGGTTGGTCTGCGAGCACAATGCTAGAGAGCGGCGTATTGTGGCCGGCCGCTTTGTTCAGTTGTCCTTGTCGCACTCGACTGCTCCCCCACCCCTCCCTTGTTCCTCGTTCGCAGAGTGGCTCCCTCCCTGGCACGAGATACCTGCGGCGAGGAGATACTTACAACCCGCACTGAACACGTTAGCGTAGACCTACTTGCAGCGTAATTAATCTCTTTACAAAGTTTTCTACGGCGCTAAATATTGTATTCGACTTGTCTTTTGTTTTTCTTTAAATGTTGCACATTACCGGCGATCTTTTCGGATCGGTTCTATTCCGATAACAACTATCGAAGGGTCTTTCATTATTTAGGGCACTGTCCTCTTCTCTTCACGAAGGCCATCTTCAATTGATTCGTGCCGATAGTCAACCTCTCATATGTGTCTACCTTAATGCAGCTTACATATATATTATAAAAAAATATTTTTGCTTATAACACATAATATTGCATAAATTGTCTAAATTAATATTGATATACAACAGTTAGATCACAAATCCTACATACGTTAGTATTTCCCAAATATTTACATAAAAATTGAAATTAATAATTTTATTTATCTTTATCAAAAATATTAGTTATTCTTTAAAAAACAATAATAATGCAAAACATATTTTATATATGCTAACACAATTCGAGCCGCTCGTGGAATAACATGGACTTTTATTAATTTCACAGATTTTTAAAAGGGTAAAAATAGTCCCAATAAATAAATTTCTATGCTTTGAAAGCGGAGCAATTTTAAAACTGACTAATTTGTCGAATTGATGTTTAGTTTCAACTTCCCTTGCAAAGTAAATATGAAGATTCTGAGTTTATTATTGTATCGGTATATATTTTGAAAGTAATAATTCAAATATGTAAGATTACGATTTTTTCACCAGACATTCAAACCAAATTTACTTAAAAATTAAATAAAGGGTTTTATAATCCATTCTTATATATTTATGGTGACACTTAAACACAAGCAAGCTTACTAAAATTTTGTGTTGAACTTTATCATTGAAAGTTTCTTACGCGTATTGACATTCCCCTCGTTTCCATTGCAACATTACATATTTGCAAAATATTTGTCATTAACTATTTTTATTAATACTACTGCAAACACCGCCTTATTAGAAAATAGTACAAATTATAAAAAATACTGCTGTGGCTAAATTGATTAGTTGTTTTTATTTATTTTTTCAATACGAGTTTATTTAAAACTGTTTTTATGCTTTCTTGATTTTTTGTTTAGATATACAATGGCAATGGGAACAACGATATTATATAATATATAATGATCGTCAAGTAGATATGCTTTTAAATCATTTGTAAACGCTGCCATTTTGAGTAAATTCAATTACGATAATATTATGAGAAGGTGGAGTAGGATATTAAAGTTTTTTTAGAAATTCCAAAAAAATTATGTATCCCTCGAGAATCTAAAGTTAGCACCGTTTAAAAAGAAACCTGATTTCTCGTTACAAAGCAATCTATTAAGTTGTTAGGTCCATAGTTTCAAAAATAAATTGATAAATTCGTATTGTTTACAAACATGTTCAAAATAAATAAATAAAACGTGTACTAGCACCCTTTGCAGTCATTCATATTAAGAAAATATCAAATAAAAATCCAAGGAACGTAGCAAAAACTCAAAAAACACTCCACGGGCAAAATGACGCTCGGGGAAAAGTCTTCGAGGATAGAAATAAAGCTATGTGCATATGAATTTGTTATAGTGGCATTCCCCCGATGCTCGCAAGTAGGTGGCGGGTACAATTTTTTCTTGTATTTGTCTAAACTTACATTTTCTTCCTATGCTCGCTTATTTTTCCAATACAAGAAGGAAACTTTCGCGCGGGAGGTTCTGGAATACTTTTCGTATGACGCTTTATTTTACTTATCCATTCAAGAAAAGGGGGGTAACTTATCAACGCACCGCGCACAAAAAAAAAGACTGGCGTCATAGATACGTGGGCTTTATTTCCTTGCAACCAAAATAAAAAGAATGATAATTTGCATATAATTTACTGTAAAGCAAGACATTATAAAAAAATATGAAATTGTATGGATTTTTTACTTTCCAAAGAGTTTTGTTACTACCGAGCTTTTCTTGCATTAAGAGTGTTCGAATGAATTTGAACTAAGGTTAAAAGCTCAAGGAAAACCAAAGATCTGGACCAGAGCGTGGAGCAGGGGCACGGGGCAGTGGAGCAACAAGTTTTTAGCTGAAGCAGGAGTAGAGCCGAAACACGGAAATTTGTTGTACTCCACTGCTCCGATATATATTAGGTAATCCTGGAATTAATGTCGTTTTTTTAATATGCAAATTTGACTCAGTGTGTTTGGGTCTGTTGCCCAGTAAAGACGTGTGTTATTGTGTTTCTCTTCTCTGTGGTTCTTAACCTGTCTTTTAAACAAAAAAAAACAATTCTACACTATCTACAAAAAATGGCAAAGACGTGTCCTTTGGAAACACATTTAAGAAGCTGTATGCTGTTTATGTTGTATTTAAAAAAAACTGCAACAGAAGCAACGGAATCCATTAGTGAGATTTACAGTGATATACTGGACGTAAGGAAGTGCCAACGATCGTTCAGAAAATTTCTCTCGGGCAATCTCGATTTGAAAGATGAGCCTCAAAGTGGACGGCGCAGTCAAGTGGGCGCAGTCAAGCAGCGCTGAAGGCGGAAATTGAAGCAGATCCGACGATGACCATTGATCAATTATCCAAAAAGGTCGGGACATCACGATCAAATACTCATCGCTATCTAGAGAAACTGGGGAAAGTTCAAAAAGAAGGCATTTGGGCTCCTCACGCGCTAACTGATCACAACAAAGCGCAGCGCCTCAACATATGCAAAATACTGCAAGAAAGGCAACTTTCTTCCCCGTTTCTCCATGACCTTATCACCGGAGACGAAAAAAGGGTGTTGTACCACGACATTAAAAAAAACAATGGTTAAATCGTGGTCAAACACCAATTCCAACCTCAAAACCAGGATTACATCCTCAGAAAGCCCTATTTTGTGTGTGGTGGGATTCGAAAGGCGTGATTTATTATGAAGAGTTAAAACAAGGACAAACTGTTACTGCAGCTCTCTATTGTGATCAGATGGACAAGTTAAACACAAAGTTACAAGAAATTAGACCCGCTCATATGAATAGAAGGAATGTTATTCTTCATAACTGTAAAAAACGACATAAATTCCGGGATTACCTAATATATGTATATAATATTGAAAATTTATTGAAAATTTTAAAAATTCAATCTATTTTCAATTTAAGAAAAAGTTTATATTTGATTGAATTTTTAACTCTGGTATGATTTGATACGATGCAACCCTGACAAGCGATGCATCACCTCATAAATTTCTTTTAATACAGTTTTTTTCTAAGCCATATAAATAAAATTATCAATAATATGCCTCCTATTAAAACTATTTGGAGCACCAAGCGGAGCTCGAGCAAGTATTTTGGTGTCTGAGCGGAGCAACTTAAAAAAATTGTTACTCCAGATCGCTGATAAAACATTCAAATTTGATATTGAATATCCATCAAACACCTTCAGTCCAAATCTTAAATTAGATTCCGCTTAGATTGTGAGCTAGTAACTGAAGAATAATAATATTCAACAGTTTGAATTAATAAAAAAATGATTATTATATAACATATAAAATATTGACACCTGTCACATGTGTCACTAATCACAATCTATTGAGATTTTGGCAAAGCAATTGCCGATTCCATCTAAAAAAATTAAAAAATAAGTATTGTGGCCATTATATTTAACGCGAAGTGGCTGTAAGTCTAGTAAATCTACTCAAGATTCAGCCTCACATTTTATAAAAAGGTATATATAACAACGAGGTTGTGAGTGGACTTATTGTAAACTTTTCATGTTATACATTTTTGTGCGGACTTTTAAGTATTTATGAATGAATTGATTGACAAAATGAATACATACAAATTTCCAATTAATATTATTTGGATGTGGTTTTCGAACCATTTGTAGGTTAATAAAGTTAGTAGAAGTAGTTTACAAAGAAGTGTTTTTATTACTTCTTAATCAACATAAAATTAAGCACTTTCTTATCAGAGCAGTGTGACAGTTACTTGAGCTATTGTAATTAACTAAATTCAATTCAAAGTGGTCGACTAGAATTACTTCACGGCTTGACGTGTTATTTTTTAGGATGGCGGATATCATTAAAAAAATTCTGTCTTTTCGCTTCAGTATTTGAGGAATCATTCTTAAAGCAATCTACGCAAGTATTACGTATTTATATAAAAAATCAGGTCATTCAATAGATTCTGATAAAAAATAAAAATTGCTTAAAATCGACAAAAAAAATGCAACATAGCTCCATATCTACAAGCAATGTGAGCATAGGTATTGTGTATACATATATTTTACAGCGAAAACATATCATCAGGGAAAATATATTCTCACAGGTTAATATATATTTTCGCTGATCTTGCCAGTGAAAATATATCAAGTAATAAATTTGTATGACAATGCGATTTCACTAGTCACGATCAGAGAAAGTATAATATGAATCGCTACGGTTCTCCACGTAGTCTGATGTTACACAGGGCACAAACTCGGGGCCAATGCCAAGAGGTTTGATTATTTTAATACATAGTTGTTTTAATTAGTTTTTCCCTGCGTTATACGCACTCCATTGATTATTAAGATACCTTAAATAACACTAGCACACTGATTGATTGAGAAAATAAAAGTGTAGAATTTACTGTCCGCTTTTTTTCCAAAAGCAGATACCCCTTTACATAGCTACGGTAAAAGCATAGCCACTGCATATGAATATATATAATATGATCCACATAATTCAATTAGGCCGGCATATGGCATTGTAACAACACTGAATTTCCATTCATTGTTACATGAATACTCACAATATTAGCACAGAGTAACAAGGTACAATAGGCAGCCTACTCCATGGCTATTGTGCGCAAGTGAATCTTGTTAGAGCAAGTCAGATGGAATGAGGGTTGCGCCCTGACCATTATGCTGTTATAACAAAGCTTTTACTGATGCGAAATATACCATAAATGCTAAAATTTGATCACGGTGATTTCTTTATAATTTTCATACCAAAATATAAATCATGCAAAGCAATGTGAATAATACAATAAAAAGAAATCCATCTTAGACCGTGTATTAGTACAATAGAATTTGTAGTGTTTTTGTCAATTTTTCTCACTAAACCACATTTTCAGCGGTAAACTATAAATTTATTTTTTGAAGCCGTTTTTAGCATAAAGCCGTTTTTAAACATAAGAAGGAATTCTTCCAAAACGATCCTTTTCGTATGGGGTTTTTCTTGCAACTGTTTTCCCCACACGAAGTTTTCAGCTGATATAATCTTTTTTTACTTTCTTCAGGAAACTAGTAGAACGTTTGCAGACTTCACAAATAGTCTCAGAAGGATGGGTTGAGGTAATGAGAGAAAAATAAAGCACAATTATTTTTTATAATCAGAACTGGTTTCGCTCATAACGTGCTTCATTTTAAAAATAAAATAAAATAATTTTATATTTTTAAGAATATTTGGCATTGAATACAAGACCCTTATTATACTATGGTTTCTTTTCCTTTTCTATTGTATTTATTAATTGAAAAAAAATTAACGTAGACACATAACCTTAAATAGCGCTTTAAATGCAAATATTTTTTTTTACAGATATGAAGAAATTATTGATGTTAGATTAGGAAACGGTATATGATTCGATTGATCTGTTTTTTGTATCTAATATATACGATTATATATGTACATGCTAAGTTCTTGGCCATCGTATTTTCGTAAGTGACTTAATGGCCAAGGATCTGAAGATGTTATACAACTCAAAGCGCTTTCTCCAATTTGATGATGGGCTGATATAGGCGACAGCACCTAGAAAAAGAAAAAATATTTTGTAATGAAGGTAGTATTTTATATTTGCCTTTTACATGCGAGCACAGTTTTTAATTTTAATATTCCGATACCAGCTAGGGCGCAAGAGTAATGTTTTAAAAATAACAGTGAATATTAATTTAATTTTGTAAATATTTTCTGAAAATAATAAACTCTTAAGCTGGTATGTAGGTACATCGTGTTGAAATTTACTTATTCTTACATACAACGTATCTTGCTCTATATATATATAATACTTTGTTTTATTCAATTTATTATTCTAATCATGGAAAATAAAAACAGTTTTAAAGCACGTTTAAGAAGTTAACGGTCATTTCTTGGTGAGTAGACATTAAATAAATAAAAATACGTGTTACAATTAAAATTGTATAAAACTGAACATATAATACAAAACAATAAACAAAATTCTTAATTGTTTGGAATAAGAGATTTTTTACTGATAAACTAATATATGACACTTTTGAGTTGTTCAGAATTGTAAATATATGTTTTCTTATTAAAACATGATCACTTTAAAGGACTACCCTTTTAAAACTATTTTGATTTGAGATGAACTTTTACAAAAAAATCTCTGGAGCAGTTATCCGTTGATAATCAACAAGAGTATCGGAAAGAGTCAACTAATTTTGCAAACATGCTAAGTAGAAGTATTGAATGAAATCTAGTTTATGGCAACCCTAAATATTACATATAACTCGCTGCATTGTTCCCGGACATTAGGATAGTGATATCATATGTACGCAATATTCCATGTCTTTAGGGAATATATATTCGTCGAGATCGCTAGCTTATTATAGGGCTAATCGAAAGTTCAGTCCCCTGTGCCACTCGGGGGATCGACTAATGCAGCGGCGGGCAAAGCTTTATCCATGCTCTGCACTGCAATTATAAACTGAACTACATCATACTCTGGAACAAATGTAATACCAATAGATATAACTATGCCCGGTCTCATATTAAATTGTATCATTGCTCGAAAGCGGAATTACCGCATGTTTTTAGTGTTATTAAGAATAGGTCTTTTAATATTTGGTTGAATTGGCATTTACTTGGTAGAACTCCATTATAACACGGTGAAAAAATAGCATTGTATTTTAGTTCTACACAAATTTAATATTTGATAGCTATTTCGGCTAATGCTCTCGTCAGAACTATGTTGAAACATACATTAACTTATTGATCAATATTGATTAACCAAATACGTGGAATAATCAAAGTAATTTAATATTATAATAAGTTTCCACAATGCTACCGCCGAATCCTACGAAAGTATTATAAATAAACTTATCTGTATAGACTGGTGTAGAAGAGATACACAATACATTTTCTCATCCATTTTAACATCTTAATTTTATGTAGAAATAATAATGTATTAATTAACTTGATAACTTATTTTAGAAACTCATCATTGTCTATAGTACTTTCGATGGATTTGGCGGTATCTTTGTGGAAATTCATTTTAAATGTCATATAATCATTGTTTGGTTGAATGTAATAAAACTCAAATAATTTAAACTCAAAAACATCTCTTGTGTGGAAATATTTTTGTTATAATTTATATTTTATAAAATAAAAAAAGTATTAGCTTAGTAAATAAACATATATTCAAACAAATAAAATAGACACTTACCTTAATAAATCACCATTAATAGAGCGTTTATTTAACTAGAGATCTGTATGCTTATTTGATCAGAATACAACAGTGTAAAAATATAGATGGCAAAGGTACGCTATCACTGCAACTAATGCAGTGAGATGATGTTCTGACGGCAGCGGCTGGATAAAGTGAAAGGATCAAAGGATATTTTATACGCTAGAGGTTTTTCGGCAGCGCGCGGATTTTTTTTCGGTCAGGGACTCTGAGCCTTTTAACGGATTTAGAGGCTAAGTGATACACAAATGATTATAGCAGGATACTGAATAATTGTATTATCGGATATTTACCGAAGGAGTACACTATCAATTCAATGAATATATGTTTTAACATTACAGGTGTCGTGATGAGCGTTTCTGATAAGCTTTGTAGTCACCGAAGGCCAACTAAAAAAATCAACTGACGGTGTATAGATTATTAAGGATTTCCACTGAAAGTGCTTGATGAAATTTCAATATCAAATTTGAATCGTTTGAATTGTGTACTTTCCCATTATTTTTGTCGCTAACGACTCGGGTTTCGCATTTCGGATAAACAAATAGTTTTCATCGCTTATATACATATATGAATAAAAGTAGATTACTTAGTTTGGTTTTCATTATCGTAATCAAGATGAGTAAGCGAATGTTTTGATGTTGATGAGTTTCGTGTAAGTAATTGTGTGGGGAAATTTAAATTATCAAGTATATGTAGAACCGCTAAAAAATAATTATCAACTAATAGCATGGATATTTTTACTAATATAATAGGTGGGTATTATTCGGGTCGTTCGCATGAAAACTCATGGAAAAGTGCAAATTTTAAATGATTCAAATTTTAGATGTTGTTTAGTGAGAGCTGCAAGTCAATCAACTCAACCTCTCTATTCTTAGAGAGTAAATATAACTTAATGGCTTAGTAAAAGTAAACAAAACACATTATATCAGTATGCCGCCACTTCTAGTTTCGCTGAATAGGATTTCGTTCGAAAATATATACAAAGATATCAACAATGTGTCATACTATCGTCTTTTTTTAATTACAATTAATTGACTAACTATAACCTTGTCAATTCTGGATAAATAAAACGCAATTGTTTTGTAATACTTCCACATACATATGTAACATTTTTGTATTACCAATAGTCACTTCTTGGTGGAATAACATTGCTCAAATAAATAAAACAAATTATAGACTGCTGCTTCCATATATATTCTGATAAAGACCAGAACCAGTTTCACTCATCGCGAGCATTGTCAACTGATCAATTGACAATGCTCACGATCAGCGAAGCCGGTCTTGATATTTTTCAGAATTAGTACTGTACAATAATGCTGTACATATTGAATAATGCCTTTTCTCCAAAAAGTGATGGTTTACAACTCTAACGTTTTTAGTAAAAGAATATAATTTTGATATATTTTGATCTCAGAGCCTTGTTTTGAAGTGTTTGCGGGTGTAGAGAAATTGAAACATGGCGGAAAAAACAGAATTTTGGGTGCAAATTCAAGCAATTCACAACGTAACCAATGAAGGCAAAAGGACAAAACGATCGACAACTTTTTTACTATCGTATCAATATAAGCTCTGTGACGTTTAATTATTTTGTGTATCATTATTTGTGTGATATAATCCAGTGGTTCTCATGTGCGGCAACGGTGACCGCATGCGGCCACCGACAGCTTCATAAAAAATATTGATACAAAAAAATATGCGGTTTTACAAGTTAATTTGTCAACAAAGACTCAAACTAAATATTTCGGACGCAATAAATACCAATAATAAATTGACAAACATATTTAGGTCCATTTGACATACCTCACACACAATAAACTTAACACAAAAATTTGGTGTGGCCACCAGACATTTCTTTAGGACCACTTATGCTAACGATGCGGCCACAGTAGAATTTTCCGTGAGAACTACTGATATAATCATTGAATATAAAATTAATTATGAAAATATCTGTATAGTGTATGTATAATGAATGTTTTACAAATAAAAAATAGCCCTTTTAATGCAGATTAAAAGTCGGTACGTCATAACAACACGGAGTATTATTAGCATAAAGTATTGCGTTAATAAAAATCACCATAGAATTGGCGAGATGCCCCATCATAACATAAGCCCCGTGATATTGGTGGGGTGGTATCGAACTAAAAATAAGCGATATGTTTTGGCAGGGTGGATTTCCCTTTGAAATTACCGAGAGAGAGCAGCCGGGATTCACTCAAACAGATGTTAATGTAGGAATGGATAAAACGCATTTTAAGTTGCGCCTTGTTTGTACATTTACACCCTCATCTTTGAGCCATTATCATTGAAAAGGTACTAGACGCGAAAATGATCACCCCGTGGATGTACTTATGGGCGTTCGGCAAGATAAGTGGGATACGGCATTACGATTTACATCTATATTTAGATATACATAAGCAATAATCTCAAATTAAAAATTGCAACAAAACAAACAATTGTTTTATCTTAAGGATTTCGACTGAGGGTGCTTGGTGGAATTTCAATATCAAATTTGAATTGTTCTAATTTTGTACTTTTCAAGTATATCCGTGCACTTAAAATTCCTGAAGATCCCGAAAGGCAAAACCCGGGTCGTTAGCGACAAAACTCATAGAAAAGTACAAAATTCAATTTAAATTATTTGTATCATTGGATTGTAAAAATAAAATTATTTTGTAACTTTTTTTATAAAAAACTGTTTTATATAGTCGAAATATGAATATTTATTTTATCGTAACATCACAAAATAAATATAGATACTGAGAAAGCAAGAACTGAAAATATAAAATGAAAAATATCGTCCTGAAGAAAGGAAAAATCCTAACCTCCAGTTTGTTATTTAATAAAGAAAGAATATTAGAATATATCTAAAACTTATAACGGAAGCAACCGTGAGATAGTAGGTCTAATGATGCTTATTAACGAAGCGAAATACGTGTATTGTACGTGTACGTGGACACAAAACGTGAAATAAACTAAGCTTTTTTTAATTTTAAATTAAAATGAATTTCAACAAAGCTAGCTCTGAATCCATTAAGTGTTAGAAAATTTACCAAATCCATTTGTTGAATAAATCTAAATAATATTTCCTTAGGCAACAATATTTTTTCTTTATCAATTTATAATTTAATCTTTGAATATAATTTTTATTGTTGTTGGATAGAAAAATTATTGCTGCTTAAAAAAAATATGCTTATATAGGTCTTTAAATTTAAAATGTTTCAACTTATGTAAACACATCACATAATTCTTAAAGTTAACAAGACCATCTAGGAGTCATCAGACAAAAATTTGAGCAATCTATTTTTTGAGCATTTTCATAAATTAAAGCTTGACAAAAATTTCTTAATTGAAATCATTTTCTTATAGCATACATACAAATGGAACTATTTTTTTTGTATTGAAAATCCTCAAAATGAATATGAGATCTATAGAATTATAGGCTTACTTTCATCAACATATCGTACTTGCTTGACGTGCACATGAATCACCCCTTCTTTTAAGGGTGATTCGAATGCTAAGGGGTTGGATAACTTTATAATTAACAAACAACGTACGAAAAATTTGCACTCTGAATACTTCCACATTGAATTGAGTATCCGACAAAATGAAGCGCTAGCAATACAGAAAAATTCTCTTTACAAACTTCGCATTACTATTTTTATACAAAAATAAATATTTTTTAATCTGTAGAGTTAAGAGAATGAAAATCAACAGATCATAATATTCGAGTGAGTCCGACAAATAGCTGGACGCACTTAGGAAAGTAATTTTTTACTTTTATATCGAGCCTCAGGTAAGACTCTAAGTTTTCTTGCTAACTTATTAAACTAACAGACTAAATCTTAAAACTTTAAAAAAACTCTTGAGAAATAGATAATTTCCAAATAAGTTAAAAACTATAATTGTCAAGGACAGCTTAGTTGAGACACTCCTTTCAATCATTTAAAAGCGCTAAAGTCCATTGCGTTACGTCCAGTATAACAGATTGTCAATCTGTTACTTGGAGTTGACTGTCGGCAGCAAGTGAAGTGTTATATAATACATGAAATAAAGATTTTGTATTAATAAAAATATTGACGTCAAAGAGAGCAATCTACATCGATTTTTAAGCCACAAGGTTGATCGTTTGAAAAAGATTTACATGTATGTAAATACAAAAACAGCATGAAGCGATTCATCTATTTACTTTTCGTAATTATTAATAGTTCCTTTTATTAACTATATTTTGGTCTCATGTAAAGTGTAATTTAGTTTTGAAATATAGCCACTTGACGTATAATAAATTTTTCACTTCATTATGATGGAGATCGTCGTCTATTCTAATATTATTAGTATGATCTAATGCGAGCTAGCTCAAATAATCATTTCAAACACAGCATCAATCACTATGTATATAATTCAAAAAGTCATACACACTCGGATCAGTGAATTTATAGTGTTGAACATACATAACAGATTGCATTTTTACTGAAGTACTCTCGAATCCTTAATCGAGCATTTGATTTGACCGCGCTTGTTGAATAAGGGGATAAAGAGGCTCTCATTTTTCCTAATATTTATACACTAATATGAATAATACTCATTTCTCCTGGGGTTTTAGCATCCCGATGAAAAAGGGTCGGTGCATTAATTCTCTATTCATTACTCTAATTTACGCAGAACAACATAGAAAATGCTACCCATCTACACACATATAAGGAGTTTAACTGACCGTGCAATTCCCTACCTGTTTTTAATGGAAAAATAAAAAGGGGGTGAAATACAATATTTCCTAACGATCATTTTTACGGTCGAATTGGATTTTATTATGGTGGTTAGGTAACTTTTTAACTCATTGGTCTAGCTTAACTTTAAGAGTAATACAGGTGTTATTTTAACTAATGCTTCGGGGAGAGGGTTGGATTGGATTTGTTATCTATGTCTATCTTAACGTTACGTATAAATACAACAATGAGTTGTGATTCAATGGTAAGCCTATTAATAACATATTTTCATGAAAGAATAGAGTGACTGAAAATGGATAAAATGTGACAGACATTTTAATATTCTCTGTTGTAAGATTTAAATAACAAACCCGTTGACCGGTAGCGTCTCATATATTAAGACACCTGATTCTGATTGATTTAAAAAAATAAATAAAGAAAAATTTGAAATATTTTTACTTGCTTATTGTTACAAGTGAATTTTAATCAACCGAAACTTCAAACGCTCATATCTTAAAACAGTGGCAAGAGCAGTTAGAACCTTTTGAAAGTAAGGTTTCGATTGGGTACTGGTCACTCGTGGTGGGTAGTTAAATAATATTTTATTGATTTCCAAACATAGCCTTACTCAACGTTCCGTGTAAAAAATGCACTCGAGTGAAATCAAATTATGATCAATCATTTTCAGGCGGGGTTGACTGACCATCAGCCGGTTGAAAAAACAGTCAAATGTCAACAACAACAAAAAATATGCATTTCGTGATGCACGTGCGCAGTGGTAGTAATAACGCATCGACAAACACCGCTCAAATTAAAGGGGTTGTTACTCAATAATTATAAAAACAAAATCATTTTAAATATTAATAGCTGAGATTCGTGTGTCGTTATAATAACGGCTTTAAGGCTCTTCATTTCAACACTGTTTCTAGGTGAAATCAACTACCATTTTTTTCTCATTCGACTCTTTCAGAGGCACTTTCAGATTTGCTATCGCAAAATTTCTTTACGCAATAAAGCAAGTTGACATTTTAAAATGATAAAATTACGTCAATTATTAAGTCAATAATATCCTAAATAGAACAAGTTGCTCACCACTACGTACATTATTTCCAATGATAGGTTTAACACTTCCTGATTGTTGCATCTCATTAGTCAATATTTTTTTATTGCTAACGTCATTAGTAGTATACTTATTTATTCGTTTTACTTTGATTCTATAACCCCCTCCTTTTAAAAAAAATCTATAAAATGTACTCCTCCAATATCCTATAAAAAAAAATCTTGAAGTTTTTTTTCTTTAATTTGAAATATTCAGTTTTTTCTGTCTCCTGAACACTTAGGGTAAAGTGACATAGGTGATGTTAGAATTAAGCCAACGATATGCTTAATCTATGAATAGCTTGGAAAATTGATATAAGTCTTTATATCAATTTCTATCAGAAATAAGACGCCCCCTTCGAATACTTATCGTTATGTGATATATCATAATATATTAAAAGGTTATAATAAACCAAAAGAGATTAATTACAGTTGCGTCCAAATTTGTTTCAACAATCACGAAACCATTTTGTTTTACTAAAGGTTTAATTTTTAATAATAGCGATGTAATAATTTGAATTATGAAGTACAAAAAACTAAGCAAGTTGTGATTTGAAATCAACATGTTATACTATTCTAGCGATTCACACACAAATTGTGATTGCTTTTGATTTCACTCATTTCCTATGTAGGCGGAAGTGGTTTCAACCCCTGCGCGAGCACGAAAATGTCTAACAAACAGTTCACCCAAAGAAACTGAAAAATGTATATTGTGCAATTATTTTAATGCATGACATTAAAATAATCAATGTACGACGGAAAAAAAATATTTTATTTCATCACAAACAATAAATGCTGAAAATAGTTTAGTATTTTATTCTACAAGTATTATTTTATATATTTGACAGCTTTTTTAAATCACGTCACTGTCACGAATTATTTAGATAGTAAATGTTTTTTATATATTCCCCTCCAAATATTTTTTAATATTGAAAAATAACGAAGTGATTAATTTGAATCGTTTGAATTTTGTACTTCTTCATTAGTTTTGTCACTAACGACCTTTCAGCATCTTTAGGTATTTCAAGTCCGCGGATAATCTTGAACCGTCAATGAGTATCTATTTCAATTTGCATTTCAATTATTTCTGTCAATAAGTATTTAGTTTCACAAATATCGCACAAGATATATCTGACAGTAGCCTGATGCCAAAAAACTAAATAATTTGATATTTTCCACATTAAATGACAGTACAGTCAGTTCTCGACTTACGACCATTCAGACCTACGACGGAGACCACAATTTTTTTTTTAATGTAAAATATTAAAAAAAAAAAATGCAGATTATTGACAACGCTTCGGGTCATCCTCCACACTTAGTCGAATCCCACCCAAACATAAAAGATATTTATTTACCCCCCAACATTACAAGCATTTCATAGCCGATGGATCAATTACTAACTTTGGAAAAACTAAAACAACTTTCAAGCAATTAAAAATATCTCAGAAGGATGGTCAAATGTAACGTCATCATGTATGAATGGCATATGTACAAACTATTAAAACCTAATAATAATATGAATTTTAATAGAGAAAATTAAATAATAGAAGTAACGAATAGCATTGTACAATTGTAAATATATTATATGTATATTACTCATAGTACATATTCTGAAATAAAGACCACTAACGTACCACGCACTTTTATGTCTATCATTTCATTATTTTTTTGTATAAAATTCGACTTATGACCATTTTTACTTACGACCTAGGTGGTGAAACGAAACCCCGCCCTAAGTCGAGAACTGACTATTATTATTTAATGTACCTATTCCTATAAATGTAGCCCAGTTAAAAAAATTACTTGCTTCCTTTACATACTGTGTTTGTATGTTCTCAATTTCACTCACATTGGAAATTATGATGTGGTTTTAATTATTAAATGAGCGTATACTAACTAGAACATTTGTTATCTCACTAGATTATCATTGTTTACAAAATGCTTAAAGTAAACATATTATAATTACAAACTTGCAATATTTTACATTGAAAATCTCGTCGTGGTACATAAAAATAAATAATAATTATTCAGTGGCGAAATGTTTGCGCAAATGCTGAAAATAGGGTACAACAATTTGACATTTTGGTTTGTACAACGAAAACGAACGCCACGCGGTAAAGCACAACCTGTAACCGCTACTCGGAAGGAAGTGAGTGTAGCTTAGGTAGACAACCGGACGTTATGGTCAGATGGAATATTTAATTTCAACAATAAATCGTGCCATTTTTAACAGTGAGCGCTATGTGAACCCTTTTAACTGACATTAAAACATTGTGAACCGCATCGTAATAAGTTTTTAGACTTTTGCATCCTCTTCCGTAAGTCTCGTTGTCGATTCATGAGCATAATATTGTACAAACAATTAAGTACTACAAGAAGCCTGATTAAATACAATCAGTTAATAAAATTATGGAGTGACATGACCTATTGATAAAGAGTCCCTCAGTATTGGTCATTCGGTTGCAAATAATATAGATATGCAGCCTCACGTAATTCAATTCTAGGTTCACCGTGACAAAAAGACAGTACGCGACACTCGTAGAGCCAAACGCAAGTTGGAAGCCATGTCATGTTACGAATTTTTCTTTTTTTTCCGAAATTTTCCTTTTATATTAATAGGAAGAAGCGATAGCATTTAATTATATATATTTCATCCATACGTCCTGCTGCTGTCAACATGACCCTTTCACCACTGGTTTTTCGTCTTTCCTTGTGACCTCGTTTACGCGTCACCTCTTGTCTCGTAGTCAGGTGCATTGTACGATTCGTAGATTTTGTATCGTAATGTTTTATGAAATACTGCAGCTGACATATATGATAACAAAGAGAATGTTTTTGCAGCAGAGAATAATAAAAGTGGCAGTCAAGGATATCTGCGAGTTCGAAGACCAGAGATGAATTTGAAGACCCAGAAGTTGAATATGATAGACGTGAATAAAAGAAGTCCTTACCTTTAAATTAAGCATTTTATGTATTTAATTCAGGGCTGTGGAGTCGGAGTCGGAGTCGTCCCGGGGTTTTGGCCTGAACTTTTTATTTTTGCATATAATATGTCAAATTTGGCTTTTGGCTGGATTGGTTGGTTGATATATTATTGAATACACACAATTAGGAAAGGTATGATAAAAACGCAACGAAATTAAACCTTTTATAGTCGGAGTCGTGTTTTTGGTCAATGTTGGAGTCGGAGTCGGAGTCGTGTTTTTGGTAAATGCTTGAGTCGGAGTCGGGGTCGTAATTTTGTTTACGACTCCACAGCCTTTATTTAATTATATCAAGTGTTATATTAAATTATTAATAAATCGCTAATTCATATGATGAAAATAAATTGGCGGCACAACTAAACTAACGAGGGATGTTACTATCATTTCAATTAGTTTAAGTACCAGTCCATCAAATAGAAGTGGAATCGCAAAGCTTTATAACGAAATTACACCAGCGATAGAAAAGAGCTGATAGTTAAAACGACCAGAATGGAGAGAGCGTTAAATTTCGCGGTAATCAAATCATCAGGCCCCCGTGAAATTGTTACGGTGGTCGCGCGTAGCGTGCTCTGCGCAATCAGCGGGCACGCGCGCGCCACGTGGCCCACTCTCCGCCACACGTGCATATAATGTATCGAATTTGTATTGCGAGACCATTTCAATTTGCATCGGATGCGAAGGTTTTTGTCATACACTTGAGAGTCGTCCGACATGAGACAATCTCGATTGGACTAAAATAGGGGGACACTAAATATCAACGACTATTTGTTCAATCAGACAAACATATTTATGTTTGAATATTTATTTATTTTTAAATGCTCCAATAACTCTCTTATTTTGCCAATCGAAGCATATTGTATATTAATCTGAAAGAATTATACTATCGGTCTCGTTGATGAGTAGGCAATACATTTGTGTCTCCCATTATGCTGCAGACTTTTTCAAATTCCTGAATGAGCATATTGAACATTAATTTTCCAATCGATTCTACGATTTTTATCTAAAACCATGGTATGCATATGAATTTACAATTTCAAAAATATTGGCAAAGTTTTTAATAAACTTCTTCTTTCGAGAATCTACATTACCTCTAATATCAACCTTATCAACAGAGGCTTTCTTTCAGATAACTGATTGTTATTTAAGCCTCTTCTGTTACTTATAATTTATAACAGTATTAACTTATCGCTTTCGCTATACTTCGGTTATATTACCAAGTGGGTGGAATGGTTGTGGAAACATGGCTTACAACCGTTCCCTTGGACCCAAATTAATTTATGTAAGTTTCTGTACCGAAACTCGATCCCGTGAAAACCACAACCGAATAAGACGACGTTTTCTACTCGACTACAAACCCAAACATAAATACGAGCATATACATTTTTTTCAGTAGAAAGAATCTTATTAGTGTGTTAAATGATGCTAAATCTCATGAAATGTTTAATATGATCAATGTTTTTCATACAGATAGTGGATAGAAATTGCAATGCCGGTATTAAATAAGCCGGAATAAATCATAAATTTTTTAAAAATTGCTTACGATGAATTGAAATATTTTAATTCTTTTCCAAAATTAGCCGATTCAGGCATTGGTAAACGAGCTTCTTTGCTGTCATATTTTTATTCAAAAAAAAGTAAATTCAAAGTAATAATATATGTATATCAGATTTTTTAATTATGATAATTACATTTCTATAAGATCTTTTTTCAAATTAAGAATAAATATTTCGAATATTGGTTTTGATTTATTCGTCCGGTATTGCTATCCCTTTTTCTCATATTTGAAATACTGGTTTTTATATATTCGTCTTGAATTGTTATCCTTTGAAGTGACTGTGGCCCACAAAGGTGAAACTAATGTGCCAATTGGGCACTATTATTGATATCTCAAGATTTTCCGGGAGGTTTCCAAGTTTTCTCAATCAATTGCATACGGAGTCGCGATCAAGTAGTCTTCCGATTCTGAACTATTACAATATAAAAGCATTGATTTCTTATTATTCGTCTTCAGTCGTAAGTTGATAATTGTATTTATATCCTTGTACCTATGTATATATAACAATGCGAAGCTCATAATCATATTTTTTATCTATTAGGCCTGATACAATTTCATTTTCTCTGGAACAAAATATTATTTTTTAAGCGTTACTAGTGACCTATCAAGAGATACAAGCGCTGAAAAAACCTGTACGAAAGCATTGCAATACCTGCGCGCCTTCATTAAAGATCGCTTTGTTGTTTTTTTAACCCTCGCCCCTACAACGAGGGTTGTTTCTCGATCCTGCGATTGCTGAGGGAGTGCGCCCGGACGCATGCGTATCGTTATGCCGCTCCGGCCCTGTTAATATATCCGGTTTTTAGTGTTCATGCCCAATTGAACAAAAGTTAGGGGATTTTTTTCCACCGACAAACACTTGCCTCTGAGACGATTGTGGCGATTAGAAATGTAAATTATTTACTTTTCACAAGCGATTAAAATAAATGACAAATGCTTATTTGATTCATTTGATACGACGACATTAAATTTAAGTGATTCAATTTTCACACGAACGCTATATTTTAATAATTTGCGATGTAGTTCCGCACGGAAAGAGAATCTTTATCAATAACTATTTTGTCAAGCTTAATTTTTACCCGCTCATATATGAATAAACTAGATAAAGCATGTTCATTTTGAGTGCATTTAGTATTTTGTCGCTGTCCGATGTCGAATATGTAAATATTATAATACAGATGTATTTAATGTGGAAGCAACTTGTAATTTCTATTTTTATTACAGTTGTTCAAAGCCAAATACATTAATAAATTCGAAGAGATTTCGAGCAATTTTATTTCAGTGTTGGTAATTTGTCTGATAATTTATCAAAAACCATTGCTTCGATATATGTATGCTCCTTTAGACATTCGTTGTTTTAAAAAAAAAATAATCCACGTTCTGTTCCTAAAAAATAAAGTTCTACACTATAAAAATACAATATAACAAATAGCTAAATTGATAATTTTACTTTTTCAATTTAGAAAAAAGCCCATCGTTTAACGAGTAATTAAATTACCTGCACTGACAAGCCATCAAATTCTTTGAATTTTTTTTTATCAAAAAACCACTGATGTTTGTAATATTTTCATTTCCCTACACCGATCCTATATCTGATTCTTAAAGGCAAGACGTAGATTCACTAATAAGATAAGCGACTAGAGTGTTATAATCTAATCCTTAATGTTTCTCTCATTTCGGCGGATCTACAGCTAATTCTCATTATTGATTCAAATATTCAATACGCTTCATATTGGAATTATAAATGACTTATATCAATAGACTTGTCATTTCAGAAGTATTAATTCTATCAGTGTAATAGTTTTTCTTGCCAAGTTTTCTACGTTTTACCCTCGCAAGAGAATGGCGCATTATATTCTCGTATTGCCATTTACCTGTTCGAAACGCCGCTCCTAGAATTGCCTCTTTATGGGGGATTTTTATTGCCGGGGAACATATGTGCTTATACACGTGATGTTCTTTTGATTTATTCCGATATGAACATCAATAATGTACAAGGTTTGGGTATTGCCTTTCCAATTGGACGTACAGATATAAACAAACTCCCATAGCTAGTCTAAGACGGGCGAAACTCACTGTGACTTTACGGTCGCCTTCACATATTAAGTTTATCTCCATATTTCTTGATGTATACATATTTTTATCAAATTCACTGAGGAATTCTTCTGAATGCGCTTGCGAACGCGGGTACCAATTTACGATATGTATCTTATTTATGGACTGACAGAGCGGGTATAAAGCTGCGAAAGGGAGGGCCAAGTATATCGTTTAATTTCACGGATAGATTTGCATGCCGTGGAAAGCTGTAAGTACATGTTTGGAGCTTTCGATGTCTTCGGAAATCGCGTTGCAAATATTTTATACTCCATCAATATCTGGCCATGTGCTTTAAATAATTGATAGGGTTGTGGGTGTAATGTTACATCGGGATGCGTGTGTTCGTCGATAGCACGTTGCACCCTTTCAAAATAAAAATATCATAAAAAGCATAAACATTCTTCTAGATTAATATCTTCTGAATTTCTGTAACCATGCACTATCTGATTTGATGAGACTTGAGTGAAAATGTCTTACATTGATTTCTTATTTAATTTTATTCAAAATAATGGATATATAGATCCGTTTCTATCCAAGCCATCTGAGGATGAATTTGTTTACGGTATAACTTAAATAGAATATGTATTAAATTATGGTACCGTAGCCGCATAGTAACGGTCAAATGATTGATTTCTCAACATTAATAAATAAATGTGCGTCAAAAAATGAATGTTAAAATTTATTCCCTCCCACAATAATTGTTTCTTCAATCCAAAAAGACGTTGTACGACAGCCAGTTTTCCATTTACTCTTCACACGTTCGATGATTATTAATCGCTGTCTCTATACGTCGCTCTTTGGCATCGAAAAGGTGGGAACGATTTTTTGAAATAGAAACACCCATTGCCTCTGAGGACGGACCAGACAATGTTAGTAGAATAGTTTAGAAAGCACAGGTTCCCAAAGTGGTCCGTGCGGATTCCAATTCACTTGACGAGCCTTTTGAGAACATATAGCGAATCGCGTCCGCGCAAGCGGGTTCATGTACAAGCTTATGAAAGTTTTCATACCATCAGAGCATCCCTCTTATTTCCAAAATGTATTCATTTAATGTAATAATTTACTAGGATTTATATTTTTATTTCGTTCCAAATACAAATATTTCTTTCTATACTTTATATTAAACAAATTAGATTTTCAATAAAGATATGAATAAAAAACAAACAAAATATTCACATCAATGTATTTTCGTTGTTTTTTTTCATTGCCTTTGAATGCTTGTATGTTTTTTTAAATTAAAAATGTCATTTATAATTGCCTTGGGGGTCGCGGGTCAAATGGCTTTTATAAAAAGGAGTCGCTACCCGATAAGGGTTGGGAACCTATGATCTAGAATCTAAGTTTTAAAAAGTACTCGAATACTCGTCGAACAATATATATTTGTTTCAGTGTCACAGCTCTTTTCTGTTGTAGCATAATATTTAAACAACACGCTAACTTATTTATTATGTCATTCACCTACTTACAATAATAATAAAAACTTTTTTCCCAGTGTGCTGATAACACTATTTTGGAATTTCAAAAATCATACAGACACGTTTAGTATTACCAATTCCTATTGTTTCACTGGTATCATCCAGTTTCAGGTTTCAGGAGCTCAATTTCCTCCGATCGCTTTATTTTCAAAACTGGCCCACAGAATAATTGTATAATCAGATTTGTATGATGTATGTAAAAAATTGTTTTATTCTTAATCAGGCATGGCCAAACCTTGGCCCGCGGGCTACATGTGGCCTTTTTGGTGGTTTTGGGTGGCCTTTTTAACTTTCTATACATTTTGCATTTTTTATTGGTAAAATACATTTAAAAAATCCATTCCTTAATTTTTGAGGAATTAGAATATCATGCAAGAGTTTTATCAAAATATATCCTTGAAAATAAAATTTCCAAAATTAATGTAAGAATATGAATATATATAAATGTCCATTATAGCTGCATTGGCAATCACATCTCGCTGCGAGTCATTTTTCTCAAAGTTAAAAATCGTAAAATCAGTTGACGTATGAAATTTTAACAAATCTATAGCGATGTGCGACGTCCAAATTACTAGTCGACATTCAAAAAATACATTTGTTAATGACATAAAAATAGCGCTTTTTCGTGTGCGTATATCAACTGAGCAATCAGTCGATGAATGAAATAACTCCCGATCTTAAAAAAATTATGTGGAAATAATAGAAAAAATAAAAATATGCAAAATAGTATAATTTATGTTACTTTTCGCATCAATAAATTATGAAAAAATATGTTCAATTAACCGATTGATTAGTCGATAAGCGAGACGTTGCGACAGCTGTTAGCTGACCACTAGTTCTGTCCTAGCCTTATCATTTATGTCCCTACTCTCTCAAGAGAATTTGAGTGAACAAGTAACAAGCAGATCTCGAATAAAGAAATGAGATACCTTCATTAAGAGGCCATACGCTCCACACTGAGAGCGAACTTCTTAGAAGAAAAATGTTAAAAGCATATTGAAATTGCGTTTTTTGAGATAATTTAAACATTAATTATTGATCGGGTCGTTAAATTCATCAACTATTCGAGTGCGCGGGAGTTTTCAAACTTTCAGCCTAAAGGAGACATGGCCTTGAATTGAAAAAAATAGATCAGATGAAAATGTTCGCTATGTGGATTGTTGTTATTATTAAAAATAAATAGTGTGTAACGAGTTTTAAGAATCGCCGCCTTCAATTTTATCATGCGTCTTTTGAAGACAACAAGAAGTAAAATCATTCACATTAAACAATTAGTCGCTAATAAAGTTTCAAGACGAGTGAAGGCTCAAAGGAATACAGTGTAATTTAGTGGATATCATTTTTAATATGGGTTCAAAGTTAAGCAAACAGAAGGACAATTATGAAGTATTGCGTACCGGTGAAGTAAGTGAAGAGTCTAACGTCTATCCGGTACATATTATTCGATAAGTATTTGTTTATAATGTTACTTTTACAATATTGGTTGGGGAAGAGTGCTTTGTTGTGCAGCGGAATAATCTCGTTAATAATAATTACTACTTAGTTAAATATCGTCACTACAATACGAATATACAGTGAAACTTTTAATTCTTCCTCATTTGATGCATGTTGCTGACATTTGTTTTGTTCATATTCGTCGTCTTATTGGGCCACAAAGCAAAAAGTTTGTCAAAAATTGGCACTCATGACTATAGAGTCAGGGATAACCAGACTTTTTGAGGGACGGGCCGGATTGAAATTTTATTAAAAACTTGGCGGGACGAATGACAAGTAAATTCATGTTAGAATCCAATTAGGATATTAATTTATATGTTTTAATATAATTATATAATGTAAGCAAATGGATTTTCTATTGGAATTTGTAATAAAAAATATTTATTATATTTATGGGTTTATACGTTGTCGTTTCTTATAGGTTCCAATTGGTGAATTGAAATAAAAAGTAGTGAATTCACAACCAAATCATAAAATTCGAAAAAAGTATTTTTCTTATTTGAATAATTTCTTTTCAAAAATCGAGAATTTTTGGAGGGCCGGATGAAAATCTTTCGCGGGCCGTAGTTTGGTGACTGTGCCTATAGACTTATTGAGTATAAACAACCAAAATATAAAAGCATTCAATAAAAATGTCACCGGCTAATTCAGAAAGGTTTTAAAAATAAAACAACATTGTAACAGTTCTTTTTTAAATCAAGTGTCACTAAGGCTACCAGAGTAAAACGGGCTTCACGATAAGAATAAGATTTACCTGATGTATTGATTGACAGCAACACTTATCCTTAGCCAGTGATTCTTAAAATTTTCGAAATCACTTTTGATCAACAAAAAAAATTGCGTTGCACCAAAAACAAACGGTCAGAAAACAAAGAAAAATTTACATGCATAACTTTTATTACAAATTAAATAGATAAAATGACAATAAAAGAAAAAATAATTAAAATCAATTATTTTCACACCTGAACATGTTGAATATTGCAAACTTTTCAACAACTCAAATCTTAAAAAAAACTGCGTTTTTAGTTTTTGTGTAAGTTATTGTTGAGAAGGCTAACACAAACAAATATGATAGTGTAAACTGTAGCAAGATTTTCAGCGACCTCGTGTCTCGAGCTGGATATTCCATTTTATCATTTTTTCGCGGTGCTCAGGTTAAGAGCCACTGTTCTAAGCGATAATAATTCCTCTTCTTCCGCTTCTACCACTATATCTATTTAATACAATAAAGATTTTGTCACTGTGAAAGGGATTAATTAATTTTCAGTTATTTCTTACGGGAATTGTTTCTATGTTTATCATATTACAGATTATTATGCCTTTAGGAAGAGATAACTGATGAACAAAATGGCCCCACTGTATATGTATGTTTCCTTGCCTATTTATCAATTGTTTTATTTGATTTTCCTTAACTTATTTATATAATACGATATATTTATATGCATTTCGTAAAACTTAAATTCGCCTGGTTCGATAACTTATTCATTAGTTTGACAGCGCATTTTCTTAATATACATTATTTTAAATTATTTTCCAATATAAATTTTCACTTTCAATGTTTCGCGTAGATTTTATATGACCGACATGGAAAGGGCTGATATTTCTACAAAAACTGTATTTCTCATATTAATGAGAGAAAATTGTTATCAGCAGATGTCAAGTTCAATGATCTGTTGTAGTGGGTTTTCTTTTTTGCTTTTCTTAGTGCTATTTCATCCTCCAAACTAACAATCATTCATCAGGTTTTATGTATATTTTCCATGGGTTGATCTCAAGTGATTTTTGTAGATTATCTTGAATTTATCCAATTATTTATTACATTTTTTAAATGATAATTATGTTGTATTTCAGAGGTTCTTAACCTTATGCCCGCGTGCACATATGCGCGCGCTTAGCTATATTCGTGCTCTTGCTAGAAAGTATTTAATCACGAATAAGCCCAAATTTTATTTTAAACTATATATGTTTTTTTCGAAGAAGTTTTGATTCCAAATATACTATTTACATGTAACCGTGTGGTATTTTTTATAATTTATTTCTAAGATAAATTTAAAAAATAGTACATAAATGTTTCACATATGTAAAGCTACCCAAGAAGCATTGATAAAATGAAATCAAATGTAAACTTAAGATTTGTTTGTTAAAATTCGGCCTGTGTCCGTCACTATTCTTCGAAATCTCAAATGAGCCCGTAGTCACAATAAGGTTAAGATTGTAAGTTATATGGTTGTCTTTAATTTAATATCTTTGTTTAAATGTCTATATGAGAAGACACAGCTTCAATTAAATATTTCCTATAATAAACGCGAAAGTGGTTAATTTTATCATTTTCAAACCTGCAATGGTATATTAATACTATACCGATAAAAACACAGTATCTCCCTAAAACTGTCATTTTACGAACATAAAGTGATGTAATAAAGGTCGCATATATTGGGCTAGTAGACCGCTAACCGATGATTATGTATTAATACCAGGGCTGTGGAGTCAGAGTCGGAGTCGTCGCGGCGTTTTGGCCGGAGTCGTACTCGGAGTCGGAATTTTTTTAAAGTACGAACTTTGTATTTTTGCAAATAATATGTCAAATTTGGCTATTGGCTGGATTGGTAGGGTTGATATTTAATTGAATACACATAAATAGGAAAATTATGAAAAAAAAGTGACGATATTAAACTTTTTTTAGTCGGAGTCGTGATTTTGGTCAATTTAGGAGTCGAAGTCATGGTTTGGTAAATGCTGCAGTCCGAGTCGGAGTCGAACTCTTTTTTACCGACTCCACAGCCCTGATTAATACGCTTACTACCAACGGCTCTTCGCTGATATCGATAATTTGTGATTTTAATGATATTGATTTGATTTTGCAGGGAAATAAAAAAAAGGTTACCTTTGCTGGCACTACCATTGTAAAGATTTTCGACTCCAGAGCGGCACCTTCAAAGATTTCTGATAAGGACGAATTATTACCTCGTGGTAATAAACCATCTAATGATGATTGGGTAATTATTTTTTAATTAAAATATTCAAATAATTTACTTCTATTTAAATTCTATTGGCATATTTTTGATAGGTTCGGCAGTATATTTATAGATTTTTAAATATGGTTAAAATAAGTAATTTGAAACATTTTTACTTGCTCACTGTTACAAGTGAATTTTAATCAATCGATACTTCAAAAGCGTATGTCTCAAAACAGTGTCAAGAGCAGTTAGAACCTTTTCAAAGTAATGTGTCGATTTGATTTTGTATCATTAAACATTTGAACTGACTCTTTATCCATACATGAAGGGGTATAAAGAGATAGTATCTATTGATTGAGTAGGCATTTACTTGGTAGAACTCCATTATAATACGGAAAGAAAAATAACAATGTATTTTAATTCTACATAAATTATTTTATATATTTGTTGATAGCTATTTCGGCTTACGCCTTCGTCAGAACTAGTTCTGAGGTGAAGGCGTAAGCCGAAATAGCTATCAACAAATATATAAAATAATTTATGTAAAATTAAAATACATTGTTATTTTTCTATCCGTAAGATAGTATCTAGCTAATTCCTAGTATTTCTCAAAACTCACCCTTCTCACCGTCTTCAAAAAACGAGTTTAAGTAGTGAACTCGTTCTCGCAAAAATATTTTAGTTATATTGGGAACAAATAGAGATTTAAAAATACCGACTTGTTCAAAATATTAAGTAGATTACGAATCATTGCCAAGTGTAAAAATATTTTTTTTTCGGTAGCTTCGAGTTCTTACGGGGACTGAATCAACACCCAATGTAGCGCCAACCAAAAGGATCGATGTGGAACACGAAATTCTAAAACGATGAAAAATCAACTGATGGTAAATAATCTTAATAATCTGTCCTAATTAAAGAATAATACCTTAAGCACCTCATACTATGACTGTCTTCTGGAAACGTGTAAAAAAAATCAACCCCTTACGAATACTGAATGCGTGTGTTTGTGTTAAATTTATGAGATTCTAATATTGATAAGGGTTTTTGTTACTTTTATAAATATGTAATTATACAGTTATATAATCATCGGCTCACGATCCGTCAAAAACTCACTAATTAATTAAATAATTATTTTTATTATGCGACGTACACATTTATTTTACCACACGATAACTTATTTATTTTATTTTGAATTTTTCAGATGCCGACCGACTTGTAGGCGAGACAGCATAAATATTTATTTATATAATTTATATTTTATAATAAAATTTAAAATTTCAGTAAACCAAGCATTTTTTTGTTTAAAATACCTTTTCCTAATTCTTCAGACAATATGTCTTATCATCTTGTCAAGTATTACAGTTATGAGCGAAATAAACAATGTGATATATTATTATGAATATGATCTCATTATGAAATATTTAATTTGAAATAATAATTATAGCTGAATTCAGAACTTATGTTGCATTTCTCAGAAATCTGATGTCAAAATATAATAAAAAACTACAATTTTTTTTTTTAAATAATTCTTTTTTATTATTTTTTTTAACGCTTTTTTTATTAGCAGTGGTTTGTAGGTAAATAAATAGGTACCAGGTTGGTCATTTATTTTTTAATATCCGTCTGAAGTTAAAAAACCGCAAAATTCACAATTCATTCAATGAAAAAAACTGTAATCGTTTGTATTTTCTTTCAAATAAACCAAAAAAAACGAAGATCAGACACTTCATCATGCACAGATCGAGAGACCTTGTAGATTTTCATATAATGCATTTAAATTTTATGAACAGTATTTTGACTTGTTTGTACTTGAAAATTTAGTTACAAGTCAAAAAAGAGGCAGGGTCGCGTCCTGGCTTATTTTCAGGTGCCATGTCACTACACCACTGCTTATAAGTTGATAATGGTCGCAATGAGTGATACCGATCCTGATCTTAATAAATCTATTGTAGAATAAGTACTGAAAATGTGTTATTATTTTTGTTAAAATGAAAAAACTGAAAGAAAATCAATCATAAGTGTTTGAAGAACCGTGACCGAGAATCTATGCTTTCTAACGTACATACATATACACAAAATGCTGTTGCTTTTTTTCTTCCGTTGCGTTCTTATATGTTCTGAAGCCCTCCGTATCTTTTTGTTTCTTTTCTCGGTTTGTATAATCTAATATAGAGAAAATAAATCCACATTTAGGATGACAGTTACGCAACTAATTCGCTTTCCGTGAATCGGATACTGCCTATAAGTCTCGACCGTATCCAGCATCAAGAAGACACGTATGTCCGATACACCTTGCATGTTCTTATGGGCAATGCTTAAAAAGCACGCACCACCGCGCGGCACGTCGCGTCTGAAAATAACAACGGCTCGTGATAATATCAAGTTTCCCATTGGAAAAACAACCGTAGTCACAATAATGCACAGACATTTTTGATACTTTAATTGGAGATTATTATAAATAGATAATTATCAGTGATATGTACGCTTGTTGCCAAAAACATAGCGACATTCTTGGGTTGAAATAATAATATTATTTTGAATGCTGTTCGTGTTATTTAGTAGATATTTTTTTATCAAAACACTTTCAACTCTTACATACTCTTACAGACTGACTGTTGAATGGTAAGACATCAATTTTGAACGAACACTGTCTTTTACCATAATGTTCAAAATTAAGGATTTCGATTGATGGAATTTCAATAACAAATTTGAATCGTTTCAGATTTAGCTCATTTTTACTTTTGAAGGTCATTCATGGACTTGTAATGCTTGAAGATGCTGAAAAGAGAAACCCGTGTCATAAGCAACAAAATTCATAGAAAATTACAAAAATTCAAACGATTCAAAAGTTTTAAACTAATTTCTATATTTAAAGTAATTCATTAAAATCCTTTTGTATGAATTGAAAAGCGTTAGATATCGGAGAATTTTTCATTCAATACGACAAAGGCTCATTGAAATAAACTTTTTGAATATAAAACGAGCACTTTCAGCATTGACAATAATTTCACTCGTAAGCGATTGTGTTCGACGCGTTTTGAAGTTTATATCAATGTTTAAAAAAAACACAAATCTTACAATACGTATACAATTTTAAATATGACTCCACAAAATATTTAGCTCTAAATGGATTTTTTCAAATTGTTATACTTGTTAGTAAATCCAATATCAATGGCTATAAAACGCGTCAATTTCTTTTACATTCATTACAATCATAAAATTTTACACTCGATACAAATCTGCAGTAATTTAAATATTATCGTCTTTACGGGTCAGTCTGTTTATGAAGAGGTATTGAAGCATTACTTCGTGGTATTTATTATATATCTTCTTGTTTACTACATTCGCTATGGAACTCTTTTTTTTACCATGTACGATATTACCTACTTGGAGCATATGGACTCCTCACGGAGTTTATCTCAACATATATTTTTCTATGAGAACTGCTTGTTACTCAGTTACTCAACCTCTCTTTTTCGAATTCAGAATTCGTAGGGATGTAAAGGAAACGAGGACTAATGGTTAATTTATCACTGCCACTGTGAGTCAATCTTTAGGATCGGAAAGGTGGGAAGAGATTTTTAACAACACAAACACCCATCGCCTCTGAGTCGAATCTCATTTATCGACTGAAAAAATCTGCTCGTATCGGGGATCGAACCCGGGTGGTCCGACAGGTTAGCCAACGACGTTAACCACTGCACCACGAATCGGGAAAATTAATTCATCAAATAGGAATGGAGGTATTCGTATAATTTTTAAATAATAAAAACGTAGTTCTTGAAAGTGAGCTACTGTGGTTGCGCCTTACATATAAAAATACCTACAAACATTTTGCTCCTGCTATAAATACAAATCGAACTGCAACCCCTTGCAAAACAAAACCAGTCCCATACGAGAACTTCTCTTTATCGTCTCGATTCGACGATCAAATAGCAGCGGTTTTAACTGACCGTTTTACCTTTACATTGCAATTAATAGTAAATAGTTTTTGAATTGATTTACCGGTTTTCAAACTAATTAGATACAATTTTTCGTGGAACTATGAGCATGTTAAAAATGATTACTCTGTTATATCAATAACTAGAGATCACTTTGTTGCGGTTGCATTCCATAACTATATGCGATCAGGTAAATAAACTTATTTACTTAGCCCAATGTAGAGCTTCACGGGACTGGTCTTTTCACGATGCATTATGATGGTTTAAGGAATTAAGAATAGAAAAAAAAGTTAGATACCGCAATTGAAAGCCATAAACTCTACATTTGGAATGGATGTAGAAATTAAAATAGTCAGTCTCGGTCACGTTAGTAGACTTATTTTTTATGTGTTTATGACGTGGACAAAGGTTTTTGTAATGCGCTGCTTTTAAAACCATTCCTTAAATTTGAATCGTTTGAATTTGGTACATTCCCATGAGTTTTGTCTCTAACGATTCGGTCTTAGCCTTTCAGCATCTTCAGGCATTTTCATTGCACGGATTTATTTGAACTGACAGTTGTCTTGAATGTCAGTTCAAGTACATCCGTACACTTGAAATGGCTGACAATGCCGAAGGGCCGATCTTTGGTCGTTAGCGACAAAGTACTTGTAAAAATACAAAATTATAACGATTCAAATTTGATATTAAAATTCCATCAAGCTCCCTCAGTCTAAATTCTTGATTAAACCTTAGTTATGAATATTTTTAAATGTAAGAATTTATTTCATATTGCTTTTCGATTTATTTGAGATTTTAAATTGGATGATTCATTGAAAAAAAGTGTTTATATCAGGGCTGTGGAGCGTTAAAAAATACGACTCCAGCATTGACCAAAAACACGACTCCCTATCCGTCTCCGACTAAAAATAGTTTTATTTCGTCACGTTTTCTTCCTACATTTCATATTTATGTGTATTCAATTATATACCAACCAACCGATCGGGCCAATAGTCAAATTTGACATATAATATGCAAAAATAAAAAGTTCAAACTTTTCAAAATTTCCGACACCGAGTACGCCTCCAGCCAAAACGCCAAAAAATCCCGACTCCACGACTCCGACTCCGACCCCACAGCCCAAATATACCAAAGCTATTGTTATTGCTAAGATGTCTTCAACATTTTAATTATAACTATATTGCTTCAATTTATTCGCTTAGTTGTTACACTTATTTTTTGTCATACCTTGTAATTCTTACTTAAACTTTGTATAAATATCACTGTTTCGTTGTATTCTTTATCAGTTGACAATGCTCGCCATGAGGGAAATCGGTCCTGATCCAATAAGTTGTATGTGGAATAAGTACTAAAAATGTTGTTGAACACCTTAAAAGTGATAAATTTATTTAGTTAAAAGTAGAAACCGGTGTCAAAGGTTTGGAATTATACGCTTCGCATTGTGCAAGCTGTTAGACTTGTGAACTGACCCGTCGATCCTAGACTGGGCTGTTCCATCGCCCGCTCCGGTGCATTAGAATATGTTCATCATTCATTAGAATAGATGGAAATGCAATAATGGATGCGCTCTGAGATTAGCCCCGGCATCTAACATTAACTAATTCCATCCTAGAAGCGTTGATTGCTAGGAAATGGTATCCGGACGCCTGCCTATTGTGGCTATATCAAAACGTCGCCCGTAACCACTGGCGGGTGTGCAATGGACGGATATTTGAAAATGTCGTATCATTCGTGTGAAGTGCTCATTAGTATAATCGATTGCTATTTTGGAATCACGTTATGGTCGATGTATCAAAACTATTCTTAATCACTTGAAATGCAGTAAAAACTATTTTTTTAGTGAAAAGACGGAATATTAAAAAAAAAAAAAAAAAAAAACATTGTAGTATTGATTGAATTGGCATTTAATTGGTTGAACTCCATTATAATACAGTGAAAAAAATAACAATGTATTTAATTGAACAGAAATTATTATATAAATTTGTTTATAGGTAGAAGATCAGAAGATGTATTGTGTAACCTGTCTACAACGGTATGTAAGGATGAGTAAATGCAGGTTCTAACATAGTTTCGACGATGGCGTAAGTCGAAATAGTTATCAACAAATATGAAAAATAATTTATGTAGAATAAAAATACATTGTTATTTTTTTCTCCGTATCATTGTAGTATTGAATGAATTGGCATTTATTTGTGGAAAAGTAGGACTAGTACTGACTATGGCGTTGGCGGAAATAGCTATAAAATAATTTCAGTAGAACTAAATACATTGTTATTTTTTTCACCGTGTTACCATTGTAGTAGATATTTCACCAATAAATTAAATGCAATCTATCAGTGAATATTAACGAGATAAAAAGCTCACTCATTGAACAAATGCGTTTTGATCTTAGTATAACATATTACTGTCTTATATATAATATTTGAATAAATTTATGGCCGTAATTCATTGTGGATTCTCACTTACTATTCAATTTCAAATAGTCTGTCTATAAGAGAGATCGTTAATACTTTACTTTCATTTTTAGAATATGTAAAGTTATCTTTTGAACCTTGATCATGTCAATACACATTTTATCAAAGATTATATTATCCCTCCGTATAATACAAATTCAAATAACTGTAACAATCTTATCTATTGGAATCTTTGATAGGAAGATACGATGACACGAGTGTGTGCCTTCGAGCTTTGAGTTACAGGTAATGGGCCGCCAAAACAGATGCTCGCTTCTTCTGGTCAGAAAGAATGATAGTCACAAATTCTTAATATAAACAGTGGTGAAAATCAGTCATTGAATATAGCAAGGCAAATTCAGATAGAATATTATTCTTCAGAATCAAAGACTTGGATAATCAGACCATTGGAAGTGGTCTGTGATGATGTGTATTCGGTTGACAGTAGAGACTACAATTGCTCGACATCTCAACTACTCGAGTATCGAGTAGAATTTTTTTTAAATACTCGAGTACTTTTAGATGCACCAAAATATATACAGTGAAACCCCGATTCTACGTTTTTCAAGGGACCGTATAAAACAAAAGATTAATGCGGCAATGCGGGAATGTTTTAAATATGAACTAAATGCTGGGACTATAGAAAATGAACGCACCACGCGGGAAAACGTATAATGCGAGAACGTAAGATCGGTGTTCCACTGTATTATTAAATCGAATTCGTGTATATTAATAGATGATAAATAAATAAAGAAGCTTATTTAATTTCATAAATACATTTATTGCAATATATGGAATATATTTTTCAACAATAATAGAGAATTCAACGCCTCAAATTTTCGATCGGCTCGAAGTTTTGTTTTTGTAATTCCCGCAGTAGAAAAAACTCTTGACGATTATTACTAAAACGAGTATTACTCGAGTATTTTTCAAAATACTCGAGTATCAAGTACTTGAAAAATGGACGAGTATACTCGAGTATCGCGTACTCGATACTCGAATTGGAGTCTCTAGTGGACAGCAACTGTTGTAATAATAAATTTTTAAAGCTTCTTCCGTTTATCGTGAATTTTTACACAGTAGTTTGTGATTTATTTATTTATTTCGAGCATTAAAATCATCATTGCTTTTATCGGACTCAGAGACTGTTTTAATCTTAAATAAAAAAACAAAGCTTTATTATTGTCAAATGACTGCAACACTCGATGGATGGACATTGAGTAGATGGTTAAGATCAGTAACAACAAAATTGATTGGTGCGGTTTGATAATGAAGATATTGTGATGCATTTCGCCGGGCACTAAAGCTTTTTCCCTAATCTGAAAAAAATTGTTTAAGTTTCTCCAGCAACATCGAAGTAGCATATAATAATACCACCTGTGGTCCCTTTGCGGTAGAGGCTAGTGACTAGACAGAGCAGTCAATTTTGCGATGGGGCTCTCCCCTGTCGAAGGGATACTCTAGCCAAAGTACAAAATCCACTAAAAGCTCTTTGGTCGACATAGCAAGCTCAAATAAAATGTTGCTTATTATATCACCACAAAGAAAAGGCTCTGCCAACAAAATATTCCATTTCCTAAGTCCTTTCTACACTTCCTGATACAAATGTTGTTTTTTTTATTATATTTCATTTCAGATATAAAAAATATTTTATATCTGACATTAATGCTCATTTCGTTTTCGCGTTTTATTTTCATTACATGAATGATCACTTTTAAGACCGTATAATAGAGCTATTTTTATTTGTTGAATAATTACAATAATATATTAAAATACATCTCACAAGAAGTAGTCAGAATCTTAATTTTGTATTACTGTTTATAACAATATTGTTACAACTATACAACGAAGATATACTTTCGTTTTAAAATGCTCAATTCAATGTACATATATGATTTATTGATTGAGTCGGCATTTACTTGGTAGAAATACATTATAATACGGTGAGAAAAATAACAATGTATTTTAATTCTACAGAAATTATTTTATATATTTGTTTATAGCTATTTCGGCTTACGCCCTCGTCAGAACTATGTTTTAGCGTGCATTAGATTCTCATATATACCGTTTAGACAGGGTACACAATACACCTTCTTCTTTGTTCCACCATCTTAATTTTATATGGTAATAATAAGTTATTGAATGTGACAAATTGATTTGATGTATTCTTGAAGTGAAAGCTAATCTGGGGTTTTACTAAGTGGGAATAAATGTAAAATTAATAATGATATATCTTTTTTTATACGATATAGGACGTTCAAAGCTTACAAACTTTGTGAAAATCGAAATCAAATTGAAAACAAAACAAAACATTATTTTTCATTAGATCTGGCAAACGATTATATGTTGTATGAATTTGAAAATGACACTGAATTGATAATTATTACTGTGATACTTGCCATGCTGACAAATTGAAGGAGGCCAAATAAAAGAACGGTGTAAATGTAGCTACGTTTTACCCTTTAAGTTTCAGCGTTGCTTAAGTTTGACTAAGTTCCGCTCCGACAGAAGATGAAAAAATCTTTGAAGACTAAAATTACGCAGACTTATAGCTACTCAAATCTCCGAGTTCAATTAACAATATGGCGCTTTCACCTTTTCAGACGGAATAAGAAATATCATTGGGACAGGTAAAATACAGGTACATTTCATTACCACAGGCTTATCAGGAATGATTTGTCTAACAATCACAATTAAGATAATGATAACAATATTTAATAAATTGGTTTTAAAAAAGAATGTTTTTGATTAATCAGTTTGAAATTTTTCATATTTTTCAGATACTTAAAATAGCCATTTAGGACTTAATTTTATACTACACAAGTACTCAACTCTTACAGTTGATCACTGTCAATACTTGGTGGAATGGCATAATAATAGAAAAAAATTACATAATACTTGCAATGAGCGAAACCGGTCCTGATCCAATAAATTTTATGTGGAAATGTGTTATTATTTGTACTTATAGTTGATATATGACGCAATATTTAAGAATGTATCATATCTAGCACTAAAAGACAATCTGACCAAATCTTACTATATAAATTAATACCGTTCCCAATCTTAGATGCAAAGATCGAAAAATACACTTCCGTTAAAACGATTAATTAAATCACTTTGAAAAGTGGATATATCGGTTTTTCTTTTAAGACGTTTCATATAGTATTACAACGCTAGACTTGGATGTATTTGATTTGACAGCATGAGGACGTAATTGATTAATTATTGTACATCTTTATTAAAATTAATGCCGCGATATGATCTTATAGAACACGCTGCATTTATTTATTTTATAGAATTGCATAAAACATCAGATGTTATCCTACAATGGACGTGGACTTTGGTCCCACTAAATTTGATATGGATTTATAATCAATCTGATCCTAAAAATGAGTCATAGAGACAGCTTAATACTGATTAAGCATAAGTCAATATACACATGAATGAATGAATTTTATGATTTTTGGCAGACTTTTGAACTTTAGCAGACAATTTAATTTTCCCTTTTTTAACCGATTGAGAAAAAAATTACACAAATTTCCATCCAACGAATTAAACCAATACAATGTCTACTTCAACAAATCAGTTGAAAATGTCTTCCGTGACTGACATCACGGGTTTCAATCACCGTACGAGAAAAACACAGTCAATTTATCGATTCTACTCGAAGTTATGAGTGTTTGAATGTTGTCTAAAAACTCTTCGATCTTAAAAACGGGACGTTAATATCGATTAGCTAAACACTAGTTCTATCTTTTTTTACCCACTGTATACTCTTTTCTAAAAAGAGAGGATGAGCAACTAAACTTACTTTTAACAACTAAACTTTATTAAGTTCATATGCTCCACATTGAGAGCAGCATGATTCAAAAAATAAGACTCCAAACAACTGAAATAAATTTAGGATTTCGACTGAGGTTCAAGTTCATTCGTGCACTTTAAATACCTGAAAATGTCGAAAAGTGAAACTTAAGTTGTTAGCGACAAAACTTAAAGTACAAAATTAAAACGATTCAAATTTGATACCTTCGATGGATTCAGCGGTAACTTTGAGGAAGATTATTTTAATATAAAAATTGGAAATATCTTTGGTTATTCCTCGTATTGTGACACGTTTTTCGCCACTGCCGTCTGTAGTCCGAAGATACCTCTGCAAGAGAGACTTGTCACAATACGAGGAAAGTTATTTTAAATTCTATATATGATTCAAATTTGAATTGAATGAAAAAATCATTGTGTAAAACCCTTGACAAGAGTCCATATTTTCCACGTTGGTAGTGGATAAATTTAAAAAAAAATGTTTTTCTAGTGCTTTATAATGCTTGTTGAAAAAAAATATTTATTAATAAGTGTGTAGTTAAGTGCGAACAGTGTCACAAAAATGTTTTGCAGAGTTTTCGGCCGCCAAGAAAGCAGCGGAGATTTTCCGTACGAATCAAGCCGTCATGTCGGATGAATAAGTTATAAGTGCTTATAAATAAACTTCTTCAAGTTCGTTAAATAAGAAAGATGCCTCTCAATTATTCATGGAGCTTTTGGCGCGTCGGCTCGCTTTTTTCTGTGCGGTTACCCTTCTGAGGCGATTAAGAAAGTAAATTTGTTAAAGCGTAAAGGAAAAAAAGCGGCAAACTGTGTGATATGTCAATGGCTGCATTTAACCGTTTTAAAACAATGCTGACCCCGCGAGAAAAAAAAACACCTAATAGCTGTCAATGATTTAATCTCGGAACCTATTTTACTTAGCCAGTGTACCGCAATATATGTTAGTTTTATTCGTTTGAATTATGTACTCTTCTATGAGTTTTGTCGCTAACGACCCGGGCTTTGCCTTTCAGCATCTTCAGGCATTTCAAGACGTCTGATAAATAGTCGTAGATAACTTAATTTAATTGTAATTAAGGTAATCTATATGAATTCTAACGTCCCCGGTTTCGCCTTTCGACATCTTCAGACGTGTCAAGTGCACGTCTGGTAAATAGTTCAAATAGTAGTAGATTACTAAGTTTAATTGTTATTAAGGTAATCTAGATGAATTAGCAAAAATTCATGAGTTAATGAGTTGTAGATTATAATTATCAGATACTTTAAGCGCAGTATCGTAAAATCTTATTATCAGCTAATAGCATGGTAAGGTAAACCCTACAATTGTCGGCCACTTAAGGATTTTTTAAGCTTTAGTATTTTTTGTGGACACTTATAATAGAAGAGGCAAAATAAAAAAAATACTCTGTGCTAGATTGATGATTTGTTTATAATAATCGATTTTTAAAATATGTAAAAAAAAAATATAGTAAAAAAATAATAATAACTATTATGGGCCACTTTCTGCAATTGTTGGCCTCCAAAAGATTCAATTATTGGCCACCGCAAAAGTTGTAAAAAAAAATATTTTCTTTTTTAAACAGAAACTAGACGTATAATTACATGACCCCAAATCATTATTGAGTGTATAATCAAGTGCTTTATTGGATTCCAACATCATTTGTTAAGCTGCAGTTATTGGCCAAAAGTCTACATTTTCCTAGAAATATCTGAGAATTGTAATAAATACAAAGGTGATTAGTAATAATATTAAAACATTATTCATGTAATAAAAAAATATATTTTATGATTTTTTTATAAGCAATTATAGCTTTAGCTTGGCCGGCCAGTAATAGAAATTGTATGTGATTTTGGAATCAGTTATTGGCCACCTAAAATAACCTAACAACCTTTTACAAAAATATTTTCAATTCATAAAAATAATTATTTTACAACTTCACTAAATACGAATAATTCTGTTCAATTAGAATTTAAATTAATTAACTTACAAACGTGTAAGATGCTTTTAGACTGAAGTGCAATCCTTATGATATTTACAAGATATCTCACTTGCTTCACGGTGACACTGCGGCTGTCTGATAAAAATGCGTTTTTGGAGTTGTTTGGAAATTCATAAAATGCCAATTTTATGTTTAAACGATAGAGGAATAATAAGTTGGAAAATGTTGGAAAAGTTGGAAATGTTGTTTTGGTTTGTAAAAAACTAGATTTTATATGTAAGTGGCCAATAATTGTAGCTGGCCCACAATATGAGGTTTTACCATAATGCCTCATTTATGGATATGTATTAAAATCGCATCAAATACCTTCAGTCCAAATCCTAAAATTTATAAATATTTTTTTGTATCTTAATGTAAACATTAGATCTTTTATGGATTCTTAATCCAATTTTTGAAGGAACTTATAATTTTACTACATTATAGGAGACATGCATTGTAATATTATCTTGATATATTATATAATATATTAACTGTTATAGCTTTGGTTGACGTTTTCTATGAATAAAAATATATATATAGAACACTCCTCTAAATAAATATGATAAATTATTAATTTAACAATTTTAATCAATTAATTCTTTAATAGAATTCGTCGGATAGAAGCCACCCATTCAATTCAAAATTCATTTCACTAATTCAGCCAGATTATGATGATAACAATTATACTTTATGATCTACTTTTATTATTATATGTATATATACGATACAAACTATTTTAGTTCATTGTTGTACTTGAAATGCACGACGATGCCAAAAGGCAAAAACCGGATTGTTAGCGACAAAACTAAAAAAAGTAAAAGTTAAGCATTCAAATTTTGTAATTTACTAATTTAATAATTTTTGCAGAACTATTTTTTTCTATTTTTACCTTATTATATTTTAATTCTTATGAGTTTTATCAGTAATATAAATTTACAATCAATGATTTTTTATGGGCATCATTTTATCCGGTTGAAATAAATATAATAATAAAATTCGTTTTAATTTTATTTGGCGTTACGATATTTTGCAAAACGACTGACAATAGCTACAATATAATAATAATAATTCGATTCCTAACTGCATTACCGGTCACGCACGATTAGCAGCAAACATCAAGTGAGCAAGCATCAAAAGTATAAAAAGCTCACAAAAATGTATAGGAGATTAGGGTGTGATTTAGGAATAACCCCAAAGTGCACAAATGCCCCATTCCGCTTCCCGCCCCTCGCCCACTTTCACGACAAAGGCCCCGTTACTCCCCTGCATTAGTCTATCTATGTTGCTTGTATTGACTATCATCACGCCCATATGATTTGGGTAGTTGGATGTGAGATAAAAAAAGTATCTTTTTTTAAATGGGCCAGTTTCGCATAAATACTAAAAAAATACTCTTACATGCTTTCAATTTAAATATTTTCAAGCCATTTCATCACTGTCAATGTGGATCTTAAGGATTGCGTATCCTAATAACTAAAAGGGTTTGCTAAACAATTACGGCTTCAATTGTTTTCGTTTGTCTAGCTCTTTTTTATAGAAGATAACCGAAACAGGGTGTGGGTAGAAAATTAATAGAAATTAGCTATATGTTCATGCTATTCACCGGTTTTTATTAAGGAACAAAAAATCACATCCATTCATGAATTGAAAAATCAAGTTTTCAAGTCGAAGGAAAGATAAACAGTCATTTCCGGTGTGAGGAGGTGAGGTGGTGAATAAAATCGAACTGTACCGATACTTGTAGGGATTTTCCTTTACACAAATAACAGTATCAAACTTCATCACCAACGTCTTGTCTTCTAAAATCAATATAATCTTGTTTTTATTAAATTATACTTAATTATTAAACATCATAATTAAGAACTATCATAAAATATATTACGTTTGGCACGTTCATATTTAAATTATCACTAGATTGTTGATATCGATAAAGCTATCAATTTTAATTGACTATATTATTTTGTAAATGTAAAAACAGCAATATTGGCTGCTAATCTCAAATAAAGTAATGCCAATCCAATAAACAAATTAAATCATACGTTTTTACCCCATAATTCGAGACTATTATTACGAAAATATGAAAAATATTAAATGAAAATCGTTCTAGTCAGCAGGTGTCCTATTATAAGCTCATATAAACGTGATCAGAGAACTCCCCTAACGTAGCAGTGTATTTTCATTCGCATCTGTCACCGGGTTTGCTTCCCCGAAATTATAAGGGGTGGCAAAAGCATCCCTGTAAAAAAAACAACTCGAAATAAAATTACAATCTTATTTATTTTCACTCACTGTTCTACAAATTATACCCTCATTATACGCAGAGGGTGACCAGTAGGGGGAGAATACCACTAGAATTTTATTAATAAGGGGTTCGACTGCGGGATATTTTTTGCGGAAATTTTATCGTGACAATTATTGAGCTTGTTTCATTGTCAACTAAATTGTTTGTATGTTTAAAATTAGCCACGTACAGTGAAACTTTAATCATATTATAAACGTACATATAAACTGTACAATTTTAATTGATTTCTTTATAATCATCATCTTTATAATCACACATAACTCATGTGGTATAGTTTTTAAGTGAGACCAACGCGAGTGTAATTGCCAAGCTGCTGCATCAAAACTTTTCACTAAATAATATTCAATGCAATCGTGCCAACTCCCACCAATGAGCATATGGAATAAATATAGAGCACTTCAACAGTATATTTAAACGAGACAGTCAATAAGAAGGAGAAAATCTTAGGATTATATAAGGCTAGGTGTTAGTTAATTGGTTATCTCATTTTTCGTTTGCAGTAAAACAGCATTTAAATGATTTCAAACTGTCCTTAAATATCTGTTTTTTTCATTTCACAATGATTCAATGAATGGTATTGGAAGAGTTAGAATAATAATAACATTGGAAAATGGTGTGCCTCCTAATTTTTTTCAAAGCATATAATCATTCATAGCGCATTTGACATTTAACATATATAAAATAAATACGTATTCAATTTTGTTGTAGATTAGACGATAATAAATAAAATAGTTTTTTAAAGAGCCTCTTAAAGTTCGAAACGAAAATTCATCTAAATAATACTGTTTAATATTATTATTATTGATTAATCATCGGACATTTCTGCATCAAATAAAGACGTTGAAAAATGCAGTTTTATTGAGAATTTTGACTGACGGGGCTTGATAGAATTTCAATATCGATTTGATCCGCTTAAAGCTTGAACTTTCCCATGAGCTTTGCCGCTAACGACCTGGCATTTCAACTCACGAATTAACTTGCAAGTTCAAGTTAACTCGTGCACATGTAATACTTGAAGGTGTCGAAAGATGAACCCTGAGTCTTCGGCGACGAACTTCATGTAAAAGTACACAATTCAAAAGATTACAAAAAGTGCACTATTTGTAAAGTGTGTTATTACAAAAATGATTGGCGCCTTCCTTGTGAGACGATTATAACCCCATGGACTGCTGCAGGTATTATTTTGATGAGCAGTGAGCACTTACTACTTAAGAGCCAGACACGATGGTCGTCGTCATATAATATATTTTAGTAAAAATTTAGATTTTTCTTATTTCAGTGAAACATCAATAACATGACCATGGTTCTTAGCGCCCCGGTATGTGAAGTAATTTAAAAATTGTCTAAAATTACTATTGCATCGAAATAAAGCCCTCGCTAATATTATTTCAAGTAAAGTATTTTACAATTTACTCATCATTGTGTTATTTCGTACCCTCCTCGTGGAGTAAAGTGTATTAATGGGCTCACAGGAGATAAAGAGAAAATTTGAATTTGGGGACGTAGAGACAGCTTTAAGTTTACTGGTAGTAAGGTATTCTAATTTCAATTAGTAGAGATCACTTTTACTGAAGAGGGTCAAAACGAAATTATATCATTGGGAGGCATTCATTTGCAGGTGCGTATCCAGCACTAAAATTCAAATACACTCATCGGACTGATTTTTAAATTTTAATTCATAATTGTGTGCCACTGTCTTAGTAAAATGTTACATACTTATTTGTTATATTACAACTGTTAAATATTAATATAAAATTTTAAATAACTTTAATTATTCCACTTATTGTGCTACTTACTGTGACACGTGTTTCGTCTATTTCAGAGGCATATTCGGACTTACTATCGCAAAGTTTGCTTAAGTAATAAAGCAAGACTGATTCTAACATTTGACAATGATAAAATTACAAAATGGAGCTTGGGATTTTTCCTTTTTACGGAAAGCAAGGAAGGGGGCTATAGAATCGAAACAAAGCAAACAAATAATTGTACTGCTAATGACGTTAACATTACAAACTATTAAACTAATGAGCTGTAATCAATCAGATAGGTTAGCGATTACTCTATTACTTCTATTTCTAATTAGTAGTCACATTTTCAAATAAATTTGTTTTTCTGATGTAATTACTAACCTTGCTGAGCATGCCACGTATTATTGTTTTTTACTGTATTTATTCACATAAACCATGCAGCCATGCATCGGAATGAATGCGTTTACTCCAAACACTGTATACAGAAATAGATTTAAACATATTAATGTGTTATTTTAATAAGTCTATGGACACAACATCTATGTATTTTTAAGAATTATAGTAAAATAATACATTAGTTTTATGCTCGTCATTTTTTTGAAAACTCAACTGTCTAAGAATATTCTCGATTCTACCCTATGCTTAAAGCACACCCCTATAATAGAAATATTCGTTACATGTGTCAGTACACTTAACATATAAATTCGCACTGAGTGGTGTTTGATTGTTAATACATATAGGCGGGGGAAATTTATCATCAAAATTATTTTCATATCAGTTACATTTGAATACGTATGATAAGTCAGAAGTATTTTATGATATCGAGTCCTTTAAATCCCCTTTAATATTTTTAAGTCATCGAATCCAACTAAATACTGGTGCTAAAACCAGTGCCGTGGCCGAGTGGGCATTTATTTTAATTTAATTAAATCGAGAATTTGATTTCAAAAAAAAAATTGCCCATCATTTATTTGATCGAACTCTTAATTAAAAATCACTATCGATCATATCAAAATCGGGTTTTCCACCATTAGGTTTTATTTTATTTTCATTTGATTGACATGATTTTTTTGGTTTTTAAAACTTTTCCCATCTAATTTTCACAAAATAAGTTAGAATGTTGGGAAAATTATACTGAAAAATATCTTCACTTCACTAATAATTTCAAATGAAGCTTACGTACACATAAAAGGAGTCCACGTGATTTTATAAAGGTTTAACTTTAAACGTACGTTATATTATTCTACTGGGAAATCTGATTAAGTGACGATGATAGAAGACGGTTGTCAGATGCACGTTTAAACTTGTATTATGTCTGACTCTTGCACATTTTCTAGCCTTATCTCTGTAGACAATTTATAACGGATAGTTGACTTTTGGTAGATATTTATTGACAAGAAAGGAAGATTAATATTCAATAAAAATTTCGCTGATTATATTTTGTAAATCAATATCATCAACGGACGGAAGGCTTGTAGTATTACATAAAACACTAACATCACTATGTTATTCGATTAAATCCGATTTTGTTTTTGCTCTAGGAAATACAATATTTTTTATAATGATAATTGACTATTTGTCTGTCACTAAAGCTGATAATCGTTTGTCATCATTGTTGTGTGTGCACTCAATTATTCGGACGCCTAGATCAACGCTTACAAACATTTAGTTTTCATTCGATGTATGGATCTGTATCAAAGAGCATGGATAGCTTTCAGTCTTCATCCGACCTATCCAAATATGCGTCTTTAAAATAACGAGGTCTGTGATTTTGACACTCATCCAAGCCACACCTATCCGATCCGCAGAACAAGTTTAGTCTCTAGTCCTTTTCTAGCTACATATATTCGTTACGAAAAAGTATCTGACACATTTAAAACGAATTTAATTGAAACGCAAGTCAATATAAAAGTTATGATATAACTTTAAACTTGGCATAGTTATGGGCAAAGAATAACTTTGATTAGTCTAAACATTTTCTTTATATATATTTTATATAGAGGTGTGCACGGCCCGAAATTTTGAAAACTCTACCCGGCCCGGCTCGAGCCTGAGGCTCATCGGGGAAATCTAACCCGAACCCCACCCGAAACAGACATTTTTTTAACTTTTCAAAATAAAATAATTAATATTGAAAGTCATCAAATTGTAGCATGTGTGTTATTTAAATATACATTAATGCCGTATAAGTCCGGACTAATCAGGTGTATATTTAGTTATTTCTCAGGCCTCTAATACAGACTGACGAATAGTCCCGAAAGCAATGATATTCAACGAGAAAGGTTGCTAATTAGCCACATAATATGTGTCATAAACAAAGCAGTATCTAATGCATAAATAAGCAAAACATAACTAATGTAAATTAACTAAATTTACGCACTATAATTATAGTCAGAAAAATAAATATAAGTTATAATAATGTAGTCACTCTAAACCTGCAAAATTTTTGATCGCTTCTAATAGTTCAAACATTAGATGTAAGGTGTAATATAGGAAAATGTTATAATTTCAATGGGTATTTCATTCTCACATCCATCGCCGCATAATAGCAATAATTACGGAGGCGGAGTGCAAAACATTCACTCGAGGGCCACATCGAATTCGCAATGTTTTGAGAATAAGCAGAGATCTTTACACTATGGTGGTCGAGCAAGTGTATCGATAATACTAATTGGGTGCGGCATAGTTGTGCAGTGATAATTATTTAGGCATAAATCTCACCAGGACTATATTATTAAAAACATAATTTTGATTTGACAATCTAATATATCAATGTTTGTTTGTTTGTTCGTATTTTATGCGTTGCCATACCGTTCATCCAATTGCGATAAAACTTTATCAACTTATAGCTTGCACTTGCACGAAGGTTATAGATACAGTAAAATTAACTTACAGTAGGTCTTTTATATAAAAATCAATGTTTTTTTTCATATTTTATGCGCTGCCATACCGTTCATTTGACAACTTATTGTTACACTTGCGTAAAGGTTATTGGCATAGTACAATTAACTTTCAGTATGTGGCGCGTGTGTATTAACATCACACAATCAGACAATCGGCAAAAGATTAACAGCAAACTTTAAACGGCAAATGCCATCGATACCGATCAATATTAGTGAAATTTAATCGAAATTATGTATCCAAAATATTGTGCATCCGATAGCACTTCAATAAACACAACCTCTTGCTTTCTTCGATTGGCATTACAACGCTTGACGGTTACCGGCTAGTATGTATTAAAAATAAGTTAAACTGAAAATCTTTTGTGCAATTTCTTGTTTATGTATGTGTTTTTATAGAAATAAAATTTTACATTCAGATATGTAATCCCGTCTGATAAATTAATCAGTATCTTCGAATAATAATCTCTAATTTTTAATCTTTCTTAATTAAATTAGTAGGTATTCTCATATTAGCATCATAATCACCATCTAACTATCTATGTCATTACTAATCCAATCAAAAATCAAAATATTAGCTTATATATCCAGATTCCATCTCAATCCAGGTCAATAAGATCCTTTAAAATTAGGGATATTACATTTATTCTTATATATGTATATTAAATTATAAAAACGATAGGAAATTATTTAGTGCGCTTCAGTTCGAGTTCATTCATGCTCTTCTTCTTTTCTTCTGAAATTCCTGAAGATGCCTGAAGGCGAAAGTCGAGTCGTTAGCGACAAAACTATTAGAAAAGTACAAAATTCAAACGATTTCAATTTGCCATTGTAATTCTACCAAGCACTTTCAGTCAGAATCCCATGAAAATAGTATTTATTTATTTATAAATTTATTGGCAAAAAACAATTTAAAATACATGGCATTACAGCAAGCGCCAATGCGCCATGCATTTGACAAATTAAATAAAAATTTAAACATATATGTATGAAACAGAACAGAAACATATTATTTACACACGAAGAAAAAAAATATAAACAAAGCATCAAGTTCACTGCCGAAGAAGTCCAAATCAAACGGCAGTGCATTCATCAGCCGAACAGCCCTTGCGACTGGCGATTCAAAAGACCTACGTGACAAACAAGTTTTGACAAAGAAAATTGATTTGTCATGGTTACGACCACTTAGGTAGACACTGGGAGCATGCAAACTTTATGTTTCGAGGATGTTATAGTTATCATCTCGGCCCCGAAGAAGAAGAGAAAAATGTTTCAATATTGAAATTGATCAATTATATTTATATTTAGGTATTGATTGTTTGAAAATAAATGTTCGGTTTCCCATTTCTGCCGGGCATAATAATTCACATCGTCAAAAGGACACGTGGGGTCGGAGCGGTTGAGGGTAAAGGGGGCACAGACAGTCGCGTCATGTGTCACATTTGTCCCGGCGGGTTTGCACAACCTCCCCAATGCGACGTCACTCCTTTATTGTTACGTCTCTTATGGGAAAAAGATACCTCACACTGAACTAATGCGTTCGTTTATGTTCGTCTGTGTTCGGCCAACTTTAACCGTGGCTGAACAATTTGCACGGTAAGTGTTTTTTGATCAAGGCACAACCCTCTATTTTGCTTGAGAGACGATCCTGGGTGAACGTCCATTGAAAGGTTTTCTCTTGCTTTTAAACGAAAAGATCTTTTAAACATTTCGATACCGAAATGTGGATGTCAATTTATTTCGATATGTGGATATCAATATATGACTCCAGCAAGTTTTCTCATATATCCTTTCTGCCTTCTTAGGTGTTCATTAAATAGAGCTGTGGCGTCTTTAAAAAACACGACTCTGACTCCAGATCCAGCATTGACCAAAAACACGTATCCAATATTGACCAAAAATGCGACCCCCGACTCAGACTAAAAAAAGCTTAATTTCGTCAGGTTTTTTTCCTACCTTTCTTATTTATGTATATTCAATTAAATATCATCTAACCAATCCGGCCATTAGCCAAATTTATTTACATATTATATGCAAAAATAAAATGTTTAAACTTTTCAAAATTTTCGTCTCCGAGTACGACTCCACGACTCTGACTCCGAATCCACAGCCCTGTCATTAAAAGTTGAAGCGCAACGTGTAATTTTTGCTATATGGAAAGAATCGTTGGAAAACAATTCATTTTCATCTATAGACAGGCATAAAATAAATTGAAATCAACTAATCCAGAAATCAGAAGGTTTCAGGGAAAATAAAATAAAAAGAAGAAGATGGTTAACTCTTCTCTTAGATTTCCTGTATTAATTGATTGTAGATAACAACTTGACCGCAAAATATTTCAAAACCGATGTGATCAAAAGCGTAGAAATTTTCGACTGATATGGCTTATTTTCAATAATAATCTATGATTTCCACTAAACGTTCTGTATATTGTCTTGCTCCATGTTTAAGTTTACCGCACTTCTTGATATATCAATGTAAAAAGCGGTTTAAATCTTTGATATCAATTGTTATCGCTAGGAAGAGGTCATAATTACTCCATTTTTCACCGTAGCTTGTAATCGTCGTTTAAAATGAAACTACTGTCCGCTTAAAAATATTTTTCAAAACACGAAGAATATAAAACAGTATTGTAATATTTATCCGTTTAAAATCATGCTCTTTCTGGTTATACTGGCCTAACATCATCTGACATTTTTTTGTCTATAAACTTCTCTGCACCACAACTGAGATTAATCTCTTCAATAACCTACCTAAGGATCATTTAAATAATAATAACAATTAAAATATACTAACAGCAAAAAGTAAATAAACAAAGTGATCAACTGTGTCGAATTATCATTATATATTTTTGTTTTTATCGCCATTTCCAAATGATAAAAGCTAACAATCTGTGAAGCGAATTAGTTACCAGGACCCAATGTAAAATAAGTACGAATGTTTTTTTCCAAGCCCCGTCTCCATTCAGGCTTTATTTTATTCAGAAGGCTTCTGAAGAGTTGAGATGCTCCCTTAAGAATCAAAACACATGGACGGGAAACTATCAAAACTATGAATGCCATAAAGACTAAAGATACTTTGCTGATATCACATATTCTGTCCAGAGTACCTGTCGATCTTTTGGTTCAAGATTTATCAACGATTATTTGTGCGTTAATTACACCGGCTCTATGCACTGAGAGTCAGTGGAAGTTGAATTAGTATAACACCATTAATAATTATTGAATGTGTATATCTTATTCTTGACCTATTGTATAAATATACATAATGTAAGCCATGAACTGTATAAATTATTATACAAATCACTTCCGTTTCAAATTTGAATAATTTATAATCTTTGTGTAATTCATATTTCATAGGTATGCAGTTTAACGTTTACCTGAACACACAGTTTCCCTCGAAAAGAAAAGACTTTTAATAAGTATTGAATCATTAACATTTGTAGCAGCTATATTTTCGAGTCATATAGTACTATTTTTATGAAGGCTATTTATTATGCATGAAATAACGCAAGGATAAAACTTTACATCGAACTTTCTTCCAACTTAATGAATAATCAAATGCTATAAAAACATTAAGTCCGTTAAAATAAATTCGCTTACTTATTAAAAACAAAAATTATCAGCAATTGATTAAGTTATATATTTCTGATGTGTGCGACTTATTTCTTTATGCTTTCACACGAAGAAAACATTTAATTGGTATAATAAAAGGAACATTAGCGATTGTATCAAATTGAACTGATTCACATCATCTGCCCGGAGATGATACCAGAGGTGGATTGAGGCGATGTTGGCGAAAGGCGAACTGCCCTAGGGGGTGTATGTGACTGGGGCGGCGACTTGCGGGCCGCAGGTGCCCCTGAGTTATGCACGACTCGACTGGGCCATCCGGAATATATAAATCGCGACATCCTGCCGATGATTATTTATTCTGGCTTTAAGGGATCAATCGTAAGAGTGCCTTCAACGCATGCCAGGCAGGACACGTGCTGGTAGCAGAGCCATTTATGTCACTTGACAAAGCGATGATCCAAAGGATTATCAATTCTTTGAAACTCCTATCGATAAAGAAATTATTTACTGAATTGTGATTGAATTCATAGACGGCTTGACGAAAAAATCTGCTTGGACGAAGAACGCCTCCCTGACAATTGCTTGTGTAATAAAATAAAGCTCTCGATATTTCTATCGAATAATCAAGAGTTTTCGACAGATTTTAAAAGTCAAGTCTCATATTCCAAATAAGTCAGAATGCCGTCTGCATCCTATTTCATCTAGCTAGTCTTTGTCTGTTCGAAAAGCTGTTGATTGTGAGAAAAGGAAGCAATTGGCAGGTGACAGTTTGTCTTAGCACACTGCATAAAAAAACTCAGATTCCCAATGAAAAGAAGAGGAATAATACTGTTGATCTTCTGTTACACTTTGTTGCAAAGACCATAATTCTAATTCTTAGCTAAAGAGCTTCATGCTTCGATTTTTTTAAATTCATAGGCTTTTGTACTACTTAAAACCTTCTCAACCCATCCTCCGTTGATCCTGAAAATAAAGTAGCGCATATATTACTAATTATTTTTAGAAGTAAGAACTAGAGAATTTTCTTGCCATCTTATGTCCTTTCTCATCTTAAACTTGTTTTGTGGATATTGTTTACTTGAAGTTTACAAGGCGGTCACGAATATGATGCTCTAGCAGCTAGCTCTCGCTTTACGTTCTAGCTTGATTGGCCTGAACGCACTTTCGGACGCTGTATTATGCATTCATCCTCTATATTAATAATTATAGTATATAAAAAGTCGAGTTTTAATTGTATTCAAATTATCCTTAATTATAACTTATAACAAATGAATTACAAACCATTAGGAGTTTAACTGTTTTATAAATCTTAATAAAGAAACCAGCGTTGACTGCATTAAATAATACACGTCGCTTAAAGTCCACCGATATGCAAGAACTTTAAATGAAGACTTCAAACAAATAAAATGCTGTATTTAGTCACAATGTAAGTATAGGTCTGTAACCTTTTAATTCAAGTAAGCTTTCTCTATCCTTATGTTGATAGAGTTATTGTAGAGTAAACTAGTATTTATTGCTGAATAATTGACGCAAAAGACGTATGTCTGCTTGAGGATCGCTGCTAATACGGTACTGCATACAAAATACTGCATTAAAAGTGAGAACGTGAAAGGTATCGATGCACGACTTCCACTGTTAGCTAGCAAAATTAAAACCGTTACTTCAAAGACATTCTAATATTTATTCAGATAAAACTAAATTTCAGATAAGCTCAATGTATTGCTTTGAAATATGTTCGTAATGATTTACATAATTACAATAAAATTCTTACATTATTTTTAAAGTGTCTGCTTCAAATATCAATTGGTGGAATAAGTCCGCACAGGGATTTTACCCCGTGAATCTACAGAAAAGGATGGCGTTTGTCACTCAGCTACAGGCGCGTTACAGCCAGCATACAGCAAAGTTGAAGAGCTTGGGTTCACAATAATTGATGATAGCTATTTAGGTATCACGCCATCTCTACCACAGCGCTTATTTTTATTTCTCTATATATTAAAACTGTCTTCAGTAGAAGAGACCTTATGACATTTTTTTTTCTCTCACCAAACAAATTTTAAAAAGCCTAATAATTTGGTAATTTTTATGATACGGTGAGAAAAATAACAATTTTTTTAATTTTACAGAATTATTTTATATATTTGTTGATAGTTATTTCGAGTTACGCCATCGTCAGGACTGTGTTTAAACGTACATTTACTTATATATATATATCGTTGTACCCTACAAAACACCTTCCTCTCTGTTCTACTATCCTATTTGTATATGGTAATAATAAGTTATTAAATGTGACACATTGATTCAATGTATTTCCTGAAATATTTGCTATTTTTTTCACGGTATAATAATGGAGTTCTACTACTAATAGTAAAGGCCAATTCAATCAATACACTTTTTAGATGTTTACTGTCACTTCTCGTTAGAGACGAAATATTTAAATAAATAAAATACATTATAAAGTACCAGTTCCAGAGTTCAAGGTGTAATAATGTAAATTAAGTGAATGTATTCTCAATTTAATCTTAACAGTGTTCAGTTGCGTTGATGCATTGATATTGGATTGGTCATTTTTTAATTTTTATAATAATTATAACCCAATTAAACACAAAAATTGGATGTTTTGGGGGATTGACAACTCAAAACGATTTCAATAATTATAATAGTTAATCCTACTTTACGTATTTCAATTTTTCTTGTAGAGAGAGAAAGGGGGAAGGTCAACGAAGAGCCATGATACTGTATAACAACAACTGATTTAATTTATTCCATCCCTATTTTATTTCCCAATCAATCTGCGGTAAATATTATCCATTAGGAATGCTTAGAGTCAACCCACGCCTCGGGGTTTCTTGGGGCAGACCCGGGGTTAATAATTGGCTTTGGATTCACTCAAACTCATTCAATAAGGGGATGACGACTGCGGGGCAGACTTTTGACTTCGGGCTATTTTTAAAGCATATAAATCTAATTTAAAAAATCTGACATAGGCACACGAGAACGTTATTTGCTTTTTGAATGAAACGCTAAGACTGCAATTTTGTTGGTTTGTGTGTTTTCCGTGTTGATTTATCAATTTTCGACATGTTTTTTTTTTGCCTAACATTGTTCGTTTGCACTAGGGCATGGTTTGATCAACTGATTAATTTAACCGCCAATATTTTTTAATTAGATCGTTTGAATTTTGTACTCTTCCATGAGTATTATCACTTAGTATCGTTGCCTTTGAGTATCTTCAGGCATTTCAAGTGCACGAATGAACTTTAACTGACTCATTCGTGCACTGGTTCTTATTTGATATTGAGTTTCCATCATACACCTTCAGTCGAAATCCTAAAATATAAATAGCAATATTTGAAAGTCAGTTAAATTGAAAACTGTTTCAATATAATTGAAAGCTTCATACATAGTTATCAAATTAACTGATGAATAGATTGAGGATTTCGAGTGAAGGTACTTGGTGAAATTTCAATATCAAACTTTAATTGTTTGAATTTTTTTCTTTTCCATAAATTTAAATGGACAATTAATGTTCTTTTGTGCTCTTGAAATGCCTGAAGATGAAGCCCGTGTCGTTAGTGACAAAGCTCATGGAAAAGATCACAATTCAAACGATTCAAGTGTGATCGATTATTAAATATTTGAAAAAAATCATAATACAAAATATTCAAAAGTTGTAAAAGAAGTTTTGGTGATTGTATATAAATATATCTGTAAAATTTATTTTATTTCATTGCCTAGTAATTAAAATAAGCCATCGTAGAATTACGGCTTTTTTCAATACACTTTGGCAAGTTTTAATCGATAAATACCCATGTGATAACAGTAAAACAAATGTTTTTTATTTATTTAAAGACAATTTCCCCATCAAAAGTTTGTACATATTATTATAAACATTGTCTCCTCGTATTGTATTATAGCATTGTGTTTTTTATTTTAAAATCAATTTTATTTTGAAAATATTAATCAAACAAAGTAGAGACATAAGGCATAGAATCGAAATACATTAACAGTATTTAAAGTATTTAACGATGTGGTTTAGAAATAATACATAATTAGTTACCTAGTCATTCTGTCAATCAGTTTATATTATCGAGTAGAGTGAGTGGAAAGAGAGTGAAGCACTTCGTACAGATCTATCCGGGAACTTCAACAAGTATGCTGCTACCACTTGCCTACGATATTAGTCAAAACTTTATAATAGCAACAAATACATGATAATTTTTATTAACTATTTAAAATATATGTTAATATTCTTTATAATAAATAACTATGAATTATTATTATAAATACCTGTCAGCATTTTCACCTGTCAAAATTCATGCATTGCGATGTGATAACAGAAGGAAATTGAGTGAGAAATTTAAATAATATCATGAATTATGGAGATCATTTTATCACTTTAAGCCGTTGATCTTAATATGAATAAATGTCAAATCGATGTCCGCATGTTATATTTATTGGTTATAATAATAGTATGATGCTGATAGTAACTGCACAATGGTTATCATTTACCATATTACAGATTTTAATCTAATATACATCCGGGGAGAGGCGATATGAATATTATGCACCATAAAGGTGACATTCTGTGCGGATAATTTCAAAATATGTAGGGTGTTTTTAATGCATTGAAATAATTTATTGTTGTAAATTTTTACTATAATAATAATTGCCGTAAACATCTTCATTTGTTGGTCTTATTAGTACTAGTACATGTGCAAAAAATAGTACGCTCCGTCAACTGAATATTTCATATTTATTTTCAGCTGCATAAGTTTGATATATTTTTCTTTTATTACTTATCAACAGAGGATTAATTTAATATTGACTATTTCCTGATCAATTTAATAAAGGTCTACGAGACGTTCCGAATCGTCAGGTGACATCGAATTTCACTATATTCATTCAAAGCAATATTACATAAATAGTTACAGTCAATTCGGGTAACTTTGGAGTTCAATATAACATTGGACAAAACTTGAGCAAGTACCGTTTATTTATTTTTCTCCTGACTAGTAATCGTGATCATTCTTGCGATTGATGAATATAACAAATCGATCTTTTTTTTTTATACATGGTAAACAAAAAGAGCCACATTCACCTCTTAAATTATTTTTATTTTTTATGATATTTTGTGAAATAAACCAAAAAAACTATGAAAATATACGACTTTTTTATTTTCTCGAAACAGTTGGCTTCGTTTAAGCCAGGTGTTATGAATAGGGAATGGGCAAAAAGTTGTAATTTTTTTAATATTTTCAATTGACTATCCTTCTTTATAAAAGTTCAATTAAATGTCACCAATCTGGATGATTCAGCTAAAATTCGCTCATCGAAAGTGGTGGTGTCCAATGTTACTAAATTATAAATTTAGCATTGGACCGCCCGTAAAAGCAGTTTTAAGTAATTTTTCCTTGTATTTTCATAATATTTGAATTCAACATTATATAAAAGAAGTGGTAAAAACACATAATAGTCTAAAAAATGCAACTTACTATAACTGAAAATAAAAATATCACAAAAAAACACCTGAAAAGTGTCTAAAGCTACCCGAATTGATTGTAAGTGTTTTATTAAATATATTTTTTTGCTAAAAAAATATATTCGATTGTCAGTATTTTTCTTATGAATATTAAAAAAGAATATATTCACTCTATAATACGTTGTATTATAGTAGCATAAAAATAAATCGTTCACTTTGCCCCAGTGGTAATTATTTAAGGATCTCATTCTTCCTATTGGGTGCATGTTTCAATGGATCGAATTTATAATCTAAAAAGAATTATGTGAATGAAGAAGAGTGACAATGTCAGTAAGATTTATATGGTCACATGAAATGTTACATTTAAGTCCCAGTATTTGAACCTGGGAACAAAAATTATATATAAAATAATATTTATAGTGTTTTAATTTTTTTATGATTTACGTGAAGTCAGTGTGAACGTAAAAAATAAAATACTAATGCTATAATTTAACATTTCTTCTGCAATCTGATTATGAGTAAATAGATAAAATATATGTACTAGAGTCACTATAATTTAGGAAACATCCCTTACAGAATACAGTTTATTACAGCTTTCTCCCCGTTACAAAATAAATAGCAGTCATAAAGTGAAATTAAACAAGGTAAGATGGGGGGTGAGCTCCTATACTGTTAACAATATGTGTACTTTGAGCTAGGGGTGGCTACCGTACTTGTTATAAGTATTTTGACTTTTTCGCTCTTGTAATACCACTGCAGGTTGTTTATGTTCTACAAATTGATTGGATATTTTCATTTATAAATTATTCGAAACTGTATTCAATACAAATGCATATCTTTTGTTGTTATTTCAGCAAACCTTCGACGCTTGTTTTTATTGGTTTTTAAACGTTATCACTATCTTTCATTGATTTTAGGTGGTAAATTCAACGAACTATTTTCATACTTTCAGTGTCTTTGTGGTATCGATGGTAATCCTTAAAACAAATCTAATGATGGATATCTTTTGTTGTAATAATCGTCGTAAAAGTAAATTGGAATGATTACTAGTAATTTACTAACTTATCTCAAAGCAATTCAATGTATCCTAAATTTTCAGAACGGTATCTCACCTAAAGTGTATTCAAACCATAGATGAGGAAATACCGATTAACCGCGGATATATCAAATGAGTAAAAAAAGCGAGTGAAAATTAAACAGCTTTACAATTAGTTACATACATTTTATTATTTTTAATTAAATTCTTTACTCGAACGTCTGGGATTAGAAAACAGGCGAGTCTATAAACTTGTTTAATATTTTGTATAATGTTACATAAATATCCGTTTGCAAGATTTATACCATTGTGTCCATCGATTGTGTATACATACGACTTAAACGGTGCTCTATTTTATTTCATAATATAAAAAACTTTTTACCATGTCCCCACATTCCAATTCAAGCTTTAGCCTCATCCATCATCATCACCCTGCCTTCTCCACTTGTCAAGTATTTCGACAGTCTTCAGAAACCTTCCTTATACTCTTTCTTCTATACACCGATGCCGTTCTTACTGGTCACTTTCCGCGTGATTTTCATATATTTTTAATTTGCTAAATACAGCTCTCTTGATAATTGAGCATATTAAGAATTGAAAAATATTGAACATTTTGCTTCTTAAAATCAAACCATACTACCTACACCTATTTGTGCGGTAAATACGTTCCGCATAATACCGCACAAAAAAGCTATGGCTTAATATGGAAACATAACATGCACGTGTCAAGGTCACATTGTAATAAACTGGTGAAATACTTGATTTTGCACGTAATGTATGTGAACAACAGATTACAGATGTACGTTGATATAGTCGCATAATTATATTAAAAAAAACAAACTGCATAACTTTGAAATCGCACAGCAAGAGGTTTGAGTGTACAATATAATATAGATCTAAACAATTTCTACGAAAAGGGCTTACTTACGTGATGAACGTTTTATAAAACGGGCCTAAATTGTAAAGCAAAATCATGATCGTGTGGCGATTAAGTAAAACCGTATTTGAGGTTATTTTCTGCGATGAAATATTTGCAATATATCAGAAATAATATTAAATTATGAAATTAGTCGGTGGATATTGTGCGGTGTAATAACAACCGTTGGCTCGGTACAACATTACGTATCATTAATACAGATTGATTCACCAAACACGATTGATATCAAATATTATATGCAAATCGTTAGGGGTATTCCGTGCTATACGTATGTATATAAAGAATATGTGTGTGTGACTGTCACGCATGTGTTTGAGTATAAAGCATCTTCAGTGTTTTTTAAATATAAATAATACTTGACTCACCGCCAAATTATTTAATCTGAGGAACAATGTAGTTTGATGCAACTGTGCTTTAAGTGTCGGTAGGGCTTTTTATTATTCGTGCGATTTATATTATATTTTGGGTTGCTTTGCCAACGACCAACAATATTCACTTTTTAGGTGTTTATGACAATGAATGAAATACGTGGTGGAATCGCTTTATATGTACTTATTCCACATTAAATCAGGACCGGTTACGCTTAGCGCGAGCATTATTATTTTTTTGACCAAAAATACTGTGACACACACATATTTGAACTAAAACTGGAGAACTGGTGGACAATCGGCCCTTTTGAGGCGGTCAGTTATATATAAATAAATAAAGTTGACTTGTAGTAAATCAATGCCTTTTTCAGCGCCTTATTTTCGGAATCAAAAACAACTAAAAATTAAATTCTGCTTACATTAAAAGACACAAATCTCTAAGCTCATGACATGAATACAGCTACATACAGTACTTCATTTAAATAATTGAACCATGTAAATATCTTTGGTTCTGGAATTAAAACGAAGCACTGTAGTGATATATCAAGGTGTTGCGCTCATCTTTCTCGAATCGAGTCATACCCGCGGGCTATTAATTGGCTGCTAATTGAAAACAGAGTAAGGGAATCTCGGGGAAAGACTTTGTACTAGGCCAACATGTTCCATTTGCCCAATATATAAACATGTATGCGTAACTAGCATACTGAACGTATTCATATCATATATTTACATCTAATATGATATATGTATGTATACAGCAGTTTTTATATTGCGATAGCTCTTTAACATTTGCAAAAACCAATAAGAATCTATTATCTTTATATCAATTTATTATGTCACTTTTCGTCACCCATGTATATCTCCCGTCATAATTAAAACTACAACCAATGCCAAATGACTATAATAATATTTTGAGCCGTGAAACAAACTCTAGGCCATGATTTCAATCGTTGAAATTTCATTGCGTATTTAGATTCACGATAATATTATCCTTTCCAAGCCTTTCTTTGACGGAGGGAAAATTCGCTACTTTTCAGGAAAGCAAAAAGAGTGTAAAAATATTGTGCCAATTAGAACAACTTCATTTCTTTACTGTTTCTTTCCAAGAGCTTTTTTTATTGAAATACTTATATTCAACTATTGAACATTAAAATGTTACTAACGCCATTTTGGCTTAGTAAGTACAATATTGTGAATCGACACATCAAATAAATTTAACTATACAAAATTACTTTAAACTTGAAGAATTTTACCTATATATTTATTTGATTGCTGATAAGATGCATTTTGTCGTTAATTGTAAATTTACTTTCTAATATAATATATCAGTTTTATTCAAGCATTTATCTGGCAACACTACATTACAAAAATGTAATAATCAGAAATGATTTAAATTATTGATTGAGAAGGCATTTACTTGGTAGAACTCCATTATAATACGGTAAGAAAAATAGCAATGTATTTTAATTCTACAGAATTTATTTTATATATTTTACGATGGCATAAGCCGAAATAGCTATCACAAATATATGAATTAAATTATTAATTATTATGAGTTGGGTAAAATTTTTTTTTTATTGGTAACTAAATAACTTGCCATTTTTCACTATTTGAATATGTCAATATAAATTTGATTGTAAATAAAATGTATATATTGTATGATCTCTGTTCGAAATAATTTCGATGTATTTGGCAGTTCGTGTAATAGAACATTTAAAATTACATAGTATATTTCACGTATTGTGTTGCAAGTGTTTCGAAACTTTCAAAAGCATCATAAGACTTAATATCGCACGGTTACTTTCTTGATTTATTTTTGTTGTCTTGGCTTGACGATTTATTTAATTCCCTTTAAATTTTTAATCCAACGGCCAAATGAAAAATATCTACATATTATATTGTATTTATATCAATAACAAAAAAAATCTCTTTTAGTATGAGAAAAAAATATTGGATTTAATAAGCCGAGACATATCCATTTTATTATGTTCATTTTTGCTTTTATACTTAAGTGCAATTTTCCCATCTCGGTATGGGATTGAGTTTTTTTGATCGCACATTTTATTTTATTATTTTGTTTCTACGCTAACAAAAATAGTTAATAGCATCTCCTTTATGTTATTTTAGAGAATTTCATTTTTATACACTTTTGTGTGTATTTGAAATTTTGGATACGGTGTCCAAAAATTCAAAAGAATCTTCATGTACGAATACAGATATTACAATTCAACAAGGCAAAGAAACATAAATCAGCTGAAACATGGGTACTTAAAATAATTATTAAGATAATATGAACCTTTTGAATTTTGTACTTTTCCATTAGATTTTTCACTAACGACCCGGGTTTCTGCTTTTGGCATCTTCAGACATTTCAAGTGCACGAATGTACTTGAGTTGACGCGTAGTTAACAGTTTGTATCGCCTATATACAAAAATAAAATAAGATCATAAGTTTAATTGCTATTAACGTATCTACGTATATGAATTTGATATTGAAATTCCATCAAGCACCTTCAGTCAAAAAAAAATTATTACTAAGCTGTTTTTTTATTAACATTATCATCAAAATAGAATTTATATGTTTCGTCTTAAATCTATATCTAGTTCAATAATGTATTTCGTCCTTTATTATATTGTATGTGAATAGAATTCTTTTCAGTACAAAAACAATTGAGAATTTTTTGTTGCTATTTTAACGCTATTGACTCAAATAAATGACATCATATTGATCATTAATTAAAAGAAGATTAAAAAATTCAAGACTCGATATCTGTGCTAAAACATATTAGGTATTTAACACTGAAATGAAATCTTAAAAATAGATTCTTATCTTTTATTTCTTTATAAAACTCGCTTAATACGCTTATTGAGTACTCAAATATTTATACTAAATATAAAATATGTATGATCACTTTTAAAGTGTTCACTGTCAATACTTGGGGGTGCTCGCCATGAGTGAAACCGGTGCTGATCTAATAAATTGAATGTGGAATAAGTACTAAAAATGTTTTATTATTTTTATTTAATATGTATGATTTTAACAAAGACGAAATTGACTGAACATTGTATATATGTATGCTATTCTTAGAAATTAACTCAAAACATGATTGTGGAGTTAGTGGGAGTACAAATATTAAATGATTCTCTTATCCAATGTATGGTCACAACACTATCACGGCAGGCTTTCGCTACAGTATATGTATTTGTATTTTTTTTATTATATGCTCGCGTTTTTCCACAGCGAGTCAGTTATATATATATCTATCTACCGTTTATGTATCATGCCGTATATCCAGAGCACATACATACGTATACAATACAAATGTATTATACCTGTATATATGCTGTTCGGCGGTGTTTTGTAGCATATATACACGTTATGTCGGGTTGATATTGCTTTCTTTACCTGGCCCCGAGAATTGTTCGCAAAGGGCGCCGCTGAAACTCTTTTATTGCTCTTCTTAATGGGCCTCGGAAGATTAAAAATACTACGTACAGAAATTGATATGCCCCCACCTCCGCTACGCCTGTTCCTCCGCCACTGAGTTTTTCTTTTCTTAGATCGACCGCTTTCGTTACAGGCGTATCTAATTCAATATCTAGATTAAATTCATATATAATCAATTCCATTGACTGAAGGCGCTAAGTGGAAGCTTTATTCATGATCCAAATTGAAGTATGAACAATCAGTTGAAAATGAGTAACTACCAAAAAGGTAACTTGTCCCAATTTATTAATAATGCTTAAAAAATATTTTTTATTTGTAAAAAAATATATTATTGCTCGTGATTTTTTATGTATGTATTTGTCTTGCCATAAAATAATACAACTCACTACCTAAATCTATTTTTAACATGATTTTGACTTCACTTAAATAAAACTTCATAATAAACTAATTATATTCTATTAATGCAAGTAAAGTTGTTCTTTGTAAAGCTATGAGTTTTTATGGGGCTTGTCATATTTGACAGTTTTTGAAAAATTTTCAACTGAATAATTTAAAAGATGCCAACATTGAGGACTTCGACTGAAGGTGCTTGATGGACACTTGGTGCACTTGAAATGTCCGGAGAAGCCGAAAGTCTTTTGTCGTATTTTAATTTGCCTTATATAATATATAACCGAGTCGTAATATCTTGAGTGATTCTTCTTCTAAAAACTTTTTTACATTAAACACATTAAATTTTAAAACTTGACCAACGGAACTATGATATTTATATCGATAGGTTCTCGATACCAAAAAGTCTTACCAAAATGACAAAATGTGTATCATATAATGTATGGTTTAATGTTATATTAACTTTTATACAAAACATACTGTATCTAGTAGTTTCTGGATAGAAATATATTGAATATCTCTGAGTGCGAGTTAAATCCGAAATGCACATACCTATACATAAATGAAATGTGTACGTACATACATCAAGAAACAATAAAAGTGAAGATATTCGTGTATAGCGTTCTACAGCGATGTTATTAATGTTCTCAGGTAGACACTAAACCTTAGAGATGTGATCGTATCTTTTTATTCGAAACAAATGCTGTTGAAACACAAGCGAAAAAAATATATAAATTTCTCAAGCAAATTTTGCAAAAATACAACAATTAACTTTCGCCTGAAGAACTAACTATAAAATATACTATGAACGTATATGATAAATTAAATAATGAGTATGGGAAATGTTTTGTGAAATGACAGTCGTATCGTGCATCCATATCAGCTACCTAAGAGGAGGTTAAAGCGAATATACTTATGTTGACTACATTTCTTTCCAGAGTAATCTATTATTTTTTTATTAGCTTCTTTTATGCTTACATAATATATAAGTCACTTTTAAGGTGTTCACTGTCAATTTTTGAGAATTCTCTATTTGAGGACATATGGGTACTACCCATGGCTTTATCCAACCGACTTTCTCTTAGGGATGCTCACTTGCAATAGTTTGAATGCTCGAAGAGAAATTTACTTGGCTTTATATTTCTTTCGGCTTATCCGAGGCCAAAATGAGAATTCCACAATTCTTGAAAATGTTAAATTTGTTAGATTCCTCAATAAATTATCAGGAACATTCAGTTCCTGATAATTTTTTGAGGAATCGTGAACATGAGTTGTTTGTTCTTCCAAGGGGTAGAACCAGTCTGCCAATGGGAATACCACTGGGAAAAGCTTTAACAATTTTAAGCGGCATTGCTTCGGATGTCGACATATTTCATATTGGCGAATACTATATTTTATGAATAAAAGTTGATTTTGTCGGAACTCTCTCGGTTGACATCTTTAAAATTTCTAATGTGATTTTATAATTTTTTCTCTCTGTTCTTATGGCTACAATTTGTAATTTTTATTAAGTGTATAAAAGTATGTATGTATATGTAAATAAATTTGTCAAATGCATGGCGTATTGGCGTAAGCTGTAATGCAATGATTTGTATTTCTTTATGAATAAATAATTAAATAAATACTTGGTAGAATGGCATTACAATAAAACTGAGATCAGTTGATAATGCTCGCCATGACCGAAACCGGTCCTCGTCCAGTAAATTGTATGTGGAATAAGTACCTGAAATGTTTAATTATTTTCATTAACACTATATTGTCGGGCACCTCGAACAATAGACTCAAGCCTGTATGCGTTTTTTTTTAGCAGAAATCTGTTTGCGATTATTTCACTCGTAATTTTGTTAAATTATCTTAGTAAAATATTTTAAATGTGCTTTAAATTATTTTATCGATTTTGAATTGTCGAAACTTGTGTATAGCCACGTCTACGTATATCCTAGAGTGAAATCAAAATTTTTTATGAGTTAATTTTTAATACAGTGGAACCCCGATCTTACGTTCTCGCATTATACGTTTTCCCGCGTGGTGCGTTTATTTTCTATAGTCCCGGCATTTAGTTCACATATAAAACTTTCCCGCATTAGTCGTTCGTTTTATACGGTCCTTTGAAAAACGTAGAATTGGGGTTTCACTGTATATAAATGTTTTATAGCCTCTATTAAAACATTAATTGTCTTATACGAGGTTGAGTCTAAAGCCGAGATTTATTTATTTATTGATTCATATCCAAAAATTGCAATAGGTACTAATTGCATTATGAAGACACTGGAATTTTACTAGTCATTTAAAATCAATACGTTTTAGCGAGAACTAAATAGAAGTCGTGCACTAGGAACAGTATCGTGGGAAGGGAAAGAATGGGCGCAAACCCAGAAATCGATAAAAAAAAAATGAGTGAGTAAGTCGAATGGGAGTTTACCATTCATCTACGGGACCTAAGGTGTAGAAGTTATCAATATTTAATTTTTTAGAGCTTCATAAAAATAGAACAAAGATGAAATTAAGTGATGTTTCACTGTTCGTAGGTGTTTTGGAAGTCATTATTAAAAAGAAGTTTGTAAATATCTTCAATATTATAATAAGTTGAAAAAATCTTCATTAAATAAATATATCTTGATGAAATAGAATACCCGTTTATGTTGAAATACATATTTATACATTGCATGCATATTTACATTCTACTTGATTTGTTTTCTAAGCATAAATACAATATCGAAAACATTATAGATCTGCCATCGTTTGCAAATGGCTGATTCTGTAAAAGAATGCTTCCTCCATTTTAAATAAGTGATAATATTGAAAAAGATAAAATGAATACATACGATTGATTGAATTAACTTTCAATTTGCAGAACTCAATTATAACATGGTGAAAAAAATATATTTTAAAAAAAGTATTTTATTATAATAATTGTAGAGCTAATTGTTTTTCAACGTGTATTTGAAGTGCCCAATAAGTCACGATCTTCTGGTAGATCGCTACAGTTATTTCATTTAGCTTGTTACTATTCTGTGATATTAAAATCACAATTTAATCTTAAAAAGACCTATCGAAGTTCAAAATTCTAATTTCGAAATTCAAAATTCTTATTTCGAAATTCAAAAAAATTGAATGCGGTTCTTTGGAAGTGGCATGCGTTAGTTTACGTTATTATATTTGACTGCATGTTTTCCAAATAAATGCTCTCAGTGCACTTAGAAGAGAGTGACATCAATGGAAATAGTGAGCCAATTAAGCACATTCATAATAAATAGTCAAATAAGGGCAACGGGTAGGTGAGTCTCTGAATGGACACTGCCGTACACTAACTTATCATTTGATATTACGGTAAGAAAAATAACAATATTTGATATATGTGTATGTGCCAAGGTGTGAACAAAATGTATGTGAATATGTTAAAATTGTTTCCCATCCAACCGATTGAGTAACCAACGAATTACTAGTTTTTTTCTTTCACTAATTGTTATCCACTTCAAATAAACAATCAAGTGACGAACAGTTCAAGCTAAAACGTTAACTGCCGTCGATCTCAATTGTGTTACACATGCTTACCATTAGGAGCGGAATTGATTGAATATGAACAATTTGATGTATTATTATATGTTTCATTGTAAATTCAAATGAAATCAGCTGTGCTTGAAGATTTTATTCCAATAGTAACTTTCAAAAATCCTAACTTTAGATATTATTTTATTTTCGAATGTCTGTTTTACATTCATAATGACACTATCAACAGAGATGATGACAATAGAACGTAATTTTATATCTTCTTTAAATCTGGCTTTGTTCAAGATGGCAGCATTTCCCAATGAATCGTAATTGACCACATAATTTTCTCAACAATCAAATTATGACAAATTCAAGGATCTTCTATTTCATAACATATACTCTAAATTTTGTATACACTTTTTCTTGATGAAATTAAAACGACATGAAAGTGCCACAATTGAAGAACCTGGCAGGTGCAGTTTTCCAAATGTGTAATATAATATAGAAACTAGTGTGTAATATAGCGTATAAAACTAAATGAGAAATACTAATAAAATTCATATTAATTTTAAGGTGTTCACTGCAAAAAATAATAACACATTTTTAGTAATTAATAATTTTAACTGAAGGTGCTTTATGTAATTTCAATATCAAATTTGAATCGTTTGATACTTATTCCACATTAAAAGATCATATTACATATCATTCATAGGCACAATACAAACTTTTTATATCCGTTTTGTTCAAAGCCTTTTTCTTACTGTAACAGTTGTATAGTGCTCTGTTATTCTTTATTATGTCCTCCCAATTATTTCGCATCGTAGTTTCGCCCACTCCGGTGCACTCTTTCAATACAAGCTAGCAAACATAATGGCCACAATGAAAAAATATTCTTATGAAAATAAGGTTCTCTCGTTCGAGAGCTCCCCGGCAGACGCTGTTAAAATTCTGACGTAATGTGGACCGGGCTTTATGTGTGGTATAATCTATGCACCGTTCGTACGTAGAGAAGCAATGAAACCGGGAAGGTACAGTCGTAATGTACATGCAAAGCCTCTATAGATCTTTTTGAGAGCTTTGTTATGGCTCCCATAGGGAAAACCCCGAAAGCCAGCAAATTTTCGGAACACATCTCTACTAGCGGTACAACAAACAAACAAACAAACACAATTTAATACGTCCGTATCATATTTCAAACATCATCAGCGATGTTTCTAAGTCACATTATAATCATTTATACATATATTCGACGGATTTGGCAATAACTTTGTGAAATAATTAAGTATTTCGACTGAGGGTGCTTGATGGAATTTCAATATCAAATTAGAATTTTTTGAATTTTGTACTTTTCCATGAGTTTTGTCGCTAACGACCCGGGTTTCGCCTTTCGGCATCTTCCGTGCATGGCATGCCTGAAGATGCCGTCAGGCGAAACCCGGGTCGTTAGCGACAAAACTCATGGAAAAGTACAAAATTCAAAAAATTCTAATTTGAACTTTGTGAAAATTCATTTTTATCAAAGAACTAAATTACAGTGGCGAATATGCTTTATAGTGTTACTAGATGTCATGTATATTAATTTTACAAAAGTTATCTTTCCACAATGTGTTGGTTTTTTTCAAATGGTACATAAAATATTTAAAATAAATGGCTATACATCTATTTTATAATCGAATGTGTTGAGAGCGGGGCTGTGGAGTCGTTAAAAAAATTACGACTCCGACTCCAGCAGTTACCAAAAACTCGACTCTGACTCTAATATTTCCCAAAAACACGACTCCGACTCCGACTAAAAAACGATTCATTTCGTCACGTTTTTTCCTACCTTTCCTATTTATGTGTATTCAATTATATATCAGTCAAAACATCTGGCGGCTGGCAAATTTGACATATTGTAAGCATAAATAAAAAGATCAAACTTTTCAAAATCTCTGACTCTGAGTACGATACGATGACTCTGATTCCAGCCAAAATACCCCGACTCCACGACTCCGACTCTATAGCCCTGGTTGAGAGGAGCGAAGCTACACTTGAAAGCAATACAATGAAAGATTGTTCTCCATGCTCGCTCCAAATACGGATTAAAATATATGGACTGTCTGTATATCAAATGTCCGTAATTTGCATCGAGCCCGCTGACTCGTTATTAGATATGCTTTATGCTGCGTATTTTGTAATACACCTGATTATCATGGTGTATATTGTTTTTAAGTTAACAAAACGAAGTAATTATTTGTTTTATAAATTTCTTTCCTGTTTTGTGTCTATGAATTCGGAGTGCGTCTTTAAGTCGATAGCGTCTTACAATCGATCTTAAGTAACGCACTGAGTTAAGAAATAATCAATGAGTTGCTTGTTATTCCCGGTGGCGTGACTAGCCAACTGTAACATCTTGACGTTTCAGTCGACAAACCATTTAAAAAATATTTATAAAATGAATACTAGTCCTGACAACTTTCCACTGACACCTTCTGGGAAGATAAAAAAAAGTGGCGGCATGAAAAATTTCAGAACGGGTGTCAGCTGAATGGAAGAAAATCTTGGAAAAATTAGTGGAAAATTCTTTCAAGGAATGCTGCATCACAAATGCTCTTGATGGCTTTTGTTGTAAAGCATAGAAATTTTAATAATACAGTAACGGTGCTAGACTTCCCAAGACGTTATAAAATGATCATTCAATGATTGTTAACTAAAACCCAAATAGGTGATAGTCTCTTAAAAACTCAAGAAAAGAATTTAACAGTACTTACAGCGTGATAATCAAAAACTTATCTGTTATTTACTTCATTCTTACAAGATGTTTTCGTCAAATAAGTACTACTGAAACACTCAATTTCTTAGAAAACTGACTGCAAATTATATATATTATTATTATAATTATAAGTTGGGGTGATGTGTAAAATGCTTTTCCATGAGTTACACTAAACTGCAGGTCTCGTCTTACGGCACATTAGTGCATTTCAAGTGCACGAATGAACTTGAACCAAGAAAACGAGTAACAAAAATTGTTTAAAAAAATACAAAATTCAAACGATTCAAATTTGAAATTGAAATTCTATCGAGCAACTTCAGTCGAAAACCTCAATTACCTAAGAATCACTTGATATGAAAATATTTTGCTTATGGAATTATAGGTCTTATTCCCAGAAAAACGCTATTGAAATATGTAAAATACTATATTTCTTGCAACTATTATAATAAATGCGATAAACATATAAACGATTTTTCATACATAAATGAATTGAATTATATACATGCGTTTAAAAGTATCATATTTACAAACTAGCACCATCATAGATATTTTCTCTGTATTACAATCGAACAGAAGACAGATGTGTTGATTTTTGAAACATGAATGAAATGTCAAAACTTCCCAATCTATATTATTAGCCTATTCCTAGAGCAATGGTGTATCCCGTGTGCTTTGGTTAATTATGTGTATTTTTAATTAACTATTATCTGGCACAACTTTAGTGAACTGTCATAAACGAACCAGTCCGTGGTGCAGTGGTCAACGCTGCCTTAGCCCTTATCCTTTCTATCATTACTCTCGTCGAACTAATAAGAGTTTGAGCGACTGAGTAACAACCAGTTTCTGAAATAAAGAGGCCAATAGGGAGCGGATATGGATTAAAAATAAAAAATTAAGCATACCTTTTGTGTTGTGTATTTTCGTGAAAATAAAAGGTTTTCGACCGGTTTCCTAGAGTAAACAAACGAGGTAGTAAATATACTTTTGTTTGAGTGTATAAAATGATCAAATATATACATATATATAAAGATTGATAGATAAAATAAGTTTGTTTACTTTTCGGCTAATGCATATCCTTGGCATATTTTTTTGCGATGGTAAATTTCGGCCAAATCCCATCAAACGAACCCAGAGGCCGTAGGGTGAACTGACGCTGCTTACATGGCCTTTCGGATAAAGCCCTTCATTGAATGAAGGTAAGCCTATCAAGAGTAAAGTGGATTCTTTCCTTCCGAAATATGAACGACGACACGACGCTAGTCATCGCATTACTTGGGGAAACAAGCGTCAACAGATGGATCAACGGGCTTCGATTCGAAGACGATAATATGAAATGACGTAACAAAGTTATCTAATTTGAATTGTTTGAATTTTCAAGCAATTCAAATTTGATATTGAAATTCGAACAAGCACCCCCAGTCGAAATACTTAATTAAAGTTATCGAAGCAAACATGTTTTGTATAATATTAAATATAAGATAACTTTGATTATTCCACGTATTGTGTTACTAATTGTGACACGTTTTTCGCCTCTTACAGAAGCATCTTCAGGACTTACTATCGCAAAGTTTGCTTAAGTAATAAAGCAAGTTTATTAATAATAATGGAGTTTGGGGTTTCTACTTTTTACGGGAAGCAAGGAGTGATATAGGAGATATATGTATATATTAAAACAAAGCCAACAAATAATTATATGTTAATATATATTCAGACATATTTTTGTCTCAATTGAAGTAAACAAAACACATTATACATACATCGCTATGTCACCACATATATTCTGAAAAGCTTCAGGACCAGTTTCGCGCATCGCGAGCACCCGTTGACAATGTCAGCACGGGTTCAAGTCCCAGTAAGAGCAGCTTTTCCATAATTCGATTGAAAAATCTCGCAATTTAATAGAAAGAAGCACGTCGAACTCTGCGTTCTAGGAAACTCTTGAATAATAAAATAATCCCTCAATAATATCTAATATGTAAAAATCAATGTTTGTTTGTTTGTTTGTATTTTATGCGTCCCCATACCGCTCATCCGAGTGCTATAAAACTTTGTCAACTTATTGCTTGCACTTGCGCGAAGGTTATAGTTATAATAAAATCAACTTACAGTAGGTCTTTTATATAAAAATCTATGTTTTTTTTCATATTTTATGCGCTGACATACCGTTCATTTTGACAACTTACTGTTGCACTTGCGCCAAGTTTATAGGCATAGTACAATTAACTTTAATGGCGCGTGTGGACAATCGGCAAAAGACAAACGGCAAATGTCATCGATACTGATCAATGTTACTGAAATTATTTATCCAAAATATTCTGCATCCGAAAGCACTTCAATAAACACAAACACTTTCTTTCTTTGAGTGGCATTGCAACGCTTGCTGGGTACTGGCTAGTGTTGAATAAAAAAGCATTTATACTTTATTAATCGTTATTTTTCACCAGTCTCTTGAAAGACGATAGATCGAGGCGCCAATGTAATTAGGCTCACGCAAATAATGCGGGAACTTTTCTAGACTACCCGATATCCTTCTCCATTGTGCTGTTATTAGCGGTCTAATAGGGGCAGTTAGTTATAACCGCAGGGCGTTCGGTACTAACTAAGGGAAGAGCCATTTTCTTAACTGTTTCAATTTGTTTCCAGTGGCAGCGCGGGGAAAGGAACGATGTGACTAATGCCCTTTTACAGCGAACGAAATTACCCAATTTATTACTTAGCCAAACCGGATTGCACTGCAGCGTTTGTTCCATCGTCATCATCATTATTCATCTAAAATTTAGCGCCAATTGTTCAATGCTGATTTAAGGTATTGCCACTTCTTTTTCACGACCGAAACTATGTCTAAACTCGATTTCGTAGTTAATTTATCTCTCGGTGGGCTCAGACGAATTCTTTATATTCCATACCAGTGTGTATTCTAGCTACGTACATGTAAGTATTCCGTTTTAATTAGTGAAAATATTCAGAAAAACCCCTTGCAAATACTGCAGTCTGGTAAGTTGATTAAGGAGTAGGGTTTCCATTTCCGGGCCAAAAATTTTATCCCGGAATTTTGGAATTGCAATAAGTGGATCCGAGACTTGGAATACTTTTTTAATGGTCGATAATTTTTATTTGTATTAAATACTAGCCATGTTAATGTATCATTAAAAATCGTGAGGAATAAGTGATGTTGCTATGATTTCAGTTGTTTATCCATTACTGAATAGCGAAAATATCCGATTGAAATATAATGTGCGAGAGTATCGGTCTCGTTCGAATGCGATCTGATAACTTATTGACTAATTGAAAAATATATTTATAGATATGCAATTTTTTTTCAAATTTCACAATTTTAAAACGAGGACACATTAAAAGAAATAAATAACGCTTTTATTGATGATAAATCTATCCCGAAAATGTCGGGATTATGTATTCTAATCAAGGGATTCATCAGGTTTTGAAAATCCTCGGAATCCCGGGATTGGAAAACCTACTTATGACGTCCAATCTCGTTTTCGATTAATGATATATTATTTTACCGAATTTCAAACTATTGAACGAAACTACTAGCAATGTTTCTGACGGCTAAATATTTTTTCTGATGACTTTAATAATACCGAATACCAAAATAACAGTCCAGCTTCGTTGATACGCCTTAAATAAAATAATAATACCAGGTGCATGCTGTGAGATACAGCAAATACCTACATGATTATTGTATATTTCAATGAAATTTGATACCTCCACCATATGATTCAAATTATCGAAGTACAATACTGATAGTCACCGTGTATTGTAATAAAGGGGACAATCCACCACATCGGATTCTCATAACGCGGTCTCATACAATACATACCCATTTTCAATTAAGTGGCTTGTCTATTTGTGCAAATATTTCAGTTTTCTCTTTGTATATGTACATTTTTTAACGGTTCAAAGTAACATAATTGCTTGATATTTTACGACACCAGCACAAAAATAAATACAGGCATTTTAAATATCTGCTAATACTGGCAGGAGAACAAAGTCCACAAAACTAGATAATCTTCTCTCTCATTTTTTGCACAAAAAATGTATAACTTAATTCATGAATGAAAAAATCATGATATTTTTGCGGATAACCGGACAAATCAGAACATGACAATTCAGAACAATCATCCTACCTACGGGCGCCTAAATCTGGCGCCTTAACACCGTCCGAGCGCGCTCGCTTTATAATATTGGGTTTTCACACACATATTTGTTTATAAACAATTTACCAATTATGAATAGGGTTGCCACAACAAGAAAATAAATGTAATTATGAAATTAAAATAAATGTTTACTAGCTATTGGAGTTCGCGTGCGGCATTTTAAAAAAATATTCTGTTTTGTCATGGAACCACTTTTGCGATATACATTCATGTTAATAATATATAATTTTGATTTATTATACAACGTAAAACTCTCCGTAACATTAATTTGTTTGAAAAATATCAACTGTTTTCATGAATTGGGTCAACCAACTTGCATCAGAAAGAGATCGAGAGAATCTTTCAGGTTGGTGAATGTATTTTTTTCTTTTAACTCCTTTTCTTTGCGTAGGTCATGTTAGACGCTAATTGCAAGGGCTATGATGAGATGATTGATGAATAGAAATGTTGCTTTAGTATGTCTGAAGATGCTTCTTGAAAGGGGACAACTATTTGCTACACGATACGCGAATAAACCAAACTTTTTATTCAAACGAACATCCACGATGTTACCGCCGGGCCCATCGGAAGTATACGAAATGTTCATATTCAGCGTTTCAGCATTCAGCATAAGTGTTTTTTCAACTTTATTTTGTGCATTTGTTGAGAATTGATACCAATAAAATAATTATAGCTAATTGTTAAAAAAATATTTTGAAACATTATGTTGGCTGTGTATTTAGTTACTCAGTTTACTATTTTTGTACTCAGTATGCCATCTATTAAAAGTATTTATTAGTTATGTCGGTATAGGACTATAGGTAATAAGTAGAACATTTACATTATCAGAGGAAGCTTTACTACGTTTTAATAGATAACATATGCTCTTTTGTAAACAGGCAATATAGCACAAGATATTCATCTACATAAATGACTTATTCATTAATTCAGAGAATAGTTTTAACATGTAAATATCATCAAAACTGAAAAACGATTAAATCGAATGTTTCTTGAAAACAGATTAGTGGTAACACAATACTTAGCATAAGAGTTTAAAACTTATTTTTTATAAATAACTTTATAGTCTAAATAAAATATTGGAGTAAGAATAATGTGTCTGTATACCTACAGTATATTTTTTTATTTAAATACCTACATTGTAATATCCTTGCCGTGATTTTTTGGTGCATATGGTTCTCTATGATAATTATTTTGAAGCTTACTTCTCAAGATTATCTTTATTTCAAAAAAAGCTATACATGTTTCACACTAGGTGGCAATATTTCAACGATAGTTAGTATTTATGTAAAAATTTAAATCATTTGAATTATGTTCATTTGTGCACTTCGAATACCCAAAATGACGAAAAGAGAAACTTGGTTCGTAATCGACAAAACTTATGTTATAAGGAATTAGGTTTGATATTGAAATTTTATCAACCATCTTCAGTCGAAATCCTAAATTAGAATATATGTATGTACATTTAAACATTTATTTCTCAGAACTGTCATCATTTATGCCTACTAATAGAAATAATATTCATGGTATGATGGGTTTGGGGCTATAAATTATAATATGAATTTTAATAATATAAATACCATCATATCAATAAAATATTACTGTCATCTAGTGTTTAACATCTATAGCCTTTTTTAACTGAATAAATCTTAAGAATCACTGCTTTCTAGTGTAGACAACTGTAGCCTTTTTCTAAATGAATATTATCTAGAGAACAACTGTCATCTAGTATTCTAGTGATTAACAAATGTAGCTTTTTCTAAAATTTAATGATGATAATTTTGTATTTAACACTAGGTGGCAGCTGTTTTCAAGATTATCTTTATTCAGAAAAGCTATTATAGTTGTTACACTCGATGTCAGATGTTCTGGCTACTGTTATTAAACATTAGATAGCAATGGCTTAAATTATTATATTCATAGAGAAAAAGCTACCCATAGACAATATATGTTAAATTCTGAATTAATTTCAGTAGTATTTTATGCTTATGATAGTAATCATATGTTTTAATTCTTACAAAACTCACAACCCATCATGTCATCAAAATTCTTTATTTAAAATCAAAAATAATTTTATTTCAACAATATTTATTATATGTTCTTTAAAGAGTTATTTTGATGTTTACTTCTCATTACTAAATTATTTTACGAAAGTGATTCCTAAGCAGGTATCTCTATTTGTTACCCAATATGTGGAATAACAAAGTTATCAATTTAGTTTTTTGAAGAATATAAATAAACGTGGTTGAGAGGACTTAAAACCTATCTCCTAGATATCTGCATCTCAATATTTTTTTACCTAACACGCAAAATGTCGGTCCCTGTGGTCTAGTGGCAAGAGCTTTTTCCTAGCAATCAGGGTACCCGAGTTCAATTCTCGGCAAGGTTGGATTTTTTCAATTGAAAAAAGAGATCTTGGGCTGGGTGTATATTATTTATCGTTGATTTTGTGCACAACTGATTCATTATTTATCATCGAGCTAATCTCGTATGACTTTCACAATTAAGAATATTTGGCGCATTGGCGTAAGCTGTAATGCCAAATAATTTTTCATTATTAAAAAAAAAAAAAAATGGTGAAACTATTATGTTCATCATGAGTTAAAAAATTTCTAAATTACAAGATTCTTTAACAGCTTCCCCGGCGTTCATACGAATACGTGTAAAAAAAACTGTGCCAATTTCGGCACTTACGCAAATACGTGTGATATCCGAAGGGCGCCCATATGAGCATCTTAAAATCGTCGTTCGATTTTCGGCGTGTTTCATGTAATTTCACGATTTCTGACATTGTATGAGACTATTTCATGGTATGGTATTATGTATATAATATGTACATATAATATTCTAAGAAAAAAAATAATAATTTAAATAAATGTAAGACTTTGAAGGGTAAAAAAAAACATTTTTTTTTTTTTAATTAAAATTATATTTATATGCTTCAAATTAAAATCAAAAAAATTCAAAAAATAAAAAAGAAAGCAAATAAAAATAGTTTTTTTTTGTACATTTTTGTTAAAATAATTTGCCGGGGAAGTGGTTAAGCCAGTTGTATTCTACATTTAAATGCTTATTGCCCACTTATACTCAATGTATTCTTGGACCACGCTTACTAACATAAAAAATACTACTTATACCATGAATGAGGTACAGTTTAAAGACTGTCCTACAAAAAGTCAGCTTTTTTGTTTACAGTTCATTATCACCCCAGACACATAAAATGTCATGTTTCAATTGGCTTCTATTTTTGTTTTTTTTTACTTTAGTATACTTTGTTTCAATTCAAAGTGTATACATTAAAAATCAAATTAACCAACAATGATTCTAAAATTATATTTGATAATATATAAAGAATAAAATTTTTAACATTCGACAAAAAGCCCCACAAAGAGTGACAAGATTTGATGACCAACTGTTTGGCATTCAATTCACCAAAGAAATTTGATGTTGTAAAAATAACTATCGTTATGTTCACTTTTAAGGTTTTCACTGTCAATGCTTGGTGGCATGACATCATAATAAAACATTTTTAGTACATATTCCACATTTCATCTATTAGATCAGGACCGGTTTCGTTGGTCCTGATCTAATAAATTTAATGTGGAATAAGTACTAAAATTATTTTAATTTTATGGTTTTTAAATATTTCATTTAACTATTCATTTAGGACAAGGATGTCCAATGAACACTATAGATCAGTGGTTCTCATGTGCGGCCACCAACATCTTCATAGAAAATATTGATATTAAAAAAAATGTGGTTTTACGAACTAATTTGTCAAATCAGACTCTGAAAATGAAATATTTCGATTGCAACAAATATCAATTGTACATTGACAGACATGTTTAAGTCTATTTGACTTACCTCCACCACAACACAGTCAAAATAAAAATGTGGTGCGGCCACCAGCCACTTCCGTAGGACCGCTTATGTTTGCGATGCGGCCACGGTGAAAATTTCCATGAGAACCACTGCTATAGATTGATGCCAGTTTAAGGCTGGGCGGAATATATTGTAAGAAGTAGTATCATAATGTAAAAATCCTACAAAAGAGTAATGATGAGAAAATATAATTAAAACAAGTTGTTTTTTATATTTTATTTATTTCATTCTTAACTTAATAAATTTTATAATGGCACAATGCTTTACGAGTGTCATGGCAATGAGTTATCAATTTTTTTCGAGTGGTAATTTAGCTTGATGAATTGGTTAAGGAAATGTAACTTAAGTGAAATAGTTAATTACATAATACGTCAACAATAACAAAACTAGCCGATTGCCATACCTGTACAGCTAATAAGATTTTTATTTAGAAAGTATTTAACTGAAGTAATGTTTCAGTTTTTAAGTTTCATCAAATAACATTATTATAAAACACTTAAATGGGTGAAAAAAAAACAACCAAAAATTTATAAAATAAAAATACATTTTGGTAATTATTCCAAAACAAAAAAATATGTGTTAATATTGTGACTATTGGTAATTTTTGGAAATCATAGCATACATTTTTATTCAAGGAATTCAGAAATCTCAATCATCTAGGAAAATGGCAGTAAAAAAAATTAAAAAACTACTTACTTAAAATGAACACAATATCAAAACTTATTAGAACAGTTATTGTTTTTATAAAAAAAATAGAATTATCAATAAAGCAAGCATTTCAAAAGAATAATTAAATATTTGTAATTTAAATCTTCAATTAATACGTAAGTTTTTAAGTATCCTATTCTTCTAGATAAAAATTGTTATATGACAAACTAGCCATACTCATTGTAGTCTTTGAAGAACATGTGCTTCAAGATTCAATGATTGTATAACAATTTAGAAAATAATGGTTCATATTGTGTTTTATAGTTGTCTAAAACAATAAAAATAATAAAAAAAATCACCACAGAATGGTGAACCCAATTTAGATATCTTTGCAAAAAGCAGTATTGGTATATGTGAAGCATAGAGGATTTGTAGTTTTCTTTTAGTTCTTTTGAAGACATATACAAACTATATTTATTTCGAATTGATTAAATCTAACAAAGCTGAATTATTTCCAGTCTATAGTATTTTGGCAAATAATGAAGAATGAATAATAAATGTTATCTCTGGCAATATAATGGCGTTTAAAATAAGTGATATTATGCTAAATGGAAGATATATTTTTGTGTTATCTGAAATTTATTTACTATTCATCTAATTTGTTCACTTAAAAATAATAAATGCTTTTAATCATTTCAACACAAATACTCAAGCACACACTACGTATTAAAGTAATAATATTTTTATTAAAATTAGTGGATAACCGATTATCTGTTGAGTTATAAATCAAATGGTTCCGTTTTTAATATACTCTGATTAACTTGTCACCTCCTTTAAAGATAGATTATGAACCAATGGTTATTATGCGGATATTGCATTTAATATTAATGGATGATAAAAAATTTCATTTTAATAAATATGAATGTGTCTTTTAAAAATAAGTCTATTTGGTTTAAAGTTGATATGTTTGATATATAAGCAATGTATTTTTTTGGAAATTTTATATAAAAACTATTCAATGATAAGTGTAGAAAATTATAATCGTTCATGAATGATTAATTTGACAAATTGGATTGAAAGTTGAAAAATTACATTACATGCACCACGAACAAACGAAATCAATAATTAGAACAAAAAATCAATTAAATGTCACATTTCTGATCAGTCAATCTTTTTTCGATCAGTCAATATATCTTTGGAAAACATTCTGGATATATTATATTATTATTGTATTATAAATACCAAGTATAATATAAAAAAAAATACGATAAGACAAAAAAACTTTGTTTCTTTACCCTTTCAACAAATATAAGCTCATTATAAATTTGAAATTTTCTTAAGATTGACGCGTAATTTTTGAAATGACGTAAGAATTTTGTTATGTATAAAGGTAAACAAATTATATAAAATTTGATAGTTTTTAAACATTCTATTGATTATGATAACAGACTTGATAAATTTCCCTTTAAGATTATGCGTAAATTCACTTTTTGTTTTAGGAAGACTGTTTTCCGATAGTATTAACATATAATCTGGTCAGTATCAATATATTTTCTATAAAATCAATATTTTAAACTTTTGATAATATTAATTTAGTTTTCATAAGGCACAATAAACCTTGAATGAGTTTAATTCAACCCTGAAATAAAATTGGATTCATAGGAATGACTCACTGTCATCAGACTACACTGTCAAAATCCAAATGTTCTTGGATAGATTAATACGGTCAATGTTATTATCAATTGAAAAGAAATCCCAGTGATTTTACATTTTCTTGAAATGATAATAATTGAAATACATACTTAGTAATGAAGGCCAATGACAAATATTAGGTTTACATAATGATTTCATTGGTGGGTTAGTAATTAATCATCGGATTAAAAAAACTTTTTAACATAAAATTAAAGTCATATGAAAGTTTTAGTAATTTACGGCTCAAGTTTTAACTTTTTAAAGCAGCCACTTGGAAGAGCCATCATAATATCTTTCACATTGGCCACGTCTGATTGAAGTTTCACAGCTTCCTCCTCGTAATCTTTCAACCACCTAAAAAGAAGATATTTAACATTACTTTATGATTTCTTTCATCTTTATACTAATAACTGTGATAGATTATATAGAGTACATGGGAGTTTGATTTATGTTTGTATTATAGAAATTTAACCTTGAATTGATTTTAAAAACCATATAAGCACGAATATCGACCTTAGGATAAAAAAAATGTAACTCAATGTTTGCCAGTATTGAGTTATGAATGCCACTAGATACAAAATAGTATGTTCCGTTATGTGTCAAAGAGACATTATCCTCATAAGAAGTGGATACGAAGGTAGTTCAATATACATATATTAAAATCATTTTTTTGTTCATAGCTCCACTAAGCCTTTAAACAACACATTAGAATAAATTACTAATAATAACAAATCAATCAGAAAGTCAAAGCATTGCCTTTAAAGATAATGAAAAGACAATTGTAAAATTCCAAAATTTTTTTCACCTGATCACAAATACTTTCAAATGATAAAATTCTGTATTAATTCTAAATTAGTTTGGTATAGAAGCAATGACTTAAAACAATTGTAAATAAATTACACATACTTTTGGTGAGTGTTTCGAGTCTCTTGTAATGATATAATTCGGGCCGTGAGATTGGCTCGTTTTAATTCCAATTCAGCTTCATCCAAGTTGCGTTCTGGAAGATCAAAATAGCACACATATTCATATATCATTTGTATTGTAAGAAGCTCAAATCTTCAAATAATATTTGCTTGAATTAAAATTCACCACTAGAGATTTGAGAATGCTCAGCCGAAAGAATTCCGAGAGCTTCCTGGAGTTATAGACCCAAGAATAATGATAATAGTATTGATATCTTACGGAGGGTTTCAAGGGATTTATCATCCAGGATAGGGAGATTCACTAGTTCGTCTTTTATCGTTTCCACCTCTTTCAATGCCTTATTTACAAGCTTCTCTGCTTCATGAGCATCTGTTTTTGCTTGGCCAACCTGTAAAGATAAGATAAATAACGTTTAAAAAATTTGATGATAGATAATTCTCTTAGAATCTATTTAATGAACTCAGTGGCATTCCTAGGGATAGTGTGGAATATAATATTATATATAAACCCCCGGACATTTTAGACTAAAGACATCCCAAATCGCCATATATTGAATAGTTTACAAAAGTAGACTATCAAACGTAACTAATTAGAAATTGTTTTGGATTATTCCTTAAAACACAATAACCACGTTAAATCACTTCGAAACAAACAAGAACTTTCATCAGGAATTTTCATGGAAAAATTCATGGTTGAAAACAATGGCTCTTTATCGAAAAATTAAATTATGTCCCATACACATGGACAAAAATACCTTAATCTTGGCATTTTCTGTCACTTCGGTGTCTTCCTCAATTCGTTTTTCATGAATTTTGATCTGCCTTTCAGTTTCGGAAACACGTCCTGCAAATAACCACAGTAGCTTTGATTAAAATGTTAAAAGAAAATTTAAGTTAATTTACAACTGGGGATGAAGGCTTTGAAAAAATGTGTATTTATATCTAGGTATACTTTGAATTTTAAATAACATTTGAAAATTCCACATGGTTGTAAGTACTAATTTAAAATTAATTATAATTTTTTTCCAACCTATAAAATTTTCTTGTAAAAGTATCAATTAATTTTAGCAGAAAAGTTATCTTAGGAAAGTGAATTTCTTTAATTGAGCAGTCAGCAATATAAATTAACTTAATATTGCGCTCGACTTATTGTCAACGCACTAACGTCAGCATGCTTATGTTGGGGTCTGTACAGCATGCTAACGTCGTCGGGCTTATGTCGGGGTGTCACCAACTTATATAAGGAAGGAAGAGTGTATCACTCACTGTCAAATAAACTTCGACATTTCTTATTCCCCTGAGAACTATTCCAAGCAGCTGTGTTGTGTATTTTAGATTTGTATTAAAGAAAGCCATATAAACCATCCTGGCGAAGAGTTTGTTAACAGAATGAAATGAATACCTGAAAGCTGTTCTGCCTCCTTGTGGAGAGTACCAGCTTCTAATTTGGTTGTGGCTGCCTTTTCACGAATGACATGAGCCTCCTTTATGAAAAAATACAAACATTGTTATTTTACATATTTACCCTTTCAACAAAGAAAGATTTTATCCTGAAATAACTACTCTTACTTGCAATATTTTTGGCTGTTGCGGAGTTGCATTATTTGTTAAAGCAAAAGCCAGCCAAAGTGTTATTTATTTAAAGTGGTTCGGAAATACTATGCCTATCTTATTCTCCTTAAGAACTAAATAGCAGGAAATTAAACTGCAATAGAATAAAAAAAAGTGTGAATTATGGAAATAGGATAAATAAGTAGGCCACAATATTGCCATCTTCCATAAATCATTGTTAAAAACTAAGACAATTAATTCTGTGTAAACATCAGATGGATAATCCCACTACAGTGAAAACCAGGGCTTTGGAGTCGGAGTCGGAGTCGCGGAGTCGGGGCATTTTGGCCGGAGTCGGAGTCGTCGCGGCGATTTGGCTGGAGTTGTACTCGGAGTCGAAAATTTTGAAAAGTTTTAACTTTTAATTTTTGCATATAATATGTCAAATTTGGCGATTGGCCGGATTGATATTTAATTGAATACACATAAATAGGAAAATTAGGCAAAAAAAAGTGACGATATTAAACTTTTTTAGCCGGAGTAGGAGTCGTGTTTTTGGTAAATGCTGGAGTCAGAGTCGAACTTTTTTTTACCGACTCCACATCCTGGTGAAAACATAGTGTGTTATCAATCATCCCATGACTAGATGTATTAATAAAAGGTAAAAAAACCTCAGATGCCTGTAGGGCATATTTATGGTGGGCTTCCATTGCAGTATCCCTAGCCATTTTGGCGTTTTCTCTCGCTGTTCCCACATTGTCCTTGACTGCGGCGGTCTGATCCATAGCCTTTTCAATCATCGTGTTAATTTCTTCAATACTTTCTAGAGCTTTCTCGGCTTCCGTTTGAGAAGTGACAACTTTATCTTTGAAGTCTGTAAATTAGATAACACTATCGTCAATATTGAACATTTACTAACCCAAATAATCTTAGCTATACAAACTGGCATAGAAGCAGTGGCGGCCGGTGTCTGAATTATAAGGGAGTGCATATACCTATTTATATGCACTGGATTATGAAAATATATCGATAATAAGGATTCCTAAGTCCGAAATTAACAATACCAACAGCTTCTCCACACGTAGCATGGCAAGAGATGGTCCAAAAGAGACTATTTTTTCCGCAGCTGGGTCAGATTTCTTTCCAGGCCACAATCCATTTTAATAATTGAAACAAAAATATGTCATTCGTATCATGGCAAAAAACATTGAGTTTAAATTTGACTGCTTGAGTAAGTAAATAACGTTAGCAGATAGAATTTATTGCTCTTTATCATGCTTTTCTAAGAAAAGGTATTTGTTAGAAAAGAAAAAAGAACATTTTTTATGGACTACAAAGTTCATGTATATTAATTAACCAATATTGATGTTGAAGCAATTCATAAAAAGTTTTCTCGGTTAACATTGGTTAGGCGTGATCTGATTAGACATTTGGTTTGTTTTTAACGACTAAAAAATTGCTCAAATATGTTAGTATTACCAAAAAAAACAATAATTCGAGCAGATTTATGAATACTGTGATATTTTTCTTTGTATATACATTTATATTTATATTTTTTTAATCTTCTCTTCTAGCCTGGTGGATTTTTACGTATTACATGCTATTTCACATTATTTTATTTGTGAATCTGCTGGTAGTAAATTTACATCTACCGAGAATGAACGAGCAAACGCAGAAAAACCACCCAAATGTTTTTTTTAAAATCTTCAAATCGTTTTTCAAATTAATCTTTCATGTTGAACATCAAATCGGCGTATTTATCCGCTGCTACCCATGTGATGTATTATATATGGAAGAAAAGCACGATTGAAGACATTTACATTAAATCTGAGATACTTTCACAAAAACTAATCAAGCATTATGAAAATCTTTTGATGAGTATAAAAATATTCACTAAAATTTAAACTAAATTCATCTGTATATACGACAGTGAGTTCGTTTCCAAGTTTTTGCTTCTCAATAAAATCTTATTTTGACGTTGCGATATTAAAGCCTGATATTCGAAAAACAATTTGATAAAAGGAGAATATTTCGCTGCCGTTAAATGACAATGCTATGCGAAACAATCTTTTGTTGGACGAACAATATTATCGTCTTCATACACGTCGGTCCGCCCGGGTCTGGCAACGCGCATACCCTTTCTGAATGATAGAAGATATAGCTACCCACAGCCAAGCACGGCAACATTCATCGGTTCGTTGTCTGGCATATAGAGATCTTCCTATCTATAAAATTTCATAAGAAAAAAAAACTACCTACGGTGACAAAATAAAATCATTTTTTCTACTTAATTTTGGGATCCAGGGATATATTGCAAGACTTTGCGCCACGTACGGATATTGTTATTATTTTTCCGTGATCGCTCGCTTGCGTCGCTAGCTCCAGTTTGACATGTGTGAAAGATCATTTCATATGACATACAATAAAGGAACTTTTGAATTTATTTCAATTAATAATTATTTTTGAATATTTTGAAAGTGCTTATTGCTTATATACAAGTACGTCCATTCATGCATGAAGGTGGAAGCGCAATGCACAACTGTACTATAGCAAGAGCCGTCCCTGCATAGAAGAGATACACAATACATCTTCTTATCTATTCTAACAACCTAACTTTTATTAACCCTTTCCGGTCCACAAAAAAGAAAAAAAAAGTTCCAGCGGGTCCCCAATATAAATTTACAGTATTTTGAGAGAATCTAATATTTTCTTTTTTTTTTTTAAATAAAAACTAGATTTTTGGTACAAATTAAATTGATTTTCAAAATATACATAATAATGTCATTATATCTATATTTAAAAAAATATACAGCTAAGGTCTTCATTTTCACAGTCAACAAATAATTCAAATTCACTCCATTCAATAGTCCAGTTCATTTATACAATCTTCATCTTATAGATTCAAATTTGTTGTCAACGCGATTTTTTTAAATCTTAGGCAGTTTTGCTAGTTAGAATTATTAGAACAATAGATTTTATCGGTAATAGTCCGGTATTTCAAAAAGTTGTGTCGCCTGTGCGGCGATTGCTCCATGCAGGCCGTGCCAGCCCCTAAAAGGACCCTTTTGTATCCCTTCCAAGTAAACAGTTTAAACAGTTACATATTCTAAACGTCAAAAAATCATTTGGTCCTGTACTCAAAATAAGGTTGTAATAAGTACGAGAGAAAAAAAAATGTGAGCTTGCATATTAACTCAATACTAAGGAAGAACAAAAAATGTCGAATGACATTCGACATAGGACCCACGAGGAAGAAATCGATGTCGAATGAGATTCGACATAGGACCGGAAAGGGTTAAATGTAATAACTTGATTTTATGGGTTTCTCTGACCAATATGATATTAAATTTGATCGTCTCGTTTGAATTTTGTACTTTTCCATGAGTTTTGTCACTAACGACCTGGGTTGCGCCTTTCGGCATTTTGAGGCATTTGTAGTGCACGGATGTACTTAAATTGACAGTCAGTTGTCAGTTCATGTTTGAAATGCCTGAAGATGCCGAAAGACATAACCCAGGTTGGTAGGGACAAAACTTGATATTGAAATTCCATCAAGCACCCTCAGTCGAAATTCTTAATTAGATATGATATTAACAAATATGGAATTATTCAGTGGTTTTCAAGTAAATTAGTTTAAATTAAAGTGATTGGGTAGAAATGCCTCCTGTAAGTTATTCAGTTTTTTTTACATTATCTTAGCAGTCTTTTTATTTGCAATGTCTTCAATGGGATGGATTTTTATCATTTTATTTAATGTCATTTTTCAAATAAGCTAAGGATAAAATTAATGTCTGTAGGAAGATTTCAGGTACGATTAAATACCTTTAACAGTTCCATAGATCTTTGAAGCTTCTTCGAGAGTTTTATTTCCTTGCTCAATAGCTAGTTTAGAGCTATTATGGATTACTTCCAACTCCGCAAATAGTTCATCAATCACAGCCTGCTGAACAGACCCTGAAGACAATAGATCCTTTGAATTTTCGACTTGTTCTGCAAGATCAGATAGCATCCTTTCATTTTCATGTTTGATTGAATCCAATTTTTCCTCATTCTTTTCAGCCTACAAAAAAAATAAAGTTACACACAGGTGGCCCTTGATTTACATACTTTATTGGTGGTTGAAAATACATATGAATGCATAAAAGTAGACCTATGCAAAAAAAAACTAAACGGTTTACCTCCCTATAGTGTAGAGAATTGGACTACTCTATAAGAATGCTACGTTATAGGGGACTAGACATCTACACAAAATTTGAGGTTAGATTCTTTTGTTTTTTGTGAATTGCCCGAAATCAACCAATCTATAAAATTTTGTGTTTTGTTTAAAACTACGCTGTAGGAGGGACTGAATCATATGCTATGTGAAATATCTATATGGGATGAAACTATAGGGTGATTACTGTACATTAGAGGTCTGCACGGGCCGAAATTTAAAAATGCTACCCGGCCCGACTAAGCCCGACAGTTATTTCAACTTTTCAACAAAATTTTTATCAACATTAAAAATAATTCAATATCAACTCATCAAATTAAAATATGTATGTAATTTAGATATACAATAAGTATACATCCGGAATAATCGGATTTATGTTTTATTTTTTGTGTACCCAGTCCCGAGACCTAATTTAAGCCTTCGTTACCCGGCCCGATCCGGTCCACGGGCCAGGCCGATTCATTCTAACATTCAACTTTTGCACACAATTTTAGGAACCAATTATGTGCGAAAATAGAGGTCCGCCTGTACTTCATACATACCTCCATCATTAAAGCAGAAGCATCTGCTCTTATTTCTTTGGCATTGATCTTTGGCACCGCCGTTGCGTTGAATTGGGCAAAAATGTCCAGGGCGCCATCGTAGGTTTCCCATGAGCGCTGTAGTGATTGGGTGGCCATTGACTTGACTGAGCTTAATTTACTCTCAGCGGCAACAAAATCTTCATCAAGTTTATGCAAGTAGTCACTACAAAAATACACAATATTTTATAAATCAGGATGGCCTAAATTTGGGATTTTTAGGCTGACTTGTTCCTTAACCTATCCTTTACAGTCCCAAAAAATCACCATCTTTGCATTGAGGGTAGTGACTACACATCACCGGATCAGATGTGTTTTTTTTTGGGACTGTAAAAAGGAAAGGTTAAACTTACAACCATATGTTTCTGTAAGGACAATAAAAGTGTAAATATGTTGAATCCAACTCAGGCAAAGCAGACATTACACATGTAGATAGAGATTATAGTTATAAAAGTACACACTGCTGGTAAATTATTTTTTGTTGTGAAAATATATTAAAACTTAATTTTAAAACATACATTTGACTGGTTGTTAATATTCTGGTCACTATAAATACATACTATTTAAAAATATGTTATATGCATACGTGAAGTACTATTTGAAAAAAGATACCTAATAATATAACATTGATAACTTTTTTTATTCCACTGATTGTGTTACAAAAAGTGACATGTGTTTCACCTGTTTGAGGAAGCATCTTCAGTCTCTAATAGATGACTAATACATAAATAATCTAATCTAATACATACCTAATAGATGACTGTTGTCCGAGGCCATCTTTGGCTAACTTATAAGCTTCCGACGATGTATCAAGTGCGCTCTGTGCAATATCTCGAATGTTCTTGGCCTCTTTCTCCAGTTTGTCAGTGATGAACCTAGATTCTTGTGCGATGGCAGACATTTGTGTTGACTGTTGGCCGAACTGATTTGACCGGTTCTGCGCCTTCACGAGGGCAGCTGAACCGTCCACGTTCAAGTAATCAAGAGCACTCTGTAAACAAAATGATCAACAATTTCACAGTGAATAATTACACCAACACATTGCCAGGCGATGCAGATTCGATGCTTTTCGACATATGCTCCTGACAATGTTTTATCAATAAAATTTTACAAATATATTTGGCATATAACGTCATTTTTACTCGTCCAAGTCCTAGTTGACAAACATAGAATATCTGAATAAAATGATACTAGCAATAAAATCACTTCACCTGAAACAATATGAATAAGATTTCACATAAATTACATAGAGTTTGGATGGCACATTACTCATAGTATTCATAAACGCACATCAAAGATTGATTCTCCAACTTGGCAAAATAGTCATCAAAGTGTCATTATTTTCAGGGACTTGATAATTAAACAATTTAACTTTAAAAAAAATATATATTCTTACATCAAGTTCCTTTCTGGATACATCAATGATGTCTTTGACACTGGTGATATTGGCCAAGCCATCCTTAGCAAATACTACAATATGTTCACCCGATTCTGCAACTTTTTTGAGGAGTTCTCTGAAAAATACAGCCAAGACAGTTAAGTTAACAAAACAGTAAGAAAAGTATCTGTAAAAATTTTAAACTTAACATCTTGGGAGGGGAGTTATATTCTGAGCTATGATGAAACAGGAAATACAGCAAAAAAAAATGGGATCTCCTGTTCTGAGCAAATGGCATATTCACTCTCAAAGATTAACCAAAGCCAAGGTTCAAATACATAGGATCTTTTTGTATGTGAATTATATTCTTGGTATTTGAGGTTGTGGTACCGACTATTAAAAAGTTTAGATTCAAATTTGAATTGTTTGAATTTTGTACTTTTCCATGAGTTTTGTCGCTAACGATTGAAACTTGTATACATTCAATTTTCGCTAATTTACATTTTAATAGCCATTTAACTTAGTGATCTACTTATATTTTTGTATATTAACGATACAAACTGTTTACTACGCGTCAGTTCAAGTACATCCGTGCACTTGAAATGCCTGAAGATGCCAAAAGGCGAAACCCGGGTCGTTAGCGACAAAACTCATGGAAAAGTACAAAAGTCAAACAATTCAAATTTGATATTGAAATTCCATCAAGCACCCTCAGTCGAAATCCTTAATTTAAAAAGTTAAGAGCTTCAGTGACAATAAAAATTTGTATTCAGATCAAATCATGTATGTTATTTCTAAATTCTTACCCAATGTGCTCCAATCTATTATTGAGCTCAGTAATTCTTTCAACAATTGATTTTCCATCGCCATCACCAACCCCATTCTTTGCTTGCTGCGTCAATTCATCAATCTGCTGTTTCACAGATTCCAGTTCTACATCGAAAACGTTATCCGAAATTACAGTCGGGTTTTTCAAAATATCTTGAAGCATCTGGAATTAAACAATTTTATTTGAATCAATTGAATTAACTTTTTTTTGCACCACCATTTGAAGACCAAGTTTTAATGCGAGATTTAAATTGACATGTAATTATAAACAATAACCTTTTCCAGTTGTGATAATGTTTCTCTGTGAATGGTGACAGCATCCTGAACTAAATTATAGCAAGCGGGACAGTCAACACAACCTCTCTGTCTGTCATGCTTATTTTCTTTGCACCTGAAACATTGAATAGAATACTATTATTAAACTAAAAGGTACTAGGTGGCACTGCTACCTGAAGAAAATATTGGATGTGGGTTTCTTTAGCAATATAAACTATTTGACTAAAATTTAGACATTATGTTTATACAATAATGTGTTTTTATTGGCTTACAATTTTACACTGTATAAACGTATTGAGCTAAAAATCGGTCATTAGTCACAAATAGATAAGACAGATAAATATTCTAATACAAAATACAATATTGAAAACTCCTCTCGATATGACACTGCATGTTATGAATCATATCTAAAAACGAAAAAATTTCAGTACAGTACTATGTATGATGAACCAGATTTAACTCATTTTTTATATAACGTTTTCCTATTTAACATTTGTTTGAAATAAATTTAAAAATTTGCCAATTACCTGTCACACTGAAGTCCTTCAACATTGTCATAGCAATAACACTGCCCTAGAGGGTCACATTGGAGCCCTCTGGATCCAATTGGGTCACACATACATTCTTTGCAACCGTCGATTGAGAATCCATATTGATTCGGTTCACACATGTCACAATGCAATCTGAAAATTATAAACAAACTTTGAATGCCTGAACTATGCCTGGATGGGTTATCAGATTTTGATAATACTTTTTCAAGCTTATAACGTTAAACTCCACCAGCAATATTGATGGTAAAAAGGGTGTTATTTAACCTTTTTGCATCTGAAGACCAGCGTAAATAGAAAAAACATTTTATTCCAAAACTAAATCGGATTTCAAATCGTGGGTGTAGGGACATACGGGTGGGGTGAAACTACAAAAATGGCTGTTTTGAGTTAAATATGACATTGTCATACTCAAATGCAGTTCTATAAGATTTAAAAATATGGAAATTGTATGAAGAGCGGTTTACCAGATATTGCTCGTCTTTCCTGCAAATCCGTAAGAACAAAGTTTAACATTGAAAACTTTTTTGCCATTTATCTCAGTTTGTTGTTTTTGTAGTTTCGCCCGTATGTCCCTACACCCACAAAATGCTATGACATTTAAGAGAAAATTTTACCCAGTCACTCCTTTTCTGCAATGGCACTGGCCAGTTTGAAGATTGCAAGTGTGGTTGAAGCTGCCTTCAGCATTGCAATTACAGGATTCGCATCCATCGCCGGTGACGATATTAAAGAAACCTTCTTTGCATTCGTTGCAGTTGCGCCCTTGCACATTTGGCCGGCAAGCGCAATGTCCAGCAAGGGGGTCACATTTCGGACCGCCTGTATCAGAGTCTAGGGTTCCAAGGTTGTAGCAAGTGCACTGCTTGCAGTCACCTTTCTTTGGTGCTAAGGCGTCTCCGTAATAGCCTGTTCAAATACAATACATTATTTTGCATGTGTGATGTATAGTGTCATAAGTCATTGTTTGATATATGTTGTAGAAGCACACAAATGAACAAAAAAACAAGTGTTTAAAAAATTGGGTCCCACGGGATTAACAGGGTTAAGATTAGTTTTGAAGGCATCATCAGCTTAATGCCTTCCATGAGTGGAAGCCTTACAAAGGGCCTCACATTTTCTATTACCGAGGGAAGACGGAAGACCGTGATTTCATGGTTTGGATGAGGTGTCACAAGAAGTATAAGTACTTGAAGTCAGCAATTGAGTAGAGTTGAATAAATTTATTTAGGCAGCTAACACAAAAGAATAAAATTGTAAGATCAATGATAAATTGTTAAATCAATAATAAACTGTAGCATCAATTATAAATTGTTACAGCTAACCTGGTAAACATTGATCGCAGTGGGGTCCAGCAGTGTTGTAAATACATTTCAAGCACTCTCCAGTGGTTTGGTTACAATTTGTAATTGCGTTTGGATCAATATTCAGATTACAGTCGCAAAGTTTACAAACTCGGACAGGGCCGAACGCTCCCAATGGATCTCCAAAATAGCCATCTGCTGAGCAAAGTTCGCATTTTCTCCCTGAAAAAAAAAATATTAAAAAAATTATCAATATACAATAATAAACTAATACATCGTGCTTTATTCATTTGATATATTCAACTAACCTGCATATCCCACGGGACATTCGGTGCAAACAATCATGTCACCATTAATGATGCAGGCTCCATTGTTGGGACATGGACATTGGGTACAGTCAGAGCTGGTTGCATTGAGAGCGTTTCCATAGAATCCTCGACTGCAGATCTCACAATTTTCTCCAGCTGTATTATGTTGGCAGATACAACGTCCTAGAAAAAAGCATTGATATCATGACATTTAGTAGGAGACTTTCCGATATCACTAAATTAAAATAACCCAACATATATGAAACATCATATACTCAAACATACAGTCGACCCCCATATAGTGTAGAGATTGGGGTAACGCTATAGGAATACTACGTTGTAGAGGACTAGGCACCCATAAAAAAATTTGAGGTTTGGTTCATTCAATAGTATTTCATGAATTGTCTGAAATCAGCCCATCAAACATTTTTCCTATTTTTATAAATAAAGTAACACGTTTTTTCGTTGCAACACACGCGCAATGCACGTATATTAACTACCGACATTGAAAATTTTGCATTTTATAGTAAACTTCGCTTTCACTTTAGAGGTTGTTATGTGGGGAGGGATTGACTGTATTTTATATATTTTTTGACAATGTATGGTGCTTCTGGGCTACCTGGTGTTTCAGCCTGGGCTGTTAAAGGTTAAGAAAAGCCCATTATCATATTACAACAGGCAGATTATATAAGAGTAGTGCACCTCACATTATTGTGATACTAAAAATGAATAATGAAAAGTCATACCAGTTTCAGAATCACACATATCAGCATGACCATTGCAGTCACAAGGGACACAGGGCTTAAAAGGTCCACCGAGGGCTGGATTATGTCTGAAGCCAGGAGCGCAAGATTCGCAGAACTGTCCCACATATCCATCAGGGCACGTGCACATCTCTATCCATAAGGCTGGCATTCCTGGAGCGTTTCTTGAAGCAGTTTCAAGTTTCACATTATCGAGGAATCCCACACACGAGCTGCAGTACGTGCCCCTGATTCGTATCGAGGTGAGATTTGAAAGAATGGACATGAACGCGCGGGCTGACAGCTTTGGACTCCATCCGTAACGAGGATGTTCATGGAGGCGAAAGGTGTACTCGTGGGGCTGAAAGTGAATAAAAAATATTGTTACTTTTTATAAATATTTTCACGCAGCAATAATAATTGTAAATATTTTTTTTCCGAATTCTGTAAGAAAATTATAAATTATAGCAACAAGTACAGAAATTTGTCAGCCAAGTTCGAAAATGAATGAATCGAGCAATAGATATTTATATTCTTTAGGACATAGCCAAAGAAACATTTCAAATATTTCTTTCAACTGTAAACAATCAAACACTTGGTCCGGTACTAACGCAGAAATGGTCGCATTGCAGAAACACCTCGTCCGACACTACTGCATTTTTATGCATATCGCATCTGCATCTGTTAGCGCAAGACGGACTGAATTAATTGCTTCAGAACACTAGATTAAAATAATTTTGAGTTGATTTTTATTTTATCCAGATACAGAATATCAAAAAAAGAATACTGCAGGTCGTTCAATATTCCGAATTATTGATTCAATATATTAATGCCCCACATGTTTATCGGTTTTGTTTTATGTTTGTCAAACTTGTACTTTTATTTAGTTAATTATTAATGGAGACGACATAAATGCGATTTGTGTTTTCATTATTATTTTTCATAGACAAAATTATATGCTTTCCATCACTTTTTGTTTGAAATATATTTGTGGTATTTTTAATCTACACAGTGAATCCAATCACAAGCGCAAAATGAGAGCGATTAACCGTAACTTTTCTGCCAAAATGACAGATGCTTGCAATTTAACAGAAATATGTTTCATCCAAGTTGTCATATTTTTACCCATCAATTTGAAACCATTATGAAGCCACATGGATTAACGATAATCATTTAATTAAAAATATAAAAGGAAAGGGCATTGTTTTCGCATAGCAAGCAGAAATGGAATTATAATGTACAAAAATTGTTATGGAATGTGCTAAAATAAATAATTTTAAAAAAAATGGCGCCAACGCAACAAATACAAAAGGTAAAATTTATATACAATCAGAGTATAAGCAAATTACATTCAAATATCAAAAGAGACAAATATTACACTACTAAATAAAAAAAAAATAGTACCTGTGAGCTTGGTACAGTATTGTTCTGCCCAAAGATCGGTATGGAGACATACGTTCCGGCACCTTTAAGTATCAAATCGGCTGTCTGCAAATGATTTGCAGGTTCTCTGACACTTAGGGTGAATTTCAAGTCATGGTTATAAGAAGCTCGTTGATCGCCAAGGTAACGCTCTGGCGCTATGAAGTATAATGCGTGCATGTTTTGTGAGGACACAGCTGTGAAGAAAAAGATTATTTAAAATACATGATATAAATTTTAAACTGTAGCTCATATATAACATACATAAAATTGGCATAAATAAAAAGCATGGAAACAATATGTATAAAATTACATTTGATAACTCTACTGTGTATCAAAAGGTAACACGTTTTACGTCTTTGGGAAGCATCTTCAGACAAAGTAGAATAATAAAGTTCATCAGATCTATTTGATATATATTTATATTGAATTTCCATAATGTTACCACTCAATCCATTGAAAGTTATGACGTGACATCGTCGTTTGATAATAGCTCATATCACTATACTTAGATGCTCAGTCAATCGAGATCAGCTCAAAGATAAAAGACATCATCAACACAGATTTCCAAGATCTCAAATTTTTGTTAAATAATTATTTTTTTAAATTTGATCTTGATTTGTAGGGCCCAGAACCACCTGATAAGTGGCATCTTTTCATAACTGAATTTTTTTAAATAATATTTTATTTTATTTTAATTGATCAAACAATTATTTATCTAGACCACTCTCTCAGAATCTGAACCTTTTAAACCATCTCCCAAACATCGAAAAAAAAACAGAAACATTACCGATATACAAAAATAAATGTAGGTTTTTCTGATACATGTATTCCTTATTTTTGGAACAAATAAGGAATACAGGTATTCCTTTTTTATAGCAGATATAGTATATCTAAAACAAAAAAATGCATTTGTTATTTACCAATATTTTGAGATGCATTGTTATAGATCAATTGAGTCGGAGATTGTTTATCATCCTGTGCCATCCATTTTTCTGGGTTACGAGCAAAATTGGATTCAACGGTAATTTTAGAATATGAAGGAGCTGATTTGCAAACGGATGAATGGCCGTAGCAGAAACATGGAGTGCATCCAAACTCGTTTTCCAAATCTAAATTGAAGTACCCAGGTTTGCATCTGTAAATAAACAAAATAATACAATAATATTATGATTTTCCTTTCTTCATATTCTTTTAATTAGTTCAGATCTTTTCAAGTTTTTGAAGGTTGACCTAATAAAATAATTTATACATATTTAATAGATTTATAGCATTTTGTTTTCTAATCAATTGAAATTCCTAAATAAAAACTGCATCATATACTATAGATTGGGTGCATAATACATGTAGGGCCTGAAATACCGTCTTATTTTGAATACGATGTCGACAGTAAAACCTTGAAAAAGTGTTAATTAAAATACTTTGATTAAAATAAAATCATTACTTGCCATACATTTTTATGTAGATCTTAGACATATATTTTTACTAGGCTGTTGGAAGAAAAAAGAAGCTAATATTTAACATGCAATAAAAAAGCAGCAAACAATAAATGCAGCATGAAACCCTGAGTGATAATCTACATCAGTGCTTCTCATGTGAAATTGTATCGTGGCTGCATCGTCAACATATAAGTGGTCCTACGAAAATTTCTGGTGGCCGCACCAAATTTTTGTTTTGAGTCTGTTGTGTTTGAGTTTTGTCAAATGGACCTGAACATGTTTGAAAATTTACTATTGGTATTAATTGCACATATTTCATTGGAAGAATCTTTGTTGCCAAAATGACTTGTAAAACCACAGTTTTTTTAATATCAATATGAAGCTGTTGGTGGCCGCACATGGGAACCCCTGATCTACAGCTTGCACTTGAAGTATACCGATAAATATTTTATATATGTATTGTATTGATATTTCCTGTCCATAATTCTAGTACATTTAAGTAATGTTAATCAACTAACTCTCGGCATCTTATTCCTTCAACGTGTTTCTTGCAGCGGCAAGTGCCCTTGTCGGCATCACAATCGGGTGTATTTCCATAAGAACCAGCTTCCAAGCATCCGCAAGCCTTGCAGCCGTTCATGCCAAATTCAAAATGGTTTGGAGAGCATCGATCACATTTGTCGCCACTCACTCCGGGCTTGCACTGGCATTTTCCCACACTGTTGCATTGGAGTGAGCGAGACCCTGAAAAAATTTGAAAAACAGTGTGTTGAAAAGAGAGCAAGTATAACCGTATCAATTTCATGTGTATATGGCCACCAAATAGTCTCCAGGATTCACTCTCACCAACTAATTGCTCTGCCTACTCCCAGGCCAAGCCAATGTCTTCAAATCAAAGAGCTGCTTGGTCCATGTCTTGTTTCCGTTATTAGACATAATATGATCACCATACTGGGATAAGTTGTTACGGTACAATTTGATAGTTCCGAGTAAGCGCAAAATGAAAGCTTTTATGTCGTTGGCTTCCCTGACAGATCTCACGGTTTCGAGTCCCAGTATGAGCAGCATTTTTTCAGTCGATTTATCGATTCTGTTTGGAATCGTGGGGGCTTGTGTTGTCTAAAGATTCCTACCCACCCATCCATTCTTATAAGCTGTGCGTAGCGAGAGCGACTAGCTAACCACTAGTCCTGTCCTAGCCATATACTTTCTATCCTTACTCTCATCAAATTAAAAAGAGATGGAGCAACTGAGTAACAACCAGTCCTCATAGAAAAAAAATATATGTTGCGATACCTCAATTAGGAGGACATATGCTGCTCGTTGAGAGCGGACATGGTATTCAAAAAAAATCTAAATGAAAATTTTAGCTATTACGATTAAAAGCCTCTAAAGCCTCACTATTTTATGATACATACATATAGTAATGTCAAACATTATAAATAAGGTTTTGGATTTATAGATTAATTTCCTGGTAAAGGAATTTTCCTGTATTTACCGATAAAATAAATTGCTGTTTTTTTTGAGACTAGATATAATTAATGTACTGACTGAGTTATTCCATACAACTCACATCTTCCATATATTCTCAAATCATTCACAGACGGTCCCCATTGATATAAATGTAACTCCAGCCATTGATAGCAGAATGGTTTGCTACTACTGTTACCCATCTTACGAGGTGATACGCCTTAATTAGAATTCCTGATACTCTTTCCTGCTCTTGTCATATGTCATCATTCATCACCATTCTTGAGAATGTTGAAATGAATGTTCCTGATAATTTTTTGAGGAATCGTGAACATCATTTTTTTGTTCTTCCAAAGGGTAGAACCAGTCTGCCAATGGGGATGCCACTGGGAAGAGCTTTAGCTATTTAAAACGGCATTGCTTCGGATGTCGACATAATTCTTATTGACGTGAATGAGTTCAGACAAATACTACTTTTTATTAATAAAAGTTGATTTTGTCGGAACTCACTCAGTTCTTCAGACTTTTTTGAAAATTTCTAATGTGATTTTATTAATTTTTTCTCTCTACAATTTTTTCATCTTTTTTAATAATTTGTGATATTTGTACATGTATGTTTATAATTTTGTCAAATGCATGGCACATTAGTGTCAGCTGTAATGCCATGATTTGTATTTTCTTGAATAAATAAATAATAATCCAATTTGCATACCACACCAATGGGTTACTAGCAGTATTTTAGTATTAAGGAATCATTTGTTACCTGTGGCATTACAGTTGCAGGGGGCGCATATGTTGCCGTTCGGTTGATGATAATTAACCTTGCACCTCTCGCAGTTGGGCCCATCCCTGTTATCTCTGCAGTCCTGGCAGTGGCCCCCGTGACCTGTGTGTTCGTACAGATCTTGGTCGAAGAAGCAGCGGTTTGAGTATCCATTGCAGTTACAAACTATGAGAAACATAATATACAATATAACAGTTTGAAAACCAATAATGGATTAGAAAATACAGCTTGAGGAATAGCAACGAAACTTAATTCAGAACCATTTTGAAAACAATCAATCATTGAAACTCAAATTTATCTTTGGTTAAAAAAAAAATTCTACATTCCACAGATGAGGGCATAAAACTTTTTGTAAGATTTTGTTCCATAATATTTTATTATTCACTAATTTATTTTTTTTCAATTTATAAATAAACCGAATAGATATAAAAATAGCAATGATAACATAATTGAATCAAATTATGAATAGCAGTTTAAAATAATCTTCAAAAAATATGTTAGCCACGCCTAGACACAACCTAAGTATGTAGAGAAAAAAAGCTATCAATAATTTAAGAGTAGTAGTTACTCACACTATCACCAATTGCAGTTAACATCATTATAAAATGTAAAGTTTTATTATTCCACAATTAATTGTGACACGTGTTTCGTCTTTTTGGGAAGCGTCTTCAGACTATCTCTATTGTAAGATTTTTATTAATAACATAGGTAAAAGTTCTGTGTCTCGCCACAATTTAATTTATTTTCTGTGGAATTTACTCTTCCCAACACAAATAATTAAATATAAAATAACTTTGATTATTCCACGCATCAACAATACGTGGAATAATCATAGTTATTTCAAATTTTATATTAAAATGTACTTCCACAAAGTTACCGCCGAAGTACAAATTATTAATACTAATATTGCTGTCACTGTCATTATTCGCGTAAAAAATCTCACACTTATTTTTGTCATTTATTATCAGTACATAGTTATCAAAAGAAGAAAAAACCAACATATAACTATCCATTTACAATAACACTAGTGAAAATAACAGCAAAAAATTTTCGCTCAGATTTTTTCAATCATGGCCACCGCTTCAAAAATAAAAGAGCCGCGCAAACCTACTAACTAGAATTATGAATATAAGCAGCCATAAAAATAATTATAACAGAAAATAAGGAGTTATAATAAATAAAAATTTCGAAAAATATCGTTTTCCAAAATATATACAAATTTAATGAGGTAGGTAGAGTATATTCTTCGTTACACGAAAGTCTAATACGAAGCGCTTCGTAAATTGGTTGTATTGGACTTGTGATTACTGACGCAAACTATTAATAACCACACGCAATAATAAACTCGTTATTTTTTTATTGATATATTTCAGTTTGTCGAAATAAATGGTGTAGATTGTATGGAATGATTCCAGATTATATATTACTATAATAGATATAAAGTTATGGCTTAGGTTATGATGTAAAAATTGTATCAACTATTCGGCATTTATGGCGGCAATTAATACAATATTTGAAACCGGCTCAATATTTGAAATTTGCGGAAATTCGAACACACTTTTGGCGGTACTGTATAATTAATATACGAGCCAATTCGTGGGTAATTGAAAATGGTCCATTTGCTGGATTTGGAACAATAATACAACCATAATCCAGATTTGTAAAACTGGCGGCAGATTGGTTGCAAAGTATTGCAAAACTAAAGCAAAATAACAATAATTGTAAGGACGGACATTTTCCGTTTAAGGGTGAAGTATAAATATATATTTGTTGATGAATTATGTAAAAGAAAAGTGCTCAAATAATAGGTAAGTAATAAGTTTGAGTTCAATGAACTCTAGAACAGTGGTTCTCAGGTGAAATTTGACTGTGACTGCATCAGAAACAACAGCGGTTCTACGGATATGTCAGGTGGCCGCACCAAATTTTTGTGTCAAGTCCTTTTTGCCAAAAAGACCTAAAAATGAATGTGTTGAGTTTTTGCTAACAAGCAATTCTTGATGCACAATGCAATGCATACAAAATATTTTATTTTCAGTGTCTTTGTTGACAAATTTACTTATAAAAATCATTTTTTTACTAAATATCAATATTAACTATGAATCTGTTGGTGGCCGCACATGAGAACCACTGCTCTAGAATCATTAAAAGTATTTTGTAGAAGTGGGGTGATAGGGTGATATGGTAAATATTTATACGTTGTAAAGTTCGTGTCTAATGAGATTCCGAAATTTTAAATTCGTTATTATTTTGTGATAATTACGTTAATGACTGTAATTTCAGCTATCTTTAGCACTCTCAAACATGTACTAGTCTCGAGTCGAGTCGAATTGTATTTGCATTATGGCCTCCATCCATTCGCTGCTAATAACATGAAAATCTAACATACTCTTAATGACAACCTTTTATAAATTAGCACATACATTTTGATCGAGGTCACGAATGAAAGATATAGCTGTCCAAGTTATTAAAAATAAATAAATGATCTCTATTCTATTCTTATAAAGCGGTTCATGGAGGAAAATACCCTCGAATAGTTCAAAATGTTGGAGAAGTTCTATTTTCTCTTTTAGGTGGCAATTGTCATTTCTTGGTGAAAACTCATTCAATTGACAATGAATGCGAGTCGCCAAATTTGAAAAGGTCCAAATAAAATTAAACAAATAGAGCTACCTTCATCGAGAAATATTTCAGCGGTTATAAACATGGCAATCATTTTTTTGTTTAAATTGTTACTGAATGAAAGAAATAAGTCTGCGAAGTAGTGCTAAAATCATAAAATGTACAAGTATGAAAATAAGAGAGTTAGGTATAAAAAGAAGATGTAAAATTTTTTAAGTCCAGATTTTTTTTCATGAACAGAATTTTAGCTTCAACGAAGATCGACAATCGTATTTTGCGTAATTTTAAAGTTAAAACAAAATGTCAATTTTACATAATGTAAGGATTTTCGTTAATATTAAAGATCGATAATTCACGGATATGGTTTGCTGGATCGTTCAATTCTAGTAAGAAATTGGTAGGTACTTGTGAAAAAGTGATTGATATTTTAAACTATTACTAGAATTAGCAAAAAACGCTCTCCTTTCTTATTTAATATAACGATTCACGACTTTGAAATCTTAGAAAATCATTTTTATAATATAATACAATGACAATGTATATTACTTACATAAGTCACTAAACCACTCCGACCCATCATCCCACAACACAGATTCACTAAACGCATGTGCATTCACAAAACTAACTGTCGATAAAAAAAACAAGCCAAAAAACAGCGATAAAATCATTCTCGGGATTTAGCTTGTTAATAAATTTCATTAACGACTGGATCAATTCGAATGAAGAATGTGTTCGAAAAAGTTCACTTTTTAATTTTTTGAATCACTGTAACATTATTTACTGGAATTGTTATTATTGTCACCAGGTTTTCAATACATATTAATTAAATATTCACATAATAATAATAATAAAATGATGATTTCGAACGTTACTAAAATTTAAAAAAAGAGCTTGCGCGTATTTAAAATGTTACAACACAGCAAAAATGTTTTCGTAGTTTATTTACGATTTAAATAATTGAAAAAAGAACTTCGGTAATTAGGCGGTAAACTAAAACGAAGATCGATTATGGTACGCTGTCAAAACTTTTCCGATTTTAATATGCAGCGCTGGAATCGTATGTTGTAACAATGTTAATAATACATAACTGTATATTTTTTTAAATTTGATGGAGTTAAGTGTATTGTACGCGCGTAACTGGCAGCAAAAGATTCTGTACTGGTTTAAAGTACATCACCTGGGTCCCTAGATGTCACATTCTTTTAGCGCATAGCTACTTTTATATAAAGTAGTTTTGTTACAACTTCTGTTTATGGATGCAATTCAAGTGACCGAACAATCGGCATGCCGTTGCCTTGGCAATGCAGGACAGACAGGGTTACGTTATATAAACCAGTGTTCCCCAACCGGTGGTCCGCGGCCGCAGAGACTTTCCGCCGGGCCGCAAACAGTATGTCAAATTTAAATCATTTATTATAAACTCAAACACTTTAAAATCAATCAATTCAGATAAAACCCACAAATTATTTATCGACATTTCCATGTTATTATCTAGTTATTAGTATTTGCGATACTATTATTATAATTTAGCCACATAATTCATTCAAAGTTATTTACATCAAAATTTTCGCTAATTCATATAGATTAGGTCCATAACAACTAAACTTAGTGATCTCCTTTTATTTTTGTATATACACGATACAAAATGTTTACTACGCGTCAGTTCAAGTACACTAGAAATGCCTGAATGCCGAAAGGCGACACCCAGGTCGTTGACGACACAACTCATGGAAAGTACAAAATTCAAACGATCCAAATTTGATATTGAAATACATACCATGAAGCACTTTCATTTTAAATTCTTCGTTAAAAAAAACTTTTTTTTTCCTTTTTTTACCGGTACGAATGTGTAAAAAGGTTGGGGAACACTGATACAACGCTTCCGAATGAGCTTGGCCAAATACTTTAAAGAACAACCCAGAACGCAACAGAAACCATGAATGATAACGAAATTGATATGAATCATAATATTTTTGAAACGCATCTTACCGGATTGTATCCGGTATCCACAGTTTAAATCAGGCAAAACATAACTTCGAATATAATTACCAATCAGTTAAACTTTACTGCTTAATAAATTACGAATGTTATAGTACACCAACATACCGATTTATAAGATAACATAATGTTATATTCCTTTCGTGTGAAACAACCATTTGCGAATACTAACTTTTGTCAATTAACCGATGTGTTGTAATTCTTTTCCGAACAGTGTTTAACCATTTACCAATCACAAGACAGCAATCAACAGATCGATTTTTAATCCCAATAATTTAATCATAATATACCATAATGATTTATTCCTATCGTGTGAAACAACCCTTTACGAATACTGACTGTGATTAATAAAAATAAGTGCTATTATTCGTAACAGAAATTGTTCATGATGTGATTTTTAGCTTGAACGAGTTAATTAAGAATTTCGACTGAAGGTGCTTGATGGAATTTCGATATCAAATTTGAATCGTTTGAATTTTGTAATTTTCCGTGAGTTTTCTCGTTAACGACCCAGGTTTCACCTTTCGGCATCTTCAGGCATTTCAAGTGCACGTATGTACTTGATCAGTTCAAATTCAGTTCAAATTTCTTCGATTCATATTTGAAGTGTTCACTTTGGCTACAAGTTATAGAATACACGTTACTGCTGGACTAGTGAATTTGTCTGATTAGCACATAGGTTCCCAACCTTTTTCGGGTGGCGACCTCTTTTCATAAAAGCCATGTGACCTGGAACCCCGATGCAATTGAAAAATGCATTTTCAATAAGCTAATTAACGAAAATGCAGTACAGTGAATATTTTTTAGTTTACTGTAGATGTTGGCAACCCCATAGAAAACCCGTCGCGACCCATGGGTTGGGAACCCGTGGATTAACATATCCTATTCATATTCAAATTTAGCGTTTTACAAGTTTTAGTTGGTCAATCGTTATACACAAGAACGATATCGAATTACGATTTGAACTGTGCTACATTCAATATTCAAGATTTGATCCCGTTAGCTAGGAATATTAACTCGTTAAAACTATTGCAATAGTTTTAACGAGATTAGAGGTCTGCACGGGCTCGGGTTTGGCCCGCGTCTAGGCACACAACAAATATTTAAAAAATCGGGCTATTTCCGAAAATGAGCTCACTATTATCGTAAATCATAATTTAATACAATAATAAACTTCACTTACTCGTTTTACAGTCATCTTTTCGACGCCTTGTTCGTAACTTAAAAAACGTTATATTCTCGTATGAACACATCCATTCGATAGAACAACACACATTGTTCTTAATTTAATGACTGCGCGACAGCAGTCATTAAATACTATATTATTTTTTAACGATGTCTGCTGTTGAGGAGTTTGTACAATACGCATGATAAATATCATAATATGATCTCGAATTCAGTATTTTTTAAATGGTTATCTCGATCGGTCGCCATTCGATTTGTTAAGTTGATTTTTATTTAATGTATTGGCAAGAAATGGGCTTTTTTTACACAACAATTAAAATAGTGGAAACTGATTACCAGGGAGACTTTGCTGGTAACCAATTTATGTTGTTAAGTCATTAAGTTATAAAGTAATTTAGAAGAAATATATTTTGCAAAACTAAACACACGATAAGTTGATGAGTCAATTTTAATTATTTTAAATTTTTATTAGAATTGTTGAAAAAATATCGGGTTTTTTTCGGGCAAGGTTGAAAAATGTCCGGCTCGGGTCGGGTTCGGGCAAGATTTTTGGAAATGAGCCTCGGGCTCAGGCCGGGCCGGGTCGGAGGCTTTCGGTCTCGAAACGGGTGAAATTTCACAATTTCGGCCCGTGCAGACCTCTAAACGAGATGAACACCAACGACAAATATGTGTCGTAACGCTGCAATGATATAGGTGCATAGACACCCTAACGGTATGCTCACGATTTTTTAAATATCGAATACGTCTTTGATTGGCGGGCGAATTCATATCATTGTTATTGTCACATGCGTTATCATTAATTAAACTTCTATGAATATTGTATATGTATTATGAAAGATGTTTTTGTGTGATCGATCGCGCAATACAATTATTACAAGATAAAACTTCGATACAATTTAATGCCTAGAGCAGGGAGGGGCAAACTTTTCGGATGGAGGGTCAATTCCAAGAATACAAAATGAGCGGACCATTTTTGATATACACCCGATGCTAATTACGCGATAAGTTGATTCCTGTAAGAGGCGCGCATAAAATATAATCTCGTTAAAAAAAACCTTTATTTCAAAGATTTTTTTGAAAAAAGCATCAAAAATATATGAAAAAAACAAAGTTCGATATTTAAATTCGCGCATTTTTTTTTGTATGTCATCGATTCTAGTATTGATTGTTATCCTCATTTAATTTTTCATTAATAAATTGATTTTTTTTTCTTCGGGTGGAACTTATGATCATTAACACTATTAACATTATCTCTTACGTAAAATTGAAAAAATGTCGTCATTTTTACTTTTATCTGAAACATTCTTGTCACCTGGTATGCCACTATTCTTCCATAAAACAAAAAATCGTGCTGTGAAAAAAGAGTTTTTTTTTTGCTTAAAACTTTTTGGCGCCTCCCTTGGCAAGAACCCACGCCTCCGGGTTGGAAGCCGCTGGTTTAAGTAAAACGCGAATTATATCATCAAGCAAAAATTTTAAGCATAGTAATAAATTTTCAATTGGGTGAGTTAATAATCAATTGGTGAAATGTAAAGAATATTCTGGTAACTTTACGAAAAAGATGCAAGCCGAAATCTAATCGTAATTGTAAACGAGGACACGAATCCCACACACTGTAATAATCATTAAATAACACAAGAAATTGAGTAAACACTTGGCTAGATTGTTCATCTCCTGCTTGTACATTATCATTACACACATACATTGGACAGAATTCAATCTGGTGTGCGGCAAACGGTCAAAATTCGAATTGATGCTTTTTAATCTCGCGACACACTTGCAGGGAGGGGGGGGGCTAGATAATACTAACAACAACACTACTAAATACAAATTAATTACTGGTGGTTGGAAGGGTTAATCCTAAAGGAGATAAAGTTAATTGGTGTCAGTGTAATACATGACATTGAGTGATTTATTGATTGATTTGGCATTTACTTGATAGAACTCCATTATAACACAGTGTAGAAAATAACAATGTATTTTAGTTCTACAGAAATTATTTTGTGGCAACTCAAATGACCGACACAAAGAACAGGTTTAGATAAAAAAAAAAAGATTGGTTTTGGTTTCAGCCAGGTAGGTAGAAGTATTAAAATTTAAACATTTAACCTAAGACGAAGGAAGGCAATGATGATCATTCACTAGTGGATGTGATCAAGCAAGAGGCAGTAGAAACATTCAAGCATTATGGCAAAGAAAGCAATGTATGGGACCCTACATTTTCACTGAATATTTGAACCAAATTAGTCCGAGTGCAAAAATACAAAGCCATATAAAACTCGCAAAATGAAAATTATGTATCTAGTCCAGTGATCGCCAAACGGTCGCTTGGGAGCTACCGGAAGTTCGTGGTAGCATTTTCGGTAGCTCGCGAAGGAAATTTATGTTTGCCTCTCAAATTTTATTATTCGACTCCGAACTGAAATACAAATTGATAAGAATATCAATGGGATTGAGGTGTTGCCTCAAATTTAGAATCTGTATGGATTTTCGTCCCAACAGAAAAGTATCCAATTTAACCACTTCATTCCTGAATTATTTTTCAAAATTTACTTAACCGTAAGGATATATGTATGAGTGTGTTCAAAGTACACACAGATCGTCCAACATTCATAAACGACATAGAAAACCCAATAATTAGAATCACACATATGTCCGTTTGCCCGGTGTAAGACGTAGTGTAATCACGCACATGTGCGGGCCCCGGTTTAACGCGACCTGTGAAAATGGCGGCGCCCGGCCTCAAGCGGTTAAGATTGAATTGCGTTCAAAATGAAGGCATTGTTTTGTTCTACCTACGTATGTCAATCAATGTTTTCCAATATGTAGGTGGTTAAAAGTAAATATAAAAACAGACTTACAGATGTACTTCTTGATAATTATATGCCAATGTGAGTGATAGTGTACTTCATTGTGAATGCCATTCTTTATAAATATAAATCGACGACTTTACAGCGGTACCAGGCTTTCAGTGAAAGAGATAATAAACAATATCATCGAAGGAACAATTTTAAATGGAACATTTAAAGGAGATGTTCTGTTACTACACATCCCAATGATTCCAACAGATATGCCATTTGAATTAAATCGTTTTAGTGCGACTCGCATTTGCAATGACCATCAAATAAGCACCGGGACGATTGCTACAAGTATGTGGACTAAATTTGGAAAATCCATGTTTCTCACATGACAGCTGCATGTGGTCTACTCACGCGTTGGAAAACCTTCTGATTTATTTGTGTACGCACCAGACAGAAAAAAAATATTTTTTAACCAAAAGCACTTTCATAAACAGAAATACAACATAAACACTCTCTTTATTTGAGTGACATTGCAAGGCATGCCGGTTGCTCGCTAGTTTTGTTTATAAATACACATTTTATGTTTTATTGGAAGTCCGATTATATTTTAAGTATATCAATGAAACGATATATAAAAATAGCTAACCAAACAATTTTATTTTCTAAAAGTATCTCGCATCCTCATTTAGTTTGGAGACCACTGATTATTCATTATTATTATCCTGACTATTGTATCAAAATAAATCATGTGGTGTTTATTTTTATGTGTAATTCCTTTAATCGATGTATCCCAATGTCGAGGAATCGAATGTATTTCATATTAATAAAAATAACAATACATTTTTAGTACTTTTTCCACATAAAATTTATTTGATCAGGACCGGTTTCGCTCATGTGTATTGCCCATGGCCACCTGTAAATTCACGTTTATCATTTAAGCCAGGGCTGTGGAGTCAGGGTCTTTAGGCCAGATTCAGAGTCGTTGCGGCATTTTGGCCGGAGTCGGAAACTTTTTATTTTTGGAAATAATATGTAAAATTTGGCTATTGGCAGGATTGGTGGAGTCGGAGGCGTATTTTTTTTTAACAATTCCACAGCTCTGATTTAAACATTCAATTTACACTTAGAAGCTAGTGATCATATCGACATTACTTAAATGAATATATGAAAGAATATATCATATCATAGAATTATATATTCATTATTCAAACTGATAGTGACCAGCCTCCTACCATTCAAAGGTTTTTCTTTTGCACAATTTGCAGTTTTACACATTTATCAACAGCAAAAACAATGATGCAAAAACTGTTCGCTTCCATGCAGTTGGTTCATATATTCATGTAGACGAGACGGGTGTGTATTGAAAAAAAAATCTTATCGCATGTCTTTATAATGGAAGAATCAGTAGCTATTTAAAACTGAGGCTGGTGCTAATTTATAAGGCATCAAATACACTTTTGGTTGCTTGGAAATCACCCTCTTATAAAGTAAATCAAAGTATGTAATAGTGCATAACTTCCATTCGAAAACTAAAATCTAAAAACTAAATATTTAAAAAGGTGTAGCAATATGACTGAATTTTATAATAAATATTAAGTTTTTAACTCTATTTCTACATATGAAGGTAAAAAATCAAGATGTGATATGTGATGTAACCTGACCATTACTTAGGGGAAATCAAAGATTATCCATTTATCATAAAAATAGTTTTTGTGTTTTTTTTCTAAAATGCTTATTGGTAGAAATCTAACTTTGCTTCCAAAACCCTCATATATAAGTAGCTCATCGGGCAATTTTAATTTCTGAAAGTAGCTCACATCCTTATTGAGTTTGGAGACCACTGCTAGAGTACATAGCCGACGCTAACCGAGGGTTTATCAGATGAGATACATCGCGAAACAAATATGCAAACGTAGCCACAATATTAATCAACATAACAGCACACGCATTGATAGAATCAGTTAAAATCAAGCACTAACTTTTGCATTCGTGAACGTCAGTCTGCGTAGCTCTGCCCCAAGGGACGTCGTTGTAGAAGTCCTTACACTTTTCACAGTCAGGCCCGTCCGTGTAATGCTCGCATTGACACATCCTCTGCCGGGTTCCGTTCTCGTTGTTTCCTATCTCGCACTTCATAGCGTGGCCGTTGCATGTACACCTAGCTCCTACAGCTACGTCAGCAATCGCATACCAATAAGATTGGAGTACTTGTTGATCACCAAAGAGTTCGTCTCCGAACGTGTTCAAGCGATCGAGGGTGATTCTGATCTCTGTTGCAGTGACCCATTCCTTAAAAAAAAAACAACATCAATGTATATTAACACAATGCTTACGGAGTGCACAAAATTTTGATTTTGCTAATTGTCCTTCAAATGCAAAATAAAATATGAATTAAACAGTACAGTTAACCCTGTTATAGGGAACACTTCTATAGAGCTTTTTGCTATAGCGTATGTGGCGGTTTTTGGTACAAGGCTTACAGACTAAACACTTATAATTTTATTTAAAATATAAAATTTGGAAAAATGTTTGATTTGCTTCAAATCACAAAATACAATTAAAAAAACCAAACCTCAAATTTTGTATGGGTGCCTAAGTTTATATAGCATTTTTTTTTTTAGTGTACTCCCTATCCTCCCGCTATAGCAGGGCTGACTGTAGTTAAAAGGGCCTATAAACAGAGTGTTAGCACAGTGCTTATTTATTATCCCGATATGTCAAAATACACTGAGCTTAAATTAATTGAAATCTGTTCGCATAAATAATCAAGATGAGAATCGTTTCTTAAAATGTTATGGAACAATTTTTTACTTTGCTCATGAGACCTTGCAAAGTAATGTGTTATAGAGCTAACAATCATAGACCAGTATTTCTCAATTATAATAAGTCGCAGGAGTGTTTCATATCACTATACTGAGCCCTCAAAGTATGTGCAGTGTACTTTGGCGTCATAACAGCACATTTACCAACTTGCACTGTATAACAATAATACTATTGTGTTTGTTATTCCTTTGAATAGAAACAAACCTTCAGAACATTTGTAAAAACCACGTCGTACTTGCATTTTATATACAATATGCGATGGCTTTAAATGTGCATTTTTAAAATGTCAAACATCCTAACAGGACAACTAGCTGTATGTTGCGGAACTCCACATTAAGTCCACAGTCCTGTTTGTGTTTTTATTCTTAATATTGGGCAAAAAGAAACTGAGCCAATTTCCGTTACAAAACACCATCTTTAATCAAGCAAGCCTAAATGAATGATAGCCGAATTTAAAAAAAGAATAGTCATTTTTTGTTAGAACCACTGAACAGTTATATGTCAACTCACATACATCAGATAGTAAAACCGCTATTAATTCTTTCAACTTTGCGGGTTATCACTCGGTAAAAGTTGAAAGATAAGAGACAGATTGTTTCCGGCAATTGATATCTTTTTTCATTAGTCATTCATTCAATCTACATAATGTATATTCACAAATATATATGTGCATACAATGTGCTTGAAAAATAATATAATAAAAACACATGTATGGTAAGCATCTCAAAATTTCGATGATTTCCTCAGATGATTTTGCTTGTGTTGGAATACTTTTATCCTAACCACTGGATTCATAAGTTCATAGACTTGAGAATTTGTTACATGAGTGACTGAGTAATAAGACATGATATTTTTTGTCTTATCTAACATTGGTGGATCTTTAGTGGTGTATATCTAAATATAATAAACAGTTTCTCTTGCTACTCCTGTTAATATCTTTTCTACTCTGAGCATTTTGTTTGAAAAATAAATTAGTACAGTACATAAGCGGTAGAATAGATCGTTTTTCATGTAACTACTGAGAAATGTTTAAGCTAAAATAAAAAGTCATTTCTAACCTGTAATTCGGGACTGTTTGCAAAATCAAAAGCAGACGGTCTTCCTTCAAGCGTAGAGAATGGAACATTTCCTCCTCTCAGAGGTGAGATATCAGAATATTCACCAGTACAGAGAGCCCTAGTCTCAGAACCAAGGTCAGCACTCTTCTCATCAGGGATTCCATAGGTATCTCGACATGATGCACTGAACAACGAAAAAAAACATTAATTTTAGATTTACTGGGAACAATTTTGCAAAATTTCATCTTAAAATATGAAAAAAACTTTGATTACGAGGATTTAATTAGGGGCAAACGGATGATTAAAGTATTTTATTTTTCATAAATTGCTTCAAAAGTATTAATCATTTTCACAAAACAATTGGCTTTTTGCGTCAATTTTTAACACAATAATAAAGATTTCTATTAAATTTTAATTTTGACAGATACACACTCCTACAGCTACAATATCTTTGTACATTATTATCTGCTATAAAACATTCAATATAATTGCTTCGATTATTTAACATTTTAACATTAGCTTTCAAAAGTATAAGATAGATGTCATATGGTAATAATGTATCGCAATCACATCGTTTTTTTATTTGCTTTATACAGTAAAAGTCCGTTAATTCGAACAACGATAATTCGTAATTCGAAATTTTCATAATTTGCTCGTCCCAATATTGACTTTTCATAGTAAAATGTACCGTTAATTCGAAATATCGCTTAATTCGTAATTCGTACTGTTTTTCACCAAAATGTACATACGATTTCTTGTAATTCGAAATTTTGACAGTTCAACAATTTCGAAATTTTGATAATTTCGTGAGTTTGTTAGGTTAAAAGTTAGTCAACATATAGTTTTGAAGAAGTAAAGCTTATGTAAACCATTAGTGTAAGTGAGACATCTATATTAAGTGAAGTATCGTATGTCAAAATCGAATTCGAGCATTTATAACATTGGTGCAAGCGATACTTCAAATATTAGTATGTACCTAACTTCACTACAATGGTACATTTTTATAAGTATATACCTACCTAAACGTCATTCTATTTTACGCGCGAATACCTTAAATATAAGTGACTAAAAATCAAATATGTTTTTTATTCATATGAAATGCCTGTCCATAAAAAATCGAAAAAATGGCCGCGAAAATTCATTTTTTTTAGTGGTCGCGTAATTCGTATCTCGATTTTTTTGGTCAATAAAAATCGAAAAAATTGCCGCGATGTTCCAGGCTGTCTACAATTGCCGCGAAAATTCATTTTTTTTAGTGATCGCGTAAATCGTAATTCGATTTTTTTGATCCATAAAATAATCGAAAAAATGGCCGCGATGTTCAAAGGCGTCGACAATTCCCGCGAAAATTCCTTTTTTTTAGTGATTGCGTAATTTGAATTTATTTGGTCCATAAAAATCGAAAAAATGGCCGCAATGTTCCAAGCCGTCGACAATTGCCGCGAAAATTCAATTTTTCATACTGATCCTGTAATTCGTAATTCGAATTTTTTTGGGAAATCTGGTCCCTTGAATTTCGAATTAACGGACTTTTACTGTATATTATTATTACATAAATTATATGGGAAGCACCAAATTGAGACTGAGCTCTTTCTACTAATGAGATAAGACCACAGAGCTGTGAATTATCCCACGGAAAAAATACAAAATACTTTCACATCAGTGAGAGCTACCCAAATCTTCTTTTCAATTTTTTTTAAATATTGTTTCGTATATTTGGTGTAGCAAGGTTCAATTCGAAAGTTATGAAAAGAAAATAAATACCTGTAATATTGATATGGCACCCATTCTCCATTTTTACGTGTTCTTTTGTAAATTGCGAAACTCTCAGGGCGGGGAGAATAGAAAACAATTCTCACATAAGTGATGTCATAGGCTTTACCTGAAAAACGAAATAAATATAAATCAATAAGTGATGAATTAATACAAATATACAATTCTTATTTTCACTATTTAAGTTAGATCATTAAAATAATAATGTAATTAAAAATTATCTTTTTATTGATATTCAACAAATGGCCATGCCACAAAAATTTAAGTTGCTGGGAATTTTAATACAATTTCCTTGGATTATTGGATTTTATTACTACAAAATATATGGAAAATTTATTAGGTTGCATTAAAACTGTACCTAACAAAGATAAACTTCATTGACGCTTTTAAAGTATCTAAAAGGCAAGCAACCATACTTAGATCTTCAAAACATCCATTACATTTTGGGGTATATCGTAGGGTATGCCAGTTACTTTCAACTATAACTTTTAGTAACATTTTTTAATCTGTCAAATATGAATCATCGTTTACAGATTAATTCCGACATTCAATTAATTGAAAAATCAACATATGAAAGTTTCTCTTCTGGGGTTTTTCGCATATGATGAAATTTTATAGATGATAGGAATAGTATTACTGGCCCCTTAAGATAAAAGAAACATACCTCGATTTTCGCTTGTTTCGAGTTATGAATGCCACTAGATAAAAAAATAGTATGTTACGTTTTGTATCAGAGAGACATATCAATAGGGGAATTGGATACGAAGATATTTCAATACATATTAAAATCACTTTCTTGTTCATAGCTCCCTCCACTAATCCCTAGAGTAAATTTCTATTTTATATTTAACTAATAAATCAGAAAGCTAAAGCATCGCATCTAAAGATAATGAAAAAAAAAATGTATCATTGGTTACTAGTGAAACCGTTTTTTGGCTCTCCTGAAAAGTAAATAAAAATGACTTAGGTTTCTGTCTGTAAGGGGCTGTAATAAGGCTGAACATTAATTACTTAAGGAACAGATTTGCTGCGATAAAAAAATGATATTTACCTAAATTAAGAGACAAGTGAACTTGATTTGGATATTGAATTCCTTCATTCATTGTTTCCGACTGCCACCAAGTTTGGTTCTCCGTCTGATGATGCAGATCAGTGAGAAAGTAGCTTTGGTACTGTCCTTCTTTACACGTGTCACAGGACTTTCTTGTCGGGTTTCCGGTCTGAATGCAGTATCGGATGTCGCCGGAGTCACCGCATGTGTTGTTGGCTTCCATCATAACCCCAAAGGCAGCATTTCCGAACTCTGGTATACATCTCTGAAAAAGTTCACAATGGAATATAAATAAAATATGTACACAATAATAGCACCACCTGGTATGAATTTTAAAAAACATTTATGACAAAATTTAGCAATAGAGGTAGTAATAAACTGTTCTATTTCTATGCTGGACTCTTTAGGAAGTTTATAGAATTTTGAAGCACTGGTCAAATAAGATTATACAAGAGGCATGAAAAACTGTTTACTTTTAAATCATGCCTCTAGTATTCATTGATATATTTGAGGATTTTATCGAAAATACCTTTTTAAAAAAATTTATTTATTTATGACAGATCAGACACAAATTTTCATTTAAAAAAAGACAATAATTTAATAACAATTTTTCAATATTAAAATTGATTTTGTGTTGTTCTACTGGTTGTGTACATTACATGTTCTTCGTCTTTTTGAAATACGTTAACTAGAGATTTTAACTATGCTATCATATATAGTGAAAAATTGTTTTATAGTTTGTTTGGTTCTAAAAGAAGCGAAGCATATGTCACCAGATCAGTGTAGAAAAACTGCGAAACAATTTTAATAACTTTAAGGTTGGTTTTAAGATGTGTTAATCATTCAATATTTTACCATGCTTGCGAAAAGGTGTCAGTAATAATAAACAAAATTTTAGTTTTGAAAAGATTTTTATAAAAGAAATCCTTCAGTTTTCTGGGCTATCTAATGCATGTTGTGACGATGAAGAGATAGCAAATCCACCAAACTCTTTAATACTTTATTTTTACTCAAAAATTTTTTTTTTTGTACACACGACTTGTGTAGAAAATGTTGAATTGAAATTGAATTTGTGTATTTAATACTATGTTTGTAACTTTGATATGGCTCTCTATTAAACATTAAAAACCTGAACTCATACATGCCCACCCCTGTCCTAGACACTAGACTTAGAGACTCCAATTACTCGACATCTCAACTAAAATTTGAAAATACTCGAGTATCCTCAAGTAGTTTCAAATGTAACAATATATGTATTATTAATTCAAACTTGTGTTATAAATAGATGATAAATACATAAAAAGGCTTATTTTTTTTTCATTGATACATTTATGACAATTTATAAAACATATATTTAAATTTATAAAACATATATTAAAATTTATGAAACATGTATTACAAAATTAATAGAGAATTAAACGTCTCAAATTTAAAATTGGTTCGAAATAAGTTGGGACGAGTATTACTCGAGTATTTTTTAAAATTCTCTAGTATCGAGTACTTGAAAAATGGACGAGTATACTCGATTATCGAGTATTCGATACTAGAATTGGAGTCTCTACAGTAGACCCATGCTGGATCCGCCAATACATAAAATTAATTTGACTTAAATTTAGTGAATATTTTCATGTGTTGTAAACAGTGAACCAAGCTTACAATGTGGGTACATAGAAGATATACAGCAAATAAACAAAATCATCATTGAGTCATTTAGTTAAGTGTTTATATAAGAGCAATATGAGTTTTATAACGGGGTATTGACAGTATTGGATTGTACGTATGTATTATTGATAGCATGAATGTTAAATATGATCTTAATATCAACCAAGTTTATCTGTGTTGTGTATGACTTGTTCACAGGAAATACGATTGTTCCTTTCCGTCACTGTAAAATGAAACATGTTAGCAGTTCAACATTGATAACGAGGGCATACTAGCAGACGTATATTTATTCAGTAAAATTTTATTGCCATTTTTCTTTGAAGTTATTTATTTAGTGCTAAATGGTAAAAAAAAATAATTATCAAATATAGAGTGATACAGTGTGCAAAATTATTATATTTTAATTTCATTTACTTCATTATTGTACTGTAGAAGAATTCAATAATTAAACGACATGTCAGAAACAAATCATTTAATCAAATATTTACAGTCAATGTTTTTTTTACGATGATCCCTTGACCAGCGAGCTTCTAGGTTCACATGTACAGCCTTTTGATAAATCCATTTTTTTATTTCATTGTTTTGTTTTAAAGAAAAGTAATTTGGATATACTACATATGTACAGGCAGACCTCTACTTTCGCACATAATTGGTTCCTGAAAATGTGTGCGAAAGTTGAATGTTCGAAAGAAGAGGGATGAAAAAAAAAAATATCAAAAATTGTCCTTTAAAATATTTGATGATTTTTTCAGGTTGTTCCTCCTCACTTTCATTTTGTATTTCATTCTCGTACCCCTGTTGATCGATTAGATATTCATTTGTTAAGGGTTCCGAGTGAGATTCAATCATCACATTAACATCGTCACTGTTAACATCTAAGTTTATAGCCGATTCTCCACTGAATTTTATATTATTTGAAGAATACTTTGTGCTCAATTTAGCAAACCAACCGTTATTTTCACGAATCACCGTGTTTTCTAAGTTCTTCTTTTATTCTAATCTTTCAATCTTACTGCAAACTCTTAAGTCTTATGGATGACAAAGATTTTTCCATTTCATCCATGACTATGTCGTGTATTTTAGAAACAATTTTTGAAAATATATTTCCACTACTTTGCATGTATTCTTTAAAAGTATTATATGCATTTGAGAGTGTAACAGGGAGCGAAGCAGAAGGGAGCAACTGCATGGAAACAAAACATTTTTGCATTATCGCCAGAAAATCTAAATGAATGAATTTTTAAAAATGTGCAAAATAGCGAATGTCGAATGTGCTTAGGTAGAGGTCCGCTTGTAAATAGTTATATTACAGAGGAATGAATGTGACTCCCTCCCTAGTGTAAATTCCTAATACAAGTGGCAACTTAATATCAATATCTCTGTAAGAGAAAATATTGTCATTACAATCGAGACAAACTAAAATTTGGCCACGATCTTTCAATAAACAGTACTCGGAGAAAAAGAAGAATGACAATCCTTCCTGGAACGATATTGCCATTGTTAAGTTCAGATGTGCTAACACATTGGCTACGGGAGAATTCAAAACATATAGAGAAACAACAGGTATTCCTAATTTGTTGAAAAGAATCACAATTTTCATTAGGAGGAAACATTCCCCATATTGGGACCAGACATGTATTATAAAATTAACGTTAGTAACATATTCAATTATTTTTGCTTCTCTATTTTATGGATATTTTAGGCAATATTTATTAATGATGTTGTTAAATTCATCACCCAGTGCGCCAACCTGGGACAAGTGCGTGGGGATTGTCAAACTGCTTTGCGGCCGGGCAAATGCGCAGCTTAGAGGCAACATTAGTGCCAATATATATCTGCAACTTCTAAATGAGTATTTTTAACAGATTTATAACAAGAACTGGTGGTGTACCATTCCCTTAACCTCATGTCTTTTGTCAGATTGGGTCATCACAGATAGATGGGGTAGTAATTATACTACAGAATTATCTGAATACATTTCACTAGAAGTATGTAAACGCATATGCGCTCTTATCTCGGGGCTTATGGACGCTTTAAGGAGCATTTCAACAGAAGACATTTTGATGAGAACTGGTTAAAAAGAAGTATGCACACTATATATTTGAGGGAATCAAAAGCTTATCACGCACCCTTGCTTTGTATACCGTACCGTTACCGAAAACACAGGGGAGGTGAGAAATATCATAGATTTTTTTTGAATAAATAAGTATGAATTATTTCCAATGTATTGAACAGTCGCAGAGTTTTTATAAAGTGCGATAAATTTTACTTCGTGTTCGTCACACTTGTGATGTACCTACATAGTAAAATACACTGCAAACATCTGGTTTTGGATTGATTGTATTTCTGGTCACTTTAAAATTCTTAGAAAACAGTTAGAATGTCTCGGAGACCAAAACCCTTCTGTATACCTAATATGATACGTATTCATTTCTTGATGCATAAGATACCAAATGGTTGGCGAGTTATCAGTGTGTGTACGAAACCTAAATTGAACTCCAAAGCATTACTAATTCATGAAGCGGCAAAAACTTTCAAATTGATAATGGGGGTTGCCAAATTTTGATATTTTCCCTACTTTAGGGAAAATAAATTAGACCATATGTTAAAATCAATAACTGTATGTATTTCAATTTTCATGAGTGAACTCATTGATCACTGAAATTTAAAGCCTTCCTGATTTAATAATAAGGTATAAGAACGTTAACTACATAATGACAATCCTTACAGTGTAATTCATGATGAAAAATATAAATACGTCTGGCGAAAATGCCTGATGCTTTCAACCGTATCTTACGTTGTGACACGCAGAATATATATATAGTTGTGTAAAACTGCATTTAATGCTTTAAGATACTATATTTTAAATCATTGATTTGTGCATAAATAAGTCTTGGATAAAATCTCTAAAATAAGTTAAAAGTGATGATTTGGTTATCCGTTGTTCGCAGTTGCGTGGTCAATGGATCAAGGAGAGTACTCTTACATTTGTTCAACGGATGTACCTATTGAAGGGATGAATGAATGGATCCTATCCACCCGCCTTCTATCCGATCCTGACAACAGGGAAAATAGAGAGCGACTATCCTACTAGATAAGGAGTCCAAATTTTGTTTCGTGTACATATTCGAAATTCTCAATTTAGGTTAAAATTATTTACTTGACTTTGTATGTCTATGAAACGGCGAGCGTATTATTGAATAATATACTCAATTTATATTTCAATTCATTTCATTTTTAATGGTAAGGAAATAAAGTCATACTATGGCAACTTTAAGACGCACAGCATCTCTATTCTTAGCGCAACTTCACAGATCAAAACACAGCGTTGAGTAGGTACATTACTAACGATCAAATAACTACTAAATTTATAAGTTTCGTTTGGAATGAAATAAAGGTGCGGTAAATTAAACGTTACAAGATAAAACAAAATACAACGAATGTATGCACATTCCAAAGACTGCCTTATCTCATCTAATGATATCTATGCTACAATTTGTGGCGCTAAAATGATATTCAAAAACTGACAACACATGAATACTTGTCATAATGTCATTTAGTCCTGGCGATATGTGAAGTTTAAAGTTACAACAAACATACACACACTCAACACGAGTTTCACAAAAGTTTTCAAATGAAACTACGTGAGCTTGATTGGATATTATCTGAGTATAGATCAAACAGATGATTATATATGAAGACATTGTTTCTTACTTGGGGGACGTTGTTCTCGCTATAACAAGAGTCTCTCATGCCTAGCGTTTTCTCCTGTGCAGATACACAATATAGTTTGAATAATAATGTTGCTAAAAGGGCCGTCACACGCATGTGGGCCATTGCATTCACAATTGAATGCTGGCTTCCAGCCCACGAAAACAAAACAACTGTTTACTCGGTCGAACTATAAACGCCGCACTGCACACAACCGTCGCGCGAGAATTTTGAACGGACTGTGACAATAGAGGTGGGCTACTTAATAACTTAAATCATCATTGTCGATACTATCATACTTGTCATATTGTAGGTACTCGGCGTCAGTTACAAAATGTATCCTAATAATTTTTACTAAAATACGTAGCATAACGAAATACAACATTTGACCCAGTATTTATGGTAAAGTTTGTCGTACTTTCATTTTAAAACATTCATTTCTTGCAACACTATCTTGTGTTTTTCATATTGTTACATTTACACTTAATATTAAAGATTACCATACTACATAAACTTTCAAACTGATAAATCTCGTGGCCTCTTCATATCCATAAAAGTGGTAATTAACTATCCCCGTAAATTTCAAATTTTAAAAAACTTTGTTCCTTACAAATCACATTAAAACGTTTTAAAAATCTTTGTCGCTGTATTCATCAGCTTTACACACTTTCAATCTTGACTCAGTTGATGATCAATGTTTAAATATTCATATGTATTTGGTTCGGCTGGTTTATTTGGTGGTCCGACATTTATTTACAAAAAAAGTTATTCATAAATTTATCCAGGATTCGTAAATCCTTTCGTAGATTTACAATATTATTTTCCAAAATGCCTTTCATTTAAAGAAAAAAAGGCTAATGGTTGAATATTGAGAATTAACTAGAGAGTATACGCTATTTTCACAAATAAAGCAGTGGGTATAAGGATTTTACGTTTACGTATCCACGTACATATGATATCACAATGTATCTTATATTATACTACTATTAGCAATATAAGGCAATACGGTAAACTTTAAAAAACTTTTTTACTTCACTACTCTCTTGCCACCACAGCGAGTTAAGTAATTGACATAATTTGTTATTAGGACATTAAATTGGTATATAGACCAAAGATATATTCAACAGTACATAAGTAAGTTTCATTAAAAAATTTGCAGAAAAAAATATATTTTTTTAAGGAAAAATAAATTGGTTCAAAAAATTTATTGTATCCGCCATTGCCATCGCCGTGTAACAACAAAACGAGTTGTTAATCTTTTTCAGTAATCATCAGCTGTCAATTTCGATACTGTCGAAATACTACGACCATCTCTACGAAATATTCCGCCGCACATCGTTGCCGCTTACAAAGCAGCGTTGCTAAACACAGATTGTTCAAACTTATGGAGATAGCGGCAAACTTTTGTCAGCTGGAAGAGCATGGGCTTATTTAAAGGGTGGTTCATATAATTAGCCATAATTGCTTGAGCATGCCTTTACAGAGTTTGTTCACAGCTGTAGAGAATCAATGAATCGTTTATTGTAAAACCTATTGAACGATCTAAAATCATTATGTCCCCAGATATTAAAAAAAAAATTGAAAAGTAAATACTTTAGTTAAATTACTTGACCATTTGTTACTAAATTATTCCTTGAACGATAAGTTGCTACTGCTATAGTGTATTTTTTTCGAATAATTGCCACAATTTTATTTTTGAAAAATATATACTTTGACATATATTTTGTAACAAAATAATATCGGTTTCGCTAATTGTGAGTATTTCCATCAGTTTTGTAGAAAATGCTCGCGATGAGGGAAACCGAAGCGAATGTGGAAGTAATACACAAAATTGTGTTTTGTTTATTAAATATAAGTAATGCGTTCGTACCAAGAATTGACAGTTCACACATCACAAGTAAAATAAAAAAAACTTTGGTTAAACTTTTAAAATAAAATGTCAACAATTGGTCATTTAAATGTCAATAGGATACTGCGGCAAAGTAAATTATAGTACGATTTATTAACTTCAATCTTCGTTTGACTATTCTAGACTGACTTATAATAATTGAATTCATATTTATCTTAAATAATATTCTTTTATTTTCCATTTCCATAATATATATAATATAATTATATAGATAAGTAATTTTGAGTTATATAAAAAATATAAAATGTATTCGTATGTTTAAAACACGCGAAAACATATTATCTTCGTATCGTTCTTCGTACTTGTCGAAATACATGTTGGGTGTGGCAGCGAGAATATCTGCAGGAAACAGAGCCTCACACCAAGCTGTTGTACCACAGAACTTTACATCCAAGAACATCAGTGGATGATCATGTTTAATGCCGTTTCCATGTTCTCATATTATAAATCTGTTAGTCTGAATGATTTCTGATAGAAACCCTTTACCGATTAAAATATATTCTTTAGGCTATTTTTAACAGCTGTTAGATGTTTGTTTCCATTGCTGTATTAGAGCCGCTATATTATCTCACAGTGATCTTAGTATCTTTGGTCCTTGCGTTGCACCATACTTCTTCAAACGTCGATCCAGCGGACAACAGATTATCCCTGTCCTTAAATGTTAAAGGATATTACTAGTAGACTCGATGCTTGCAAGCCACAGGTTCTACACATAGCTACATTGTTCTAGTTTTTTTTTTATTCTATTGCTTTTCAAATTTTTCTCAACGGTTCTCCATGCATCGATACACTACATTTAGTTTTTGAACCAATCTGGGGGTGTCGGAATTACACTTGCAACAAGCCCGTGGTTCACCGGCTGAGAACTACTACTCCAGAGACACGCACTTAAGGACATATGTCAGGCGCTCCAAACATGCTAAAGGTGCGGCGCCGGTGTTTTTGGTGTACGTGTTAGAGCACGGGTTCCCAACCCATGGGTCGCAACGGGCTTTCTGTTGGGTCACCAAATACAGTCAACTGAAAAAATATTCACTGCCATGCATTTTCGTCGTTTTTTCAATAACCTTATTAAAAATGCCTGTTTCAATTTTATCGGGGGTCACGGGTTACATGGCTTTTCATAAAAAGGAGTCGCCACCTGGAAAAGGTTAGGAGCCTATGAGTTAAGAGTGTAAATATTGTATGAATAGTATGGTACAATATGTGGTAGGGCTGAGAAGTCTTGAAATTGTCACATTGCACAGTCTTAATGTTTTTATGGCAATGCATTAATAAGTTACATATTTTTGTTCATATACCTATTTATTGTTTGTCAATTGTTTAAAAAAATATAGTCACCCTACAGTATAAATAATAAAGTATGCGAATAAACAAAGAGTAGCATAATATATAAGCCAAAAAACGATATGTGTAAATAATCTACACAAAAATAAGAACGAGTTCTCATCAGCAAAATCAACAGATGTTTATTATGTCTTACTTGGGGCAGCCGAGTGTGGAATGATTTATTCTAACCAGACTGCCGAACAGACTAGACCGTGCAGTAATATTTATTTCAAATAAATCAATAAAATTTAATTTGTCAGACGGATTCGCACTATAGAATGCATATAACCATATTAAATCAACCTCATATTAACCGCAGTGCGCAGATCTATTAGAGTCAGGGCTGTGGAGTCGGAGTCGGAGTCGTGGAGTCGGAGCTTTTTGACTGGAGACGGAGTCGGAGTCGTAGCGGCATTTTGGCCGGAGTCGTACTCGGAAATTTTGAAAAGTCAGCAAGGCAAAAAAATGACGATATTAACCATTTTTTAGTCGGAGTCGTGTTTTTGGTCAATGTTGGAGTCAGACTTTTTTGTACCGACTCCACAGCCCTGATTAGAGTACCCAAGTTACACTTAAATTCTCACATTGCCAATCGTACGAAAGACAAAGGCAAAATATGTCAATGTTACAGCGAAAATGTATCAAGTAATAGATTTGTATAACAGCATGATTTTACTGGTCACGATTATTGAAATTATTGGCCCAAGTTGATGATTTGCCGGCCTAAAATTTTGGTTTGCTTCAATGAAACAACATCAGCAAGTAGTCCCTTTCATAAAAAGAGAACCAAAGAAAAACACCGACAAACATTGGGCTGAAGATAGGTCGGTCAAATTTAATTTCAATGACAGCTAGGTGAAGAATATATTTTCACTGAGAATACAGTTTCACTGTAACATCGACACAAATAACCTTTGACACCTAAAAACTGTATCCATTGGCAAAAAATCTGTTGCATAGTTAACGTGATCATTTATTTTCTACCTCAACCGGGACATAAAAAAGATAGGTAAGGTAGTTCTGAAGATAAATTAAACCAAAATAGCTATCAACAAATATGTAAAATAATTTCTGTAGAATTAAAATACATTATTATTTTTTTCACCGTATTAATGTGGGTACCGTTTTAGGTGTCTCACATTTTCATACAATACAATCGTGCCTGTCTCTTTTGCCAGCCGGATAGATTCCGTCGCCCTGAAAGACCGATGATGGCCATCGACTTGGTGTACTCAGTGGAGATACGCTGGGGTAGCATGACATGGCGGGTGATGTAGAATCTGGGAAGCATCGTGTAGCGGCCATATGCTCCGAATAAGGGCCGGAAATTAAAAAAAACAAAATTTGTTAATCATAAGTCGTGTATGTATTATTGTACACGATGGTTAAAAGATCAGTTCCGTGCAGCTCTGTATGGGGCCAAGTAAGTGATGAGTAAACTCGTTTCTTTTCTTGATCGTATAGCGTTATCCGTTATATCGAGGTTTAACTGTACTGATTATTGTAGAAAAGTAATGCGTGATGCCCCGCGCAATATAATGTCAATGGATGCCGGAAGCAATGAGTGGGTGGTTGAACGATGATGATAGTAGACACAGATAAAAGTATTACAATTCTGTTGGTGAAGCGGTGATTTTGTTATAGCCGCTGGACCACGTTATCGGTCTAAAGTTTTGCCGTCATGTATACCAACATTACCAACCATATTCAGAGTTTTCTCATAAGGTCATTCTGTATCCAGATACCGGTAACCGGACAAATCAGAACATGACTTTTCAGAACATGACTTTTCAGAATATGACAATTCAGAACATGACATTTCAGAACAAGACTTTTCATGTTCTGAAATGTCATGTTCTGAAAAGTAGTGTTCTGAAAAGTCATGTTCTGATTTGTCATGGAACCCCAGATACCATACGCACAATCCACATTAAGATTGCCCATGGTGATATTTTTTTTAATATTTCCAGGGTTCGAAATGGGAAATATTAAATATCGGAATGCGTGATTTTTTTTAAAATTGTAAATACATTTTATGTATTTGTGAAGGACCGAGCATGACTTTATTTTAGGACTGTGGAGTCGGAGTCGTGGAGCCGGGGTTTTTTGGACGGAGTCGGAAATTTTGCAAAGTTTGAACTGTTTGGATTTATTATACTTGAATTTATCCACGATAATATTATCTACATTCTTCCTCTTGTATTAAAAATTATTAGACTACTAGTTAGTGGACGATTCTTCGATTCATATATAAATATATTTATGCCAGTCAACTTATTCTCATATTCTTTGGTAAAAATGTTTTGAATATATATGAGAGAGAATAAAATGGGGTGCGCGTTTCTTGAAATAGTAAAAGCTATTCTTAAACCATACGATGCAACAATAATTTCTTTGACTGCGGATCGATAGGTATATTGAAGCGTTGTTTTCGTCCGTATCATTTTAGAGCTAAATTTTATTGATTCATGACCAATGAAGCAGGGCTGTGGAGTCGTTAAAATAAACTCGACTCCAACTCCAGCATTGACCAAAAACCCGACTCCGACTCCGACAAAAAAAAGTACAATTTTGTCACGTTTTTTTGCCTACTCTTTCTATGTATGTGTATTTGATTAAATATCAAGTAACCATTCCGGCCAATAGCCAAATTTGATATGTTATATGCATAAATAAAAAGTTCAAAGTTTTTCAAGACTCCCGACTCCGTGCAAAACACCGCAACGACTCTGATTCTGGCCAAGAACCGCGACCCCATAAGCCTGATTTAAAACATAAAATAAACGTTTCCCAAATAATGATAACGTCAGTTTAATTTCCAAGAACTTATCAAAGGAATGTTAGGCGTACATATGTTTAATGTTGCAGATTTAGTATTGCAACCCCTTTTTATGCTCCCTTTGAGCGGTATAAGTTCACAACGATAATTAAATGCAGATGTGTCTTGCCACAGAAAATAATAGTCAGACCATTTTTATATTTCAATTCCAAGATTTTAGATTGAGCAAGTATGTCGCTCTCTTTTCATCCATTGTTTTCAGCATCTCGCATTTTGATAAAAAAATAAAAATATGTACATATTAAAATATATTGAACAATTCATTTATGGAAGTATAATTTTTGACACCGAAGAAATTCGAATAAAGCGTGCAACCGGACTAGACGGTATCCCCATTCATCCAAAACGAATCGTATTTACAATATTAACCTATATTTTGTAATTACAAAGTACATGTCATCACACTTCATAAGTTTGTGATTTTCTTGATGAAACATAAGATATACTTCGTTAGGGAATAAATAGAAAACAGATCTACAATTTATTGAAAATGAGAGTTTTTTCGTCAATTGGCGTATTCACGCTCTATTATTTAGTACTAAATTATTACTTTTATCACAATTTTTATCATTGGTATGAATGACCTCTGTAACGGAGTTTGATTATTTATAAAATAATGACGTATTTGTTTTTGTTACTGGTACCTTATAATTAGGACAAACTAGAATTTTTATTTTTATTTATTTGAACTACTTTGAACGGCAAATATTTTCCCAAAGACGGCACACAGCAAATGAATAGTTTACGTAAGAAATCACTTTCACTATTATTGATAATTATTGGCTATAACAAATACAATACTTTTTTTCTTTTTGCAATAAAAAAAACGTTTCGCATAACTAATACGGTAATGTGTTTTTTTCCTTTTTTTAACTATTTTCAACAGCTCAAATCTTGAATTTGGCATAAGTTGCATGCAAGATGAATTTATATCGCAACCTTTGTGATTTAGTAAGTTTGACGATGTCGATATAAAAGGCGAAACTCATGTCACGAGTAATAACACACGTGGGATAACCTAATTTATTTAAAATTATATATCCATGCAATTATTTTCATTTATTGCTTTTCTGTGCTGTAAGTTATGTCAGATGTATGCCAAGCATGTATAATGTATAAGTAACATACTTTCGATGGATTCGGCGGTAACTTTGTGGAAGTTCATTTTATTTGAAAATTTAACATGACTTTGATTATTCCTCGTATTGTGCTACTAGTAATTACTCAAGCAAACATTGCGATAGTAAGTCCGAAGATGTCGCTGAAAGAGGCGAAACAGTTAGTAGCACAAAACGTGGAATAATCAGTTATTTAAATTTTATAGTATTAGTAACATGTCTACTTTGAAAAAATGCGGAAAGATAATTTGTCTATACAAATATTAGTAAACAGTAAAAGAATCCCAATCGGATTGTCTGGGATGGATAATGAAATGGATGAATTTATCAATTCGGATCGGTAGGCCATCCTCGACTTGGTGTTGATTAACCAATTTCCAAGATTCATTTAAATTCATTTATTTAATGAGAACTACTACTATACATTGCAATTTTTTAAGAATGAGATTGGGCGGGTCGGAAATGTAGCAACAAATTGGCTTCGACATGTTATTCATACACGACGATCCAAAGTATTTAATCCAAGGTTATCGGTCGGGGTTTAGATAATGCATTTTGTCTTTTCACCTATATGCATAGTGATTGAAGAGTTAAATAGTTGACTTCACAAACAAACAATTACTGCGCAACATACAAATGTAGCATTTTAAGACCTATCATTGATTCTAAAGCATTGTTATATTTGGAATACGCTGTAAAGCAAAGTAAACGTGCAAAATGTTAACTGGAATATTATTCAATGGTGGAAGCGGCTAACTAAAATTGGCATTTGAGTATGCGACCATATGATTTTATTTTAAGACTCGAAAGGTCTTTAGACTCGTTACCAGGGCTTTCCAACCAGGAACATAGAAAGGGAAATACACTGGCGAAAAAGATCAGGTTACCTCAAGTCTTCCAGGAAGTATTTTTAATTATTGAACTTACCAAGTGGATTGATGTATTCTGATATATACATTCTAGTGGATCTTCTACATCACTGACTTATTTATTTATTTATTCATAAAAAAAAATACAAATCATGGCATTACAGCTTACGCCAATACGCCATGCATTTGACAAATGTATTCACATATACATACATACTTGTATACACATTAAAAAAAATACAAATTGTTATTATAAGAACAGAGAAAAAAAATTATAAAATCACATTAGAAATTTTAAAGATGTCAACCGAGTGAGTTCCGACAAAATCAAATTTTATTCAAAAAATATAGTATTCGTCTGAACTCACTCACGTCAATATGAAATATGTCGACATCCGAACTGATGCACAACCTTTTTGGCAGAAGGGTCCGCTTATCGATTTTCAGATTGTTCAAGGGCCGCATATGTAAAAGTGAATGAATTATCGTTATTTTTAGTGAATATTAAATTGATAATTCTAATATTTTATATTGCTCTTCAATCGTCCATTAAAAATTATGAAGAAAAAAATGTGTTTGATATTTGTCATATTAGGCCTCATGAAATGTCATTTCAGGTTGTGCAAGTTGTGGATTACTGCTCTACATGTTAATACCCAGTTTCATAATAATAGTTGCTCGACGTCTCTTTTACGAGGGTAAAGATGTGGCTAGTTAGTTATGCCACTACACTTCATACTTCACAATAGATTGAGTGGGGAGAGATGATAATATTCATCCATTTTTTAGATACAAATCGAAAATTTTATTATAAACCATCGTACGAAAATATCCAATCAGCGATTTTAAAAGTACAACCGAGTGAGGCATAAGTCTTAAAATGATACCAGTCAGTTTGTAGGACTTAATTGATTGAATTGGCATTTACTTGGTATAACTCCATTGCAGCATTAAATAGCTCAAGTTGATGATAATATATAGTTGAGCTGCTCAACTATATACTATATAATTTTTGTAGAACTAAAATATATAGCTATTTTTTCACCGAGTTATAGAACTAATTACTTGGGGCAATTTTTGAAAAAATCTGCTATAAATATTTTGACGATTATCATCCAAACGTTTGAGTAATAAATTCAAAATTATGCCCAATAGAGTATCTGTAACTTTGCACTATGAAAAACAATGGATCGTGGATGGATTCGTTTAAAATGTCTCAAAGCGAATCTCGGATATGAGGGAATCACGATGAAGAAAAAGAGGGGAAAAAATCAATTACCTGAAATAAATTATTCTTTAATTTACTTGTATCGGTTGTATTTTATTCAAAATCGTACTATTTTATATTTATAAGACATTTTTTTGACCCCGTTTATCGGTAACCTGAATGCATTTTTGATAGTACAATTTTATTATTAACTACATTTTTCGTATGACAATTCTTAAATAGATTATTATCCAACAGGGTTTGTTGTAGGAATGCTTTCGTTTCACTCACTTGAAGCTCGAAGATCGATTTCAATATTTAAAAAATCTTCCTTTTTAGGGCTGAGTTGATAGCCTTGAAATCCGTAAGACTTTAAACTTGCATGCTCCCAGTTTCTACCTACGTGGTCGTAACCAAGGCCAATCAATTTTCTTTGTCAGGACTTGTATGTCACGTAGGTCTTTTGACTCACCGGTCGCAAGGTCTGTTCGGCTGATGAATGCACTGCCTGTTGATGTGAACATCTTCGGTAGTGAGATTTGATCATTATTGTTATTTTTTTGTAACTAATATATTTCTGTTCATATATTTTTTTAAATTTTGTGTAATATGTTATGTGATTTTTATGATATTTGTCAAACGCATGGCGCATTGGCGTCAGCTGTTATGCCGTGTATTATATTTATATTGTATTTAATAAATAAATAAAATAAAAGTTTTTTATTATTGGCCATTTTTCTCGGGTCATTTTCAATCTCACTCGAGACTTAACAGATTAATATGTACTATAATAGAAACAAAACGAGCGCCAAAGAGACACGTGAATTTCTATGAAAATAATAATTAATTTACATATTTTTTCTCGTTCTTTTTTCGAACGTTTTCTTCGCACGACATGCCGCTCAGTCTATACGTAAAATGCCTATTACTGTTCGTTGCATTTTTTTTGTATCGGTAGACACCGCTTGCAACATATTGATTTATGGTTTGAGTTTCCTAGGAAGTAACAATTTGTTTCGGAAATAAAATATTTCATCGAATATCTTCACTGCACATGTTCGATGGTAGCCCATAATTTTAAATACCGATTAAAGACGTAAAATCTGTAAGAAACTGAACTTTAAGTCGTATTTTGCACTCTTGCCGATAAGCTTGAGTATTTGTTAGAATTGTTAGATGTAACTGATATTTTATTATGAACTAGCAGGTACCCGGCAAGCGTTGCAATGCTACTCAAAGAAAGAAAGTTGTTGTGTTTTAATCGTGTGGCTGGGTCAGTCATGGCTGTACTGATTCTAAATCTTCGTTGGCGTCCACACAACAATTCACCAAAGCTTTATCACAATCGGATGAACGCTATAGGATCGCATACGGGACATACAAACATTCATTTAAATACATATGGGTTATTAAAAACTTTTGTGGGCGTCGACACAACAATTCACCAAAGCTTTGTCGCAATCGGGTGAACGATTTAGGAACGCAAGAACCTTCCCGGGCGTCTACACAACAACTCGGCTAAGTTTCATTGCAAACGGATGAACCGTATGGCAGGGCATAGGGTGCAAAAAAACAAACAAACAAATATTGATTTTTATTTATTAGATTTGTACTAGTCTCCAGAATGTTAAATGCGTCAAGTAAACGGACGTAAACGAAAAAATCATATATATTACGTACACTAAATTATATATATCTCAGTTAACAAAAAGGACAGATTTTCATCGTACAATATGCAAGACATGATATTGGGTATTATCACTTTGTGTGACACTCAGTTCATAACAAGTATGCACAGGTGAATGAATTTTGAAGTAGTTATTTCCATTTCGTTGCAAGGCCTTTTGCTATCATCCCCCATCCCTTTGAATCCTTCACGTTATCAGGATTGCTCAAGCGACGCTTTTATTAGATTGTATTCTTTCATTTTAATTGAAGCTTTAATAACTCAATTTAAAATGATATCACTGACTATTTCCTCGATTTTTATTGTTATTATTATGTGTATAAAAATTCTGTGCAAGTCGATCTCGATACGACATTTGAGAAGCCTGTAAAAATATTATATAAATGTTAATTTTAATCTTAAGATTTTTTTGTTATGATATTTTTTCCGCCAGAATAAGCCGGTGTTAAGACTGTTAATAAATAAAGACGTATTATAAAACTAAAACCTTCGTTATTTTGCCCGACTCCACCGCCAGGTCCCACATACAAATATATATATATTTGTATGTGGGATCATAAAAAATTTCTGCGTTATTATTATTTCAAAAAATTCAACTATTTTCCGTATGACAATTCATTAATGGAATATTATCCAACCAAGTTTCTTTTAGGAATGCTGTCATTTCACTCACTTGAAGCTCGAAGACTAATTGCAATATTAAAACATTTTTCTCTTCTTCTTCGGGGCCAAGTTGATAACCCTGACATCCTTGAAAATTTAAATTTGCATGCTCCCAGCTTTTACCTACGTGGTCGTAACAAAGACAAATCAATTTTCTTTGTCAAAACTTGTTTGTCACGTAGGTCTTTTGAATCTCCAGTTGCAAGGGCTATTCGGCTGATAAATGCGCTGCCTATTGATGTTGACATCTTCGGCAGTGAACTTGATGCTTTGTTTAAAAATTATGTTTTCTTATGTAAATAATATGTTTCTGTTCTGTTTCTTATTTTTGTGTAATATTTTATGTAATCTTTATTAATTTCTCAAATGCATGGCGCATTGGCGCTTGCTGTAATGCCATGTATTTTTAATAGTTTTTTGCCAATAAATAAATAAATATACATATTTGTGCCAGCCCAACGAATGAATTTTAAAATGCACGCGAACTAACTACAATAGTTAGTAAACATTTATTTTAATTTCGGCGATCTCATAATTACAGTTATTTTCTTGTTGTGGCAGCCCTATTCATAATTGGTAAATTGTTTATAGACAAATACGGACGGTGTCCGTAGGTAGGCCGATTGTTCTGAAATGTCATGTTCTGAAATGTCATGTTCTGAAAAGTCATATTCTGAAAAGTCATATTCTGAAAAGTCTTGTTCTGAAATGTCATGTTCTGAAAAGTCGTGTCCTGAAAAGTCATGTTCTGAATTGTCATATTCTGAAAAGTCATGTTCTGAAAAGTCTTGTTCTGATTTCTCATGGAACCGAAAATAAGTATTCTTTCTTCTGTTGTACAACAGTACAACATTGTATTATTGGGTAATGGTTCATATCTTTTCTCCGCTCCCAAAATTAGAGAACATTATTGAACAGTGAAATGTTAACGGGAACTAGTTACAAGTCGGCCAATCAATTATAATTCCTGTTTCAATATTGCACGCACTTTATTACTTGGATACACTACAGTTTATTTCCATTATAATTAACGTAAGATACTCTCAATGGAATCAGCGGTAACTTTGTGATTTTATCATTACTTAAGCAAACTTTGCGATAGTAAATCCGAAGATGCATCTGAAAGAGGCGAAATACGTGTCACAATACGTGAAATAATCGAAGTTATTTTTAATTTTATACTATTGTAACATACGTTTAAGTGGGGTTGATTGATACGACAAAAATTCGTATCGCCTTGAGAATTTTTTTCCATTCGTAGTTCATATCTGGACATTTCCAGTGGTTGTGTTCAGCATTTTGATTACGCAATTTGCCGCATTTACATTGTGGACTATCTAAAACTAATGATTTATGACAACTCGACTTTCGAATACGTCGAACTCATTATATTTATCAAACAGTAAATAGCGATGGAGTTGAACCTAAAATCCTCAACGCCCAGGCAACGATTGCTATCAGTGTTATCACATTGTCTACGGAGGCGTAGAAAACCATGTCCTACATATTCCACAAAATTCCAAATTTTAGATTGTGTTAATAAAACAGTAAAATCATTATCCTTATCGTAACCATTTCTGAAGCAATTGTCGCGGTGTTCTAAGAGTAGGTAGACACAGGGGCGCATCTGAGTGTCGAGGATTTGGGCGACATCTCCATTTAATTTTATTATAGTTTATATCCATTCATAGTCCATATGCTCCAAATAAAGAGCGGACACCAGTTCTTGACTTTAAATAAAATTGATATTTCATTGACATATTATCTTAACAATGTATTTCCTTCAAAATGCAATATTTATTAAGGCTGTTTTTATGGGAAAAGAAATCAAATTCTTTAACGCTTATAAGCTTCGCAGTTTTAACGTAATAGTTTTGAGCTAAGATTTAGCATTTTTGTTACATGAATAAATGTGTTACATGTTTTTTTACAATCAATGTTAATTGTTATATTAAATTTGAATTTTGTATTAATCTATGATTTTTGTCACTTACGACCCGGGTTTCGCCTTTAAAAATCAATGAATGTTTTATCCAGATCAAAATTCAACATCCACGTCCTTAATTCGTCAACAAAAATACTGTTACAAAAATAAAACATAAATAAAAGCATTTCATTCTTTTATAATTCAAGCTTCAACTGTTTTTATTCCATACATACATATGTCTACCTCTAAAAGGATAAATAAAACTATTTTAGCGAGCTTAATCAAGCTATTATGTAACAATTGAACAGTATTTTTGCGTCGCAAAATTTTATAAAATCCGGTCCTGCAAGACAAGATTTGTCCTGCTAAATAATCCATGGAAATAGGCATCCTTGCGGCTGTGTTATCATACAAATGGCCTTAGAAATTAACCAAGCCACTGGATTAGAACAGCTCATCATCGGAAATAATATTTTTAAAAAGTTTACTACACAATACCAATTTGACAAAGCTTTATGCAGATCTTGATCTATAAAGGAGTTATCATAAAACTAAATAAAGATCGTTGAGGTACAAATTATTATTCATTTGTGGGAAGAGATTGAGAGATAATAATATATTACACCTGAAACTTTTTTTTTGCGGTAGATGCTTTCCGCGGAAAATCGCACAAAAAAAGCCATAACATGTAATGGCATGCGCGTGTGAAGGTCACATTTGAATAAAAAGTCGAAACACTGTATTTTTCACGTACAGTATGTGAACATCGCGCTGTTAATTACGTTATTACATAATTATGTACGTTGAAATATTCCCAAAAATATATTTAAAAAAAAATCGTACAAAAAGGGGTTTGGATGTACAGCTAAAAATTGTTACCAAGTGGCAGTGTTATCTGTCAGAATTCACTACATGCGCACGATGCGCAGAGAGATTATAATTCGAGCTCGGAACTGTGTTATTTAGAATTCATCGTATGTTTTCCATATGCTACAACTGGGGAGGGGTCATGTCATGCTGTCTCATGTTGCAGGTTTTGTAAATAATCGAGAATGTAAGTTGGAATGCACGTGTGAACTTTTAAAATTAGTCTTTTACTTTTAATAATCCGTGTTTTTCAAAATACGATTGCTACTGTGTGTTGCTATTTCGCTTCGCATTTCTTAGTAATAAAAATCGGTGCTGACATTTCTACATTGACCTTTAAGTCAGTCAAAATAAATGTTTAAATGTCTCTTTGTATAAAATGTAACTTTTTTGTTCCGTGATATTATTTATACAGGCGACTGTCAAACTGTTTCAAATTGAACCGATTAAGAAATAATGAATATACGAGAAACACTCAATTGAATTATGATTATCAGGGCTGTGGAGTCGGAGTGGAGGTCGTGGAGTCGGGGCTTTTTGCCCGGAGTCGGAGTCGTCGCGGTGATTTGGCCGGAGTCGTACTCGGAGTCGGAAATTTTGAAAAGTTTGAACTTTTTATTTTTGAATATAATATGTAAAATTTGGCCATTGGCCGGATTGGTAGGGTTTATATTTAATTGAATACACATACATAGGAAAATTAGGCGATATTAAACTTTTTTAGTCGGAGTCGGAGTCGTGTTTTTGATCAATGTTGGAGTCGGAGTCGTGGTTTTGGTAAATGCTGGAGTCGGAGTCGGACTTTTTTCTACCGACTCCACAGCCCTGGTGCTAATAAACATTCATCTTCATTGGCGATTGGATATATTTGATAAAATATAAAATAAACATTCATGAAAAGAATGAAACTGTTCTTTAAGACAACGGCTATGTAAATTTTGTCAAAATGGACGCTCGACAAATTAATAATGAAATGATATAACAGTAATACATAAAAACTCTATTTAATTCGATCGACTGTGTTCAATTTGTCTATTGTAAAATGGTGTGATTTCTTAAATTGTCAAGTTAATACTGTCGATATCTAAGTGAAGGATATAATTATTTTTGTTTCATCATTATAAGCGACATATAATATGTAGGTAAACAATTATTAACAAATACCTACTTTTAGACGAATTTATTCATAACATAGTATTTAAAATAAGTTACTAACTGTGACACGTGTTTTGCCTCGTCTGAGTTTCTGCCAGCTGCATTATGCATTTACTTAAGCAAACTTTGCGATAGTAAGTATAAAAATTATATGAAAATGAACTTCTACAAAGTTACAGCCAAACCAACCAAAGAATTTATTCATTTTTGATCAAAAAATCTGGAAGAATAAGTAAGTTATAATCTGTAAGTAAAATGGATATTTACTTGATTTATTGCACGTTTAATGTGCAAATTGTTTTCATTTTGAAAATTTATACTAAAAAATTATTCTAAATTAAAAAAAAATATTAATTAATGAATCTTGCTCTATATTTATTTGTGCTCGTCTTTTAAGTACAGTTTGAAGTAACAGGAAACAAAGCAATGTCCCGTGACGTAATATAATTGTTTTTATTATTTTTTACAATCCAGCTGTGCGAGTCCTGACATCATCGCTTGGCGTTTATCTTTTTCGTCAAATCGGCAGCGATGGATTAAAAGTTTATTTGAAACAAGTGACGTAACTAGTAGATGCATATGTCCCAAGTGGCAGGATTCAGTCACTTGTAATTAAAGATGATCTGACTTAATAATAATGTCATTAATTTAAAAGCATGCAAATTCTAGTGCTTCATCGCTTTTCGTTTATCCTTTTTGTCAAATCGGCAGCGATGGATTAAAAGTTTATTTAAAACAAGTTAAGTAACTAGTAGATGCATATGGCCCAAATGGAAGGAATCAGTCACTTTTAATAAAATGATGATCTGACTTAATAACAATGTCATAATTTACAAGCATGGAAATTCTAGTGCTTCATCGCTTTTCGTCAAATGGCAGCGATGGATTAAAAGTTTATTTAAAACAAGTGACGTAACTAGTAGATGCATATGTCCCAAGTGGAAGGATTTAGTAACTCTCTAGTGCTTTATATACTTGAGTTTATTTATGCATTCATCACAGGCCAGAGAAATAGTTTATGGATAAAATGTAGTTCGATTATTTAAAAATAGTCACACCTAGAAAATGTACTGAGATTACAAACCAAAATTTACCTACTCACGATTGAAGCCCTAAGATTCTCAAGCTGAGTGAGGTCGGAAAGAGATCACTTTAATGCAGGGCTGTGGAGTCGGTCTAATAAGTCCGACTCCGACTCCAGCATTTACCAAAACTACGACTCCGACTCTGACATTGACCAAAAATACGACTCCGACTCCGACTAAAAAAGCTTAATATCGTCCCTTTTTTTTCTAAGTTTCCTATTTATGTGTATTCAATTAAATATCAACCCTATCAATGCGGCCAAAAGTCAAATTTGACATATTAAATGCAAAAATATAAGGTTCAAGTTTTTCAAAATTTCCGACTCCGAGTACGACTCCGGCCAAAACGCTCTGACTCCACGGCTCCGACTCCGACGCCACAGCCCTGCTTTAATGTTATCATAATTTTTCAGATAGCTGAAATATTTCAAAAATCGAATTGAACTGTTTATCGGCGTTAGCTTACCGAACGTCATTATAAACACAATGTTATGAATGTAAGATTGGTAGTAATCAGTGTAATGTAATCGGTGTTGAAAGGAATGCATGCTAATTTGCAAGAGTTGTAATTGTATGACTTATTAGTATTCTAGGTTCACTTGTCAGTGTTACATTATTTTTTAATCAATTTATGTTAATATTGTTTACAATATAAACCATAATTAGGTGGTAGTACCTGTTATAATTCACTCAACACGCTTGATGCGAACTATGCGCAGACACTGAGAAAGAGTTAGAGATAGTGTGTGTTGTATGCGTAAAAACGTGCTCACGTATAATAAGCAGGGGGTGTGGAATCGTTAAACAAGTACGACTCCGACTCCAGCGTTTATCAAAAACACAACTCCGACTTCGACTCTAACATTGACCAAAAACACGACTCCGACTCCGACTGAAAAAAGATTAATTTCGTCACGTTTTTTTCCTACCTTTCCTATTTATTTGTACTCAATTATATATCAAATTTGACATCTTATATTCAAAAATAAAAGTTCAAACGTTTAAAAATTTCCGACTCCAGCCAAACGCCGCGATGACTCCGATTCCGACAAAAAAACACCGACTCCATGACTTCAACTCCACAGCCCAGGTAATAAGTCACCCAACGCTTGTAATCTCATGCCCAATCTCTTTCTTTCACACTTGTGAACTTAAACGGTTACTGAAAGAACACATTTTCTTTGTTTTCATTTTTGGAATAAAAAATATTTTTATTTTCGCCACTGCTAAAAGTCATTTATGCTTAGTGTAGAGTCGGAATAATGTGCGAAATATAAGCAAAAAAATTTACTTACCCTTAGTAGTCTTTCAATAACTCTATTATAGAATAACTTTAGTACGAAATTGTTTTACATTCTGTGAACTAGATCTTCCTTATTTGAAATTTTGAAATCGTGCAAGCTCTATTCTCAAACGGTGAGTCGTGACCCCCGAGGGGGTTGACGATGTTTTGAAAAAAAATACAAATTTTATGAAATATTTTTTGCAAGATAAAATAACAACCGGTCCTGAAGCTGGGACGCTAATGTGTTCGTCCTATTCCATCGCTGAGTCCAGTTCCCTGATTTTTTAGATCCAGTAGATCCCACCCTTTCTCTTTCCGATGTTGAATAGCTTCATAACAATCAGTTCTAAAAACATAATATCGTAGAGCTTCTAACCGCCCATCGACCCAAATCGCGGTCATTTAATTATGCTACGCAACCAGTGGAATAAAAATACATTTGGATATTCATTATAAAGTTATTCCAATGACAAATAAGTTTTGAAATTATACTGTTATACTCTATCATATTTGGCTTACTTCAATTCTTAAAAATGGGAAATAAAAAGCTGAGACGTTGTCAACATTCTGGTAGATTAGATTCTAGCAAATGCACTAATGATTTAATGTAACTATGTATCAATGTTACCTACTCTTAATCTTTAGTGATATGCTTCCCTTACCTGATTAAAATTTTCAAAGTTCCACAATCTCATTGGCTTGAAATTCTTCATGAGTGGAATAATTTCCTCAATTACTGAATTGTAAAATTTGTTAATCTATAGAAGGGGTGGCCAAAGCGTCGATCGCGTAGCTATTCCAAGTCACCCGCTTGCCTGGTATACTGATGTACACATCCTTTTTATTTCAATGATAAGAAAATGAATTTATTTTGTGACAGCCAAATATTTCAAAAAAAGTCGCACGAAAAGTTTGCCCCCCCCTGATCTTATGGTATAAATTTGGGGTTCGAAAAACATGAAGGATACGCAAAATTATAAAACCAAACTATTTATTATAAATTTTACAAGTTCGATTTGTATAACAAATAATTGTTAATATTTCATTTAAATTCATACGATAATATAATTAAATAGGTATGGCAAAGTCATTTATGCCGATAAGTATACATTTAAAACGAATATTAATAAAATTATCTAACTTTATATAATCTCTCTTTGTGTTTAATAAAATAAATAATACATGAATGAGTTATACTTAGTGTCTGACACGATATAATAAATAAGTATGACTTTGGCTCTCTCGTTTTTACTAAATATCAGTTTTTTTTTGAATCTTAGAGCACGAAAATAAATATCAAATATACGAACGTTTTGGTGGGTGTGGTGCCATCTATGATGACTTTCTAAACTATACGATAGCAGATTTCTGTTACTTGAGCTTGTTTTTTCGCCGCTACGATCGCATTAGATTTGAAAATACAATAGGTATTTAATTATTGTTAGGTTTATAAACAACAAATTCATTTGAGCACTTACTAATTATGGGTCCATGCGTCTAGATACTTAATGCTTGTATTTGAATTTTGAAATATATAATTATCCATACAATAAAAACGGTCAAAGCAAATGTACATTACTGATATTATTTCAATAAGGAAAGATTTTTTGAATTAGGTAATAAATATTGTTCGAATATATTATACTTACAAACACGCGCTTGTTCAAACTGTAAATGACTGAGATCATTAATTTTGATAAATACTAGGCATGGAGATAACTATTAAAGGAAAAGCTTTTTATTGTGTATATAAATTGGAAGAATATATAATATAATAGGAATCCGATTAACTGTACTATTCATTCGACTCTTTCTTGTTTTTTTTTTCATCGGGCGAACGTTTTCCGTCTCTCCATTCTTTTGCAGCTTTCAGCAGCGACCGAACCAGTTCATCTTTGACATTATTTTTTTTTTCTTTCTGACGAGAGTCAGAATCTGGATCTGTCACATTTTCATCTGTCCTCGTTGATGACGCATCATAATGGTCTTTTTGTGTTTTATCTACTTCTACGATTTTTTGTCTTTTTAATGTTTTATTTGGACTTGCTTTTGAGCTACCAGCAATAGCATTATCACACGAATCATGTTTCTTTGATTTGTTCGAACTTTTTTCACCGTGCTTGTCACCCTTAGGATGTTTCTTCTTTACCCTTCTGCCGTTGTTTCCATTGTCATCTAAAACATCTTCGTCACTTTCTGTTTTACTTATTGTTATAACTGGTATAATCGACGTTATTGAATTTTGTCTGTCTTCCATAGACGTAGGTAAAGATCCCTGATGGTTTTTCATACGATAACTATGACTAGCTCTCATTTCGAAATCTTGCTTACTCGAGTTGCCCCCTGTTTCAGCTTCCGGGACATTTGAAATATTAAAATGTCGCGTTTTCCCATCGTCTGATATACTTCTTTTAAATTCTCTATGAGACTTTCGATGTTCAGCAATAATTTCCGGTTTATACTGTTGAGGAAACTGTGGACGGTTTGATTTTAAAATTTTTGGTTGGGTTTCCATCTTTTTGTCCTTTTCGTCATTTTTTAAATGTAAATTCAAGGATTTCTTATTTGTTTCCTGCTCCTTAACAATTTCATCGTCCAATTGGCGTTCTTTCATTGAAACCTTCTTAATTTTTGGAGTTTTCTTAACATGCTCGTTTTCTATGTGAGTTTTAGTTTTAGCAATATCGAAAATGTGTTTTATTTTAGGTTTTGGTGTGAACGTGATGTCTTTGGCAGTGAGGACATCTTCTGGAAGAGATTCGTGAAAATCTGTGTCAGTTTCGTCGTCGACAGGGGGGACAGCTAAGCAACTTTCATCGTCTGAAGTTCCAGATGATTTCCGGAACGCTGTCTTTACAATCTTTGCAAGCAGATCTGTAACCAATCACCGTACATTGAAGTAAAAATCATTTTGGAATACTTGTCAAAAGATAATACATATATATAACAACTATTTACCCTTTTTCTCAGGTGAGGTTTTGTCTCCGGTATTTGTACCGTTTTCTCCTTTCCCATCTCCAGATTTGTTAGTAGGCATAACCGGAAGAATTTTCTTCCACTTCGCAAACGGAGTATTTTCCAATTCATTGGAACCACCTCGTCCTCTTTTATCGGCCATTTGAAACATTTTTCGACGCTCTTCAGTGCGTTCCCTGCGTAATTGTATCTGGAAATGATGATGCTCGATTTATTTAAAATATCCAAATACAGCTAATTTAAAAACACATTAAAAGCTTACTGATAATAACAAGAAGAAGTTGATAATGCACGCGTTGAAACAAGAAACGAAACCTGTCTAACAGTAGTACAAAAATATGCTTTATTTTAATAAATATAATGCATTTCCACCAATAATTGAAAGTGAACACCCTAATAGTAACCAATACTAAGTATTTATAAAGAAGCAGCTATACTACAATAGTTAATATCCATGGTCTTATTGGGAATAAGTTTTGCTTTATAATTATAAAAATGTCAGCATTTACGGATATGGGTTGGCAGTTATAAATTTTATTTGGTCAAAAATTATTTTATTTTATTTTTACATAAAACGTTGACAATAATGTGAATGAATAAAGTTCATAACTTGCAATCTCATTTTTAAAATACTGATCTAATTTGGTTTAGTATAGAGAGGGATCAAAATTGTATATATTATGTATGTGCTTTTATGTATGTAAGATATTTGAAAAAAAAAATTGTTTCAGCGTATAATTGTAATTTGCGGAGTAAAATGTACATCTGTTCCGACGGCAAACGTTTGCGTGTTGTAAAATTTATTCTAGGCAATGTTATCGTTCTTACTATTCATACGTTCAAAACTAATAAATTGTTTCAGATTGACATGAAATTGATTCAGGTACAAATTGACCTATACAGTTTTTGGAAAGATTTTTTTTAGTGTGTTTTATACAATTTATATAAATACCTAAGCGCATTGCCGACGGAAATTTTACTGTCATCACAGATTTGAAATGTGTACCTAATTATTTTGTAATGTTTCTGTATTGATATTGTTTTGTAAAAAGTAATACTATATTATAGTCTTTCGATTTAATGATTTTGAATTTAGATGTAGTGGACATTTCTGCGTAATATATCAGTTTCAGCCTTTACGATAATACCCCCGCAGCCTTCTTAACGGAGGCGGAGCCAGCCTCCCGCCACTCTTAGTCCACCAGTAGCTACTGCGCACCGGAGAATTTCAAATTGATATTTTAGATGAGCAATGTTGCACACTATAATATGTATATACATATAGTTAAATACTAGAGGTCAACAATGATGTAAAATAACTCACCTTTAAATCGTTGTTTGCTTCACGAAGTGCCCCTGTCAGCGAAAGGAGATAGTAAATGATCAAAATAAGTAAAACCAATAAAGGAATTATGATACCAGGAGAAGCAATGTAGTCCAAAGCTTTGTGAAATGACTTGGGTAAAAATTTGAGCAAACTCTGGGTAAATAGATGGTATATTCTTCTGTAGTTTGAGAATGGGCCACAGTGCCATGATGGCTCTACCCAAACGATGGCATAACCCACAGGAAGTACGCAAAGAAACAGCATTGTCAGAAGTAGAGCCAAGTAAAAATTATTACTTCTCGAAGCTCGAAAGACTACCTCGTGAGGAACGTTACAAGTCATGACTGCCCACGATCGCAGGTACATTATAATGACAAGTTTAATCAGGTTTAAAACGACCAGGCCAGGCGAGAAAAACATTCCCATCCACACCATTCCTTGATTGTTGACCAGATGGAGGATGTTCTCGGCTATTTTAAAATCACCATATTGGGGAAATTTCTTCTCTAGGTCCCAACACCAACAACGGTTCATATACCTGACGAAAACGGCACGGAAAAAGTCCGTGAATAATGTAGCCATTATTGTGAGAACCTGAAAATAAAATAAACCATCTGATACCAGCGTTAATAAACCGTCTCCTATGGCCTATGTTTCAATTAAACTTATCGTAATGAACTTACAGTAACATAAATACTGTAAGTGAAGATTGTTTAATATTTTTTCTATTGTAATATTAAGTCCATGTTATTCGTAATATAACTGATATACAATGTAAATAAGTTTAACGCTTAAACTATTCTAATAAAAATAGTAAAATGAAAGTAGAATGTATGCGGCCGTCGGTAAAATAAATTATAAGATGCGTACCTATTAATACTGAAACTGTCGAGATAGTAAATATAAGTAGATAATTCGTATTTCGTGAGTGAGATGGCTAATTGCACGGTCATTAATATATAATGAGCTTTTTTGTAATCATATTAAAGAAGGAGTAAACTTTATATTGCATTCGATCAAGCAAATCTGGTACTGCATTCATGCAACCCGTATTGAAAAGCCACCCAGCGAATAACATAATTAAGTATTATATTAAATGTATTAGGCAATCAATGAATTGCACCACTCATAGCAATTTGGATTCAAACTCTTAATTTATTAGTTAGATTGAGATGTATCGTTTTGCCGTAAGCACTGGAGTTTTACAATATGTACTAAGAAAAGAGTTTATTAAAAATCTCTATCTCTAGTTTACAGAGAATGCCATTTATATATCTACAATATGTAAATTAAAAACTCTGTAGGCGAGGACATTTTCTCTCAAGATTCACGTATCCATTTTTATATTAACTGCGGTATACAACGTCGACTTCGGCTTCCCACACATCTGACAAGATATAATATACCACAGCATGACAAGTGTACTTCAATTTTTCGGCAATCTTGTTCGAGTGAAATCATAAAATATCTTCAACATCGTATATTCAATAAATGACGGTCCGGTAGTATATTATAACTTTCACGTGGGGTGGAACATTTCATGATTTTTATTAATACTTATATATTATTTTCAGCTATCCATTTTTATCTAAAATTGAAATGAGTAATGCGGCCTAGTTGTAAAACCGATTCCTATCCTAAAATGAATACTAACATGTTATTTCTAAAGGCAAACAAATGATACCTGCTTTCATCATAAACATAGTACGTGTGTTTTTTACAGTTACATTGTTCGCTATGAGTGAGAAATATATTCTCTGAATGTACACAAATTTTTAATTAAAATTTCAGTATAACTATCCACTGGATACAGTATTTTTTATGGACTCAGGATACGCTTTTAAATTTTCACACTAGATTCCGCTAGTGGTATTATATTTCGCATCTATTTTATCGTGTCAGATTTTTTAGCCTACAAATGCACATTTTCGAATTTTATAATATACACTTATTCATTTTCATGAAGCGATGTCAATTCAAAAAGATTCGATAAAAAGATAAGATAATAGGGTATGTGTGAATTGAGTATACATATATGAATTGTAAAGATACCGTTATAACTATCGATTTTTTGAATATTTTGAGGATTTACGTATATAAACAGGTTGATATGTCATGTTATCTTCCGACGGAGTATAGTTTCGCGACCGAAGTCGAATAGCTGAAGAATTTTTTCAATCGATTTATGAATTTGCATCATTGAATGTCTGTGATTTTCTTATTCCTTTGCGATGAATCCGTTAAAAGGACGCCGAAACACTAGAATTGATTCCTAGTGTTATATAAAAATTCTAATTCAGATTATTTCAATTGATTTGAAAAATTAAATTTATTTGGAAATTTGTAAATCAATTAGCCGCGTTATATTTCTAATTTTTTTAAGAAAACTAGTAAATTATGAATCTACTCACCAAATCCATCATAGTCAACTTCACCAACTCCTGTCCAAACATAGTTTCCCAACACAATTTCCTGAGCTTTTTCCTAGTCTCAATATCAAGATGAGCCGATGACGCTTTTTCGAAATGATAATCACTTTGAATCAGAGCCATATACGAAGGTCCAACAAGTTCTTCGTTTCCGTCATCATATCCTACTGTGCTTTTCAGTTGGTCATTTTTCGTCGTATATTCCTGTGACGACATATTAACACAGCGCGTAACAAAGCACAACTCTTCGATCGGTGGTTCAGTTGCATTTTTTATAATTTGCATATTATAAGGGATGTCCGACACATCTTTTTGAGTTGTACTTAGTTGACTGGTGTATTTTTCTTCCAAAGTAGTGTAAACTTCTTCAACGTTAGTTTCAGTTGAAATTTCTGTTAAATTTAAAACTTCTACTGTTGTATGTTGTTTTACCGTGTTTTGTTTTTGAAAAGAATCTTCAGTTGTCGTTGTAAAAAGATCAATATAATCCTGCGTAGAGTTTTGAGTATAGTCCGTTGTTGGATATTCAAAATCTGTCGTAACTATTTCAGTAATATTGATTTTGGTTTCTCTAAACGGTTCGTCTGCGTAATAATCTTCATTGGTCAAATTTTCTGTGTTATTATCATCGTACAAGCTGTCGTAATACGTGTCATTAGAGTCTATCGTAAAACTATCTAAATCCGTGAATTCAGTACTACTAACTGTACCAGATGACGTATATTCTACTTCAGTAGTCGTGAAGTTTTGGTAAATATCATCAAACGGCGTACTCGATGATTGAAACGTAGTAATCGGTTCGGTGAAATCAGAAGAATTTAAATCGTAATAATCTGTAGTGATATTAATACTAGGGGATACGTTGGTAGAACTGGTTAGATCGTAAGGGATTGTTGATGAAAACGACGTAATGTTTGCCATGATGATTGTCATCAACGTTGCCGTGAAATTTTTGGTGCTTATTGTCGTCGGACAATTGATTTGGACATCGAAGCAGTACGAGAAATTTTCTGGGGCAAAAGTCTCTGTTATGTCGTATGCCAGTGTTGTTGGGGACGGTTCGTAGCTGGTCAGTTGCTCGGTGGCTAGGGTCGACAATTGTGATGCTGCTGCAGTGGTTGTGGAAAGGAGAGGAGTGAGTGTGGTCAAATCGTTTGGCTTGAGGCGCTCCAGTTCTTTTGTCATGTCAGTTATCTTTGCAAACAGCGCAATAATCAATGAATATAAGTTGAGTAGATTCAACAACATTATTCTGAAATAAATTACATGATAATTAGCTGTAAATGAAATTTATACCATACATAAAACTCATTCCTTTACTTTTAATATTATTGAATGATTTAAAAAATATGTTTATTGAGTGAATTGGAATTTACTGGATAGAACTCCTTTATAACACGTTTAAAAGTAGCAACGTATTTTATTTCTACAAAAATTGTATAATAAAATGCTATCAAATTTTTATAGAACAAAAACCGTGTTAGTACTTGAGTTAATCTATTGTTGTAACTCAATTGATTATCCAATAGATTCTAATAATTATTTTGAATCAATAAAACTCGTAAGACCGATCAAACGAATTGAAAACGCTCGCGATGAGTGAAACTATCCTGATATTCATAGACTATATGTGGAACTACAAAATAGAGTATGTTATTAATTTAAAAATAATGCCTTTCCACTTAAAATTGTAAAAGGGATAAACACAATATATTCTCTGAATGGAACTTATAAACATGTATATGTATAAGATAAACGGAAACTAATGTTTTTTTATACATATTATCATTGACGTTTATTATTATTTTATTAGCCTTTACAACATCATAAGTGTATATTTTTTTTTGACCATCATTAAATCTAAAACGATGTAAATTATTTTTTTGGAAATCTACTCCACATTGGAAACAGATATAAATTAAAAATAATGTACCATTATTTAATTAATAATTTATACAAAGTTGAATTGCTTAAATTTTGTACTTTTCCATGAGTTTGGTCGCTAACGACCCGGGTTTCGCCTTTCGGCATTTTCAGACATTTCAAGTGCACGGATGTACTTGAATTGACGCGCAGTTAACAGTTTGTATCGTTTATATACAAAAATAAAATTAGATCACTAAGTTAAATTGCTATTAAAATGTAAATTAGCGAAAATTTTATGTAAACGAGTTTCAATGAATTAAGCGGGTTTGTTATAATTATCGGGATATTTGAATGTACCAGATAATAACTGAGTTTGTATTAAATGCCAATTGTGAAATCACTCGTAAGTTATCTCATATATTATATTTTGAATTGTGAATTTGTTTATTCTAGAAACACTACCTCGCAAGCTGGATCCGGAGTTGTCTTCTCGGGTGATAACTCTCCATCAATCCAAGAATATCAAAGAAGTTTGGAAATATGTAAGATATGAGGGACATGACTATAGTTATCTCGTTTTGCCGCCACCATGACGACTCAGCTTCGGGTTCGTTCGACCTCCTCACAACTTCTACGACAGCATACGCCGAAACGCCCAAAAGAAAGAGAACACATATATTGACTATGCCTCGCTGTATGATAATCTTCCAGCTGCAACAAATTAAGCCATTTAGTATTTTTTTTTATTTTGGGCAATATTTCCATTTTATTTTTCCATTTAACGTAGTCTTACTTTCTTAAAACTTTTTTCTTTTCCGCTTCTTCCAAGAGCGCCTCTTTAAAACCCAAAATTATTGAAGCTGTCCTATTATGTGATGTTTCAGCGTTTCCAATCATATAATCCCAACCAGTGAAAAGTTTCCAAGAAAATATACACTCATCTTCTTTTTCAGACAGTTTTGACATTCTTGAATTTTCCGCCATCCTTAAATCAATACAAAATGGAGTAACAACTGAAAAGCGATTGGTTTTTTAAGTATCAGAATAGATATTCATAAAAGGGGTAGAATACGAGTAGAGATATATAATAATTAAGTTGAAGATGTTTAGCTATTCAGGTGGTAATTAAAAATGCCTGCCTCATTAAGACTTATTACGAGTCCCCGCTAAAACCAATAAAAAATGTAAAATGATGAAAAGCTCTGTTCTATGACGACACCTTACTTTGAAAAGGTTCTAACTGCTCTTGACACTGTTTTGAGATATGAGCGTTTGAAGTCTCGATTGATTAAAATTCACTGGTAACAATGAGCAAGTAAACATGCTTCAAATTACTTATTTTAAGCATATTTCTTTTACAAATATTTTTCAGAAATAATGATTATAACTTCTTATGATGAAAATAATGATGACCATCATAGAACTTTCTCAAATAAAATTAGTTAAAAAAGTACGCATATGCAGTGCAACGCCGAAATTCTGCCAACTCCGTTATTCAACCCTACATAATTATGAAATTCATATATATGATAGAATGCGGTAAGTACAAGCTTTTCGACCAACATGTCAATTTAGGCAAAAATCAACTAGAGCTTTTTCAAAGTAAGGTAACAATGAGGTAAACTAATAGACTTCAAATTGTGAGTGTTTTTTATGCCTTTCCTTTACTCGGTCTTTAAATTAGGACGTTCATCGAACGAGTTACAAAAAAGCAGTTTTTTGCAACATGTTGAAATATTTAAAATACTTATTCTCACGTTTACATGCGTTACTTCTAAGTAAAAAAGCATTATTTAAATTAATAAATAACATGATACAGTACTTTTGCCATATTTATTTTTATAAAGATCAGGACCGGTTTTGACCATCCCGAGCATAATCATCAGTGGACAATGTGTTTAATGTATTCAAATACGGATTCTCGTTTTTTTTATCATTTACTGCTTAACACAGATGAAACATGTATAATGGATTGCGGTTTTGAATGATGTTATTTTGGCAATTCGCCTTTACGTTAATTAACAATAATTTTCAAATGATTTTGGAGTTATATTTTACTGACACCCTTACACGAACATTAAAGATATATAAAGTCTCAAATGTTTACTTTTGTTATTTATTATTGTTTGTGTATTTATTTACTTTCTAAGGGTTGCGACAAAGCTGTATATATACACAGCGAGCCCTGTCATGAAATATGCCAGTGGTAGTCTATAGCCTCCCTTTTCACCAGGGTCTCTGTTGGTGTAGTATCCGTAAAATATCGGAGAGTATTTAAGGATTCCTTCAAATTCCCACAGAGTCAGTAAGTTGGAAGACTTGTTTTTCTCTTCTGGCAACATCTCTTTCCTTTCACCAGCTGCATGCAAATCGGCTGTCAAAATCTGCCGGGAAGAAAATGCGGTAAGTAGAAGTTTGTATAGGTTGAAAGTTACACAGAAATACAGTGTTATACTTTCGTCATAAGTAATACGTCACATATGTCGCTAGCCTTCGTTTTAATTATGACGACAATATAACTCAAAGTCTACAGAACAATTTAAAAAAAATATTTTTAGCGTATCTATTTATTAATTCAATATTAAATAAATATCTAATATTTGTAATCACTGCATGCTGAAGTTAAGATTATTATAAATCTTGTAGAAATTCATACACCTACGACCATTTTCTGTAAAGGTTTTCACAACGTTTTGAATTCATTAATTAGTACTTGGTTTCAATAGAGTCAATTAGAATCTATTGAAGTGTTAAGTAAATATATAGCTTGCCATATGACAGTATTAGTTTATGCCCATACAGTTCGCTCAGCGGTAAGAAAAAGAATATATGAGAAAATTTTAAGTCGGGTGGAAATAGTTATGCAGAATTAATTATCAGATTCGAGTAGATAAATTGTGTTTTTTACGCCAAATGATCAACATGCAGTGAATATCTACTACAAATATTTATTTTATAAGGAAATACGAACAAAATACTATTTGAAAGTAGTTCTGTTTGGCCCGTTTACTTAAACAAGCACGTGGTTATTAAAAATAAGAATGTTTGTTATAGTATTTGTAGTTATCAAAACTGAAAATATTAAATTTGTAGTATATGTAAAATTAAGATACATTTCGACACCTTACTTTGAAAATGTTCTAACTGCTTTTGACACTGTTTTGAGATGTGAGCGTATGAAGTTTCAATTGATTAAAATTCATTTGTAACAATGAGCAAGAAAAAATGTTTCTAATTACTTATTTTGAACATATTTTGTCACATCTATTGCTGAGAAATAATGATCATAAAGATCGAATGATGGAAATAATGATGACAATCTTAGAACTTTGTCAAATAAATTTAGTAAAAAAAGTTAGCAGATGCAGTGCAACTCCAGAATTCTGCTAATTCTGTTATTCGACGATAGATAATTCTGAAATTCATATATACATATGATAGAATGCGGTAAATACAAGACTTTCCGACCAAAAGTGTCATTTTAGACAAAAATGACAATTATAACCTTTTCAAAGCAAGGTAATGATTTGATGTGCGTATGTCACAACTTTATAAAACTATCGTAAACAATTCAATATTTATTCTTCATGCTCACCTCTGGAACAACAACGAAGACCACGAGAACTATAGATATCACCAGGTTCACCCAAAACAACCATCTGAGGAATGTGAAATAACTTGCTACAACGGAACCGAAATGCGACTCGATTTCTTTGATTCTCAGCTCCCATGGTATGACCCAGTTGGATATGTTAGCGACTTCCCGTTTTAATCTTTGAAGTTTCTAAAATAGACATAATTAAAGAACCGTGTGAAAAACAAGTGTATTTATGTATTACATACTGATAATAAAATCTACTGTACAGAGCAGCGTTTCATGCGTACAGTGAAATAATCCTCCGAAAATATCTCAATGCACCCATCGCCACACGCTTTCTAACTATACTATGTGTATGTATAAAACCATTTGAAATAGTTTATATTATCACTAAGCTAATTATGATTGTAAGGTTTTACGTATCTCTACAACTCTTGTCCAATACCATTATCAAAACCAAAACGTACTCGTCCCAAAATATAACCTACAATATTTTGTACGTTAAATGTGAATTTCAAAACATTTTTGCGCAAGCTCATTTGTCGAAAAATAATATAAATAATGAGGCATGCTTATTATTTTTTTGAACATTGTTCATATCAAAATTAGTTATATTCTATCGATAACACTACCAACGATAGATAAATATGTCTTAGAGGTATGCACGGGCTCGGGCCTGGGTACACAAAACATACGACATAAAGCCGATTATTCCGGATGTATACGCTATGATTTTATATTTCAAGTACATACATACATATTATAATTTGATGAGTTGATATTAAATTATTTTAGATATTGATTGAAATTTTGTTGAAGAGTTGAAAAAACTGTCGGGCTCGGGTCGTGTTTGGTTAAGATGTTCGGGAATAAGCCTCGGGCTCGAGTCAGGCCGGGTAAGAGATTTTCGGCCCGTACATACCTCTAATATGTCTCTACGCAAGTGATATACATATATCCGTACAAGTTTCTAATAAAATCATATAAAATAAAAAAGAAATGGTACCTTTAATAATCACACAATGTGGAAAAGTATTATTTTAAGAATCTAGCTAGATATATTCGATCAATTAAACGTATGTATGTAGAAAGCTAATCTCCCATTTAATTCATTAATAGATCATTTTTAAGGTGTTCACTGTCAATACTTGGTGGAATGGCATTATAATAAAAATAATAAAACACTTTTAGTACTTTTTCCACATAAAATTTATAAGATCAGGACCGGTTTCGCTCATGGCGAGCATTGTCTACTGAGAGAACATTGTCAGTTGACAATGCTCGCCATGAGCGAAACCGGTCCTGATCTAATAAACTTTATGTGGGAAAAGAACTAAAAATGTTTGATTATTTTTATCATTGATAGATGTCTCTGACAACGACGTTGAACCATATTATAAATCTCAACATTATATGGAAAAATGTATTCAATCGATAATCTGAAAACAGTGTCGATAAATACATCATAGAATGTAACCTTTAGTTAAATAGATTTGGATACATCATATAGAGTAAATTTATAGTGCTTTTGCCGTTTCTACGCTAGATAAGCGCATTATATTGAGTCCATATTAAATTTGCCTTCCGACACAACATTGTACATACATATGTATGTGTAAGCCGCTTAGAGGCGTTTGTACTGATGGGTCACCTTGGCGTAGATTTGACCGATCCAAATTAAAACTTAAAATTTTATTTCATATCCGTCATTACAGAAATCATTATAATTTCATATCGTATGTATTAACCAGGCATGGACAACCTTTCCTAGGCCTGGGTTCAAATTATCATTCTGTCTCTGAGTCAAGGGCCAGACCAAATTATTAAACATAATAAAGTAATATTTAATTCAAGAAAACACGTTGCTACTTTTAATATATTTTTTTGATTTATATAATGAACGACATACTATTAATATTATATACTGATTACTAAATTTAGTGTAAAGATTGGCCTTGTACTTAAATTAAGAGCGTTGATATTGCTTAGGGATAACCGCATAGAAATTTCGAGATTTTCATCTGTTATCATCGGTCGAATTTTTGATTTAGTGTGTTTCATCATCGAAAAAAACTGTTCATTCGTATATGTGCTGCCAAAAATACAAATGATTTTTCTTGCAAATGCTCGTAAATTTGTATACTTTTCTTCCACCAAATATAATTTATAAAAATCCGTCAAAGAAATGTTGTTAAATTGTGATTTTGTGAATAAGGGCCGGACTAAATAGCTCGGCGGGCCGGTGGTTGCCCATGTATGCCTTAAACTGTTTTTTGTCGGGTTCGTGGTTGAGAGTCGACTTCGGTAAAGAGGCGCACGGGCTCGATTCCCAGTCCGTTTCATTGTTCAATCGAATTATTGATTTCTATTCGGAGACATGGGTGTCTGTCTGTGCTGTCTAACATTCCCTTCCACACTCATCCGATCCTTAAAACGGGATGCAGCGAAAGCAATTAGCTTATTACGAGTCCTTTCCTAGTCCTATCCGTTCTATCATAATTCTTTTCGAAAAATACGGGCGACGGAGTAAAAAGCAGATATCGTAAAAACACTTTAGTCGAAATAAACTCTAATAGAATAATACGGTAAGAAAAATAACAATGTATTTTAATTCTACAGAAATTATTTTATTTATATGTAGCTATCAACAAATATATAAAATAATTTCTGTATAATTAAAATGCATTGTTATTTTTCTTACCGTATTATAATGGGTTCTACCAAGTAAATGCCTACTCAATAAATCAATCCAATAGGATAGTTCATGTGCTCCAAATTAGGGACGAATATAATAAAGTAAAAACAATAGCTGAGGGCAATAGACATATTCTGAGTAATAAAAAATGTGAAATTAAACTATTTTTTTTAATCGGATTCTGTTATGAATTTCGAACAAAATTTTATCATCAATATCACAAAAAATATATTTTTTTTTAAATCCTTTTCAGAATATTTTCCTTGTTACCTTTTTTTAAAAATTATTAACTATGCCAGTTTGGGGCGCATATTTCACAAAAATCGATTCTGCTATGAACCGGAAATTAGTTTTATGCATTTTATTCATAACCTGTAAGTATAGGTTACAAGCAGGTCTGTGGATTCGGTCAAAAAAAATTCAACTCCGACTCCGACTAAAAAAAGATTAATATCGTCATTTTTTTCCTAATTGTTGTGTATTCAATTAAATATCAACCCTACCATTCCAGCTAATAACCAAATTTGACTTATATATATTGATTTATATCTAAAAATATTCGATTTCGAGTACGACTCCACAGCCCTGGATATATGTAAGTCTCCCGTAAGAGGTAAAAAGCAAACACACTTGATTTTCCTGTTAACCGGTCCAAGGGTACGACTACGCCAGCATACTCTTAAAGTGTGCTGATTTTTCAAATAAAATTCTTCCATATATATTCAATCTATCAAGCGGATATTATATCTTTTTATACGGATTCACGGAAGCACGGGCTCCCAACCCATGGATCGCGATACCAAAGGGGGTCTCGACGGGATTTCTGTGGGGTCGTCAAATTATACAGTCAACTAAAAAAATATTCACTATAATGCATTTTTGTTGTTTTTTTAATAACCCTATTAAAAATGCCCTTTTCAATTGCATTAGGGTCCCGAGTCACACTTATAACTCACTTTTATAAAAAGGGGTCGCCACTCGAAAAAGGTATGCGCTAAAGTGAATGGATACTGTTATATAACGCAAAGTAATGAAATCTCCATTTTAAGCAAGTATCAAAAAATGTTTTTACTAGTAAGGATCGAGGAATCGATATTACTTATTTATGACTGACTCTACAGATTACGAAACCACAGAAACGCTTACAAACAACCTGTTTTAAAGTGGAATAAAAGAGATATTTTTATGATTATATATCATAAGATATTAAATATAGTAAAATTATGCACAGATTACATTAAAATAAAAAATAATATTTCATTTGAGTGTTGGTTTCTGAAAATCCGCACGACTTGTAAGCACAATCGATACCAATGTTGGATTGTTAGAGAGCTCTTGTCGTTACATTTGCCCTATTTGATGAAACGAAAAGCTTTCTAGTCGTAGGTTACACTCTGCTAAGCCCCCCAGCGTGTATACTCGTGCTCAGTCATAAACTCTTTGGATTTCCATCTCAACTAGTTATTTGAGTACACTATCGCAGAGTATTAAAGTCGTATAATTACAAATTGCACTCACTCTAATATTCATCAAATATGAGTTTAGTCCGATGATTTAATAAGGCTTTATCCAGTAGCGTAACAATAGTTTAAAGCTTTATTTTCTTCGGAAAGTCTCAGAACCAATTACCTAATGCTAAACTTTTTAACTCCCAGCATGTGCATGTATGGCGGTACCTCGCACGCCACGAATTTTATTTTTAAAATAAAACGTTATAAATTTATATTTTTTAAATGTTTATTTGTAAACTATTTCAATTTTGAGTGAATTCGTTGTTTGTTCAAAATATTTGTATGTTTCATACAATTGATTTTAAAAGTTTGTAAAATCCCGTTTAAAGCGTGCGCCCAAAGACGTTATTTTTTGTATGATTGGCGTGCCGTGCCGTTCACGGAAAAGTTCGCATCTCACGACGTTTGTGGTAAATCTTCTATGAGTCGAAGCTTACCATCTGCATAAAGCCCCATTTTTTGTAAGTCTGATATTTGATAAATAAGCTACATTATACAGTCACCGTGGTCGATAATTCCAATGGATTGTTTTATTGATTTTCAACAATCTTCTCTTTCCGCATATAAATCAACGGTCGAGTATCGAAGTGTTATAAGTTATGACCAATTCATATTGGAAAAAGTAAATTTTATATATTTTTTAATGGTTCTCAGGTAGACGTCCCTCAGATTTGAAAGGTTGAATTTCACTACGTTAAAAACCATATGATTTATTTTCACAATATTATTATTATATATTGAACATTCCAATAACTGGTAAAGCTTAGACCGGTTGGTAGCGAAACCACTTTGTAAAATAATGAATTGGCCCGTTCAGTGAATAGGAGTCGAGACATTTACCATTGTCATTTGAAGCCCGGAAACAATACGAGCGTCTACCAGACCCTAGAAGAGGCGTCTCGTCATCCCAGTGTTTTATTGTCTGAAAAGTAGCTGTGGCTGTTAGTGATTCATGAACAGTAGTAGTTTCAAATCATTTATAGCACACCTACTCAACTGTAAAAAATATGATTGATCAAGTTTCAAATATTTTTTTTAGTAACGAGTTTTAGCGTTCGCTTACCTTCTCCGAAATATTTATTTGACCGCACTTTACGGAACCATTTTCAATAACTATCAAAGTCAATATTTCAGCTATAAATATAGTGAAGAATGTATACTTCTCAAGACATATATTTACCGTTATAATTAATATTATTATAATGCGATGCTAGTTGGTACATCCACCTATCGATTGTTTTGGGTAGAATAAAGTTTGGTGTAATGTAATGTGCTTCTGACAATGCATTTATCAATTTTTTCGAAATTCGACTATCTTTTTAATATTATCATGTATTTTTATAAATATCTTTCACATAAATTAATTTTTATCACTGTAAAGATGTTATTTTCTAAGTAAAAATGGATATCAATTTTATAAAGCTATTTTTCTATAAAATAATCTTCATGGCTTTCTTTTTTTCAGTCTAAGAATAAGATTTTATTTATGCTTAAAATTACGTCATAATTTGTATTCACTCATTGATTTATGTAAATATAATTCTCCTTGTACATGCTCATAGAATAAAAGTTAAGAAACAATGACAAACAATAAAAAATATTTATAAACAAAGATTTAAAAATAAACGGAATAGGCGCTTTGCCCGGGGATAATGCCATACAGATATTTAAACTTGTATATATGCTTTGTAAAACACAAGCATAATATAAAAATAAGCTTAAAACTTACTGTAGCTAGAAGAATATTGAACCTGGCAACAATATCACGAGTGCATTTAGACTGCGCTAGCCTCTCTTGCAAAGCTCCTTCGTGGCGCTTTATGTAAGCTTTTGCCTGAAAAATGAAAATCTTTCAATCCACAGAATGAAATCTTCTGTTTGATATTATTGTGAAAACCAATGATCATGTTTTCAGAAAATACATTAATGGATTAAAAAAAATAAACAGCAAACAGAATAGCAATTTTAATATTCCTAATGCTTTTTAGCTTTATAACGGACTTTTATGGAATTATTACAAAACAAAATTATTTAATAAGTCTAGTTAAATTTAATAAGGGACGTTCGTCAACAATTTTCTTCAATTATATTAGGTTTTTCATTTGAGATTATTCAATCGGTTTAACAATATTCAATTTAATCAGCTTCAAAACACTAATTCAAAAGGTATTTCAATAATTTAATATTTTTGATGGACTGGGGTGTTTTTATGAAAGCTCATCTTCAATATAGATTAAAAAATAAGAGCTTTGTTATTATATGATTTTTATCAGGCGCAATATCGTAATATGCGTACGTATAGTTAATTAATTCTAATCCCTTAATGATTCCACATATTAAAAGCTTAGAGTAAGTTTTTTTGCGTGAGGGAAGATAAAAACAATAACCATGCTAAATACAGCTACCATATCGCGTAGGTGATATATTTAACAGGGAGTTGTGACTTGTATAGGTTTAACATTATTTGAATATACATAAAATTATCGTGAAAAGTCGTCAAGTTAATAATTTAGTAAAATTTGCAATATACCTGATTTACTAATCTAAGTTTCCTCCTCATTCCCCAGGGCTGTTGCTTAACGGATCCTAGGACTTCTTTGTGCAATCTGATGTTTTCATATATCTGCTCCTGAGTGACTTCCTGAGGAGTGTCTTCCATGGATATAGCAGTCCTAAAATAAACAAAAATATTTTACAGCAGTAAACTTAAAAAGAATGGCCTTTTAAAGATAAAGAAATATTTTGTATTCTTAAAAGCAGTTCTTATCACCATATTTGCTGAACATAACGGACGTGTATTTATAACCGAGTTGGATATTTCAAATCTCTTTCCAGCTGAGCCATATAGCGAGTATTTCAACAAATACTAATTTATAAATCAATTCAGCAGTGTTTGTGTTAAATAAAATCATGGAAATTATCAGGAAAAATAAGGCATATTTCAATATATCGTGAAAGTTTTAATGTAAGCTATTAATACTCTTTAACAGTAAAGAGAATTTGGGTTTTAGATTTTGTTATTGACGACTCATTATTTGGATTGGATACGGTAAGAAATTAAATAAATATTGTAATCTTTTGTTGTAAAAATATAAAAAAGAACAATCATATGTAACATTTTAAAAGTTTTAATCGCTTTAAATTTTCACTTTTCCATGAGTTTTGTCGCGTTCGACCCGGGGTTCACCTTTCGGAATCTTCATGAATTTCAAGGTCAGTTCAAGTTTATTCGTGCATTTATATTGAAATTACACCGAGGTTTTTTTTGTTTCCAGGTTCGAATTCGTGAATAATCAGTTTCGGATGCTGGCGTCTTTTAACAAATATTTGGAAAGAATCAATAATGCATGATACATATTTATAAAAAAAAATTTTTTTTGTGATTATTGAATTTGTATAGTTAAAAATAAATTTGTGGCAAAATGAAAATATAAGTTATCATCGTATTAAATAATATAGCAATTTCCATGTTTCATAATTAAGTCAGAGTGTTTAATCTTTTATAAATAAAGGTAAACAATAATATTATACTTCTGTTTCAAACTTTAAACTCTCTTATATACCTATACAATATATGATACCACGTAAGCTATTATTTAAAAAAAAATGAGCAGTTATTTTAGAATTAAGAAATCATTGCATATCATTATCGGAACTTAATCAAAGTAAATTTCGCGCTTAATTGTCGATAGAAATAAGTTACATTTTAAATAATACATACACATTAATAAGCATTTTTTCATAAGCAAATGCTAACAAGTTGAAAAAGTAATAAGTAATCACTACCGGTTTCAGATTCTCAGACGCCGTCTCGTAACGTTGAAAAATGAATTTCCACAGTAAAGTCAATAGTCAACAGTATACAGAAAAGAGTCTGGAAAAGCGTTAGAACTTTCAGACATAAAAAAATGCAGTATAAAACGTATAAAAACATCCTTGTTATTGGATTTTTTTAAACATGTTTACATCGTGTATTGAGCTTATGGCCCCTGATCATATTTATTATTAAAAAATGTGCCTACAGGAAAAACAAATTTTGCTTAAGCGGAATTGAGTTAAGAGCATTTAAAATAAAAAGTATAGCCTACAAATTTTTTCTGGATAGACAGGGTACCGATTTCCATGCATCTTGAAGGGTTTAAAACAATATTCAATTTTTAATAGAATGAAAGATTATAATTTGTTTACTAACCCTCATAAAATACACAATAGTTTTTGATCAATATTCTATTAATTGTAAGGATACAAAAAAACTTACAAATTTGTAATATTTTACTTACTTAGATTCTATTTAAATCGTTAAAAACTTGAAAAATTGATCCAACTGATCTATCTACCATTTTATATTTCAAAGGGTGAAAATAGTCTTGTTAAAATTAGGGAGAAGACAGATGAGTAATCGATATTTTCTGAATAATATACCATGGCTGTGTTTTGATATTACTAGTCATTTATGGTAGTGGTTAACAATATCCGTCTATTTAGTAAGTAGTCAGATAATTATCTGTTCCCAGCAGAGTATGCGTACGACAAGTATTTTACAGACTCAAGGATATAAAAGCGAACAACTGCCAAAATTTAAATGCATTTCGTATGAAGTAACTGGCCTTTTATTTTAAGCCAGTACCAGTAGTCTACGTATGCAAACGTACTAAAATATATCGTAGATTCGTAATGTTAAAGCACTTTATACGTTTCCAGTTCACAATATTAAAAAACTTAAAATAACTTAGATTATTCCACGCATTGTGTAACTATTCGTGACACGTGTTTCGCCGCTTTCATTGAAATATTCAGACGTCTATCGCAAAGTTATATGCTTAAGTAATTACTATTGCTGCTTGTTATTATAATTTGTTAAGTAACCTTTGCGATAGTAAGTAAGTAAGTAAAGCTATTTTAAATCTTATATGAAAAAGAACTTTTAGAATTTAGCGTATATCTTGTTTTATTTATTATCGGCTTAATGATCGTCAATATTGCTGTAATTCATTCACTGTATGAATACATATAAGAATAGTACAGCCCTTTTTGTCTTGAGTAAAAATATAAAAATATGTATTACTTTTTTATGATTGAAGTTGTAAAAAATAATTCATTCCTATTAAAATTTTAATGTTGATGTAAGCATTTAGTTAAATATTATACAACTCTGAAACAGATCAAAACCAGGAATAATTTTCAAAGCACAACCTGTCACTTTATAATTACAAATTGTGGATATTAAGCATTGTAACAAATCGACAATACGCAAAAAAAATATTTACATTAATCGAGATTACACTAATAAATAGATCAAAAATACAATATTAGCAATTTTTACTTTAAATTTACTAGGAATTGAACACAGTGTTTTAAAATAGGGATGTGGATTCTTTAAAAAAATACACGTCACCTACTCCAGCATTGACCAAAAACATCACTCCGACTCCAACAATGACCAAAAACACGACTCCGACTCAAAATAAAAAAAGTTTCATTTCTCCACGCTTTTTTCCTACCTTTTCCATTTATGTGTTTTAAAATAAATATCTATTAACCAATCCGACCAGTAGCCAAATTTTACATATTATATATGTAACAGTGAAAGTAATAGATTTGTATGGCAACATGATTTCACTGGTCATGATCATTGAAATTATTAGCCCAAGTCGATGATTTGCCGGCCTAAAAAATTCCACTCTGATTATGACTCCGGCCAAAACGCGGAGAGGACTCCGACTCCAACACCAGCCAAAAAACCCGACTCCACGACTCCAACTCCGACTCCACAGCCCTGCATCTAACACTTCCATGGTGTTACAAAAGCGCCCTCCAAAGGGTGGAAGTCATCTACTTTGGTAACAAATTTGCTATATGGTAGTCAGCCGAATGACACAATAGTGAAATCAGTAGTCGAATATGTTCCCTGGCAGTGGCAATCGTCTTTGAAACAATACGCAGTGACGAATCAAAGGATCACGAACTGTGCGCATTTGAAATCCACAGCGTGAAACATGTTCACTATGGAGAGCAATTCTTATAATTAATACAAATTAGCTGCATCCAGTACACCATCAAAGTATCAAAGCCGTGTATTGCAGTGTTCCCCAACCAATGGTCCGCGGCCTTCGCGAGAGACTTTCCACCGGGCCGCGAACAGTTTACCAAATTACAATCACTTATTATAAAATAAAACACTTGAAATCATTCAATTCAATAATAATAGGTCGGATAAAGCCCACGAATTATTTATCTGGTAATTGGTATTTGCGATACGACATTCAAAATATGCGATAATTATAATTTACCCAGATAATTTATTGAAACTCTTTTACATCAAAGTATCGCTTATTCATATAAATTACGTTAATCACAATTAAGCTTAGTGATCTACTTTGCTTTTTGTATATAAACAATACAATCTGATACTAAGCGTCAAGTAAATTCGAGCATTTAAAATGCCCGAAGATGCCGAAAGGAGAAACCTGGGTCGTTAACAACAAAACTCATAAAAAGGTACAAAATTCAAACAATTCCAATTTGATATTTAATCAAAATATGAAATATTTTATTTTAGTATTAGTGATCCGCATTTTTTTTCATTTTTTTACCGGTCCGCAGGTGTATAGCATTAGTAGGAATTTTTGAATGATTTAATAATGCATAACCAAGGCTGAGTCCGAAATATTGCTTCAAATGTTTTGAATGAAATAAATGTGCTATGTACATATGTATGTAATTCGCCTTAATTTGGGTCCGTGGTGCAGTTACCAAAGTCATTGGCTCACGTGAATTTTTTTCAGACTATTTATCGATTCTTCTCGAAAGCATGTGTGTTAAAAATTCTTTCCCTACACTCGATATTATAAGCGAGAACAACAAGCTGACCGCTAGTCCTATCCAAGCCTTATCCTTATCGTGTCTATCTATACTCTCATCTAACTGACGTGAGGTTGGGCGACTGAGTAAGAAGCAGTCCTCGTAGAAAAAAATATGTTCAGATACCGCCAGGGGAAAATATAATCCACATTTTATTGTAAATAAATAGTGTCCTAAAAACACTAAATATTGCAAAAGAAGTTGTTTATAATATTTATCGATCAGTTTATCGGACAAAATGAGGCATATGCGCCTGTAACGCTACTTTACATTTTGTTACTTGAATAATGGCATTATAACGTAAAAAAAATCGTATATATGCTTGTACAGTACAATAATCTCATATTCTGTATAAATTGAACTAGAAATTAAAGAAGAATTAAACTAAATGACAAGACCAAGGGAAAGAGAAAATATACAACATACACATCCTACATATAATATATAAAAAATTGTAAAAGCAGCCTTACTAGGATTTGAGCTGGTAATATTCTATTCACTAAGTGGAATACTTTCAAATCATAAAATTTAACCAAATTTTAAAATGGTATTTTTGATTTGGGAAAATTTGATTTGGGACTCTGAAATGAATTTATAGATTATTAGTGGTTTTATGATGATACATATGGTTAAAAAATATTTAATCAGTAACTTTTTGAACAATTAAAAATACCAGATTAAACTTTTATGATTGATATCTTAAATGCCGTTTATGAATGTGTATATGGAAATCCATATTATATCAGGAATGAATAAAAGGCGTTGAAACAGTAATGCTTGGAGCTTTTTTCTCAGTGGCAAAAAAGCTTTGCTACTTTGATACTAATTACATCCCGGCACGAAGTAAATTTAGGTCATAGGAAAATGGCCGAAGATTATTTGATAAGATTTCATTAGCCTAATGGGTTTCATATAAATGAGGGGCGGGGGGTGGAAATGTCAAAAAAATTCTACCCCATAAACAAATGAATAGATTAACACTGTTGGCGATGGCAGATAAGGGCCGCAATAAAGTTGATTAAAAAATATTAAAATGACATTGCCGGCAATTTCTGGGCAAGGGTGGGACGCAATAAAACAAAAAATCACAATGCCATCCGCTGACGTGACTCGATTGAGAATCGGAAACGAGAAAATCATTTGGATTTGGACACGAATGTTCAAAGTATTTAACAAAGCAAGGGGTTTAATAAAAAAGAGAATGCTTACTTACTACCAGAGATCGTTGACTAGCACAGAGAGAGTAAAATGGCGAAAATTCGTATGGGCGTTGTAAATTTCCCATCTATTAAAAATTCTCTATTTAAAATTTTCTCTCGCAAGAACTCTAAAACTATAAACATAAATACTATGTTTTTAATATAATTTATCAAGTTAATTTACATGAAATAATGTCTTCACTACCATTCATTTATGAAACATAATATTTAACCCGATTAATAAATCAAAATTTACTTTAAAATTCTTGGATTCTCGGTAGAAATTAATTCAATGTAGATGATGCAGTATAAAGAACCCACACTTCACACAAAGGCTTCATAAGCAAACATATGAAGCCTTTTCATAAAAATTAAATGATTTCGAGGAAATCTGACATTTTGTAATTAGTTCTTCCCGCGTAAAACCGCAATGTTGTAGCATATTAAAAAGCTCTGCAAATGAATGACGTTAAATCTTTGAAATAACTTGAATATGTCGAAAAATAAAACATTTTATTTTAATTTCTCCCAGATATACTGTATAATTAGGGTCGATATAGCTCATCATTAGCGTTGTCGCCTGATGAAGTCCTAAAACATACAAGGTTAGATATATCAAATTGAGTTAAACTAATGAAAATTAGTTAAAAAATTGTGAAAGAAATATGAGAAGAATTCACACAAATGAAATCATATATTATTATATATCAAGTCTATTATAAATAGCGATTTCTTACAAGTAAAGAAACACTTATAAGTGTTTTACTACACACGAAAGTATATTAAGCAAGCAAAAAGATTTTGATATCAGGAATGGCTTAAAAAATCCATGGATGTATGTGAAATTTTAAATGCTTCCCTTCTTCTCTAACTAATTTAAAAAATTGTTCAAATACAGGCCGCTTGACAAAATTTTTGACGTTTCCAAAACTGATGCTCCTTTTTTTACCTTCTCTTTAATATATGTATGTTGATTTATTTAGAATTCATCTATTATAGTGATTCTAAACCTTTTCGAAGTCACGGTGCACTTTTGATGATAAGAAAAAAATGCGTGATACCAAAATCAAACGGTCAAAAACATTTGTTGAAATCACATTATATCTTTCAGAGGCTTTCATAATTTTATGAAGGAATTTTTCAGCTTATATCATTTTTTTCGCGTTGCACTTGCGACCAACTCACTATGCACCGGTTAAGAACCACTGCTCTATTAAGATTCTAAATGAAAGCTTTTTGGCGGAAACGTGTATATTTTGATTACAATAATTCTACATATTTTTTTCCGCAAATATTTCATAATGACTAGTATCGACTGCGGTTGTCGCGAGAATTATCGATTGATCAGTTTTTGCATCAAAATATAATCTTTCCAGTTTCCACCAAGTGTCAACATTAAGCGCCTTAAAAAGTGTTATACATATGTTGACGTTAACATTAAATATCCCTGCGAACCGATCCGGTAGTCAAGCATTGAGGATTGTAAATGGAGGCTGTAATAATTATGCATATGTCTAGATATGTATATTAAGAATTTAAAGGCATATTAACTCACGAATGGGAGCTTAAAATATAGTTTTTGATAAAAGCTTTCGCAGTGTGATATTTTTTTTAGTGTGCTTAACATTAAGCATTCATATATTTTGCAGTGTGCAAACATATGTGGAAAGTATTGTCTTCGATGAAAAATAAAAAATAATTTCAACATTATAACAATGGCCTTTGTCTCACGTTTTCGAAATTTTCACCCACAGGATGAATGGCGTGATTTCAGGACTAATTATTCGCTACATTGAAATCGTCAGCCATTGTTTGATATCGAACGAAGTTCCAAAACGCCAATACGTGGTGAATGGAAATTGGGCTTACACGTGGCCGTTATTGGATACCTTAAATGAATTTTTTATTCACTAGACGTTCGTTTATAGTTCATTAATATGCCGAAAGGTAAATCATTTACATTATGCACAAAACAAATATACTACAAAGTCTATACATTCGAATCCGTGAGGAAAAACTGCACATTATATTGACTTCTCAACCGTTCCATAGATTTTCACTCGAAAACATGTGTATCTGTGATGTTTATATACATTTATTTCATGCCCATTCGATCTTGAAAACAACTTAAGGAGAACGAACGTTCAGCTAATTACTAGCTCTTTCCTATCATCATTCTAGTTAAGATTAAGGATCTTTGTAAAAGCAGCTTCTATTGATATTTTACCAATATTTTAAAACAAGATATATGAAGATAAAGCTGAAAATATATGAAGAATGTTTCACCGCTGGATTTTTTAAAAAAATTTGGATTATGATTGAATTTTTCGAAATGTTTTTTTGATAGTGTGTGTAAATATGGAAATATTTTTATAAAATATCACGAGAAACACCGCAATATTAGATGACAATTAAAAAAAACAAATGAGTGAATGCAATTTGGGTTGAAAGCGTCAAAAACTCTTGTAGATAGACAATATATGCAAGTTTCCATTCTATTATTTTGACCCTTCGTTCGCTAAATGGAAACTTGAAGCGCATCCCCATAGCATTCCTCCCGTAGTATATGAAACCAAATTGCAAAAATAATATTAAAAACAAATAATTTTAGCAAGACACCAATTATTTAAAGAAAAATAAGATAGCACATACAACTACTTTTATATTTATAATATTTTACTGGTATTCTGAAAGAAAGTATTTTTTTTTTAATATAAGCTATTCAGTTGTGAATTTTTAAAAAAATTAACTTAACGCTTACATGATAGTTTTGAAAAAAATATTTGTTTCCCATTATACAGTAAAAATAAAAACAATGTAAAATGGTTTTAATTTGGTTAAAAATTTTACTATAGATAATAAATAAAAATTACAAACACATATAATTTAAATAAGTCAAGATTAATTTTTTAAGTTTAGTTTTGCGGTTCTTTAGAGCCAAAGGAATTTATTTGTTGCATTTAAATGTTAAACTCATAATGGATGCCGATGTAATCAGTTAAAAAAATAGCTGTATCATTATTTACCAATAATAAATAATATAAACTCATTGTATTAACCCTGATTAACAATAAACATATAATTGGCGCAATATTGCAGGCACAAAAAATATTTTGTGAAATTTCAATTAAAAGTATTCCGCAAAGCAAGAAAAAAAATGCTAAAAAACCAATTTAATAACAATAGTCAACATATTATAAAAATTGAATTACAAAAGACATATTATCAAAGTTTTACAGTAGTATGATATTTCTACTGTTTAATAAATTATAATTATCTAAATTTGTGTTATTGTCAAACGAGTCGGTGTCACATATTGATGTCGCAATGCAAAAAAAAGGTCATTTTATAAATTCGATCAAGAGGCGGAATAGTTAGGGTCAAACTTACTCTCCAGAACTGACAGTGAAAGCAGATGAACGTCGTCTGGCTCCGGTGCCAGAAGCAGTTGACGCCGCTCCATCGGCAACGCCGAATGGTGATGATGCCCTTCGTCCTCTCCCGGCGCCGCGACGTGACCTTCGGGTGCTAGCTCGTCGCTGCATGATAGCAGACACTGAAGCTGAATAATCTTCGTCTTCCGATGCTTCGGCTGCGCAAGGCCGCTGTGAATCTAAAAAAGCATGAAGATGATACGCTTTACAATTCGACATATTTTTATTTTCGATTTTTTCGACAGGAATAATTTATACTTTTTTTTTATTTGAACACCTGCCCTGTGAGACAAATTGAAACCTTACTTTGAAAAGGTTCTAGCTGCCCTTGACACTGTCTTAAGATATGAGCGTTTCCATTGATTAAAATTAACTTGTAACAATGAGCACGTAAAAACGTTTCAAATTAATTATTTTAAGCATATAACTCTTGCTGAGAAACAATGATCTTTAATTTCTAATGACGGAAATATTGATAACGATCTTAAAACTTTGTCAAATAAATTTAGTAAAAAAAAGTGTGCAGATGCCGTGCAACTCCTTTATTCAAGCATAGATAATTCTGAAATTCATATATAATATATGTTTTTTCGACCAAAAGGTCATTTTAGGCAAAAATATCATTTAGAAACTTATCAAAGTAAGGTAAAGAGGCACAAACATGGCGATATCGACTTCAACTACGACTACGTAACTCTCGCATATTGATAAATTATGAAAAAATACAGCAAAACAAATAAAAATATTATTTTCATAGAAAGAATCAGCAAAGAAAACGACCAAAAGATTCATGAATGCAAAAATTCGAAATCAAATAACTCATAGAGTAATTATTTGTCAGGTTGATGAAAAACAAATTGAAAAACAAGTGAAGCAGTAAAACATATTCCGATTCGTGTTTTTATTGGATTATGCAAATCGACAGTCAGAGTTTTTCTCGTCATTGATAAGTCAGTGGGAAACGGGCGGCGATGGCAAGGGGAATATTGTTAAAATGAAAACATACAAAATGTGGTGATAGAGGGAACATTACGCGCCAGTCAAAAGTAATTACCAGCGACTGATTCGTGTCGGTGATTTCATTTCATATCATATTTCAAATGTACATCGCGGATTTTTATTTTAAATCAGATTAAAAAATGACACAAATATCATCCGCTTACAGTAGGAAAACTTTGATGTGCGATTTATTGTATTCTTGATCACGATTATCATCAGTTGATGTAGCCTCTATATACATATATGTTACAGTTATATTCTCAGTGGAAATATATTCTCACTAACATTTCAGTGAAAGCATATTCGTGTCCAAACTGCCATTTAAATTGAATTTGACAGCTGTCAAATGACCAATCAAATCGTATGACCGCATTGTTGACGCTTGCAACCTTCTTCTTTTTTTGCGTGAGCGCGTATACTCTGGGCGAGTCCTGTCTTCATGTTTGTCTGTGTTTGCTGTTTTTCTTTGGTTCTGTTTTTTTGAAAGGGACTTCTTGATGATTTTTTTTCATTGTTGCAAACCAAAATTGTAGGCTGACAAATCATATTGTCATACAAATCTATTTCGCAATACATTTTCACTGGCCAAGTCACTGTAGCACATATATATATATTATTACCATATCCGCTTCCAACGTGGAGCATATGTATTCCTCACGGAGTTTATCTCAACAATTTTTTTTCTAAGAGAGTATGGATTGAAAGGATACGAGGACTAGAACATGACTAGTGGTTAGCTAATCGATCTCGTTACGCGCTGCTTTTTGGGATCGGATGGGTGGGAAAGGATTTTCATCACCTATTTATTGCCTTCCAACAGAATCGATAAATCAACTGAAAAAATGTGCTCGTACTAAGACTCGAAATAGGGCGGTACGTCACGGAAGCCAGATCTTGACCACTGAACGGGTTTTTATCAGGGCTGTGGAGTCGGAGTCGGAAATTTTGAAAAGTTTTAACTTTTTATTTTTGCATTTAATATGTCAAACGGACTTTTGGCCGGATTGATAGGGTTGATATTTAATTGAATACACATAAATAGGAAAATTAGGGAAAAAAAGTGACGATATTAACCTTTTTTTAGTCGGAGTCGGAGTCGTATTTTTGGTGAATGTCGGAGTCGGAGTCGGAGTGGTGGTTTTGGTAAATGCTGGAGTCGGAGTCGGAGTCGGACTTTTTTTTACCGACTCCACAGCCCTGGTTTTTATATATAATTGTGTATTTTTTTTTTAATACAATGACTTTGCCAAGAACAGAAAATTAATACCCTGAAAGTTATTGATTCATTATTTAAGCATTTTTGACAATAAGCCTAACAGAAATTTACGTTTTTCTAAAAATAGACCACATTTCTTGCAATAATTTAAATATTTCATCAGATGTAAATTTTTTTTCTCGATTCGAAATAGCTATCAACTAAATATTATATAATTCTTGTAAAATTAAAACATATTGCAATTTTTTCACCGTGTCATACTTAACATGTCTCTGTTAAACAAGAAATGTATTTACCATCAAAATTTATCAACGGATCTTTCTTTTTAGTAAAATGTCAAAGAATTATGAATGTACCTTTGAACATCGTTAAAATGAGAGAATCGCACGGTACAGTGGTTATACATAACGCATGCAAGTAATGCAAAAAAGTTTTCACATTGGTTCGGTGATGTTTTTCAGAAAATATGAAGGCTTAGTAGAAAATCATTACTGTATCATATGTATATAAAATAGTGTAATTTCAATGTGCATATCCTTTGACGGGTATTTCAAATGAAGAAACATATTAAAAAAAAAAATGTGATGAGTGACACAGTTGTCACAAGTGTTTTATTGAGACTCAAGTTTAAAATTGGAACAGAAATTTTAATTAATTTATTGACGGTATAAAAAAACATATAAGTAGGAACCCATATTTTGGGAATCTTGCCATAAATGCTAAATTCGTGAAATATGCGAAAAAATGCTAAAATAACAAACAAATATAAAATTAATTATTTTTAAGATAAATTTTTTGTCTATGGTTCATTGCTTTTGTCAATAATATCTTAAGGGTTAGATCCGTATTATTGCATTGGCAACACCACTTGTGACAATGTCGAGCAGGACTTGGCAAAGGAGTTAAATATTAAGTTCAGGGCACATCTATTCTAGGCCCTTTTTTGTAAAAGAATATCGGCAGATGCCTTATTTTTAAAAAAGAAAATAGACTGTTTATCTTAAAATAACATATTATAACGTATTTTTAATATTCATAGGTTTTGTTTTCGTTTTTTTCTATTCATATATTATAGTGAAAAAAAAAATGCAAAATGAAAATGCTAAAATTAACACAAATAGATTCCCAAAATACGGGTCTCTACATATAAGTAGCAGGCAATGTTAACAAAAACACATAATGACATCACACAATGTATAATGAAAAGAAATTGTTTCGGCAATCGACTGCCCTTTGAGTAAAAAATCACGATAGGAAATTCGCACATCAGATACACACTACCCCGAAAAGGAAATGATATCATTAGTAAAATTTTACTAGAATCAAGCAAAGCCCAGGCGGTACGATGAGGTGGTATGGGTAAATTATTGCAAGTGTCTTATCACACGAAAAAAACGTTGTAACATCATATTGCAAATAGTCAGAACAAGCTCAGATTTAACTGAATCTTTTTTTATTGCAACGAGAACAATGCAATATTTGTCTATCTGCAAGGACATTTGTTTTATGCGGTACTGTAATACTGATTTTGTAATGCTTTAAAGCGTCTTTTTTTAAAATCAATTTAATGGATTATTATAACAAATTAATGTCACTTATGAATAAATTAATACGCATAAATAAATGGAAATCAAAAATATGTATCATTTTTTTAATATTAATTATTGTCATCTTTTTTAGATTATGGTCCCTGGAACATACCCCACGCGAAAAAAGAGAAACGTGTGCTTAGTTGTATACAGGTATTGCATTGGAAAATATTCGGTAAATTATGGATATATATATATGGTCACGGGACAGAATCCCAATCCTCTCGAGCTAAGCTCAAAAAATTTATACATACTGGCTTATAATTTTATGTTTTGACTTTACTCTTTGAGTTCTTGTGGATTATTATAAAATGTGGAATCAAAATGATTACATCTGAAGAATATTACTGATTATTGTATGAGTTCTGAAAGAAGAATTTGTTTTTTAATATTAGCCTATAATAACACTATTCTTTTTATTTTAAACAAATAATAAACTTATGTGACTGTCTCTATCTGTATAATATTATTATTTGTGTAGTTTGTGGTTGCATTTTTGCTCCTGTAAATTAAAACAACTCGATTTCATACTTATTGCGAAGTATCTTTAGGATTTTTTATTATAAGCCTTACATCCATTTTATTTAATGTGCTTATTTTTTATAAATCTTTACAAAAATTCTGTCCCATGACCATATACCCATAATTTACCAAATATTCTTTATTGGTAATTCGTACCAAAAAGTTTTTAAGAATTGTTCGCGGAAAGAATTTTTATGAATACATTCAAAAAAATCTGAAAGGAATATAATTGGAAATGAAAAGAAGGATTATAAAATGCTACCAATAATGATTCTTACGGTTGCAGACGTTCCGTATAAACTGCAAGGCTTGCCGTTGCCAGGTGCTAAAGAAAAACTATCTTACAATCACAAAGTTTGCTTAAGTAATGTATAAAAAGGTAATATAATTTGTTTTGTTATTTATCGTTTTAATCAACAATTAAAATGAAAATAAATAACAATACGCAATATGCAAGAACTCGACACCTTACTTTGAAAAGGTTCTTACTGCTCTTGACACTGTTTTGAGATATGAATGTTTGAAGTTTCGATGGATTAAAATTCACTTGTTACAATGAGCAAGTAAACATGTTTCAAATTACTTATTTTAAGCATATTTTTTCACAACTCTTGCTGAGAAAAAATGATCTTAAAGATCTAATGATGGAAATAATCATGATATTCTTAGAACTTTGTCAAATAAATTTACTAAAAAAAGTATTCAAATGCAGTGAAACTTCGGAATTCTGCTAGCTCCGTTATTCAACCATAGATAATTCTGAAATTCATATATCTGATATCAAATTTAATCAAAAGTATTATATTGGTTTTGCCAAATCTCCAGTGAGATGAGTCATGCTACTATTTCATCCGTGAGTATACGACCACCCCTATTGCTTTTTGACCACCCCCGTGTCTTTTGTTTTTATTTCCAATCCACCCTCCCGCCGTCGGTACTGAGCGCCTACCGTGGAGGTTGTGTGTTCGTTTGTTTCGCTGAAATTGCACCCTTCAAAAAAATCGTGCCATTGAAATAAAATTGTATCACTGCTAGTAATATTGAAAAACCGGGCAGAAAAATGCTGACGTTATAATATCTATTGGAAAGTTTACTTCAGCTCTGAGAATGCAAATTTCTTCATGAAGCTAACAAAATGCAGTTTTACGGATTAAAAACCAAACAAATTCTAATAAAAGATTTTTTTTATATAACGTATGTGTTTGTAGTAATATTATATATAATTCAATTAGGGCACCCGAAATTTGTTAGGTTAAGCAGCAATGTTGTTAAAGTGACATCTGTAAATTTTATTGTCAATACGGCAAATCACCATGGAAGGTAGTACCGTTAAATAACGTGTGCAAATCATCAATGACACTGTTCATAATTTCCGCGCAATATTTCATCTTTAGCGAGGATGCCCATTTTTGGGTGAATGGATATGTTACCAAGCAAAATTGTCGGATTTGAGGCGATTCCAATCCTTACGAGATACACCAGCCCCAAAAGTCACTGTCTGGTGTGGTTTTTGGTCTGGCTTAATTATCGGTCTGTACTTATCTAAAAAAAGAAAACAACTAGCATTGCCATGACTGTGAACGTCGCGCTTCGGATCAATACCTAAGCTAGATGATATGAATACCGATAACATGTGGTTCCAACAGAACGGCCTTATATGCCAGAGAGCGCATGGATATTCTTTATAAGCGAGTGTCCTGATTGAATGATCTTATATAAGAGAATTTTTAATTTTTCTGCATCTGTTTTCAATTTGTCCTAATTAATATCTTGGAGTGAAATCTAATTAAAAGAAAGGATCAAAATTAATAAATATTATGCTTATGAATGTAATTACAGCACTAGATACTAGATCGCGCATATACATTACAGATTGGTCACTTTGTCGTTCATTATCTGTTCACTGCACAATATTCATGAAAAATCGTTCTGCCATGAGATGAGATAATAATGATTCAAAGGTACGTAGTTCACGTAAGTCACAGATTACCAGGCGTCCACTGCGCGTCGTTTTTATCGTAGCCGTGGTTTCGCCGTATAAAATTTAGACCAATATCCAATCGGTCAATTCTGCGCCCACATACACTTCACGCGATATTGCGTATTGACATTATAGTTAATTACCTGCGTATAATATATAATTGATGTTAATACCCAGCATACTTTATCGGTCAAATATAATAATTATCCCAGTCAATTAATATTCATTGAAGTGGACAATTCGAGCAAGCAATGACAATGATTAACTTATTGAGATCAACAGGTCAGGTATACTTACATATCAAGATACATATATTTATTATAAGTAGCTTTTTCTTACAGAGTTCGAAAGCTCTTGTAAAGAAGATATTTTGATTTAACACATCTGTTATGTCGATAATGTGCCGACTAATACCAATGTTAAATGTCCAAGATAACAAAAAAAACATTCTTAGTTTTTTATTAAATATCGTCACTATTGTAGAGAGAGCGGGTGGAGTGTTTCAACAAATGTAGCCGTGTATCCATTCATTATGTTAATATTCCCGGTCCGTGGTGCAGTGGTCAACGTCGATGGCTACCGTGTCGGCCCCCCGGGTTCGATACCCGGTACGAGCAAATTTTTCCAGTCGATAAATCGCTTCTGCTCAGAGGCAATGGGTGTTTGTGTTGTTATATCCCTTCCCACCTTTCCGATCCCAAAGAACGACGCATAGTGACAGCGATTAGTTAATCATTAGTCTTGTCCAAGTCTTCGTATCCTTTCCATCTCTACTTTCTTCGAAAAAGAGGGGTTGAGCAATTGAGTAACACTCAGTTCTCGTAGAAAAATCATATGTTGCGATAAACTCCGTGAGGAGTCCATATGCTCCAAGTTGGGAGCGGAATATAGTTAAAAAAATGAAAATTAATGGTGCCTTCTAATTATTGGAAAGTCTTCAGTAATGCATTGGCGGAATATGATTTAAAAGAGTATTTTAACGATTAATTTTTGATGTTGTAAGAAAATTATTACTGAGAGAGATAATTTTAGGCTGAGAAGATTGTTTGCTTACCGATATAAATAAACATAAGTGATATGATAGGAAACGTTTAGTAAAGCAAAGTCGTCGATGTTTTTGCAGCGAAATGACATTGTGAATTGAATAATCAATGTGTACGCGTGTACTGTTGGGTTATTTAAAACATGATGAAAGAACGAAACACGCGATGTTTTTTTTTGTTAAATGACGGATAATAATTACAACTTGTTTTTTTTACAGTCACATGTTAATAACACCAATAATCACATATTTAAGAATTTTGAAACAATAAATCAGCAAATAATACGCATGATAGAAATAAACATGCTATTGGAACACAAATTAGATCAAACATTTCGGATTATAATGACATACTTTCAGTTAACACGCATAAATATATAATTCGATAACCATGACAATATTAATTAAGAATTCATATAACAATCCACAAACTTACTAATATAGGAAATATTTTTAAACGTAAGACAATTAACGTTCATATTTTTTATATTAGTCAATTTTGTTAACTATATTTACACTAAGTTTAATTAAATGAAACGCATTTTTTGTACAACTTTCGTATATATCTAATAAATATCAGAATTGGTTTAAGTCATGGCGAGCATTATAAATTCACATCGTCAAACAATTCAATATTTTTTAGTATCACGTGTAAGCTAATACAATTTGTGTTAACTTACCAGGAAATCGGACTTCCATACTGGTTGCAGGTGGGGTACCAGGAGTGAAAAGGTTTAGCTTGGTCGACGTCTCTTCAACGTCTGCCCAAGTTACTGAAAGACGATCCACAGATGGCTGAGGAGACGCAGGTCCTATTCCCTCGTAGAGGTCCTAAAGACGATGTGAAAAGAATACTTCTATAAATAGTTAAGGTAAAATCAATCTCTCTTATTTCTAATTTTGACGTGGGCCATATTAACTTCGGTAAAATATTCTCCCGGTGCTAACTGCCCGGTCCGTGGTGCAGTGGTTAACGTCGTTGGCTACCGTGGCGGAACGCCCGGGGTCGATCACCGGTACGAGCAGATATTTTCTGTCGATAAATCGATTCTGCTCAGAGGCGATGGGTGTTTGTGTTGTTGAGAATCCCTTTCCCACATTTGACGAGCGACGCATGACAGCGATTAGTAAATCACTAGTCCTGTCCCTAGTCCTCGTATCCTTGCCATCCCTACTCTCTTCGAAAAAAGAGAGGTTGATCAACTGAATAATAAGCAGTTCTCGTAGAAAAACATATGTTAAAACAAACTCCGTCAGTAGTACATATGCTCCAAGTTGGAAGCGGATATGGTAAAAAAATAAATATATTCTCTAACCGGTAAGATTATGACGTCATCCCCAGACGAATTTTTATTGAATAAAAAAAATTTAAGATGAAAATTATTTACTAGTACACAAATTGTCAATCAAATCTATTGATCCGTAAAAGCTTTCTACATTACTTAAATATTTGCGATGCAATCTTCAAGAGAATTTTTTTTTATCATTTAAGTCTTAAATTAAAATATAGCTTTGCGCAACATTAAAAATAGGGATGACTATTTTGAATATTGAATAAAACATTTAGGTGAACTAGTGATTTTCAATTATTTTAATAGTGCCCTTGCACCAAGAAGTGACAACACATTAAAAGTAAATTCTAATTTTGTTTCAGACGTCGTGCAAGTATATCCCATTAATTTATAACAGTTTCAAAGTGTATCTAATATGATACTAGTCATGCGCATGTGCATGTGTACTCGGTGTAATCTATGATTTGCCTTTCCGATTCCGAGCTTAAAACAGGTTTTAAGTAGTAACAATTCAATTAAAAATAGCAGCCATTTGATGCTTTGCGAACACCACCCCTGCGAGATAGGTTTCATGCCTCCATATCAAGAGAACTTCTATCAAAGAACAAATTGCAACTTCATCCAGGTGACGCGCTTTTCAATTCACAGTGTCACATAGGGTGGAATGAGAAGTGAGTGGTGACATCAAGCGAAGAGATTTAAGGGCATACGCTTTCTAGATTCTAGATGCAGCGAAATCGGCTTGCAAGCGACTGGAATGTTAATTGTTAAAACGGCCACACCAGTGCAGCGTCCTTTGCAATGGACAGCGATTGTCGGTAAAGTATGTTAAAGCAGGAATGAGAAAAATAATATACAAAAACCATTGGCATATAGAAAGTTGTCTTGATTAATCAGTGTATTAGTATCAAAATGAACGATTCCACTCCATAATTCACTGTATGAAGAATCAGTAGAAACAATTTACAAGTTATTAATTGAATTGGCATTTACTTGGTAGAACTCCATTATAATATTGTGAAAAAAATAACAATGTATTTTAATTCTACAGACATTATTGTATTTATTTGTTGATAGCTATTTCGGTGTACACCATCGTCAGAACTATGACTAGTTCTGACTAGCTCAACAGATAGCTATCAACAAATATATAAAATTATTTCTTTAGAATTACAATTCATTGCTATTTTTTTCACCGTATTAATTTACAAGTTATTTATATTCAGTGATATTGGCGTTATTTTTCCTTTTTTGACTGTTTGATTCAAAAAGTCAAACATTGACAATCACACGGTCAGTATGAAAATGATTCGATTCAATGAAAAATGGCAAACTAAATATTTTTATAAAATAATTATAATTCAGAAGAAATTAAATTCGAAATGTTTAACTTTATCAGTGGACATTATTTCTTATAAATAATACATATCGATGCAAATTTTAAGTCTCAACTGAAGTAAATTTTATCGTATTTTCAAAGAGTAATACAATATTATAGTTCATAAGTTAATTGAAAATAAAAAAAAATGCTATTTTATATTTCAAATTGTTTGATATTTCGTGTTTGATATGGATGATCTCATTGACATGAGATAAAAATGAAATATCAACTGTGCTTTTTTTTAGAATTTATTGGAAAACTGCGTGCCTAATAATATAATTCTTTTGAATAGGTGTTGAACGGGAGCGGTGACTAAGGAAAACTGTAGGTCTTGTGAATTCGCGAAATATTTACCCCGAGGTGCGGAATAGTGCAAATTAGTCATCCAAAGAATTTCTTATCACCTAATGGTATTTTTATGTTTGACTTTGAGCAATATAAGGAATTTAAGACGGATTCCTTCGCGGTTATTTACTAATTCAAACCAGTGCTTTTCATTTTTGTTTGATTAGGAACTGGTAGATATTTTTCAGTGTAAAACTGGGACTGTCATCATTTTGTAAGTAATAAAGATGCGGTCACGGGACAGAATTTTTGTAAAGATTTATGAAACATAAGCACATTAAATGAAATAAATGTAAGGCTTACGATTTTTTTTGAAATGTTTCGTCTTTAATTTTTAAATCTATTATTATAGAAGATCCTAAAGAATACTTCGCAATAAGTATGAAATCGAGTTGTTTTAATTTACAGGAGCAAAAATGCAACCACAAACTACACAAAAAATAATATTATACAGATAGAGACAGTCACATAAGTTTATTATTTGTTTAAAATAAAAAAGAATAATGTTATTATAGGCTAATATTAAAAACAAATTCTTCTTTCAGAACTCATACAATAATCAGTAATATTCTTCAGATGTAATCATTTTGATTCCACATTTTATAATAATCCACAAGAACTCAAAGAGTAAAGTCAAAACATAAAATTATAAGCCAGTATGTATAAATTTTTTGAGCTTAGCTCGAGAGGATTGGGATTCTGTCCCGTGACCATATATCCATAATTTTCAATAAAGTTAATTAGTAAAGGTAATAAATAAAGATTTAATGAGTTTAGTGAAAGTATGTAAATATTAAGAATTATAAAGATACATAATTAGTGTTTGCATACAATTCCCACTAAATATATTTGTATACTTTGATATACAGTATTATAGCTGGTTTGTTATTACAAAACATATTTGTCCAGTTCTGCTTTTGTCCAGACATATGCATATTTCGTATCAATACTATTTAAATATTTTTTCTTAATTATATTACTGATAGTCGAGAAACTGGTTTCACATAGATAATGTGAAGTAAATGAAGAGAGTTTCCAGTGGGAGTTTCTTAAAAAACTGAAAACTATAATGTAAATTTTGACTCCATAACTTTTAATGGTGGAAAGAGAAAACCCAAATTAAATATTGATCGCGAATCCACGGGCCAGCAAAGAGTTAATTTAGGTATTTTTTTTTTAAATACTGTGAACAATATTTAAAAAAATACATTAAAGTAATTCACGTATCTATCTACTAATTCTTAAATGAATTTATTATTACATTTATAATCGAATGCTATTGGGGATTTGATCCATGTATTAACATCTTTCTTTTAAATAATAATTTATTATTGAAAGTAATTATTTACATACAATAAAATAAGATTCCAACAAATTTACTAACGAGAAAAAAACATATTTACAAGAATAATATTCTGCGTCATAATTTAATTTGGAAGAATGTAAGTAACCCACCAAAAATTGTAGGTCTTTTTCCATATTCTCGTGAATTAATTATTATTAAATTAGAAAGCATTATTTGAATCGATTGACCGTAAGGAACGTTGGTCACATGTAGCGTGATATGTACATATATCGAACAACAACGTACGCAGTATAATATTGGTGTATAGTTCAATGTAAAGTTAGGAGGTGACACCTACATTCTATTAGGCTCACTGGTTGTATTCTCTGTCATCGAATAGGTATTCAATTGAACTTCAATAGCAGAAACTACCGCTTGAACTGAACACCACTAGCAAAAGTGAGGTCAATCAAGAGGTATTCAATTCGTCACGAAGAGATGAAAAGATTTGAAATACATCACACTAATATATCTAAAAGTGATAAATACTGATGTGTTAAAATATTGCAAGCCAGTGACGTCTTTCAAAAAATAGTTAAATAAGTTACAAATAACACGTTAACGATATTTGTTTTCAGGTTTCGTTATCCTGACTGATTTTTATTTTTCGTACGAAAGATTTTTATCTAAATTAACTCTACCATTCCCCAATATTATTATGATGTATTTGGACATAAAAAAATATACCATTCTTATCTTTTGTTTAATGATTTGTCAAAAAATGGTCTCCCCATTTCTATAGTAACTAAAGTTGATTGTAGGATCCACAGTAAATCATAATATTATATATTTGCATTTATTCAATGCTTCAAGAGATTGAAAAAATATTTTTTTTGACATTTATTTGTTATTACACGTGGTTGTATACATTTTCATTTAGCAATTATATTTATTTGTTTAAGTCTCTATACCCCGACACTTAACAACTTTGATGGCTAAAACTTGATATTATATTGTGGAATCATACTAAAACCTTTTAACTCACTTCTGGTGGGAAACTTTACGGAAAAGCTCATTTGTAATGTATAGTTACGGTATGATTAGTTTTTAAAGCATTCGACCATGTATTTCAATAAAACTAACATCTTAACTATAAACTTGATGGCGGTAAACAAACATTTTTAGCAAGTCGACGTCTAATTTTTATTACAAAATTTTAAATACATTATAGTGATGTAAAGCGCCAATGTGCTTGTTTGAAATAAATTTAAAAAAAAATATTTGGTATAAAGTATCAATTCAAGGTGGAAAGACATAAGGTATGACTTATAAAATAAGGGAAGAACTGTTTCATTTATCCCACCATTCAAAAGAATAACTGGTCTCTGATCTGATTCGAGCTCGCTGTAAGTGAAACCGGTGCTGGGCATGCATTCAAAACAAGAAAATAGTGTCAAAGAAGACATTTAAAACAACTTTACGTGCCAATTGCATTTTTGCCATTGGAATCCAAAAAACCATTCATGTATACAAATACTTTAAATAAAGAGCATATTAAACACGGTAAGCTCGTTTAAGGATATTCTGATCAAAATGAGTCTAAATACTTATTTTCTAAAAATAAAGAGCGGTTTCGCTCATCGTGAGCTGTGCTGAACAGTTGGCAATGCTTGCGGTGGGCGAAACCGGTACTGATCATATACAATATGTTGAAGTAGCAGAAATAAAATGTCTCATATTTATCAAGCAGAAAGTTTTTTGAGAGCAGTCTAGATAAGTTTTTTTATTCAAAAATGTCACTAGTTGGTAATATATAATAGTTGATCTCAAATACGATAGCTATTATAAATAATAAAAACAAGTTCTGTAGATAATAAATATCAATTTTAAAAAAAATAATGTTGTTTTTAAGTTTATTAAAAAAAACAAATATACCAATCTGTGTGAAGTGAGTTTTATACTAAAATTAATAAATTGAGTCAGTAATCCATACAATTGGTGAACGAATACAAACCTGATGTACTTAATACGCGACGCGTTTAATATATGCTATATATTATAGAAAAAAACTCACTACGTATTTTAATATAAGCTAGAATTGTCCCACGGTATTTTGACTGCTGTTCGAAGTTAAGAAAACGTCCCGAAACACCTGTAGCCACGGTTGAACTAATAACCATCGGGCCGAGAGTGCCCAACATACCGCCACCGAATGATATTCCGAACCCATAATGACTTCTTTCCGTGTCAAAACATTATTCGTCTTATTGATCAGGAGTTGTATCAGCCCCGTCCCATCCCTACACATTTGCCTCTTTGTTCTTCGACACTTTGGAATCGAGCAAAGGCGCGCCGAATCGACTGATTACTGTTCAATCACCGTATTATTATTCAACATATTTTCACCTGTTGTGATTTCGTCCATCAAAACACAAAAAAAAAATATAATAAAAATAATAAAACAGTTTTAGTACTTATTCCACATTGAATGTATTTACATCAGGACCGGTTTCGCTCATGTGAAATAAGTTCTAAAAATGTTTAATTATTTTTATTATAATGCCATTCTACTAAGTATTGACAGTGACCACCTTAAAAGTGATTGTGTTCAATTATTTTAATGATTCGGTGCAGATAATTTTTTTTCTTTACTTTCCTACTGAAACTGTATAAATATGTCCGCGGTGAGTGTGTAAATAAGTCCGTGAAGCGGGTTCTTAGTGAACTAGCTATTTTTCTTGCTAGGGTGGGTACAGACTAAGTCTTTGATTCTCTTTTCCACATTTAAGCTAGCTAAGTATTGACCTTCTAAGAGATTCTGACAGCTGAAGGGATGGGAAGCTCGTCTATTCAGTTAAGCGCATTTCTATTATAAGAATAGTATACAAATCGAGTTCACGTTAACCTTGCAAGCAATTCTTGGTCAGAATTTTTTTTTTTTAATGATTCCAAGACAATCATTCCCGTAAAGGGTTTTTCTTTCGTGTTTCCACGCACGAAGGTACAGAAAATAAGCTAACTGAATCAATATAATATAACATGTATTGAATAATTAACAGTGTTGAAACACACGCTGAAAAAAATGCTTAATTGGTAAAATGTATTAGTTTTCTTAGGCGGCAATTCAATGCATCATTGACACACCACTGTGTTAAAGGTTGAGTAGTTGAAGTAACCTTGTTTTAATATCAGCATCCTCTACCTATGAAACCAATGGTTCTAAAGAAAAATGTTATAGCTTTACGGTAATTAAAGTTATAAGAGATTGCGAATAGTCTAATATTACGAAGAGTACACTCGATTCTCTTTTTGGTGGTAAATTGTAAATGCAAAAACCGATAAAAAGGGTGAAGCTCAAAATCACACTAATTTACAACATTAAAAAAAAACAATTTTGTTTTGATGTTCAATTTTTCCAAATTACAATTTGAATTTATTAAACTGACTGACTTTTTATAATTCCCAATATGGTGTATTTGGAAATTTTACAATATCGTTACCTTACATTGAAAGGTTCTAACTAAAATTTTGGTTTAAAATTACCTATTGGTCGGAAAAGGTTGTATTCCGCATTTTAGCGTTTTTGTTAAATTCAGAGTCTTTCATTGTTAAATAATGGAGTTCCATAGATCTCTAAACACTTTTTATTATAAATTTATTTGATAAAGTTTATAAATATCATCATTAAATCAACGTTTCCCAATAAGTTTGAATTGTGAAAACCTATGCTTAAAATAATTAATTTGTAAAAATAATTATTGACTTATTCATTGTTGGTAGTGAATTGTAACTTTTGAATAGCATAATATGGTCAGTCCAAAGTACCATCTCCTATATCTCAAAACAGGTTCAAAACAGGTTAGAACCTTTTCAAAGTAATGTATCTATATGACAAAAAATTGCTGAATACCAAGGGGAGAGCAGAATGATGGTAATAACACAAACCGGCCAAACCGATTTAAGTCGCCCGGTTAAATAAAATGAATGAATAAGAATGAAAAAAATCACAGCCATATGTACAAAATGAATGATGAAATTCGAGCTCTTAAACGAGCACAAAGAAAGACTAGGAGCCATTACCCCTTGGCTGTGAAATCAGCAATTTGCAAAACCGTATGGAATATTGTATACAAATTTTAAGGGATGAGCCATCTAAGACATTACTTTTTTAGCATTTATTTTCACTGTCGCATTTGGAGAATAGCTGGTTGAGTATAATGAGGCGGGCGCTGTTGTGCTCATTGTTTTTTTTTATTAGATTAGAGCATCGGCAAACGTATTGTCTTGTGTTGAGGGAGCGGTAGACAAATTACTTGGGGAGGGAATTTCACCACCAACGACCATATATTTATTATGACTTATTTTATACGCCACACAATGAAAGAAAACCCACACTAGTAAGTATCAATCTGTATATTAATTTTTAAATAATAATTTAGCTAACGAGCTGCCACATGAGATTTCTTGAAGATATGCCTGTTTTGAGTTATGAATTATTACCGTCAACGAGTGTTACGGACTTGAGTCCAAGTACAGGTAGCTTTATATTTCAATAATTGAAATATTGATTTATGTTCGAAGAATTGTATTTTACTTGGTTTTTATTTTATACCACATGGTGTCTTCTTCTGTTAAGTGATATTTGTTTTGGTAGGGATTCATGGCATCAGATAATTTATCCAATGTCAAACTTGGATTGGAATACTATAGGGTTATATGATAGATATATCCGAACACAAGCTAATCAAGAAAGCCACGTATTAAACGATGACAAAGCAATCCAAACACTCCGTATTTGCATGCACAAAACGTGATCAATAGGGTGACACAAATATCTATGAATATATTAATTATACCTTAAACAAAGATATTAAAATGATTTCGTTTTTAGATTATAACAATGCACTCTAATCTCTGTATGAATTTTTCTATTAAAAAATCTATTAAAGAAGGTCGATTGATTACATTTGCTTCATCAGTTGGCTTGACATCTGAGAGTTTGACATATTTCTTTGAAAAGGTTCTAACTGCTCGTGACCTTGTTTTGAGATATGAGCGTTTGAAGTTTCGATTGGTCATTCTATATTAATAAAAAAATAAAATTCACTTGTAACAATGAACAAGTAAAAATGTTTTAAATTACATATATTTTCATAACTCAAACCATTCTATTGAGAAATAATGATGACAATCATAGAACTTTCAAATATTTAAGTAAAAAGGGTGTAGAATGAACTCATGAATTCTGCTAACTCCGTTATTCAACCATAGATAAATCTGAAGCTTTTACGATGAAAACGTAATTTCAGGCCAAAATATTAATTAAAACCTTTTCAATGTAAGGTAACGAGTTGCTTATAATATTATAAACTATGACAAGTTCAGTAATGGAACGCGGTTTAAGTATTATTAATCCTCATATCTAGACTTCAAAATAACCCTGTTTATTGAGAGTATTTTAACTTTTATTTTCAAGGAATAATATCATGCAACTACATAAATATTTGCTCAGTTGTTTTATTGCTAAGACTTATTGCTTTTTGATTTTATGATAAAGTTAGTATTAGAATCCTCGTCTGATCATTTGCGGTAGTAATAATTTTCCAAAATCAATTAAAATTTGCATTGGATGGTCTGCCTATCTGTAAAGCTTTCAAATCACAACACTACTAGACACGCGGCGTTCGCGAATGAATGAATTCAAACGACCCAATCTTTGCTGTGAATGTTAGTCGCTCAATCAAATTATTGTCATATAAGAGTTTTCACAAGGTAAATACTTTCCCACTTTTTTTTGTATGAGAATATGAGACGACAACTGTGTAATAATAGCTGGCATGCTGACTAGATACTATTTGTGTATAAACCAGGGCTGTGGAGTCGGAAATTTTGAAAAGATTGAACTTTTTATTTCTACTAATAATATGTAAAATTTGGCTATGGAAAGATTGGTTGGTTTATATTTAATTGAATACACATAAATATGATTGGTTGAAACAAAACGTGACGAAACTAAACCATTTTTAGTCGGAGTCGTGTTTTAGGTAAATGCTGGAGTCGGAGTCGTAATTTTTTTTACCCACTTTACAGCCCTGGTATAAACAAATATATTCCACTAAGTGACCACTGGGTGAAATGAAAATTATATTTGACATTTTTAATAAATCAATCTGAAAGTGAATAGCAGCTCAGAGGAAATAGCTGTCATCAATATTGCGATTTTTACTCGAAGTTAATATGTAACTCAAAGAACTACTGCAACTTGCACGACAGCCTTTGATAAAAGACGGCATCAACTAAAGAATATGTCAAAATATGGTTTGCAGGCGAATTTATTTATTTCTTATCATCACACGCAAGCTCGTTTTCAATAGATTGAAAAGCAACAACTAGAGAATGCTTCACCACTGAAGCCACAGTAGTCGTATGTGAACTACGGTAAATAATAATTTGAAAAATACGGAATTTTCTTTGAGAAACAACGCTTCTAAGCAAACAAAAATGACGTTGTTTGTCAAATAGAAAAAAAGAGAACAATTTTTCAACCGCTATTCATTTTGATTGCAACAAAATTATTTGTAACAATTCCCTATTTTATTTTGGATATTGGCAAATATTTTAAAGCTGTATAACATATGAAATAGTAATAAATAAATGAGTCAAACGCCCTTTCCACTTAGGACGTACCTATTAAGATTTGTAGGTGGGTTTTCAAATATTTATAAAGTTAAAAAAAACATTATAAAACAGTCTTATACTACTGTAAACATCCACCATCTCATTATAATAATACTACTGTATTTTTTAAAGATTGTTTTAAGCAGTATTATGTATACGTCCCATTATGTTATGTAGACATCCCACTATCTATGTTAAATACTGAGAAACCATGATATGCCGTAATTATGATTAGTCTTATTTGCTTGGACTGCGGGTTCTCGATACATTATGTAAAGATTCAATAATGATGGCTAAGGACCAATAAAAATTTCCTATTAAAGTAGGAATCTATCATGAGCTAACCATCAACAATAATTGTTACTATCAATATCACAATTAGCAGACAATCTACATATGTAAATATATATAAACTCGTACTTGCTTGAAACACCACAGGGTAAGCCTACGGGTCCAGTAGCCCAGTTTAACAAATCAAGACTTCTCTGTATTCTGATTTATAATTAAAGTGAATTGTTATAATATTGTACATACAACTTATGTTATAATATAAATCATCTATATATAAATAATATCTATGAACATATAAATAAATCTAAACTATAACATATAAATAAATCATCTATAATTTAATGAAGTGTTTTATTATATCGATAACTTAAATTTTGGGGCTCTTCCAGAATATGGCTATAACAACGTGAAAATATTGACTGACAATATTAACGGTGAATTTTAATTCTTTAAATAAAGCACGAATCCAAAAAATATATAACAACAGTATATTCAATGTACAATTTTGATTATTGCTAAATACCAGGACAATTATTCCGAAAAACAGTATTCAGAGAAATAGCCTTACCGTTACTGACCAACTTTCTGTTTTGATTTCACATTTTTAATATTGTGAAAAATCCATTTTTCACTTGATAGTCACTAATGCATTACTGACATGCAATAGATAAAAACATTTCCCAGATACATATTTTACAATTAGTTTAATTAACTATTCGGATTGAAATCGATAGCTATTCCAAGAAAACATTCGTTTATTTTAATGAAATTTACAAACATATTCAAACAAACACATTATTTCAAGTATGATTATTATGATTTAGTACAACATTAAAACTGAATTTCTTTTGATTTTAACATGATATTAATAACGTCATACATGTATATTAATTATTTACGAAACATTTTTTCATAATATTATCGTAAAACAATCTATTGGCTGAGATATTTAAGGAGGTGACAAAAACGATTTGAACTTAATTGAATTATAATTAGTCGGGATAATTTTATGTTTAATTTAATAGTTTATTATTTTTACGTAGTATTTTTTTTCCCACCAAATAAAATTTTATTTGCATTATAAGTATATTTTTTAATTTATCACTGACAATATTTCACTTAAAGTTAAGACGTAATATAATTTTTATTATTTTGTTTGTTTTATTTCATTTCGAGTAAGTTAATTGATTCTAAAGCACGATTCCATCTAACATGTCTGCAGTGACCCTTTCATTAATACTAACTAAATATTTATGATAAGATTCAAAAGTATACCGTAACATAATAATTTTATGCCCGTTAAAAAATGTTTATGGTTTTACAAATACGTCACCAACAAATATTTTCAAAATTAGTCCACACCTATCAAGCTCAGTTACAAAAAGCATTAATGTAACATGTGATAACGTTTCTGTCTCTTTTTGTTGTATTACGCGTGTGAAAGAATGACGTTGTGTGATACTTTACAAATGGTAAAATGTATTTTGCTTGTAAGTTTTATCGCCTCGGACTAGTCCCAAATGAAACATTTCTCGTATTAAAATTGAGTAATATCTTTTAATTGTCAGTCTGATTCAACTTTAAATTGATGTTATGCGTAAAAATAAAACAATTTGTTAATTAGTTCGTCCAGATCGATGTTGTGGCCAAGTGTTCATGCTATTGTAAAATCATATAATATTCGACTACAGCTGTAATAATATGTATGGTGTTGGAAGGTACTTCCAGTTGTTTTGAATATCGATTCGTTATTTAACTTAACGCTGTATTATTTTATACGCATACAGAGTTAGAAAGTTTCACTCGGTGGTATAAACGCATCATATTGGAAGCTTAAAAAATCTGGGGTTCAAAGGGACTGCTAAAATTTGGCTTTATGACTGCGATGAAAGAATGACTCAATACATTTAAAGGATTAAAAGTAATTGAGTAGTTTGAAAATATCTTTAAAATAACTGTGGGTCAAATAATTTTACTCTTCGCAATATCTATCTAGAGAAATAGGTAGTTGCATGCATTGGTAGAATCTCGCGGTTGCAATCCTTAAGAAATTCAATGTGGAATGACTTATAAATTGAATTACATTCGAATCAATTCAATTTTACTGTGTTAATTATAATTGAGTTTCGCATTGCATAATAATATCGGAGCTTCAGACATTAATTAGGTATACGTATGGCTATAGATTTCCATAGACTTACTTGTAGTAGCTATTTTGAAAACACGTCAATATCAAGAAAATTACCGAAGTATTAATTTTCGATCATCACACACATTTCATGAAAAATGTAAACGATAAAACGGGTTTTCGATATAACCATATTATCTCTAAAACCGTGAAACCAGAACCGTTTCCAGGCGTTATAAGCTTTCAGGAAAGTTGGGCAAAGTTTGACGATGATGTTCACGGATGCTTTTAAAAGCAGCCAAGAATGGCGACAAGGATCACAGGCGTGCAATAGGCATCACGACAAAAAAAGGTCCGAACTATTTGACGGGTAAAAGAAAGCGATAATTTAAGATAGTAGCTGTTCAAATGTTGGAAGTCCCTTCGAAGACGTGCTTCATCGAATCAGTCAAATAGCGAATTTTATATTATGAAATAATACATTTTCAGTGAAATAGTTTTTATTCCTTAATAGTAAATCAATAATATTCGCACAAAGCTATCGATTTCATCAACTGAATGAAGAATCATTCCTACAGTGATTTGGAGTAATGTCTATCCTTTTTATATTGTCTAACGCTGTATGACGTGACATCCTATTGTATTTGTTTCTTAGATGTATTGGTATTGACTGTTGTGAATCGTATTCGATTGTAAAAATGAATAAAAAAAATGAAAAATTAAATTTACTTAAGATAATGAACCAAAGAAGACGTAAGATAATGAACCGAATAAAAAAACAATCGAAACATATTTAAAAAATTATTGAATGGATTAAAAAACCCATTTCAATAATGAAGTGTATTTCATATATTTTTTACACTATTAAAATAGGTAATGATGCAATAATTTGATCTCTTCTTTTAGAGTTCGTATTATTTTAATTTTATAAATTTAGAAAGCTTTAATTTGGTGTTAATTTTCAATTCGTGCCAAATTTTTAGATTTGAAATATGTATCGTTTCACTGGTATTTGTATTCTCATTAGTTAATTTATTTACCTCATAGTTCTAATCATTAAATATTTAAATAATATGCAAAAAATTGTCATTTGAATTATGGATCTTTGTAACGGCTATTCAATTACACAGATGACAAGTATTCTCGGATCGGAATGTTCTAAATTTGAATTTCAGTTCGAATTTTTTGTCTTTCTCTTAATGTGTATATGTACCTATGTATGAACCAAATTTAAAACCATTTTATAAGCGAGTCAACATCTTAAACAAATTTCATCAAATGCGGGTGAATTCATATATCAAAGGACGAAATGCATTGCATAGACTAAGAGATCAGATATTTCAACGTTGATCTGTGTTACAGCTAACAATTGGGTATGTTATTATATGCACCAGCTAGCTCCTATACAAACAACAAATGTCAAACGGCAAATGCCATCGATACCGGTCAATGTTAGTGAAATTAAATATCTAAAATATTGTACATCCAAAAGCACATCAATAAACAAAAACACTTTCTTTCTTTGAGTGGCATTGCAACGCTTGACACCCGTTAAATGTTATCAACCCGAGAAAACAAATTATTTTCCCGTTTTACTGAGTTTAAACAAGCTTTTAATTGTTGAGAAAAAAATATTTGAAATAGCAATGCTTGCGTTTAATATGTAGTGGAGTGAAATCATCATGGAGCATTTAAAATTTAATCAAATAAAAAAAGTTACATTAAAGTGTGACTAGCAGTAGGCTTTCTCTAATACCGAAGGTCAGTATCGCTTAATTGATGGAAGGGAAGTCATGTTAAGATCCATGCCTTTGGATACAAATTTATAAATCAATGAATGCAAGTGTCTTTTCCGGGTGATAGTATATATTCCCCATAGCCAAGTAGAGCGAAAACACAATCAAGAAATACGGGAACATCTTAATTAGCTAATTATTGTTTTGATTGAAATACTGTTGACTTGGTCGGATAAACAATCAACATATCAGGTATAATAAAAATAATTCATTATTTTTAACATGCTCGCTATAAGCGAAACCGGTCCTGATCTAATCTGAAATACGTTTTTTTTTTTATCATAATGCCTTAAAAGTGATATCAAAGTGTGATAGTTATTTCACCATCGCGGCATAGTTAGAAGTTTTTTTTTTATTCTTAGATCCTTTTTTAAATGCTTGATGTTTTTACTTGAGTATTTATGAGTATTATTGGTGAGTCCAATAAATTATTATAGTCATACATGCGCGCATCATTATAACTTTTTCTACCCTCCTCCACCAGTTGCTGTGACTTTAAAAGTACGCTAGTCTCACATACATATAACTCACATTTACATGTATGTGAATATGTTCCTGAATATTTGTATTCCTTTGTGTAGTTAAAGCGATATCATATTATTATAACAGCAGAAAAACAACAGACAGAAAAAGATACAATGCTATGAGTCTCCGTTCAGACGCTTTCATAAAAATAATAAATAAAAAGCTCAAAAGCATGCATTCGAATTTCCAATTTCGTTACCTTACTTTGAAAAGTTTCTAATTTACATTTTTGCATGTTTGGTCGGAAAAGTTTGTATTTACCGCATTCTATCATGTATATGAATTTCAAAATTATCAATGGTTGGATAACGGAGTAAGCAGAATTCCAGAGTTGCACTGCATCAGCACACTTTTTTTTTACTAAATTTATTTGGCAAAGTTCTAAGATTGTCATGATTATTTCCATCATTAGATCTTTAAGATCATTATTTCTCAGCAAGAGCTGTGAAAAAATATGCTTAAAATTAGTAAATTGAAACATTTTTACTTGCTCATTGTTACAAGTGAATTTAAATCAATCGACACGTCAAACGCTCATAAATCAAAACAGTGTCAAGAGCAGTTATAACCATTTCAAAGTAAGGTGTCAATTTGTCTCATAAGGTAGGTGTTTACAAAACCTGTGCGGATATTTTTCTATATAATGCAAGCGTTATCCTAAAATATACACTTTATAGATTGTTCCTGTGCTCAAGTGGTAGGCGTTGTTGGAATATTGTCTACTATTGTGCGTAGTCACGAGTTCGTACCTTAAAACGGATGCCTTCAAAAAAATGATTTTTCTTTTGAATTATGATTTTCATTAGAAGGCATATACGTCTGATATTTTCCGAAAAGGGGGCGTAAAAAGAGCAACCACTTTTTATGTCATTTCCTGACGCCATCTTTTCTCCCTTATCTTCTACGAAAAGAAAGGTTAATTGACAACCATGCTATGCGGTAGCACACCTGTTATATGATATTGTATACTCTTTATTTTCAATAATGTTTATACTGTGTATCATATTATAGTATGGCAAAGTTCTTTACCGTGGATTGAATACAAATAAAATTAAGTATAATTGCTGGAATTATTTCAATATGTTTCTGGGAATAAACGTAAATTTAATTTGTTAAATATAATTAAATATATGAAAAGTATTTTAATTTAACCACAGAGATTACGCTATTTTCTACAAATAATACAACAGATGGTTTACGGCGTATGCCTCCCGTTTGCCTTCTCTACAGCACTGCTTACAAACAGTCCTCGTAAGAGCAAGTTGAGATGATCCACATGCATGCAATCAAGCGCGGGCATGGTTTACATACACATATAATTTGGTTCACTTGGGAAGAGACTTTTCTTGATAACTTTAACATATAGTATGTGGTATGTGGTATGTGTTTATTAAATTACCATTCAATCAGTGATATCGGTAATAATGATATTATCTCTGCAATAATAACTACAGTTCAGTACTCCTTCATCCTAATAAGCATATTCCATGGAACTATTTTTGCAATACCCGTAAAATAAGAGGTGTTTCTATTCCGAGTACTTGGGGATGTTTATAATAAATATCACCTTTCCAGTTGATCTGCGATAAAGACAGAAATAAGAGGCGCTACAATTTTCCAGGAATTTTATTCAACAGAAAATATATAGAAAATAGATTTCTGGACATATATAGAAAACATGTGGGTGGGTTGCGTCAGTGATTGAATATATGTCCCCGAGGGCGGCGTCCGAGGTTTATGGAGTTTTTTTGTCATCAAGAGCACATTTAAAGCAAAGAAAATATAGAATCTTCTACACTTTTATTTAAAGATAAAAATGACGTGAACTATATTGTTAAACAATAAATTAATATGTGCAACATTAACTGTGCAAATCCATTTCGAGCGGTGGTATTCGTAGGTGTTTGAAGTTCATCGGTTTTCATCACTGCTGTGGAGTCGTTCATAAAAATTCCGACTCCTACTGCAGCATTGACCAAAAGCACGACTCCGACACCGACTAAGAAAAGTTTAATTTCGTCACGTTTTTTTCCTACCTTACCTTTTTATGTGTATTCAATTAAATATCAACCAACCAATCCAGCCGATAGCCAAATTTCACATATAAATACATAATATGCAAAAATAAAAAGTTCATGTTTTTCAAAATTTCCTACTCCAAGTACGACTCCAGCCAAAAAACTCCGACTCCACGACTCCGACTCTGACTCCACAACTCTGGTTTTCATTTATTGTGTGCTCTTGGTAGATTAAAGGATGTTGGCGTGTCATACGACCAAGATAGACAAATACTAAGTGAAAACATCTTAGGGGTGCTGCGTGTTTCATATCCCTAGGGAGCTCATTAAGTCAAAGAAAGTCCAGCGTAACTGTTGTACTGTACAGTCCTCGACTTCGATAACAAGCTTTTTAAAAAAGATAACTTGTGCTAGTTTTAAAAGATAGATATAATCAAAATGAATTTAAATGCTTGCACTAAATTTAAATCGTTTGAATTTCGTACGTTTACATGATTTTTGTCGCTAACAATCCTGGATTCACCTGTCGGCAACTTCAGGCATTTCAAGTGCACAGATGTACTTCAACTGACTAAGCTTACACTAAAGACAACATGAAACGAAAAATTATTCATTTATATCAGGGGTGGCTAACCTTTCACCACTGCGCGCGACTCCTTTTGAAATTTGTGGTGGCTCACAAAAAAATTTGAGTTTATTGTCATTGAAATAAAAGAGTATTCAGAGATATGTACATCGGTACGCCAGACAGGCGGGCTAAGCTTGGAATAGCTACGCGATCGACCAGTCCAACGCGATCGACGCTTTGGCCACCCATGATGTATATGGTAAACTCTGCGTATTTATTGCACAAAAAAATATGTATGTATCATGCGTAAATTTTTGTATTTTATCATTCCAGCCATCACTAATATTTTTAACAGTTTTTAAAATTAGATTACGATTTTCCGTCATTTTTCATCAAAAGTTTCAACAGCTTGCCTAAATGTATGTTGTAGATAATAGTTTTTAAATGTATGTTTAACACATAGATCATAGATAGAGGCTGGATAATAAAAGTTGTATTTGGAATGGTTATAGGAATATTTTATTAATATTTTCATTCCGTGGCTTGCAGTAAATGTACGGTTATCAACTCAGTTAAATTATATTTATCGCGTCGAGGACTTGTACTGAGAATTGTAAACTGATATGGGTTTTTTTAACAAGAATTTAAGCCGCTCCTTCCCCACGCGTTTATTTCGAATAAATATACAGCTGGGATAAAAAGAAGTGGTCTTGCAAAAGCTTTGAGCTGGGTTATTCGTGTATTCACTTGTCTAATTTTTTACAAATTATGTTATCTTTTTTCGCGAAACATGAAACTTTTCCAGATTTAATATTTCGAAGATAAAAAGCATCTACCGTTTAATATACATATCGCACTCTTCTGATAATGTAATGTAATCAGTAAATTAATTAATTACATGTCATAACTAAGAATTCAAGATGTTGTCACTGTAATGTTCACTGTAAATATTTGATGAAGTGGCATTATAATAAAAATAATAACACATTTTTAGTACTTATTCCACATAAAATTCATTGGATCAGGACCGGTTTCGCTGAAGGCGAGCATTATTAACTGAAATTAAATGTTCAGTTAATAATGCTAACCATGAGAGAAACCGGTTCCGATCCAATAATTTTTTTGTGGAATAAGTACTAAAGATGTTTTATTATTTTTATTATAATGAAATTCAGTCAAAAAAGCTATCCGATTATTTTCCGAACAAAGCCGGTCGTATTCCATACATGACCATCTATGTAAAAAAGGAATGAAATTATAATAAATATTAGTTACATGAAGCAGTAATAGCTCCGAGAATTTTTCCAGGCAAATAAATCATAGCTCGACAGGGTTACACAAACTGCAATCATTAGTAATAAAAAAGCTTTTAGTTCTAATTAATAGTAAAAGCTTTCGGTGTTATCATTTTTCAGTTGAAATATAATAATGAAATTGATGTTGTCATGCTGAATTATTTATCCGAATCATGAGTCTCATTTGTTACTTTAAAAAATTGTCGTAGAAAAACCTTTCAGATAATAAATAGCGTCTACGCCGTAGACTCTACGGTGTATATCTAGCTGTAGCTTTTAACGTCCTCCTTAAGTTTACAGTTATTCATCTGTTTATCTCTTTATTATGATTACATTTTGTTTTAATAGTTGTAATATTATTGTTGATTATCAATGCTTAATTGAACATTTGATTCTTTCTAAGTCAGCTATTATATCTATCTACTTTGATGTAGTAAAGACGATTTTAGTTCATTTTTTTTTTCAATCGTGCTCAATCCTAGCATATTTTATAGTGTCGAATATCATTGTTAATAAAAGATGTAATAAATGACTGTTAGAAAATATCTATTTTAATTGTCAGCATTTTTATGGTCGAATGGGTGGTAAAGAATAATGACAAATCCATTAATCGATTGAAAGTGTTCATACTGAGATTCATATGTGTGTACATCGTAATCGAAGAAGAAGAATTTTACGACACAACTTCAGACACGGCGATATAGATATGTCACATTAAATTAGTAAATTTAGAAACTTTTGAGGTGCTCGCTGTCACTCATTATATGTATAATATAAACAAAACCTTAACTAACCCACAAATAATTAATTATTACCCAGTAACGGTTTCACTCATCGCGAGCGATTTCAAATGAGTTTCATCAGTTCAGTTTCTGTTTTTCTTATAAATTTGTTATTTCCCGAGATTATGTCATTAGTTGATGGTAAAATAAGCGTATCTCGATTTTTGCCGGCTTTGAGTCATGAATGCCACCAAATACAAAATAAAATGTTACGATATATGCCAAAGAGACATATCAATAGGATAAATGGATGCAATGATAGCTTAACACTTTTATTGGTCCACACAACCTTAAAACAATACGAATATATGACTATTTTATATTTATCAAATAAATCAGAAAGCTAAAGCATAGCCTTGAAGATAATCAAAATACAATTTGTATCTGCAAAAAATAGGTTGAATTTGATGTTGGTTCATCTTTTAGCTTTATTCCTTTTGCTGAAAAACGTGGCACATTGAATAACATCTGTTATCTATCTATCATTATTCCTTATTTTTTATTAGAGTTAAAACATGTCCAACAAAAATGCGACTTTCTTCCGTGCACTTTACAATATAAGGAAATATTTTATTTATAAACGTTTTTCAAATTGTGTTTCAATCTGAGCGAGCCGAGTGCTGTTTTCTTCTATTAGAGTTAAAAGCTTTCGTTATTTTTCTTTCGTTTCAATATAATTGAAAGATCAAATTGAATTATTAGCTATAAATATTTCCTATTGAGAATAAGTAGTCATACCGTACTGTATATGTGATTTTATGCAGCAGGACTTCGCTTATGGGGCTTAGGGAATGTTCGATTATGAAATGCCTAAGTTTGAAACAATTTGCGGTGTTTGCGTCGCGTCTCATATCGAACCATTGTTAATGCCAAATTCATCGATATTTTCAACAACCGAGTGTCTGAGTACTCATAATGCCACAAGCTGGTAGTGAAGGTTTCATTGTTAAACGTACTGTAATTAAGAGTTTACACAACGCACGTTAAAAAAAAAAATTGTTGATCTAAATTATAGTTTCAATTCATATTTTTAGAATCAAATATGTTTACGAATAGTTTAAAAAAGTTGGTATGGTAAACAGAAAAAAAAATAGACACAATTTAAAGCGGTCATTAAAAAAAATATATAAACATAAATATTGACACGGAAAGAAAAATAACAATGTATTTTAGTTCTACATAAATTATTTTATATATTTGTTGATAGCTATTTCGGCTTACGCCTTCGTCCGACTCTCAGTCACACTCTGACGAAGGCGTAAGCCGAAATAGCTATCAACAAATATATAAAGTAGTTTATGTAGAACTAAAATACTTTGATATTTTTCTTTCCGTATTATAATGGAGTTCTACCAAGTAAATGCCTACTCAATCAATAAATATTGACAATTGAAAGTACATATAAATGTATTAATTTTCATTGTGTTTTTGTTAAAGAAAATGCTGTTATAATTTAGGTTTTATTTACGGTTGATAAACAACTGTCATGTTTTGTTTTTTCTTGAAAAAGTTATTCCTAAATCATTAATAATGTGTTCTCAAAATCAAACCCTGAAGATAGAGAAACACAAGTTTAATTTAAAGCTTCGTGGTCAAGTGTCAACGGGATTTCTTAAATTGATGTTGAATCGATTGATTGATTTCTGGTCGATGACATAGATCATTGTGATATTTAAATTATTTCCCTGCGAGTGTAGCAATAACGATTATCCTAGTCCAATCCTTCTTCGAAACACAACATTTGAGCAACAGTGTAACAAAGATTTCTCCTCGTAAGATATCTGTTATTTTGCTTCCCATGATGCCATTCAAGGGTAAATATAAAATTTTAAACTAAAATTACTAAAACCACAAAGTTTCTCAAACAATATTTTTCTATACAGACTGGCCTCAAATATCAATGAAATATCGTATAAATTGATTATTTCAGTAAAAACGTACTGGGTTCAATATAATTCTACCTCGGTGTCTAGTTCCCTAGACACTCCCTTACCTGACTGGCAGTCCAGGAGTTACAGTACAAATGATGTAGTCGTTCTCAAAAAGATATAATTTTTTTATTCGATAAAAAAAAATCAGGTGATTTATTACCCATATATCAGGTCATGTAGGTCGCATGATTTTCAATACCGGGATGGACTTTTTGACACATTTTTTTTTATATTCAGAACATAAAATAAAATATAAATGGATACTTCAGTAAAGCTTAGAAAAGATTACAAAACAATATAGCACTCTAAGCCCACCTCACCTTTAATACTATTGGATTGTGTCAAAAAGTACAATGCCCATTTTACATACCAAATTATAATTGTATAAATATCACTGTTTTGTTGAATCGTTGACAATTCTCGCCATGAGCGAAACCGGTCATGATCTTATCAATTTTATGTGGAAAAAGTACTAAAAATGTTTTAATATTTTTAGTAGTATTTAAAATTCAAAATTTGATTTCATTTTATTAAGATTTTGACTAAAGGTTTTTGATGGAATTTCAGCATCTAATTTTAATCGTATGAATTTTGAATTTTGACAGTTGTAAGTTTATGTTCGTTCGTGTACTTGTGATGACTGAAGATACCGAAAGGTTAAGCCCTGGTCGTTAGTAGCTAAGCTCATGGAAAAGTACAAAATTCAAACGATTCACATTTGAAATTCCACCAAGACAATTCAGCCGAAATTCTTTATTAAAAATAAATGAAATAAAAAGCCATGCTTATTTCTGTATTAGTGGTCCGCGATTTTTTTCCCTTTTTTACCGGTCGGCAAGAGTAAAAAGGTTGGGGAACAGTGTTCTATAGTATATTAGAAAAAATAAAATGTTAGCACCAAGCAACAGTAGTCCAATGTGATATTGTTTTTAAAAGTAAACTCATCTAATGAAATATTTTTTTGTTATAAAGACAGTAAATTGGAAGGCAAACTTTACTCGGTAGTGCTCTATCTGCTAAAGTACTAATGTTACGGACGCAAAACCGGAAGTTTGCGGGCAGCAAACAGGGAATTGCTAATTAATACAGTTTGCGTGGGTCGAATGAAATGACGGTTTTAAAATAACACTTAAAGCCTAGCAAAAACCATAATGGCCGGCTACTTTTCGAGGAAAGTCTGGCACTGTTTTTCCTTTGCCAACATTAACTGGTTTAATCACTGGTATTGAAAAACCTTTTAACATATTTTGTGTATGATTTTTGCTGCCACACCAAGAATTCACTCTTAGCTAGATTACTGCAGGATAAAAAATATGCAAGCACTATATATCTTCTTTTTCTCACAGATAAGCAAACTTCTCGGTTACTAACTATATTCGAAATTATCAATAAATTGATTTGCAAGAAAACAACGTGGGCGAAATTTTCTACAGATTTAAAATAAAACAATTCAAGTTCATGGGTAATGAATAATAAATATATCATTAGCAATGTCTCCTCTAAGCTGCCGCGCTACTGTTTGCAAACTCCCGCGCACTTGTCCCAGGATAGCGCGTACTTGATGAATTTAACGACCTGATTCGTAAATATTGTTTAAAATATTTAAAAGATTCATAAAATAGAAAAGTATAAATCAATTAAAGATGTTAATATGTTAAACCTTCCCCGCTCCAATGCGGAGCATATGGGTTCCTGATGAAAAAAATCGAAAAAGATCTCGAATCTCGATTGAAATTATGTCACGCATTTGATGGACTGGTCTGCTTAAACTTTGAATTTTTTGTGTAGCCGAACTCTCGGCTTGAAGAGAACATTGAAAAAAACTCAAAACGTATATATACAAAAAATATGGCGAAACTACCCATGAGCGACTTTATACGGTAGTGTATAAGGCCTACCTAATGCTCCTGAAGTGAAAAGAACTCGAATTTCATTAATCAAAGTTGCAGCGCATATTTTCTATGCTCTTTCGAACGAATAAAAAAATGTTGATTATAAGCCTGTCCGTTTTCTTTTTTGAAAAGTTAAGCGAAAAGCTTCTCCTAGCAACATTTTGATGTATTTTGTGCAATCACATTGAAAATTCACCCTCGATCCAGTTGCTAGGCGTTTTGATTTTTAATAAACGCATTCTCGCGATTTCATGGTATGGATAGCGGACCGTGTGCACCCGGGAGGACCGTAGCCATTTTGAATTTTACCCCCTCATTTGATTAGTCACGTGTGACGTCACATATTTTTTTTATAATACCAGGCTTTTGCTTTCCATGTCACTATTTGTTATTCGACCGAGTCACAGGTTTTCATTTTGAGCACTATATTATACCGATACCTTATTTTAAATGGCAACAAAATAAATGGTCAGAATTCAAATGATGTTTCGGTCAGAATAAAAATGATTACCTTGGTCAGAATACAATTCAATATAAGGTCAGAAAAGAAATAGTAACGGTCTGAATAAAATTAATGATTGTCAGAATAAAATTATGAAACGGTCGGAATAAAATTATTTAGCGGTCTGAATAAAATTATAAAATGATCAGAATTTCTAACAATTTTGGCCTGAAATGGTAAACAAAACGTCAGAATAAAATTCGGTAAAGGTTTGGGTTCATATATTTTTTTATATGTTCTTTAGGTCAATCATAGTCTCGTAGTGAAAGCTGCTTGGAGCTCCAGGGCCGTATTTACCCATAATATTTTTTCAAAGATTGACATGACAGGTCCAATTTTACTAGAGATTTCTGATATTCTCTTAGTGACATCTGTTGCATTTTCTTGAAAGCTATGGTACTTTTGGATAGCTAAGCAATACTTCTGTTATGTACACATCTTTGATGCCTGTCAAGTGGAAGCAGTTTTCAAAGAGGCTGATTCAGAGCATGACAAGAGGAATGTGAATATGATCTCTGGGAACTACTATTTAACACTGAATTAAGGTGGCTAAGCCGTACTCAGCTTAAAATATATTCTTGGATCTTTTGCCAGAAATCAAAGAATTTATGACAACTGTTAATCAATCATATCATCAATTGGAAAATATTAAGTGGGTGCGTCATCTTGCTTTTCTCTCTGACATAACTTGCATTCCCAGAATCACAATTGAGGAGAGGATTGAGTTTTGTCCTCTCCTAAAACATTCTCGAATGCATTTCTTATTGCATTTGATGCATCTGAAATCAAGTATTTTAAACTGATCTCTTCGTTATTTCTTTCAATCTCATTAATAGAGATTGGAAGACAAACTCATAATTGCGTGTGTTCTCACCAGAGCACACAGCCATTCCCCTTGGATATAACTGTCTATCCATATCCGTGGTTCCAAGAACAATGACGGGCATCCTTTCCCATACTAATTTATATGTTACGCAATATGAACATTATTTCTGATTTTTGCATTTTTGAGAAGCCGATTTGTTGAAATTAAAATTCTGATTTCTCGGTGACTTTCATCATCAAAATTCTCCTCATTTTGATATTTAATTTCATATGAAGCAACATATGAATCGTCTCCATCGTCTTCAGATGTTTTCGAAGGCCCGTTGGCAAGTATGTTATCTAAGGTCGGCAAGTGTCGAAGGTTGAGAAAATATCTATGTTGAGAATTGTCAAATTATCGTAAATACTAGTGATTTATTCAATGGCCGCGGCGCTAGTAGTATCTCTCGCCCATTGGATCATTTGTCGTATGACATCACTTTGCACCAATAGAAACGCTATACGATATCCAAAAGAAATTCTGACAGATGTCAAAATAAATATGTCCAAATAATATTAAATATTACCAATTTCATTTAAATTCTATCCAATGCTATTTAAATTCTGATCAATTTGTTTAAATTCTGACCATTCATAATTTATTCTGCCATCTGTATTCTAGCCAACAAATTATGACCATTCATTATAAATTCAGACCACTGAAAGTAAAATTCTGACCATATTAATATAAATTCAGACCAGAACTGTATTACTATTCTGACCGTTTAAATACGAGCCATTTTAAATTACACGATTCCGGGAATATATAACGAGCTCCACTTTAACGTGTTACAAAAAAGAGAAATATTTTAAGCCTTTTTTAACTTTTTAAATCATGATATGCGAACAAAAATACATCATAGCAAAACAATTCACACTAAACCATTTTATAAGATATGCACCAATCCTGCTACGTGTTTTCATGCTATAATATCATTTAAAATAATACTAAAATAAAAAACAAAAGGTTTCTTATCGTTTTCAACTAAAAAGGTCCTTGGAATTTGAAAGAGATAAAACAGTAGAAAATACGCGCAGTCGAGAATTCTCGTCACATGAGCAAAACTAAAATGTCATAAATCCTTCCATGTGCTAGCTTAGCATTTGGATAAATACACTAGCGTAATATTAATATTAAAACTATTTCACTTTACTTTATTGTAGACAGTTTATTTTCATGTACATACTAACTATTAAAAAATATTCAACCAATATTACTAATACGACTATTTTTCGATTACTTTAAAACGTAATAATTTAAAAATGTTTAAATGTATCAACTGTCACCCCTTGTTAGGAAGGCATTATTTTTAATACACAAAACACATTTAATAGTACTACTTCCATATACTTATTCTCCGATCGGGATCGAATTCACTCATCGCAAGCATTATCAAGTGATGAAAAAAAAAGGATTTTTATTTCAAAAAGAGAAACATATGACAAGGTATAGTAAAAAAAAATTGAATTAAGAAATGCAACAAAAATTAAAAGATAATCTTACATAAGTCGAATTACATTTTCAATAAAAAAAATGTTTTTGATTGAATTAGTAGTTACTTTGTAGAACTCCATTATAATACGGTGAAAAAATAGCAATGTATTTTAGTTCTACATAAATTATACGATCATATGATTTCAGTAGAACTAAAATACATTGTTATTTTTTCACCGTGTAATAAAAATGTTGATGATTGCTTACAAATAAAATGACACCGAACAAGAATAAGTGCACACCAATAAGTGAATAAGTTCAAAACATAGTTCTGACGAGGGCGTAAGTCGAAATAGCTATCAACAAATATATAAAATAATTTATGTAGAATTAAAATACATTGTTATTTTTCTTACCGTATTATAATGGAGTTCTACCAAGTATATGCCTAATCAATCAAGTAATTTAAGAAGATACACTTTTTGGTTGGTTTATATAGTTTGAACGCTCACCTGGCCCAAACGTTCTGGCTGATGGCGGAACTCCACCGAACTTCCGGAACTTCTTCTTGGTTTGTTGATGTCAACCCTCAGTATGCCACCAGGCTTTGCTTCTCCGTACTTAATAAACGAAAATAAAATATGTTAACATAAATGTCGTTCATGCGAGAGATGGCAATCATATGGTGAATTAAAATACAGATGACAGACTTTACATTATCAAGATAATTTACATGTATTTTTTTGCTGAGTTCGATGATTAATTATGTCTACTAATGTACTATATTATTTTGAATTTTTTTTTCGAGGGCTCTCTATAAATTAAATGTCAATTCAATAGACTGATTTTTAATAAAAATATTAAAAAAATTTTAGTACTTTTTTCACAAAATAATGCCAATCCACCAAGTATTGACAGTGAACACCTTAAAAGAGACTGATTTTTATATCTTACCAATCGAAAATTACAGCTCTTCAATTAGGATAAAAAAAACTGACATTGACCGTTAGGAAGTTGTTAACAATTATGCTCAGCCAATTATTAACAGAAAAATTCTTGAATATTGAAAAATAATTTTCATTTATTGCTTTATACTCACTCTAAATCAATATTTTTTAAAAGCATTCACATTTTCACCTTTCACAAAAGAGAGACGTATCGTGAATGGCCAGTTATTTGTTATCAGTCCTTTTGAAATAACGTCAATGAAACCAGCCTCACCAATTATAGGGTAATTTGAAAATATTGTTGCTTATTGGGGAAAAATACAATACATGGCATTACGTTTGATGCCAAATCCAAAGAGAGGAGTAAAAAGCTCATTACACTTTTAACAAATTAGATTGACATGTTGTTTCTATACCAATGATTTTTAAAAACTCTAATAATAGAAAATTGGGTTAATTATGGATATATGGTCACAGGACAGAATTTTTGTTAAGATTTATAAATAATAAGCACATTAAATGAAATGAATGTAAGGCTTACGATTTTTTTTGAAATGTTTCGTCTTTAATTTTTAAATTTATTATAATAGAAGATCCTAAAAAATACTTCATAATAAGTATGAAATCGAGTTGTTTTAATTTACAGGAGAAAAAATGCAACCACAAACTACACAAATAATAATATTATACAGATAGAGACAGTCACATAAGTTTATTATTTGTTTAAAATAAAAAGAATAATTTTATTATAGGCTAATATTAAAAAACAAATTCTTCTTTCAAAACTCATACAATAATCAGTAATATTCTTTACTGATTATTAATATTCATCGTGTCAATTACCATGTGGAGCATATGGACTTCTAATCAAATCAGAAGTTTATGAAATGCTGAAAGCTGCTCAATTTTTATGATAGAAAAGAACTATAAATTATTTTATTTGTCTCATTTTGTGGGAGAGACAATTATTTTTTTTCGAACAAAGTACGCTTTGTACGGATTCCATATAATCGACACCGGCTTTACTCATCGTGCGTCAGTCAGTTATAATTTAATTAAAAAGTACATTTATTTTTTAAATATAGCACTACACTACCAAGAAAGAGTTTACACCCTAAAACTGATAATATTTATTCATGTTTTCGACCAAAACGAACGGAAAATCTATTTATGAAGCAATCGGTAGTGGAATTCCAATCTTATTTACATTTACAAATATGATGTGAACATTTTAAGTTCTTACAGAATTCTAATAATATATATTTACAGTATTGTATAGAGTTATAAACGTTGTGTTTTACGTTGAGAATTTATCGTTCAATACATAAACCAGGGATAAAAATATTATTATATCTAAAATTCATTATTAGCCATTTAAATGGACACGGTGTACTAAAGAGAACAAAAAAATTTCAACTACTAATCTTCGAACCTAGTAAAGTGGGATTATTTAAGTTATTTTTCCTTTCATTAGTAATAATATTACTAAACTGATTTTACATTTTAAAGTTAACATGCATGAAGGTATTGTATAGGTATATTAAAATATTTTTGTCATATAAAATCGGCAACTCTGTAACTGTGAAATATAAAATTATTTTCAAATAAATCATTTGTCGAATATTAAGTCATGTGTTCAAACGTAATTACTTTGAACGATTCGAATTTTGGTAAAAAATTAATTTTATAGTTAAAATCTGAGCTACGCTACAAACTATTATCTGAAAAAAGCCATACAATAAAATGTGTTGAAATTTTGATACAGCTGAATCTTCAATCAGTTTTAATTTAATATATCATACATTTTGATGGTTGATTGTTATTAGACAAAATTATTAATAGTTATAAAAGATGCATGACAAGTTTTTAAATTGTTTCGTTTCTTTGTCAGTGTATAACATTTTACTCGGTTATATATAGTGAAATAAATTCGTTAAAAATAATTCACTGCGAGTATAATACATCCAAAATTTATAGTTGAATAACAGAAAAGTTGATGCTTAAATAAAGACGCGTCTTTTTTATAAAACCCATTGTTGATTTTTTGCATGAGCAGTTGAAAGTTTTTATCAGCTAAGAGAAAAGGGTCATGCTGTTTCAATACAAAGTGTGTGACTAAATTTCAAACATTTTATACATCATTCGAAAACGACCCATGAAAATACACCCATATCAAAGATCGCAGATATAAATTGAAAAAACGTGTTTAATACGTAATTATTCGATTAAAATATTTCATATGAGGATTTAAAAATAAACACAATATATAATTTATGCAAAGAGTATACAATCAGTATAATAAAGAAGTAAAATAAAATAAAGTTCATTGTTAAGACGAAGACATTTCCGACTAAACCAAATATGTTAGAACTCTTAACATTGTCTTAATTTATATTTATTAATTAAGACAGTAAGTTTAACCGTACTAGCTTAGTTAATAACTTTAACGAATTCACAGTCAATACTTACCAGGTGGAAAGGTATATCATTAAAAGTTCAGTTTAAAATGCTTGCGATGTCCGAAACTGGTCTTCATCTAAATAAATTTATTGTAGAATAAGAACAAAAAAATGTTTTATTATTTTATATTTTTCATTGTGTTTCACCGAAAAACTGCTGCTGTTAATGTGCTGTCATGAAGATGTTTACTTCTGTTTTATTTATATACTATGATGAATATATTATTAGACTCACCATTCGTCCACTACCCGTTGGATAGTCCATCGCTGCCTTCCGATGCTTAAGATTCTAATTTTAAATATTGCTGAGGAACGAGTACGGAAAATAGGTTGCGATGAGCCACTAAATTGTCGAGTAATTTATCGACGGTTTACATTGTATGGTATTTTTAAGATTCGTCGATTGTTTGCAACAAAGACGAGGCAATCGCACCGCTACGCGCGACTGACTTTGTTCAACTAGAAGCTAATGATCGTCATGTCACAACGTAAAATATGCGAGCACTTTAATAAGCGACCCTTTCAGTGAAAATAAACGGCCAACTCTAACTTCGAGTGACAACAGGTTTCCCCGAAGGCGAGGTTAGAACCGGTAATAACGCTCAGGTGTGTTGTAACTACCCCACCGGATGGACACAAAGCTCAGTCTGTTGATATAATCAGAAAATAAATTAATTACTGTAGCAATAAGAAGATTTTTTCGGCTTACTAATGTTCTAACTGCTCTTTACACTGTTATGAGATATCAGCGTTTGAAGTTTCGATTGATTAAAATTCACCTGTGACAATAAACAAGTAAAAATGCTTCAAATTACTTATTTTAAGCATATTTGTTCACAACAAGCATATAACTCTTACTGAGAAATAATGATCTTAAAGATCTAATTATGGAAATAATGATAACAATCTTACAACTTTGTCAAGTAAGTTTAGTAAAATAAGTGTGCAGATGTAGTGCGACTCAGGAACTCAACCATAAAATTCATATTTATGATAGAATGCGGTAAATACAAACTTTTCCGACCAACCGGTCATTTTAGGGAAAAATGTCAATTAAAACCTTTAAAAGTAAGGTTACGAAGTGTCCCGTCTCAACGCAGACCATATGCATTCATATTAAAACTCCAGAACAGTTGCTCTAATGAAACTGATTGTTATAAAATCGCCTAACCTCTCTTTTTGGGTATTGTACAGCTTGAATAATTGGGCTAGGAAATAGTTAAGAAGTGAGCTCATGGGTCGTCAACCTTTTTTACCTACCGCCCACTTTTCCTGATTTTTCATGGTAAAATTTCCTTACCACCTACTAAAATCGCCATATTTAAATCCGGTTTCTGGGTGAAATTTTTTCTGAAAGTAGAGTGATTGAACTTATTAATAACAGTTCTCGTAAAAAAACTTCTATTGAGATACTCGACTAAAACTGGAATATTTAGCGAATGGATTATTTATTGATTCATTCGAGTCCGAATGCATAGATTTATGTGATACGCTCATTCCCTTATAGTCCATGTGCTAAGTAAAGCTAACTGCTAGTCCTCTTCAAGCCTCATACTTATATTTTTACCTTTTCTGAGAAGGCTTAGTGGTCGAGATACTTAATAACAATCAGTTCTCGTAAGACAACTTCTGTTAAGATAATCAAATAAGAGCCCACTGGGAGTGGACACGGTTCAAATGTATTTTTTTATGTATATCTCGTTTTTTAAAAATCTAGTTAACTTTAATATAAAAGTTAAAAAAAAATGTTTTTTCTACCAATTGTGTTTGGCCCCATATTTCAATTTACTGTCGTAGTGAATTATTTTGACAACCCTAGACTGCTAAAATAAGTTTATCTTGAAAGCTTACGAACCTGAAAGTTGTCAAAATATTTAGTAATAATCAAAAATTAATGAAAACTTTAACGTTAAAACTCCGATTTGGATATTAAACAATTTAATTATAATATAAAATTTAAAATAACTTTGATTATTCCACGTGGAATAATCAAAGTTATTTTAAATTTTATATTAAAATGAACTTCCACAAATTTAATTATAGTTTTAAATAAAAAAAAACGGTTTCAGTTATCGCGAGCACTACCAACTGTTGATAATACTTACGCTGAGCGAAACGGGTCCTCATCTTCCTAATATTGTATGTGTAAATAGTACAAGAAATGTGTTTTTTTTAAATAATACCTCTCCAACAAGAGGTGACAGTTAACACCTATTAATTGATGTGTATTAGGTTGATATATATGATTTAAAAAAAAAGAAAAAACATCATAAAATGTTCCCGTAAAATTTAGAAACAAGTTTATACATATATGGTATAACTAGTTACCAACGGATAATCAATTTATTGACCTATTTTTGTTTTATTATAAATGTAGATAATCTCATGCGTAAATCGGATTCATGTGTAGTTTACTATTCTAATTTTTAAATAATCGTATTAAAACTATGAACTTGTCACAGGTTCAGCAGGATTAAAAACGCTCAAATGTGTTTTTACTCATAAAAAACTTAATTAAAATGTACATAAATTAGGCGATGCACGATTTTTTACGAAACTCTATGTGTTTTCATTTTGGGCCATCAGGGGGTTTGTTTATATCTTAATATAATTATAACTCATAAAATTTAAAAATACCCTTCTAATTTCACACGTAAATTACTTTAGCTTATTCAAATACACGCCTGCTGAAAATATAATATGCAATTTTTCAATGCAATCAAATGAAAATATTCAAATATAAATTAATTTTTTCGTTGCAGCGGGATTTTGATTGGATCATTTGTATGTGTATATAACAGAACTATTGAAAACGGAATGAAATAACAAACTCTGTTATCTTCATAAAAATCAGATAAACATACATATTCTAAAGAATGAAATAAATTTTTGTTTTTCAATTCATACATTGTTAAAAATATTCGCATTTTTTATAGTTTAATTGTTTATTCGATACTAATTTTCGATAATAAATTGAATGTTATTCGTGAATGGAAGACTTTCGTTTGATAAGATTATTCCACGATTTCATTACTAAAGCAACCGTGCGATAGTTAGTGTGATAATGCTTCCGAAAGAGGCGAAATACGTGTCACCAATAGTTACACAATACGTGTAATAATCTACGTTATTTTGAATTTTATATAAAAAAAATGAAATTTGGTTCTTGTATAGTTTTTTTTTATTTTCATGTGATTTGACTGACGTGTATAAAAGAACCTTAAGGCATACTAGAAGAAAACACTCACTGACTGAATACTAAACAAGTAGCATATAAAAACTTTTGACTTTAACAATGCTCGTGGGTCATTTTTAATTAGAAACACTTAATCCCGCGAGAGGTATTAAACCAAAAAAATATGTGTAACTATACTGACACATAATTCTTTTGTGTATAAAACATTGGTCTGAAGGTGAAAGGAACATTGTGGCTTCATAAAATGAATACACATTCATAGAAAATAGCGCTACTATCAATACTTAATATGTCAATATTATTAATTTTAAACGAATTTACATGAATTTTTGTAATCAATTAATGCGCATTGAAAACGTCGACTATAAAATAGTATAAAACTTGATTTGTATTTCTGTAAATATGTCTTAAAAATTGAACGAAATTGGCTTTATAGTAAATCAGTACGGTTTCAATCCCCGAAACAGCTTCTGGGTAGACTTTGTAGATGACTCCAAAAATTTCATTTTATAAATGGCTTAACATCTTCATTCTGACAATATTGAGACTTTTTAAGACTCCGCCGTAAATATGCAGTCCTGGAAATGTTCAATTTTTGCGAGAATAGAAACAGGTAGTAAAAAAAACACAGTATCTTTTTATTTATATATATAATAGTACTCATAAGCTTATCACAGAAAAAATCGTAGGCACCCTGTATGCCTTCCCTATAGGAATTTCAGCAATCTACTGAGCTGAGCCTGTAACTCTCCACGGATTGTGACTGAATATTTATGTAGCGTATGTCTATTGACGCATTGCAAAATACTATCGACACATGCAAATATTATCAGGAAACGTAACAAAACGTTACTTTCGTAGCTGAGATAATTCTTAGAATAGAAATAGCAGTCAACGAAATTGACAATGCCAAATGCGTCGTATAAAAATCTATATGATTTAATTGAATAAATAGATAAAATAAATTAACTAAACAGTGTAAATTTCACTTACCTTTCGAACTTTCTCGAACGTTATAAAAACAGTCTATTTGTTTATTTAATTAGACTCTTGGCTTACCTAAAAACTACGGACGATGATGATGATTTTTAATTTCATATATTACCACGCTACGCAAATTACAATTAATACATTAAATTAGCGTAGCACGTGAGTTATGATGTTGTTTTTTTAGCGTGGAATAGCTGGTGTCGTACGTATGTGAAAAGTCCACATTCATTCAAGGAAGAACTAACGTGACGCGACCACTTTTCCCGCCTCTGGCAATATTAAAATATTGCAAAGTGTGCATCTCGCGTGCTTCTACGTTTATTTCATCACGTATGTAAGTGATCATGAACTATTTTACAATATTTATTATTTATCAAAAACATTCATACCTTTGCTTACAAAATTATAAGTCAATTGGTGCATGAATGAAAACGGTTAGCAATACTAGTAAGTTAGAGCCATAATAATTCTTGTATCCATCGTTGACGAGTGTGGCGCTAATTAATCGCAAAAAAATATTCATGTTTTTTAAAAAGTAATTTGACGTAGTTCATCGTAGCTTACCGAATATAATAAAAAAATCACAAATTCCGTTTGACTATTTGAACCGGTGAATTCAGGTTAATGCTGTGTATTGATTAATATCTGTTAGTACAAAATATTTATTCCAGAGTTTTTAAGTTGTTATCACAGTCGAAAAGATTTATGTTGGATTTGGAGAAAATCTAAGGACCTCACTTTTTAAAAAATATTCAATAATGTGTATTGCATAAATAAATAAAAAAATGAATAGTCAATGTGTGAAGTCAGTGAGTGGTAGTAAGTCGATGTTTCGGTTTATTTTGTGAGGCAGGTTGTGTGAGGAGGGTTTTGGGAGTTTATGTACATTTGTTCTTCTATAAATATCGAACGAAAATAATGTTAAAATACGTGGGAAGTTTTTTTTGTAACGGTTCCACAGCCCTGCTTCAATCTTCTAGTAAGTAATCAAGAGTAAAATAAAATTTGATGATATTCAACGTTTCAAAAAATGTAGACATGTATATTTAAAATGTCGTTAATGTTCTTTTTTTAAATATCTGTGGCTATTTGCAATCAGCTGTAATGATTTGTATTAGGCATCAAAATGTTTTAGTAAAAAATGAAATTAGGACGATGTTGTGTGTTTACAAAATGTTGGTCAGTACTGCATAAACACGAGTGCTGGGAAATACTGATTAAAAACGCGAATTAGTGATGTCATTCTTGAGTAATTAATTTAATAAGCCGTCCACTGTACACCCAGCTTAACAAGATTGGTTTTGTTCATCTATACTAACCACTTACTTGGCTCGTAGCGTTCGTAGTTGTCGTAGCAATGATGGCTTCTACGTTACTCAAATGGAATGGTTTTTTGTCGGCCGAATGGATGCTGAGCTGTGTTATGAAGATCTTGTTATTTTTTTGTTTTTTTTTAACGTTACAATTGTATCGACTTTGAACTTTTTCTTTGTCTATTAATCACACGATCTTAAGTCTACATCCAGTCCTTTTTTTGCAAGCAGACTTTTTCCGAAGTTTGGAAAACCCTGCCGTAGTAAAATTTTGAATAATAAATATTAACAACTGAAGATTTTATAGTTTTGATAACCGCTGTCACTGGGTAAGATTTTATGATAAAAGGCTGATAATTGTTTTATACTTACAGAACACCGAGATTATTTGATAATAACATACAGTCAAGCTTTGTACACAAAAGCTATGCGAGTTGAATCAGTTTTCTGTTTATTTCGTAATTATTGTATTGAATAGTGAGTATTATGCAATGACGCACGTTTAAAACCTTTCAGAATCTGTTTTTCAGAATTTCATTCCTACAATAAAAAAATAGATGCTTAGTGACAGCTGTAAGCTAACTATTCCAATAAGAAAATGGTCATATCCTGTCCTGAAAATAATGGTTAGGGACCAAATATTTTTTTCTTCGAATACAGATAAATAATGTTAAGCTGCTTCATTGAGAGTCCATATGTAACGGAGCGGAAATGGTATACTTGACCATAAACTATAAATAAAATATAGTAATGAAAAAAAATAATAGATTTAAAAAGAAAGTATTATATTATTTATGAGAAATCTCTGCTCTTTATGGAGAAGTGCAATCGAATCAAATGAAATTCAATATGGTATCCAAATTAATGATTATTCCTCACGAAAATGTGACATTTTTATAAAGCAAAATAAAACAAAATATTATTTTTGTAATTTTACGTTTATTAGCACAAACATCAAAGTAGTTTCACAATAATTCACTAAAACATTTTCAAACACATAATAACTACATATTTTTACTTCGTAAATGACACTTTTTGAAAAATTTAATGAAAGCTCATTACACAATTTCCACATGATATCAATAACTACATAGGTTAATATTTAAGCTAAAATTAAATAAGACTTTTTAGAAGGAAATACAATACATAAAAAAAACATTAAAATTATCAGTTCCAATGACGTAATAAAATATTTAAAAATAATCTAAGTAAAAAAATTATCTAGAATTCAAAATTATAATTAGAATACAGTACCGTATCTAAAACAATAGTTTGCATCATGTAAATTTTCGAATGTAATTTAATTAAAGCAATAAAATACGTTTAGTTTTTTGAGAAAGTTTTTCTAATTAATGTTTTCAAAAATTAAATTTACGTTCATAAGAAATATGCAGCTCCTACATGTACATATCTACGAGAAACGCTTGCTATGCGTTATTTTGACATACTTAGCATCATGAATTTTTTAGATCATATTTAGGGAAGTTTCTATAAGCTGTTCAAACAAAATTTACTATCTAACATTGATGAAATTTAAAAAAAAAATCTAACGAAAGTAAAAAAAAATATGACCTATAATAATTTTTTATACGACTAAAAAACTTTTAAAAATGTCTATTTTGTTTGCCCTATAAGTTACTTATACAAAACAAATCAGTCATTTCCGTTAAATTTCATAATTAAAAAGTATGTTTTAATACGAAAAAATAGAAATATCTAAAAAATAATCAGAACATTAGTTTATTCTATAATCATATAGCAAATATCTGTCAAAAAAAAACGAATACATTACTTTTTTATCATATAAAACAATATTATTTATTTTTCAGTGACAGAAGAGTATGGCATAATACATTTTAATTTTAACTTTAACAAAGTAAAGCTACCAATGTAAATATAACTATCGATCAAAAAATGCATTTATTAAATGTATATATGTTAAATTTCCTTTTAAAAAACTAAAATATTGTGAAAGGACAAGTGTGTTAGTCACGTGAAATTTAGTGACTGTCGATTGAATATAAAATATGGCTCCACAATGTGCCACTATTTTCATGTATTTTCATATAATGACGTTAAATAATATTTTACACAATGAGATTTGTTTTCAATAAACGACATTTTAAAGACGTTATTTATACTTGAGGCGCCCAGTATCAAACACGGCCAAGTCAGTTTTACTTTATTTTTCAGGAGAGACGAAATTCTGTAAGGCTACCTTTTAACGAAACTTTTTTTAATTCTTTCAGTTGCTCGTACTGTAAATAATAATACTGATAAAATAAAATTTATAGCTTTTTTTATATATTTTGAAACAACACTATTGCGTAAAATAACAAAAATGTGTACCGAGAGCACACGTCAGTAGAAAGTGATTATTGAAATTTGATACGTTGAATTATTTAAACAGCTTTATTAAAATGTATGTATTCCCATAAATAATAATAAAATAAATGAGATCTATGTTATTAATAATTATTGAAATATTTCAGAAATGTAGCATTCATTTGAAATGAAAAATAAAATTCACTATAATTCAGTAAATATTGGCACATTAAAAACCGAGCTCTAATTTTATTAATAGGATGAAAGGAAATAAATATTTCATAGATGTGTATTATAATGAAATATAACAAAATAAAAAAATAGTTATTGGTCGGATATATAAAAAGTATTTGGACAATTTTTTTATAGAAATAAATACATTTCGTATACGATTTTTATTATTTATTTGTCTTTTATCACCTTGGATGAATAATGTTTATAAAAATAAGATGTTTGAACTTCAAAAATTATTTGGTAGTAATTCGAAACTTATAAAAGAAAAATAAATATTTTTATTGAAAGTACGTCATAAAAAATTATACAAAATTTTATATTTTATTTTATATTTAAAATACAGTTAAGCTTATTAATTTCATGGATAAATTGATTTTAAAAATATTTGATGATTTACTTCACAAAATTTATTTGATAATATAAAAAATAATTTAATATGCCACCAATCAAATAATTTCTGTGGATCTTTGTCTTAAATTACAAAGACTTTGTAGTTTGAATATAGGCTTCTAATGATTCTTCTAAAAACTTTTCACATATAGATATTTAATAAGATAACATAACACACACAAAAAGACATGACTTCCACATTTAACATCAAATATTTAATTATTCTAAAATTCATTGGAAATATTTAAACTTAACTAAATGATATCTGTAGTACACGCGGTCAAGTGTTAGTAATTGGATGAATGGTTATAGTTTTAAATAATATACTATACAATTTATATAGAAATATTTCATACATTTTACTTGAGATGAAGATGAGTTGAATATGTTTAATAACGTATGTTAAATACAAATTGGCATTCAAAAATATTTAGTCAGTTCATTAATATATAATTATATTTTTTAGTGTTTTGAATATAAAAGTAAAACCTATTTTTATGTTAATTACAATTTATCTTAATGCAAATAAGTTGTTGAGATTTTGGAATGATAAGTTTTGTATATAAAAGTATCAGTGTACAATAAACAAATTGAAAATTTATTTTTCATTCAATTTCAATTAATATACGGTAATTATTAAATATTAAACTTAAAAAGTGTTGATATTTCCTACAGAACAGCATATGTCAGTAGATAGTTTTCTGGAGGACTTAAAACGATGTCATCAGCCTGGTTATGTTAAGAGTAAGTAATCTTCTTTTCTTGGAGTCACGAGATCGACGGGCACTGAGGTTATGTGTGGAAGGGTGGCTTCTCGAATCCAACGTCGAAATTCCTTCCAATGCAGCGTAGCTATCCTCACAGGCTGCTGATGCAAATCCACTTTCAGGACCCGAGACTGTCGCAGGCACCCTCTGGTTCTTAAACCACCTACTAACTTTTGCGTTCGGTGAAAGCTATGAAGAAAAGTTTAAAATTTTGATAAATCATGACGATTCGATATTTCATGCTTATCGTCGAATAAGATTCACAAAAACTCTACTGAGCTTCGGTAAAAGAAGTAATACATTTATTTATTTCAAATTACACTTTTTGATTAAATCCGGATTGCATTTCTTTGTTTACAAACAAACGCACTATGTCGTGTTTGAATACTTGAGAAGTTTTTCGAATAAATATTAGATGCTTTATAACATTTATCACTTTGAAATATTCTTGACCTCTAAGTTAAAAGTTTACCGTCCGAACTCTTGCCGTGAGGTACTAGGTACTACTTAATAACTTTCACGCTCGATGAAAGCTTTAAAATATGCTTTCAAATCTGGTATTAGTTTATAAATAGTGAGAACCACCATCACTATCGATCCAATTTTCCGAAACATTTTTCGATACTGCATGCTTATCGTCGAATAAGATTCGCAAAAATTAAATTGAGTTTCGGTAAAAGAGTTCACGAATATATTTATTTCAAATTACACCTTTTGATTTAATCCGGACTGCTGTTATTTGTTTACAAACAAACGTACTAATTCGTGTTTGAATACTTGAGAAATTTTTCGAATAAATATTATATGCTTTATAATATTAATCACAATGAAATATTCTTAACCGTTAAGTTAAAAGTTTTCCGTCCGAACTTTTGCCGTAAGGTACCGCTGACACTAGATGCGTTCCGTTCGAAGGGTTGCTAGAAATGCAATCAGAGATGAAACCTGTTGCAGTCTCCAGCGGCACAAATCAATGCACTGTGTACGTAAATGCAACGCATTACAAGCTATAAAATCTGGCGGTTGTTTTTCGAACTACCCAACAGATTTTCCAAATATTTTTGCAACACTGACAAATTGTGTAAACAACTGTTTTTAATTAATTTTATTATTAAGTTTCGATATTTATGACACCTATGAATTAAAAGAATTTAAAGAACTATTGATTGTTTGAGATAAGGAAACTAGCTCATTGTGTGAACAATTTTTGTATTCAAGTATCATTTTTTATTATTGATATGATTTAGTTTTATTACATCGTTGGTTCGAAAAAGGACAAGAAACGTTTTTCAATTCACTCGCTGTGAGGAATTCACAACTATATTATATCGTGTCAATAATGGATATTAAAGCAGTTTTTAGGGATACGATTTTTTTTTTAGTCCTTTATGATTATTTTTTTACATTTGCAATATTAAATATTATAATCATGTTTTATTACATAAATTAGAGAATTTTATTTTACATAATTTTATGAACTGATTTCTTTGGATCATTTAAAATTTACGAAAGACCATTTAATATAATTCATCTAATGTTTTCGAATGACATCGAAGATTTGAATAATTTTAAATTTATATTTGATTTCATTTGTAAATAAGTAATTTTGCACGGAAATTATTGTTTTGCATATCGTTCATTGTCAGTTTTCATAAAATTTAACTTCTTTTTAAATACTAACCTAATTTTTTGAAACGTTTTAATTTTGTACTTTTCCATGAATTTTGTGGCTAACGACTCGCGTATCGCCTTTCGGCCTCTTAAAGGATTTAAAGTGTACAAAATAAACTTGAACTGTCACTAATGAATAAGTACAAAAATCAAACGATTCAAATTTGATATCGAAACTCCATCAAGCACCTACGAACCTCCATCCACAACTTACGAATTTTTTTGAGATGCCAGATACTTATCGATCTCGTTCTATGAATCGGCTTGTGATGGAAATAAATTTATTTATATGGAGGTGTATGGGAGGGAATTATGTTAACTGTATGTATGTAAGTTGGTGTCATTGTAAATAATACATAAACAACTAAAATAATTTTATTTTTCGACAATTTTGATAATTTACTACATGCAGCAAAAATTGATATGCAGTAAATTTTATTATTTTTATTGAAATAATAGCGCAGTAAATATTTTATATTCATAGATTTAATTTTATTTCATTATAATAACTACGAAATTAAAATAAACATTAAATGTTCAAAATAGATTGAAAGTCAAATTATTATCACTACCATAAGATTTTTTTTTAAATTATGATCTTTAAATAAAACTCTACAAATAGTAAATGAAACAAGTCTTTATTAACCGAGCTTATATTTGATGGTGAAAAAAATAAATATTGTTATTGTGGTTCCATTTTGATGGGGGAAACTTTTGATATCGTAAGTAGTGTAATTTCATTTTTTTATAGTGACATACTAGTTGAATAAAATTATCGACCATGTGTTTTTTTCATACTTTATTAACATCAATTGTCAAGTAAATTACATCAGTGGTTTTACACTATTACGGATAAGTTACATAAATCATGTGGTAATCAAAACAAAAATATCTAAAGTAAAAAATACATTTACCAAATGTTGAAAAATAGTGCTAAAAAAATATATAAAAGTTTTCCAGAAAGTTTCAATTTTGTTTACATGAATGAAAATGACTTTATTTAATCATGCCAAAATACGTATATTATACTAAATAATTTTACGCAATTTTAACTTTTGATACATAAGTAGTTACATCATAAATAAAATTCATTCTTAATAATGTTACGAATTTTTCTTTTTGTATTGTAAATAAAATATCTATAATTTTTTATGTTTGGCACAGATTTAATGGCATAATATAGTTAATCAAGTGACAAATAAATAATTAGAAATAAGGTGAATTTATCGTTATAAACCTTTGTCGTGCAATCATAAAATTCTTTATTATAAAATATATTTCAAAACTTTTTGGCAAATAACTTTTGGCTTTGAACAAAAACACGAAACAAAATACTTTTTGTGTAGAAATTGAAATGTATGACTTTATTATTCAACTAGTTGCTTAACGAAGAATATTCAATCATTTCCGAATCAAGGGTGGCAACAAAAAAAACACCCCACCCTGTAAAAACAGCCGACCCAGCGCGAAGATGACACTTTTCACGCAAACAACAAGTGGAATCACAAAGTACATCGTCTATATAAAAACCTAATCAAAATGGAACAGTGAGTAGAATTGATTGATTACGTGGCTATTTTTATTTTATTGATTATATTCATGAATTGATACAACATTTATTTATATTAAAATGGAGATGATATATTTTTTTTTATGTAATAATCTTTCTCGTTACACACTCTTTAAATCATTTTATCGAATATTCCACCAACCAACAAAACAAACTCCAAGTATTGAAAAATAATTTAATAATTTATCAAATTCGTATAAGGATACTGACGTTGAAAAAAAATCATAAACAAAACAGTAATACTGGTAGTATACTAAAATCAAGAAAATTATACATCTAACGTAACATTAATAAGTAAACCTAATGTAATTATTTTTAAATAAAATTCATCCAATTTAAATACTAAATCTTTTTTTAAACATAATACATACGTATTAATCAACTTTCTATCCATACAAACGAAGCACCTGCAGGCCATAATTATAAACGATATGTAATCCTGCACATTCTTGACCTCAGAAATTAATCCTTCCATAGGCCTATTTTGATAATTCTTACGTAGGCCTTAATAATACACAATTCTACTAACTACTATATGAAATATTTTTCATTAATTTCTATGTAAAATTTTGGCTATAATATATATATGTAAGTATATATATATATAAATATTCACAAAATGCAATAATTTTTAGGTTATATAAAAAATAGGGTCATGTTATGATAAATTATCAATATTAAAATTATTTAATTTTGTTCAAATTAAATGGATAGATATGTATGTAAGGATTATATGTTTATAAAGTGAAAGTTAAATTGTTTTTTTCGCTGAAAAAACTATTATATATGATAGATGTCTTCGTATATAAAATAAATATAATATTTAATGTTAGGATAAAGTAACATAATCTATATCATTGGCCAGAATAATGGTTATTTATATAATATTAGTTAAATATGTAATAGATGGTATATTTTTTAATGGTACATATATTTCTAACAGCAATAAAGTGAGTGCAGATCAAACGTGGATAACTCATTAAATTATTTTGTTGGTTAATTCAAGACTGTATTTTATTTAAGCGGGACTTAAACCCGACATTTTCAATCTTACAGTGAAAATCGAAGTTGTTAAGAGTGTAGAGAATCTCAAACGTAGTGAATATTCAGCTATGAATATGTACATACATATAACATATTGTTGATCAATTTATATTGGAAATTATGCCAAGTTTCAGATGAATATATCCACGTTTTATCTGCTGGATTGTTGACGTATGATAAAAATATTTGAAATAATCCCTTCAAAAAGATACATATTTCCGGGACATAAGACTTTCAAAGTTAGTATTTTTTTTACAAACATCAAGAAATTGAGATGAATTTTAATCTAAACAGTTAATAATTGATAACCTGACTCTCGCATAAACAATCATTTATTTAAAGAATTAACATCGAATTGATTTTTAATATTTTAGACACGTGCTTACTGATTAAAATGTTTATATTATAATAGTAAATACATTATGCAGCGTGAATACTGACATTGATTATTAAAAAAAATATTTTTGATATTACAAAAACCGAAATTTATTTAATTTTAATACAGAAGAAAAATATGCTGAGTGACAATTTTTTAAATTCCAAGTTTTAAACTAAATAAATAATTGTTTTAGTGCAAGAATAACACTAACTTAAATAAATAGCAACCGTACTTCAGCAAAATAAGATACTATTTTATGTAAAAAATAGCTGATAACCTAAAATAATTTATACAATATCAGTCGGTAAATGAATAAAATCTATGCTAATTAACAAATAGTAATCTAATATAATCATTATAAAAGCACATTTTAAAATGAATCGACTTATTCAAATTACATATTTTGTTTAAAAATAAGCTGCCGCTCACTATTGGTGGCTACTTACATATATATAGTAAATTAGGATATATTTTTTAATGGTATCGGCAGATTACAACAACGAAGAAGAGTGGGAATGATAAAACTGCCTCATAAAATTTTCCAAGTCGCTAAGTGTAACAATAAAATGATTCACACTACTTATGAACATTATAGTATGAAGAAACTTAAGTAATTGTCAACGGGCAATGTGTAGAGGGATACCATCTATTTCAATAAATACTAGACTTTAAAATCATTTGAGATCATATTCTCAAACAATATAAAAATAAGTGAATAGAACAGTTTCTGTTTATCAGATTCCGATCCGTATTATTACGAAATTATTTTTCGCTTAGTCAGTTTCTTCTGTGAATAGATGGTGTAAGAAAGGAGCAATTACTCGCAGCATTTATTAAGAGATATTGTGTTATTCAGCCGGTAAGACAGTAATGATTGTTTATTATATGATGCCAGTTGTCTTTTCAGATGTTAAAAATTTAATTTTACTATCAGGGTAGTCTAATAGTCTTCCATTTAACGGTGGTCTGGTTATGAGAGAAGCAAAATTGCTTATGAAATAATTTGTTTCAAATTTTGAAAAGTAACATATAAGGCTGTCATTAGTCATTTAGTTGTGTGGCGCCCCCACTGGTCTCTCACCTGAGCCATCAGCACATTTTTATTAGGCACTCTTTCACTCGTCGTCCTAGTAATAATGGGTTGCGGGTTTTTTTTTGTCGGCACTACAATTCTGACTCTACCTTCATCGTCAAGAGTTGTAATAGTACCGATTTGGGACAGCGGTCGGATGAATTGGTCGGCCCTATCCTGAGAGGTTCCAGGATTAGACGCCTCGTCGACCTTCTGAGATAAAGCGTTCTCGTAAGAAGGAGAATGAGAGGAGTCCGAGGACGACACAAGTAAAATAGACGGATCCGGCGAATGATTTGTATTAACAATAATGCGATCTTGTGGGGAATGTTGGCTTTGAGGTGACTGTAAGAACGGAATCATTGATTGCCCGGAGTACATTGCTTGCCTGTTGTTAGGAGGAGTTTGATTATAATTTGGCCCAGAAGTTTGCTGATTTACAAGATCAATAAGGAAATCAGTGAGACCGTTGGCGTTCGTTTGATCATAATATAAGTTATTGAACCTCGAGGGTGATTCAGAGTTTTTAAAATTGAACGGAAAATGTTCCACGTATTGTGGGAATTGACGCTCGTCTGGTGTTGTAGTGTTGGTTGTGTTGTTGTTGTTTTCGAAAATACCCCCCCTGGCTCTTGGAAAACCTGACAATGGAATCGGAGAAAGCGGAGGCATCATGGAGTTGATCGAGTCAACAACATTTCTGTTGTCCAGTAAATGTCCTGGAGTACGACGCCCGTCGAGATGGAGCATCCGGCCTGCCGCTTGAGCGCCTCGGGACTCGACGCCGATGATCGGTGTAGACAGTTCTCGCGGGCTTCGGGGCTGTTTAGAGTGCCATATATTTTCAAATTATGAATATAAACTAGGCTATATTAAAAACATAATGCTTAAACAATTAAATGATATTTACAATATGAAAAATAAACTTGACAAACAAGCGTACAGAACAATAATCAAAACAAAACAAACTATTGCTTAATGTAGGCATCATGCATACTGTATCATGTAGTGTGTTTTCCCTGAAGCTTGATTCCGTTGCTTGTCACAATATTTAAAGCGAATTACCAATAATTACTAATATCCTAGACCTCTAGAAATATGTTCAATTTTATGATTTTTAATAACTATATACTGATAGTACAAAGTAAATTGACGTAACTGATATATTAATAGGTAAATTAGACGTAATACGGTAAGAAAAATAACAATATATTTTAGTTCTACATAAATTATTTTATATATTTGTTGATAGCTATGTCGGCTTACGCCTTCGTCAGAACTATGTTTTAAACGTGTATTAGAGACAGCTTATATACCTAGGCTAGACAGGGTGCCCCATACATCCTCTGTCTGTTCAAACCATACCAACGTCACATGGAAGAATTTAAATAAGTTTAATTTATTGGTCTAGAGCAGTGGTTCTCATGTGCGGCCACCAGCGGATTTTGCTGCGGCCACCGACAGCTTTTTGGTTAATATTGATATTTAATACAAATGTGTTTTTACAAGTTAATTTGTCAACACTGTCACACTGAAAATTTTATATTTTGTATGTATTGTGCATTAAGAATTTTTAGTCATAAAAAACTCAAACACATACATGTTTAGGTGTTTTTGACAAAAAAGACTCAACACAAAAATTTGGTGCGGCCACCAGACATTTTCATAGGACCACTGGTGTTCCTAATGCGGCCACAGCCAAATTTTACTTGAGAACCACTGGTCTAGAGTAATCGTGAGAACATAATCTGCGTATTTTTGGGTTATTTTTATCGTGTGAAACCACTTAAAATCTGCAATGTCTTAAGTGCATCTATTTTTAAATTGTATTAAGTTTATTGCTTGTTAAAAAATATATAAATTAATTTATGTAGAACTAAAAAACATTGTTATCTTTCTTACCGTATTATAATGGAGTTCTACCAAGTAAATGCCCACTCTATCAATAAATTAGACGTATTCCATAAATATATTTGTCCGTCACGTAGCTAGTGACTAGTTGTAGTTAGTTACGCGGCCAATATTTAAACTCCCCAAAATTTAAAAAGATTTATGAGTTTATTAAATTGCCCATAAAAGTAAGAATACCTGTTGTATTTTCATTTCTCCATGACCATTCGCAAAAAATAGGAAGAAAAAAATTACGTAAAAGTCAACTCAATTCTCGTTTCATCAATTGTTTCGTTAAAAAAGGGACTTATTAAAAAGCTTTACTTGGATATGAGGAGCATATTAGTGTCACACTGAAAATGCAAATTATGTACATTGTTTTGTATGTGGGGCAGCTGATTGTTGACTTTTAAAATAAAATGATAAAACATTTCAATTTATTGATAAATGCTTTTGAAATCAAATTCGAATAGCATACTTATGTATTTCATTTTATTCAACGTTGATGTAAGCGGAGTAACAAACTTCGCAAAGCTTATTCATACATCCAACGCAATAAACTTCCATTTTTTAATCGGATAACTTTTTGTAATTTTACTGCAATAATTCTTGGGATCGACATTATTTAATCGAGTCTAAAGTATTACTTACAGACTGGCCACGCTACTTATGCACTCGGAAGAGTTGCGCCGGGAGAATGTCCTGAATGACGCCCACAAAACAAAGATTGCCAGAGTTCGAAAATTTTTAATTCCCTAATTTGATATTGACTGAACGCGTAGGCTGAGTGCGGTAGGTGGATTCTTATGTCAGAGGGAAGACAATTTATTTATTATGAACGGCTGCCGTACACTCGAGCGAACTGTTAAAGAGCTCGATTTCGTTGCAAGCTTTTAAAAAAATATCAAAATTGAAAAAATAAGTGAACCTGAATCGACTGATAAATCAGCGGGGCTGTTCAAGATGCTTTCCATATTTGGATCTCGATTTACAATTGCTATCAAGTGATAGTGTTATTAGAATCCTTATTTTGTATAGTAACAGTGTTCATGGTGTGGCTTTATTTTACAAATATATATGAAGTAAAACAAATATATATTAAAATAAATACAACATCAATGCAAAAGCATGCACACATAGACGACACAGGACATTCAATATAAACAATTATTATAACAATAACGCAATATTATTAACCAGTGAGTAGATCGTGAACTCTTGAACTCTTGAATGATTTGAGTGATAAAAAAACAGTTATCCGAGAAGTAGGAATGTTCTGTATTTATTAATAATAATCATCTTTATAGAACTTAAAGCAGACATTTTATATTAAATTATTTGGTATTAAGACAAACAATAATCCTGAAGGATTTCAAGCTAAATATTCTATCGACCATTGGGTGACCACTCAATATTTGTCCAAAACGTTTTGAAGAAATCAGGCAAGAGAAATTCTTTCTTTTCAAAGTTGTCAATTAATTGATCCTTTTGAAAATTTACATGAATTTACTGTGAAAAAAGCCATCAATAAAAAAAATATTTGTAACTAGACAAAGTCCATAATGGAGTGCTTCTAAATCTTTTTGATATGACACATGTGGAAAACCTAAATAAAAATAATTAAAAATAATAGACTGACTGATATTTTAAACAGGATTTAAATAGTCATTCCAAAAGAATATTGGGTGGGTCATACATAAAAGTTACATCGAAATACTGTTTTCGATGAATGTAATAAATAAACTTAAAATAAAAATACTACAAATATTAAGATATTTCACGATATCTTCTAGGTTAAGCACTGTCATAAAGCAGTGTAAATGTAACAAAAAACAACATAAACTTGTTAACAATAATGCAGCAAAGGTGGGAAAACATGATTTTTTGCCATTGACATTGCCAAATGTAAATATAACATCCAACTTAAAGTGTTTTGTGTACTTTGTGTAGTGTCAGTTTTCATGTAACGTATTTTGACATATTGAGGATTTTAGGGATAAAGGTCTAGGAATTTATAGGATTGTATTTGAAGTAGATTTATAGTGTCATGATTTACCACATTGAAATTAAATGTGATTGGAGGTGTTGCACAAAGCCAAGCTAAAAATTTCATGCGTAAAAATGATTAACACAAAAAAATTAAAACGACGATCGAAATCAATGCAAAACAATAAAATCAACCCAAGAAATCAAATTTAATAATCATGATTTGTAAACACTAGCCAATGTATAAAAGTTTCAATATTTTTTTTCAGTGATAATTGAAAATAACAGATTTCTTTAGTTTATTTATTACGCAACTATAATTGTTAAACGTCTGATAAGTAAATTTTTACGAGATGGGAAAAATTTCTATACTTGGCTAGTATTTGTGAAAATGTACCAAACGATTTTCATGATTAATAAAATTGTTCAAAATATATTTATAAAAAAAATGAAAGTACATTCCCTTCCAATATACATTTATTTCGATGGCAGATTTCAAACGCACATACAAATTTTAGAGGGGAATAAATCAAATGACATTTTTTGTTCGAAATAAAAATTCATAAAAAACATTGACATTTATAGTAAAATTTTCAAATAGAGAATGTATTTAAAACTGTATGTCAGGTGTATGAAAAACTGCAATCGAAATACACATAATAAGTATTTGGTTGAATTCGTCACCATAGTTCAAAACATAAGAAGAATTCGGAATCAGTAATAATTTCCTAAATATAATTGCATTTTAATGTATCATCAGTCATTTACGGCTTCCGTTTTCTAAATAAAAGATAATTACGAATCATTATTTTTTCAAATTATGTACAATGAAATATGTACATATGTCTTGATTTATTTTTCAATCTGTAAAAAAAAATATTTTTACTGTAACCCGTAGTATATAAACATACTTTTATTTTGTTTACTTATGTATATGTAATCATATATCAAGCATACATAAATATCTGATTTTTCAGTCAGATGCTTTGATCAGTATGGCTTCAAATGCTCAACATATAAATGTAATGAGATTGGTATATAGAAATATGTGTTTGAGCTTACCTGAGGTATGTTAGTCAGCTGGTGAGCACCGATGGAATATGACGGAGATATTGTTCCCCCTCTTTCTCTCTCCTGCAAATGGACAACCAGCATACTGATGTGGTCAATAAGCTCCTTGTTGTGAAGCAGAAGCTGATGGGTCCGAGCCTGAGAGGATTAATTGAAACACCACGTTAATCCCGTATGTGTTAATTATATGTCACAATACAGATGACGCAGTACAGTTATATCAATTAATTGTCAATTAAAGAAGATCAATAAGGAAGTAATTAATTACGAAAATGATGATTACAAAATTTCATAAAGCATTATTATCTGGATGATATCATATATTTAACATTGCACTGTAAACAGTTCGATCGTATTATTTTGTATTAAATCAGAATACTGTTTTGAAATATTTTTATTTCATAATATTGTTTATATATTCGATCGTATGTCTGCACTGTAGTTCGATGGAAATTTACAATATAATCCAATTAACAAGTTCGGGATTGTTAGAAGGCGCACTTCAGATACTTATAATGTATTATGTCTTGCAAGTTTCATAACTATCCTTATACTTATAGTCTGCAGCGCAAACATTTACTACTTCGGTGTTGCAGTGACGGAACATTACTTCATATATATGGATTCAATTTAACAATTACCACACCATATAACGCGTAAATATCACATCGCATCAACAAGTATCTGCTGATGATAAAAAAGATACATCCGAATACACAATGGAATGGAAAATTTCAAACAATAAAGCCGTATAAAAAACTTAGACAATGTGTTCGATTTATAATTTCCAATTAGTGTTTACTAGGAAGAATGATGCATTAAAACTCATCGCCCATTTTTTATCGAAATAAAAACAAAACACTTAAAACAATCAGGTCGGTAATGTTTTTTAATTTTTTTTGCTTTACATATAAAACCATGTCTGCTCCCAGTGTGGAGTATATACACCTATCCCTCGCTTAACACGGAAGATAGCTTCTTTTAGATCACCGTGTTAAACGAAATGTATGAAAAAGAGAGGATAGGTTCTTTTTTAGAAATATTAAAGATACTGGTAGATAGGACTAAAAATTTATTGAAACATTATGAACACAGATAAAAGATATTATTCAATGTCACTCTCACTAGAAGATATTAATATGGGGATTTTCCTTCTTTTTATTACGACGAATGTCATCATCACAACTACTTTCGATTACATTTTCTGATATGTTCCGTCGACGTTCAAAAAAATCGGTAATCCGCGATTGTTCTTTTTATAAATATTTTTTTACAAGGGAACCCGATCTCAGGTAGTCCGCCCAGACCCGTTATATACTACGTCACTAAATTAGCTGTATCTCTGAAAATACTCTTTAGAATTTCAAAATGTCCTCGAAAAAGCATATTCTTAAAGGTTCAAACTTAAAATATGCATAAAAAAATGATTTCTCCAAAGTCTTAGACCGGAATACTGCCTTAATCAAAACGAAATTATTCTATGAATATTAAACGAATGGACTGTGACCGGAATAACAGGGATCTAGTAAATAATGATGAAGCGAATTGCTGTAATTTTCGGTATCAAAAAATATGTTTTGACCTTAAAAAATGAAAAAGTGTTTCGTACTCCGGCATAAAACAAAAATACACACATATGTACTTTGCTGCCTTGGAAACTGCGTACACATTTTCTTATATCTTATAGAGTTCAAAAGGAATGGATATTTTATTTTATTTTTTACAAAGGCTTTGTGAGTATGAAAGGTAACATGAAGAATCCAATGATATTTATGTGCACTCAGAATAAATTTTATCCAGAACCATTCAATACGCAGCTCGAATATCGTAAAGTTGAGGAAGAAAGTGCACGTTATTGAATCGATCACATTACAGTATGCATGAAAGCCTCGGAAAACGATATAAATGTAATAATATACAACACATCATGGTTAGCAAATTCCGGTAAATAGGCGCTCCTGAAATATTTGTTCTTTATCTATTTAAGTGGTTTGCGTTGAGTAACTTAGCTATTTTTTTATTACTTATATGCTTTCGTAATTGACTATCGTAAGTATTTGCTTATATATTATTCTTTATTTTTCATTCTATTTCTATTCCCTTTACTTCTATTGATACACTGCAATGGTGGGCGTCCCATTCAACGAAATATCAGCGTTAGATGGTTAAAATGATAACAACGGCGGAATGTTCACACCAGGTTATTAAACCATTTATTCACTAACCAGCGGTTGCTGTGTCAATCAATCGAACGCGACCATACTGAATGCATTATTGACGACTTTCAAAGACAAAGCTTATTGTCATTTTGATAAATATTTTTTTTCAAAACTATGTGATCATTTTTCAGTACTATGGTGAAAGCATCACACAATGCATTGATAAACTATATGGCTATTTGATTAAAATGAATGTAAAATCATCAAAAGCTTGTTAATTTATCACAATTTAAATTAATTTTACCATTTCAATTAATATAAATATTTTAATAAAGCCAAGCATTTCCTCAGTGTATTTAGAATAGTATAAAACATTCTTCACGAAGATGCCGAAAGTCGGGTCCCGGCTTTTTAGCGACAAAACATATCGAAAAGTACATAATTCAAAAGATTCAAATTCGATATTGAAATTCCATTAAGCACCTTCAGTCGCAATTCTATATAAAAAATATATAACATATTAATAAATAATATTTCTTTTAATTGTTTCACAATTATTTTTTTATGATCGCTACTGGTTTCACGCATTGCGAGTTTAATGTAATTGACACCGAGCGATCGACCCATCACCACTTTTTCTTGTGTTGATAAATATGCATATATTATAAAAGGATGTTTTTTATTTGTAACGATATATCGGAAATATTATCGTGTATGTACAAGAAAGAATGGCTTATGATCAGAAGTATACAACGGATTTTTTTGCTTTCGCCGTGATATAACTTCTAGTTTGCTACGAGTAATAATGGTTGTAAACATCTTTTTAGCTTCGCCTTGACCTTCAGCATAGAACAAATCATCGTTAAAAGTTTTGGGAAATTTATTGGCGCGTCAGATAAACAGACAAAAAAAATATTTTTTCTCTTGAGAAGTTGCCCAGTTTTGTCGAGGTGAAAATAATATATTTCATAGATCACAAAGAAAAATACGACAAGTTGATGAAACAAATGGCCACCCGCGGAGTTTTGCGTCAGAGGCGTGACTCAAATAAAGATCGCAAGTAACATAATATTGTCTATGGCATCCCAATACATAGACAATAACGCTATTCAAAATATAATATATATACTCTCGCCGCTAAGCACAAGGGTACACTGTTCGAAAACACGATGAGTTCAGTAAGTGACCGGCTAAGAATTTGAATACCATTAAAAGATTTGATCAGGCATACTTTTATTCTTTTAAATCGATGGCGGACGCCTTCTATTTGGAGTTGATGACTTCCATTGTTTCTACTTGTGCATTATGATTATTATTAGTAATATGTATATACATATATAAGAATGGGCTTCTAAAAGGGGTAATAGTTCCTTGCCAAGTGGAGCGCAATATGGTTTTTACAATAATGTTATTCCGTGGTCAGGAATTATAATTTCTAATAAACATTAAGAAAAATAATATTTTTTTTCGAATTGTTTACATGACACACATGTCTGTGACGTTTTCATCTATCCGCACCCACTCGAAAACGGAGATAGAGATTATATTAATTAAGAGTTATAAATGTTATGCAAGAAGCAGTATACCATAAAAAAATAATAGTTTGTAGCTAACGCTAAATAATTTTTGTCAAAACCGAATGTTAAGTTATACATATGATACCATAGCCCTTGAAAATTAATACACCATGTTGAATGTTTGCAAACAAGATGGCGGACAGCAAACAACTGATATTTGTATTTCCCGATCGAAATAATTGACAGCTGGATAATGTTTGCCAACTAAAAGGATATATAACTTAGTCGATCAAAAATATTGTAAAATATCCACTGTTCTGTCATTCCATGTCGGACATCGTTAACATTGAAAACTTAATGTTTTCTATTTGTAGAAAATACAGCTTAAAAATAAAATCCGATTCAATGTTGTATTATTTCCTTGAAAGATATTTTTGACTAAACGAAAATAAAACATTGTAAGTTATTTTGATTGACATGTGTATTATTGGACAACTAATATTGGAAGCCACGACGCCAAAACAGTATTTATTTTAGAAGCGTCTAGTTTTAAAACGTCAATCGTCAACAAAGAGTGTAAAGTTTATTACTCTTCTTTAGAAGAACGCAAATCACAGCACTGTAGCAGCATGAATTAACATTAAATCAAAACACAGTTTCTTTTTGACTACCGGTATTTGCACATTGAATTTAAAGATATTTCTGTTATAATCGTTCAGTGTCTTTTGAATCGATCGAATTTTCCATTTCAAATTCAATTTGTTTTTAACGAAGTTATTTCTAGACAATAATTAAATTATTTATTACAATTGTTAATTGTGCAATCAAAAATATGATAGCAATGATAATCATCAATAATTTATTCGTTGCTTAACAAATATGTTTAACACTTTAATAATCAAACTGTTAACATTCGTATTGTGAGAAAGACAGAGTGTGTGTGAATTTACAGTCAAATCAAGACAGTATAGGTAAAATAATAATATTTTTTTAAGAATGTTAATCTTGTTTATTGATATTAAGAGTCCATATGATAAACTTTAGGTGTTGAAGATAATATAATAATACAGTTGATATTCGTAATACGCACCGAAATTTTAAACCTGGTCTTCGAGATATCGTAAATATCGCTAACCATTCTTCATGCATTCGATGTTCTAACTAAAATAGATTTTAAAGATTGGATGCGGTTAGGCGTAAAATGTTGGGAACACTATAAAAACAACGAGACGGGTCTTTATTTACGGATTTTATAATTACGTAATTTGTAAATTTGATAATACAATCTAAATCACTGGGTGGTTATACCGAATCAATATATTCGTGTGTTATTATTTCAAGATTTATTTACTGTAAATAATATTAGTGCATGTTTCATGATTTTATCTACATTATAAATTTAGCTGAAAACTACCTACTAGAGTTTGATATTTTAGCTGGGTATAAAAAAATGTATTATATACATCATATCTTTTACTAACAAATACATACATTTAATTGTAAGCTTTATTGCAAAATTTTCATCATTCATAGATTTTAATTGTAAACTAAATATGGTTTAAAACTATTTCATTAAAGAAATCATTTCGTAGTAGATTTAAAACTTCAAAACTCAATGTTTGAATTTTCATATATTCTTTTATCATCTGGCTTGAGAGAGCTTTAAGAGTTTAAAAAATACATAAAATAACGTAATAAATTATTGTTAAATATCTAAAAAAGATTAAAAGTGAAATTTTCGTCCATAAAATAGGGAAAACACAACGGTAACCACCGATTAAAGTGGTTGAGAATACGAAGATCATCAAGTTAAATTTAATTAGAAAAATTTAGCCTTTCTTGAATTTTTATCATAAAAAAACAAAAAAAAATGTAACGGGCTCTATAAGAATATTGCGAAAGGAAAAGACGTTTAGTTATGTCACCGGATGAAAGCCGTATGAGAAATAGCATTTATTTTTGTAAGCGAAGAACTTTCACTCACTTTCAAATAAAAATATTTGATTATATTTGAAAAAAAAGGCTTTCGAAGCACCCTGTGTTTTTCTTTTAGTGAGACTTTGTTTATAAAAAGCTGCGAGCAGCCGACGAGTATAAAACCTTATTTTTTCCTAAACAACGATGGCAAAATATTGATTTGTGAAATTAAAATAACATATTTACTCACAAATCTGTTTTACGTCAGAGAACATTTCTTTTTCTGGCAGCAGTGATTAATCGGAATCAGTTTTTATTTAATATATATTTTTTGCTTAAGACGTCTATTTTGGAATCTTGCGTATATTTAGTACGACGTATATCATTAATTTTAACGCTTAGTACATACTACAACCGTATGCAAAAACCTTGTCAATTAAAGTCTTTTTAACAATAAAGGTCGCCATTGAGAGATTGTTATTTTCAGTCGTCCCGTACTAAATCACCGCTGTGATTAGATACTACTTATTGATGTTAAAATAAACAGCTATTTAGTTGAAATATTCGGAGTAATTTTATATAATTTATTATTCCAAGTCGATAAGAGCTAGTAAGTGGTGAAAGAATGATTTTAAATGTTTCCTTAACCATTGAAAAATCACTGCAAGAAATATCTTGATGCCAATGAACGTGGATCAAATACGGCTATGGGTTATTACATATTGAATTTTTAAGCCACTTAGTCGTTGATTTTTAAAACGCGTTAACTTCTGTTTTAAAGTGTCATTCCACTTGAGAATCAAGATAGAATCCAAAATAATATTCGCATCGTTAAGATGTAAATATTATTATTTTACAGAATAAAGAAATACGATACTGCTTAAAGTATAGTAAATAATTGGCAAACACTAGATTGTTTTGGCCAAACAATTAATTTATAAAGCTGAATGTGGCAAATTGACAAAGTTAGCATAAAATATACGTATTTAACATGGATACGGCTTACATCAATAGAAGAGATAATAAGAAAATTTTAGCATCAGCAAGTATGAATAGTTGAAAGCTCATTAACAGATTATCATGTATGCCATTTTTTCGTACATAGGTGTTCCATATCAACCCCTGAGGGTCAATATAGATTTGCAGGGGGTCCACGGATCGGAGTCCATTTAGACTTCACGCATAGTAACTAGATATTGCTTACAAATCAGACATTTCGGTACACGTTAAACATTTAAATGTCCTTCAAACATACTTTAACGTCAGATGAGAGGCGTAATTTGACTATGGAAATACGGTGCATGATTAATGCATCCTGCAACATTGAAGAATTGGATGACATATTACATGAGTGATTGATTGGATTGAGTACAAACGAAGAACTTAAGGTGCAGTGGAAGATATTCCTGTTGCCTATCTACATTATGGACAGTCAGTCTACCACAGAAAAGTTCTTGTACCACGTGGAAAGGGGTAAATATTTCTTTTTGAAAGCTTGCATACCACTGAACGTGCAAATTTACGACTAATGCCACATATTGACCAATTGCTATTGGCTCTATTTAAATATCTATTGAGGGCTAGGATCAGTTGCATACATCATACAGGTGGTTGCTGTATAAATATCACTTTTTAAACAATACACTACACCCAATAAATTAAGTTCGTGTATATCGAACGAAAGTACGACATAATTGTAAATATTTTCTTACGGTGAACATACATATTTTTAATAATGAAGTTGTAAGGGGTGTGTCTAAGAAATTTTCACGGCCACGTGAATTTTTCAGTCGACGCTTGATTTGACAGTAGATATTGATAATAAATAATATTATCCATCTAAACTCAAACCTATAGGTTTTCTGTGGGTTCGTCAACGTGTACGGTCAACTAAAGAAATATTAACTATAATGCATCTTCGTTGTTTTTTTCAATTGCCTTTTTGAATTGCACGAAGGGCGCGGGGGTCACATGGCTTTTATAAAAAAGGGTCGCCACCCGAAAAAGTTGAGAACCTATGACATAAAGCAAATAAATTGCCAGAATGAATGATTTTTTAATTCCACCCTAAAATATATTTTTCAAAAGCCTGTATTCTGATGAGGCTTATCAAAAGAGTGAATATGTTCAAATTTTAATTATATTTTACATGGTTAACAATAAATAATTGGTAACATTGTAAAATAAAATTTAATATTATGGGAAAAATTATTTTCCGTACAAAATTGAAAATGATTTCAACAAAGTAAACGTTGAAAGTTGCTGGTAGTATTGAAGGTATAAACATGAATCTGTATTGACTCGGTTACCAATTAATTGCCATGTCAATTTCTGTTAGCAGTGTGACAGTGGCATTATCATTTGATGATAATTTCTTGGCACGGAGGCCAAGTACCGTTTCGCGCGCGTAACCGATGACAACATATTCATATAAAGTCTATTTATAAAATGTCATGTTGATATTATCAAAAATAATCCATGTGTCAGCTTTATCGAATATGTTTTCCTTTATCTTTTCGTTTGCGCTGGTTTGCGCTACTGGCCAACCCACCAATGTCTCAGAAATGATGTTGATTTCAAATATTCATTGAAAATAAATGTGCAAACAAATAATAATATTATCTGATAAAATTCGATTAATATAGTTTTAATTTTCATTACGTATATTCAGTGTTGTTTCGCATATTTCTGGCGAAACTTTATTAATTTTTAACACCTACCACACTATTTGTCAGGAAGTGGTTGAGTTAATATTATGGTGTTTGAATTATTTATAAATAATGAGACGCTGAATAATTTTTCTTTACTAAGCCAATTCAAAATACATCGGTACTATGAACAAATAATATTCGAATACCTTATCAATTATTCAAGTATCAAGAAAGAGCTCATCATACTCGATTAGAATCGTGTGGTTACATTTCGTTCAGGATTAATTTAATTTTATCAAATCAAAATACAACAAATGAAATTAAAAAATCTATAAATTTAACTCTATAACATGTATTAGAAATAATTAAAAAACATTTATAATATTTCTCCCATTTTCCAACCTTACCGGAATTACTCTTTTTTAATTTGGCCTAGGGTGTCGCGGGACAAATGGTTTTCATAAAAAGAGGTTACCATCCGGAAAAGGTTAGGAGCCTATCTAAACGACTATTTTCTGGGCTATTCGAAAATAACATTTTGGTTTCGGTGCTCAATCAAGTTATGAAATTTTATTCATTAATAATAGGCATTGAGAAAGGCGAATGTCAGCGAAAAAATCCAGTTAAAGTATAATACGGATACAATGCTTTATCACAGAAGATAACGCATATCTATAGAGAAAGAAAGTAGTAATACTTGTCAATATAGACTTAATTATTTGAGAGAACTAGATCCTCAAATAGTGCAAAATAAAATAAAAAATGGTGAAATTTTTATATGAAGATGAATCGTTATTATTATTACTAGTATTATGCAAAATACCACGAAAAGAACTCAATTTGATAGGAAACTCTTTTCAATCAACTTTTTTTTAAATATTGTAGCATTCAGTAACAACATAAAGAGAGTGAAAATGAAAAGTTTTCCGTGCATAAAGTGAACTTTGCCGTGAAAAGTTTTTCTATGAACATTTCTCGACAGAGACAAAATTTCACAGAAGAGTAATGAAAGGGAGAACAGAAGTTAGTAACGAGAATTTTCATTGAATTCCTTTAATTTTTTATTCGTCAAAACACCTGACCGTTAATTCTTGGAATCGATTTCTGTCATATACAAGAAATTTTTCATTTTAATGTATGTATTTAACTACGACTTATAGCCTGGAAAGAGTAAAGCTAAACAATGATTAAAAAAAAACATAAATATTTAACGTAAACAACCAAGTTTTCGCATTTGCTTGCAACGTTCGATATTAATTATTTCTGCATTTGTTTGGACACTGCTAAATTAAGTGTACAATACTATTTTTCTTGTTTTTTAATAAAAACATTGTTATGAGTATATATGAAAGATTGTTTGTAAACATTGGCGTTTTTTTATTGCTTGTGAATGATTGTTTCGTTGACTTAAAATAATTGCACATCTAAGTCAAAAAATACTTTTACTTAATATACATGTCATATATAAATAACATGTTTATGTTTTGACACACTTAATGGTATTTATTTCTAAGCATTTGATGTATGTGATGCTTTAATGAACTTTAACTTGGCAACAAATTTCAAAACATCTCTAAAAATAATGGCACTATTCTACGTCACTCGTAGACGTATGACAATTTATCATTATCAGTTATTATCAGTTACTGACATATGTATAAAAGCCGACTTAGTGCTTATATTCGTCTGACAGGTACACTTATTTAGCTATTTAATTGAATACAAATGAGGAGGATTCATGCTGTCACACTTATGATTAAATTGTAAAAAACATAGACAGAAACTCTTTGTCGGATTTTAATTTAATGAATTCTTTTTGTTTCTTGAATATTTTTTTCGTCAAATTTGTAATTTTAAATATTCGTATTAAGAATATCTTCAAAATGTAAGGACACAGCACTATGAAATGATTGCAAAAGATCTACTTTAGACTAGAAAAACAACGCGATGTCTTCCGGTTTTTCATTTCCGTATATTCCACCATGAATAAAAATGTAAATACAGCTTTTGATTGAATTATTCAAATAAAGCTACACATACAACTTACAAATTACAAAATAATTTGTGATGTATTATTTTCTTTTAACGGAAAAACATTTGTGTAATCACAATTTTTTTTTTTAATGTCATGTTCACCTACTACCCGCTTTCCTTCCGGCACATTCTTAAGCCCTTTGGCGCTCCATCCGACCATTTTGAAAAATCACACAAGTTAAAGGGCACTTACCTTAGATAACAGTGTGTAAATAATGTCTCATTAAAAGCCCATACAAATAATTGCCGTGTCGATAAAAAATACTCTTGATATACTGGTAATCTTGGATATGACAACGTTTTTATGATCATAATAGCCTTCCAAAATACACTTCCACTGGATTCAATAATTGGAATACAACCCACTTTTGAAGAGGCATCTACGAATATGTTTTTTATGTAACATTTCTTTTCGATCCTTGCGAAATGGTATAATCGATTCATTTTGATTGTTATTGTATTTCATTGTTTTTAATTATATCAGATTAATAAGAAAATAATTATGTTCACTCTGCTTCTTTCTCGATCGATATATCTGTATATCACTTTTATAATTTTAAAATAAACACACACACAAAATATGTACACTTGAACTGCACAATATTCTCGAATTCAATTGATTTCATCTTTGCCGCAATTCGCGTGGATGTTTCAACCGCTTCCCGTTTAACCAGGGTATTTATCTAGTAAACTATTCGTTCATTGTCGTATTCTTCTTTTTCTCTATGGTGCCAGTATGGGTTTGGTTTACTCTGGTTTGGTTTTACACTGGGTTTCAACGATTGAATAAATATTCTATCCGCTCATGCGCCAGTTTAACGGTTACCACCAACATTTGTACGACAATGTTGCGGTTGTTCAAATCTGCATTTTCTCTCAGCAAATAACATTTGAAATAATTTCATTCTCTGCTTACGATTCGATTCAAGAATGGACGGAATGAAACTTTCATGGCGATCAAAGATATATAGATTCTTCTTTGACAAACTATGTCACACCCAAATGTTGGACCTTGACACGTTCGTTGTTTACATATGTAGATACGTTTCGGTAAATTTCAAATAATCAATGCTTTAAATAAAGCAGTTAGATAATACACACTATAAATACAAATTAAGCCCTACCTGCGCCTCCATCCTTGCCGCTTTCTCAACTACGAGCTGATCGTTGATCATAGCGAGTTGAGCTGTGGCAGCCCTGGTTTGCTGCTTCTGCTGTTCCAAACTCTCGGCGAGGAGTTTCTCCCGATGCTCCGCCGACTGCGGCGAAGTCATTATGGACCGGTCAGCATAAGATGGTGTAGGCTCTCGGCTTGCCTGCTGGAGGCAAAACACCGCTTGTTTATTTCTTTAATTAAGATAACTCCAACAATTTATAGAAAAACAATACCACGTAAATTTTTTGTTGTGAAAAAACTTGACTTTTTTTCAGTAATAGGTTAAGAGAAAAGATGTAAGTATATTCATATATATTAATGTTTAACGTCCACCAATAAAATACACACATTAACAGGAGGTAGTTTTCAAATTTGGTCAAATCCATTTGTCCACAAACTGAGAAAGTGATATATTTTCATTACTTTTTCCTCATAAGTTTGTGTTTACTAGCAATATTTTCAAAATATGTTTTAAATTAAGGAATTACAGATAATGTGTAAAAAAGCAAACTTTTCCATGTGAATTAAAAAGGTCTCAGAAGTGTAATCAAAAATTGGCAGTTAAAAATAATTTTGGAATTGAATAGTTTTGAAAATTACCTCTTGATAAGTATATATATAAAGGAGTCAACATTAAGTGGTAGAGAATTGAGAAGTCTTAAAGCTCTTGCGATATAAACCTCAAGTACTTGCGAGATGAGGTTGCATTAATAAGACTTCATGAGAACTGATTTGATGTTTGTTGACAAATGCGATAAGATTTGTAGCTGGTCCCTTTTAAAGAAAAAAGTGATCAAATAACTTTATACATTCTTTGAAGATATTTGGTTGCAAATTATTCGATTGATGTGCGTTTCATCTTTGTCTTTGATAATTACGTCAAAATTGTGAATTCCATATGTAAATATTGTGTATACGTAACAATTAGAAGCTATATAAAATGTGTGAGGTCGGTCAACGCAGTTAGTATATAAAGTTTGCCGCCCGCTCCCGTTTATGTGGAAGTTATTTTTAGCATGGCTCGACTAAAACAAGGTAAACGTACGAAACTATAACAACGAGATTATGTGCCAAATTATTCGGAACGTCGGACACGGGTGCGAGGCCGGCTTAAGGACTTTCACACAAGAATATAAACGCAACTGAGAATGAGAAACAATTCAAGTCTTGAAATTTGTTCAGATTTACGGCAGTCATTTTCGAGGGTAAATCAATGTTGACCATTGTTTTTGATACCAATATATAAGCTCAATCAAATGATTTTTATATAACAATTTTAGATTTTTTCTTCATAATCAATTATACATGAAAAGTGTATTCACTAAATAATGCGTTTCCATGTATATTTTTGTTATCAATGTTCGCTCCTAACTAAAATAATATGAAATTTTCACGAAGCTCATCTCAAGGTTTTTTTTTTCTATGAAAACTGCATGTTAATCAATTCCTCAACCTCTTTATATAGATGAGAGTAGGGATTGGAAAAATACTAGGACTAGAATAAGACTTGTGGCTAACTAGTCGCTATCACTTCGCGCCACTTTGGAATCGGGAGAGTGTAAATGGATTTTTAACAACACAAATATCCATGCCACCGAATAGAGTCGACTGAAAAAATCTGTGTGTACAGGGACTCGAGCCCGTGAGATCCGCAAAGGAAGCCAATGACGTTAACCACTGCACCATGGACCCGGCAATTTTTTTTTTATGTAAAATAATTTAAAAAAATGTATGTAATTATCTCAAGAGTGTATTGTTGAAGCTTAAGATTTTCCTTCGTTAGCATCACCTTAGTGGTATAGACTTTTTATCATGAGTAAATATAATGCAGTTCATACATATGTATATACATATTCCTTTTTTGCAGCAAACATACCAATTGTAGAAGGTATTCGCCAATTGAGTCAGCCACGCTTAAGAACAGCAAAATTTTTGAAAGATTGGCCAGATAACCAATCTCAGATAGTTTGAGGGCCGCAAAGGAATCTTAATTATTATAACTATTTTTTTTAATATTCTGTACATATATTTTACTAGGCCCGTGTAAATGGTTAAGAAAGTGTAATATTGAACAATCACTGTCTGCAATGTAAGCGAGAAAAGTCGTTACAAATCTTTATTATTTTTTTTTTTAATATATTTTTTATTCGACCCGTGTAAACGGTGCATTAGAACATTAGATTAAAACTCGTGATGATTTTAAAACGTCATGTGGTTATCAAGTCTCTACGTCATCGTCTGAAAGTATTTTTATTTAAATAAAATAAAATGTTATTTTAGTTCTTGATAGTTTGTGAGCCGGCCCAGTATATTTACGTTGTCTGCCATCAAATCCAATCATTCATCATTATAATTTGAAGGTGAGTCTAATTTAAAATTGTCACCGCAAAAAGATTTATGCCTCGAAATTTTCGATATGTTAGTCGGTCCCAACCTTGATCGTGCCAGGAAATAAAATTGAAATATTAATTTTAGTCGCAACAGGTGCTGCAGACGCGCCTTTATTTTAAGAATCATCTCAGAATGGTTTTGTTGTACGAAAATAACAGCATGACATAATAATGTCGTCAGACAGTTTTGCAAACCTCGTACATCCTGTTTTGAGAATGATTTAAGAACGAGGAGCAAATAAAAGACAGTTTTAACTCCAGTTAACTGTTCCAACAAACGACGTATAAATGGACCGTGCTTCTTCTTCTAACGAGAATAGGAAAATCATGTGACTGAGTGTAAATATCTTAATGTAAACTTAATACTATTTCGAAAAATCTACAAATTCGACTTAATTTTCTTTTTTAATAGTTGAAAAATAGAAACAAAGCATTGAAAAGTATTATTAATGCAAACTTTGAAAATTTTAAATAGAGACGATGAAAAATAAAATAATCTATAAATTATGCAACGAGTCAATTTGTTTCATATTTTAACATTTGACACAAACAATTTTATTTTGAGCACAACTGATGTAAGTGAAATGCATTTTTGAATATTTAATACAAATGTATTAAAAATATTTCCGCAATGGTTTTATAAATTAAAATTGTTGAATTATTGTTATTCGATAAAAAGGAACATTTCAAATCAATTACAAGTAAGTCAAAACGCAGAGTGACGACAAAGACGATACGATTAGAGGATGTAATGCTTTCGATGGATTAGGCGGTTATTTTAGGGAAAGTTCATTTTCATATACAATCAAAAATAACTTTAAAAGGTTTTCAATTATACTGAAATAACCTTTCGACAGTACGTCTGGAGATGTTTATTAAGGAGACAAAACATGTGATACTACGTGTTACACAATACGTGGAATAAACAAAGTCATTTACATTTTATATCAAGTGATGTAATTTCAAGACATTACTCATAATAATTTGTATGATCGGTTTTCATCTCTTAACAAATTGTGTTCCTTTTTTCTTATCATTCTCAAAGAAAGGTTTATATTAACTGTACTTTAACAGACTATTAGTGTATAGATACATTGAGATGTGTTTTTATAAGGTCATTAAAATATCAATTACCTGAGTATTCGGGCTTCTGTTTCCATTTCCACCAACGACGTTAGCGTCCACATCTAGATGCAGAGGTCTTGGAGAAGTCCTCGGCGGCTGATGCTGAATTGGAGTCATTTGAAGAAGCTGGGGAGATGGATGATCATCCAAATCCCTGTCATAATTCTTGCTACACAATCCTCCATCTGTAATTCAGAAATTGTAATATCTAACAGTCTGAAGCGAGCAATCTAATTATAAATATTTGGTTAGCATCACTAAGATAGATATATTTTTTAATATGATATATATAATATAGAGCTCAAAATTATAAAACGCTTGTGCAATATTAACTGATTTAATAATAATATATTACAACTGAAAAACACATGATGAGCTGACCATCACACATTTGTCTTAGGTTAATTAGAGTTTTATTTAATATTACTTCGCAAGTTTTTACCTAGTGGTTTGTTGCCAGATTTTCAGACTCTTAGATGTGTATTTGTTTCTCAATTCAAGAGTATCTGTGTGTGATTTTTCATTCAAAATACGGAAAAAGAGAAATGTCTAATGAAAGGTGTACACATTATTTGTGTCACTAACCTTTAGTGATATTATTCAAAGTTTACACACATTAAATAAAAGTCATAAAATATGCCAGGGAATGGAGGTTATATAGATGTTGATAGCATTTATGTTCATTGCTCGTGTTTGAATCTATATGTTACGATAAAAATAAAGCATTGTCAACTGATGAGCCAACTGCCATGAGCGAAGCCGGTCCTGATCCAATAAATTTTATGTGGGAAAAGTACTAATAATGTTTTATTATTTCTATTATAATGCCATGCCCAAAAGTATTGAGAGTGAACACCTTAAAAGTGATCTATATGTTACGCTTAAACTCCATTTAATTTGAGAAATTCCATTGTGATTCCTAATGTTATAGTATGAATTATACCCAATCTGGAAAATAGAATCAATTATAAATGTTCCGTGATATACCTGAGACTTGAGATCAAGAAGATGAATGAAGATTACGAAGTTTATGGAAAGGTCACAACAGCCCCGCTGGACCATTAGGATTGAAAGCAACGAGTGTACATGCTGCAGTTATTATGATGAAGTGTTCTCAAAACGATAGAACTTTAAACTATTTCTTTCTGTCAGTTTTATGAACTGTCACGTATAATCTGTACAACAAATTTTTAATTGGAAATTTAACCCTCTTAACTGAAAAATTTACGTGTGTGACTATGATTTTAACAGCGGATTCCTGAATTCAATTTAAAAAAAAAAATCAACCAAACGTTAATGTGCCTGATTGAACCATTTACACAATTTCCAATGCGTTTTGCGTTACAAATATTTTTTTGAAACAATCAGTATCAATCAAGCACGATTACGCCTAACATGTTTAAAAACTTTCAATGCGAAACGGAAAATTCACATTTTGAATATATCACGAATTAATTTCGAGTTTGTTTGTACCGAAAAATAAACATTGCAGTACAACAGTGGGGTATTTTAAGAAAAACCTACGTGAAACAAATAAAATTGTCCGGCATCTCGGGTTTATTTGGCAATGACAGGTGTGCATGAAAGCCGCGTGGTTCATTGACATTATGGAATTGCCCGGCGCCCATTGCATATGTTTTGATTAGCTTTTGTAAACTATCAAACTACTACTCAGACTACGCGTTTGAACACTCAGAAGTTCTCAAGAGTGCTTTTATAGTGACGATCAAAAATATTACAACATCTTACAAGTATAAGCCGAATCATCACTGTCGAGATCCAGAGCTAGATACTATACGAACTATGTCGTGAGTTATGTTGCGTACGCGAAGTTTATTGACATAATAAAAATATGATTCATAGAAATAGTCGTTAAAAATATCTAGCTGTAATCGCAACAAGATGTCAAAATTTTAACAAGCATGGAAATGGATGCCTATTTTTATTCATGATTGCAACTTTAATTTCAATTAATGCATTGCTGTATTTAATATGAGAATAAATATTTAATCTAGTAATATTAGTGTAATGTTAATCATGTTTGACATTTTACATGCCGTCAACTGAAAGACTAATCTTTTGAATATGGTAACGTTATTGAATGGGTCTCTTTTGGGAAATTTTCTCAATGGTTAAGGGTCTACCAGCAAACAGGCGGTTTTCTGATTACGAGGACGTTTTCGCGAGCGGTGCTTCGATTCAAGATTCAAATGATATTTTAGTAAATACATATTTTGACGGATTAAAAATCTTAAGCTCTTGCTAATTTCTGAACCAGCTTGATTTATACCTAAAAAGCTTAATAGCTTATATTTTATTCGATAATTTCTTCGATGCTATTTCAGTTAATCACTTTAAGGGGTTAACTGTTACTACTTGGTGAGAAAGCTTTAGTTATAAAGCTTTTACATTTATTATTAACTGGTTAGTTGATAACGCTTACAACGATTGTGGAAGTAGCATGTTATTTAAAACTATTTCATTTGTTCGTCACATTAAAATTAAAAAGCTTTATTGAATAATTAGTAAAACTAAAATATTGGTCACTTTTAACGTGTTCACTGTCAATACTTGGTGGAATGGCATTGTAATAAAAATAATAAAACATTTTTAGTACTTTTTCCACTTAAAATTTATTGGATCAGGACCGGTTTCGCTCGTGGCGAGTATTGTCAACAGATGACAATGCTTAATTCAGCTGAAAATGCTCGCCATGAGCGAAACCGGTTCTGATACAATAAATTTTATATGGAAAAAGTACTAAAAATGTTTTATTATTTTTATTAAAATATTGGTTTTTTTTATGATTGATTTGGAATTTGCAATACGTCATCCTTACTAACTCTCTGAAAGGAGTGTCAGTTTATGACGAGGTGATGGCAAATTCTTTGGATAAATGAAGTGACGGGCGATGCCGGCAAAGATTGATATGTAGAGCTCCACTTACCGCCGACAACTTTCATATATTGGGAATAGCTTTTGGTAAAGCTTGTTGAAACATTGATCATACGTCTACGCCGGAGCGAGCCGGCTCGGACGTAAGGGCCGACGATTGAAACTATTATTTCCGCCCACCAAGGAGCACAACGTGGGCTAGCATTGGGAAATTCTCCAATAAAATTTGATTTATTATTTACTTATCACTACGAAGGTGAACCTGAAGTTCAATATTGAGGACGTCGTAAAGACAGTTCTTTTTTTAATTCTAATGTTAGTGGTGAACGCTCTTGGGTGTTAATCTTTTTTCAGGTTTGGTGTCCACGGGTTCGAATTCCGAAATTTACATTTTCTTGATTTCTTACATTGATATATCGCCCGCCGGCTTAGTGCAAGAAGTCACTAACCGTTCATTTTTACTTAAATTAAGTTAAGTATCACAGCGTTCTTAATTTGATGTCTTTTATCTACTTATTACTTGATGATTTATAAAGCAATGAGTTTTTTTTTAAATTTCCATACTTCCGTATTAAGCAAAGATGATTTTTTTTGATGATGTGAAAAATGTGCGAAAAAGCGATAGAAAAAAGTCAACCCTTGAAATAGATTCATGGAATGTGATTTAGAACATGTTAACTTTCCCTTTGAATTGTACTTTCAAAGTATGGCACGCAAATTTAGATTGCCATTTCGTCAGCATGGCTCGGATGTAATTTTGCAATAAAAGACTGCACTCTATTTATACGAAAGCGTTCGAAAATTGCTACGGTCCTGTTGAAAAACGATGGGGTCCAGTGTGCAGGAATAATTGAATCGATTCCTTTCTACACGGAACGTTGTATTTAATATAAACACCGGAGATATGTTATATATGCGTTCTTGCATCGCTTGAAAAACAAAATCACGTTATGGGCTACTCTTGATTTGTGAAATATAGATATTTTTGGAAAGTATCATATAAATCGTCATAAGAAATTTTAAAACTGAACAGTCAACATGTCAACAGTTTCACTGAATTATATTGAAAGATCATACTTTGGTTTTTGACCGCGTACTTGTCATCGATCTTTAAATCTTTATAACTATTTACTACTTCTAAATTGGGAAAAATTTGCTGCCTTGTAATCACAATGTTATAATATCAATAAATTTATATTTTTTAAATTGTAAAGTATATATGTGTTAACACATAGTGACAGCTTACCACTAGTAAGCGACGCATAGTGGGAGCGATTAGCCAACCACTAGTCCTGTCCGAGTTCTCGTATCCTTTCCAAACCCTACTCTCTTCGAAAAATATAGATTGAGCAATTGAGTAACAAGCAGTTCTCGTCGAAAAAATATATTTTGAGATAAACTCCGTTACGAGTCCATATGCTACAAGTTGGGAGCGGACATGGTAAAAAAAAAAATGTGTTTGCTACCGAATGTTTTTCATCAAATATGTTATATTAAAATCTTAAGCCATGATTTTAATTTCGAGCCGTAAAAACAAGTTGGAAATCCTTTATGCGACAGGCTTTGGTTATTTTATGATAAGTGATATATACATCTCAAAGCAACGTGTATTATTGGAATAGCCAAATAGTAAATCAATTGAACTTAGACACATTTGAGAAACAGCGTGTGTAAATAAAATAAATACACCATCACGATACTGTTAAAAGACAAATTGATTAAGTATTCCTCGATGATTTAGATAATATTCTGCTTATAGCTATAAAGAATTCGAAGATTATTTCAGTAAACACTGAGAGTAGAAGTTGTTGAATGATTAAGTTGCCTGCAGTATCATATATAAATTCATTTTAACTCTTCAGTAGACTGTTCCATTGGAATGAATTTCATCGCTAGGTTACGGCCAGGTGAACTCGAAGTTGAGAAAAGTTTAGCGACTCTATTTAAGAGAAAGTTTACAGATAAAGCTGCAATATTAAAGCTTATATTAATTAAAACTAGTAAGAAACGGGCTTTTTTTGGAAAAAAAAGGGTGCCGGAAATCACTTCATGTCAAGCTTTTTACTAAATAAAATAACACATCTCATTCGGCTCATTACAATACCATATTTTATCATTCCGACTTATTATATAAATATAGATTGTAATTACACAAGCGCAACTATTGTTTCGTCTAATTGTTTTTGAAACTTTGAAAAAAAAATACCGTGAAAAAAGGTGCTGGAACGCCGTTCCACCGCGTTAAATGGGGAAAATAGCCCTGGTAGGGAGTATTTAAAATTTCAGAATATTAAACTTATTCACTGTTGAGCAGAAACTGAATCGGAAATATACATCAGAAATAATCTCAATTCTAGTAACACTTTAATGAAAAACAATTAAGCTTGATTTGTAAAAAAAATACTTATAATTCTAATAAAGTCACTTAGCGGCTCGACTATCGTAAAAAGCGTCGCTTAGACTATCGTAAAAATAAGCAAATTTTTTCTGCCTTACATCCAATAAATATTTTATTATTGAGTGAGAAAGCTGTAAAATGTACATTACATATATTAAACATATAATTTATTTATTGTTACACGGCCTATAATACGTTCAGTGGACGAGTTTCAAAATCGTTGGCTTCGGTTGCGGAACTCACGAGTTCGAGTTTGATGAATAGTCTCATAGATTGATTATTCAATCGATTTATTGACTTTTGCTTGATGGCATGGATTTCTGTGATGGCTAAAGATTCCTCCAACGTACAAAATATGGAGCGCACCCACCTTTTCATCCCTACTCTCTTTGAAAAAGAATGCTGGGAAAATGAGTAACAAGCAGTTCTCGTAGAAAAAATCTTACTGGGACAATTTCCATAAAAAGTGCATTTGCTTCACATTAGAAGCGGGCATACTTATATATATATATAGATATTTTATATATAATACTAATTAAATAAAGAAATCTTAGATTTCAAAAATATATATTTATGTTTATTAGATATGATTAAGTATTTCGGATTCTTAATATAAGTTTTTAACCGTTTGCGTTGAGTGTTCATAAAAAATATATTTCTAACACACAAGACAAAACAAAATTTTGCTCTACAGCAGTTATAAATTGCTGTGCGAAATATTTTGGGGAACATTATTTGTTTCTTCTTTAATAAATTGCACGTTAATAAATACACGTAGTTCAGAAAAGGAGTTTGAGTAGATTTAAATAAAACATAAACTGAATGTAATATTATCTTCACTGCTAAATTGGTAATTGCCTTTATACGTGCAGTTTAATTAGTTGTTCTTGTAACGTGCATTTCTGAATAAATTGAGTTAGTACGGCTGTGAGCCAATAGTTTCAGGTGTTTCAGTCAAACGTTGATTATTCGGTTGTTGAAAATTTGTGGTTGCATGTGTGCTTGCATGGAGATGAAAGCTAACACATAGCCAACGCTGGACGTGTATACGTATCTAGTCTCGTTTCCATGACTACACGGAATCTGTTTTCATCCCACACCTGGCGTCGAATTGAAAATCGATGCAAGCGAAATGAAAAAAAAGAAGTATGCAATTTGGGATGAAAATTACAATCAAACGAAAGAATTTCTTTACGTATGATTTATTTTATTTTAAATGATTTTATTAAAAAATATTCATTTCGGCAAGAATATCAATGATACTTTTTAATCTTTTAAACATATTTAAAAAAAATCCAATCCTCACTAAATACTGTTTAAGAGTGAATAACGATTTAAAAAATATATATTCTTGGAGTTCAATGTGAAATCAATTAACTTATACAAAAATCAATCTTAAAAACAGTAAATATAATAAAAAAAACGTTGTGTAATTTGTCAAACAGTATTTATCAAATAAGAATTTAAAATTGTTTTACATTTGTTTTGCGAAGATCAAATTTTTAATATTCACATCATATTCTTTTAGTTAACATGTATATAAGAATTTTGTGCTGATACATGAGCAGTCTCTGTCAATTATCTGTTCTGTTGTTATAAGTTACTTAATAATAGTTTCATGAAAAGTTCTATGAAAAAGACATGAAACGTAAATTGGAATATTAAATTAATATGATTAGCTTTGTGAATACCGTGTAGAAAACAGTTTAACCCCCTTACCAATGTGGCTGTATATTGACAACATCCTGCACATAAACCCAATGTCCGTTCGCAGAGCACAGCTTATAGTTTAAAGCTAGGCGTTTGTGGCGGCGGCGGCGCCGGAAAGAGACGGCATCAACACGATGAAGTCGCGACGCTTCAGGTGGAAAGCATCGGAAGCTGCGATGTTTTAAAAAATGTTCGCTTGACGTTTAAAAGATATTAATTTTAGTTCAGTTTTCAAGGGAACGTTTCAAAAACTCTTCCGTACTCGTATTGTGAAGTGATTTATGCTAAAATACAGCATTCCGAAATAAAAAATTCGTAAATATAATATATTTTTTTTGTTCGATAGTTATTTTCGGAAATCTTTAAATCTTTTGTCAATTATTTTTTCTTACATAATGAAACAAAACCAAACAATGCTCCGCAATAACACAGACCAAATAATCACTATGACTAAACCGTTATACTAAGCTTTTATAGAGAAATCACACCGACACTTCTTTTACAGAAAATATGATCTAAACTGAACAAAACCGCTGTCCTTTCCGTAATGTTTTATATCTAAGAGCTCTGAGTATAAAGAAAATGTTTGGAAGATAAAGTATATCTTTTGGATAAAGGGAGCTGTCTGCGACAATATGTATGGAACTTAAGTTGACAGTCCTATAAATGGGGCGACGTTGGTGGGAAGACCATTGTCAAAGGGTTGTGAGTTCTCTATTACCTAAGGGAGTTATCAAAATGATATGAAACGCTGCTTGCTAGCTAAAACCACAAACGTCGAAGATGATTAACAATGTATTTAATATAACAGTATTAATAACACCAACAAGGCAGTGTCATCAGATACGGTTAAAACTTATACTTCATGAACACTAATATTTAAAGATGAAATATTCGTAGATAATAAATGATCGTTATTGATTAAACATATAATTTTCTTCTGGGAAAGTTTTCAATGTACTGAATTAGTTATAAACAGTTTTCGAAAATGCGAAGTGATGAAAAAACTCGCACAATACAAAGCATGAAAACAAGACTTATTTCTGTTCAGATGAAAATTTCTGAAACTCTTCCATGAAAAATAAAGTTTGACCATCAATCATTCAATGTAGCGAAACGTATGTAAATATTGCTCTGCCTATGTATCATTTCGTATTTTATTTATGGACGCACGAAAATACCTTTATTCCTACCTGTAAAGAATCGTGATCGGTGTAAGTGTTTTAATAGTTGGGTAAATATGCAAATCAATTCAAAGGTATTAAAATAAATGATTTACGTTTGTATTTATTTGTAGGTTTAATGATCTATCAAAAGCGCAATTTATGCCAAAATATAAATTCACGTGGCACTATATTTGATTGATATACGATTAATAAAAAGCATTTAAAAAACAGCTCGTATAGTGTATATTTTAAATAAGAACAACCGTGTAATGTTCTCGAGAATATTTTGTCCAATACAATCATATATTTCAGATGACATGGAAAAAACGACTAGAAAATTTTATTGGCTTCTTTGTTTACAGTAATAGAAAAAATGAATATCTTTTGTGAACATATTTTTGATTTTTTAAATAATTAATTTGACCATAACTGGTTATTCGTCAGTATTTCAATCTCCTAACATTGGTCATCGAAAATCAAAATTTCACAGCTCTCAAGATTAATATAAAACCAGGACCACCACTTCTCGGCGAGGGAGCATTAGTTTTTGTTCAAGACATTCAACGCTCACTTCAAAAACATATTTTAAAATTATACAATTTAAAAATTTCTTTCTAGGTTATCTGAGAAGCCTTTGCAAAATGAAACTGTTCTGAGACATTCTGCGATGGTAGTGATATTATTGTAAGGTGAAAAATATTAATGTATTTAGTACCATAAGAATTGTATATCGGGTAAAATAACGAGTTTCTTGTTTACGTTGCTGTGTTATTCAAAATAAATACAAACTTACTCGATCGTGTTATAATATAAACATAGAAACGCAAAAAATAGACTATGAAAAAAATAGTTGGCTTTACATTTTAAATTGTTTTGAGAATGCTTACAGTTTATTGTTAGGACATAAATGAAGTAATATTATTAGCACAAATGGTTTATATTAGATACTGTTACGACAGACAGTTGTCACATGTGCCAAAATGCCAAGGAATTGTATCTTAGATTTGCTGCCGTCACGATTCTGGATGAATGTGCTAGTAATTTAATAATCATATGACGTCACATTTTTAATATGACGTTATAAAAGAATTATTTTTTATATTACTTAGATATTATTGAGGCGTCAAAAAATGTCGAAACATTAGGTTAAAATATAGCTTCACCATACATATTCAACATTTTACTTGTGGGGTAAATATAATTTTAAAAATTATTATGTGGTTATTATATCTTAATAATAAAGCTTATTTTTAATAACATCTATTTTCAACCTCATATAAGTCTAAGAGTTATTCAATAATATATGTCAATCCGTTCAGTATATCAAGGGTCAAACCATTAGACGTTGTTAGGGTTAGATATTAATTATGGCCGTGGATTTTAAGCCCTAGGTTGGTAGCTATATTTTAAACGTATCATAATCTATCTAGTATTGACATGGAGCACTGAGCACTCACTTAAAGCTAAACCTAAAACTATAAACATAAATCGTAATTGTCGTAACACATAAAAGTATTATTTAACTTCTCCAAATATTCTGTAAAGATTGGGCATTTAATCAAAAATAAGTTACTCATACTCGGAGATTAGTGATAAAAAAGATACGTTCCATGTTTCAATAGATACACGATTTCATTTTGACTTTTAATTTGAGAATTAATTAAAGCTTTTTTATACCACTATAAATGTATAAAATAATATTTGTTTTTCAAAATGTTGTTTTTATTTATTATTATTCATACAGATTTGATGTGTTTATCCTTGGTAAGAAAATGATGTAAAAATTTGGTTAAGAAGGAAAAACGACAAAGAAAATAAACCTTAACAGGAAAAATCACATGTCTCATAGAACAAATTAAATAATTTACTGCACCGTGAAAGACTTGCATAGATGATTTTTTTTATTTTAATATAAGTATTTGATTGGCATTAAATCAGGGTAAAACTATTCACTATTTATTACTAATAAAAAATACTTAATGTCTTTAGGCAATATATTTTTATTGCGAGATAGTTGTACAACTTTCTTGTTAGGAGAGCGTAAGAAGTGCGATCAGGTAACAATGGTCGATTAACAGATCTTTGCCCCGCCCCGTTACGAGGAGGCGGTGCAGGTATTAATATTACACACGAAATTTCGTAAATGTAATTTTTTTTTTTCATATAAAATACAGTTTCGGTATCTGTCGATTTAAAAATACTGCAAGCCAATTGGAATTGGATAGACTGTAAACATTATTTGAAATTAAAATACCTATTAGGTGTTTATTGTCTATACTTGGTGGAATGGCATTATAATAAAAATAATTACACATTTTAACTACTTATTTCATAGTGTTACTATTTTTATTAATATCTTCATATATTTTTGTGTAAGTGGATTAATTGATCATGTGGAATATTATCCTTAATGCCAATAAGATATTTCTGTATAAAATAAATGAACTAATTGCGAGACAAAAATGAAGAGAATTTTGATTTATTTTCACAATTTGCATAATTACATACATACTATTGTCATATATACAACAATGTTAGCGTGTTTCATGCTTTCATTTGTTTGGAGTGATATCGCTTTTTTTTAACACTAATGCATGATTTTACTTTACTCTCAAATTCAAAGCATTTATTTGTGAGCACTGGAAATAAACGGAAAATAATATGAGTACCAACGATGGAATTGGAACGCGACAACTTTGGTGCAACACGCTAAGTAATGCACTTGCAAAAGTGTGCTTTTCAAAAATAGCGTTAATCAAAATTGGTTTTAATTTTTGAAATTTTCAAGAGCGATTCAATTTTCAAGTTAAACTTTATCGTATATTAACGTAGGGCGTTTTTTTACGGTTCGAGATAAGTAAAACTGCATTTCATGATTATTTGTCGTTAATAAATACGCTTTAATAAGTTATGTGCTAACGTAACTAACGTATATACATAATGTTTACGGAAGAAATACGCAAAAAGTTCAACGTATACGTACAAAAATAATCGGTAGATTTATAAATTTATTTAAAAAAACGGTGACGGTGAAAGTATTCGATTGTATAGCCACTTTGATCGTATAACCTTTTGGCTGCTGGAAAAACTGCCCTTGGCAGTACCCCACATGCCGCATATAATTTGCGAAAAAAATGACCCTGCACCAACGGCATCTCTAAAGTGGTAAACTAGACAAAATTAAAGTTAAATCGATGGTAAAATTGATAACTAATATGGTAAAATGTTTTTGGAACATTCTCATGGTTGTCAGTATGAGTATTATTTTGAAATTATTTGTTTTGGCCGAATTATTAGTTCTACCGAGATATCTCGTCTCCGGCAGTGAAAGGCTTAAGACCGGAAACTTTAAGACTTTATATTGAAATACTATTCTCAGAACGGTGTAATATTTCAGCAATCTTAATAATAATTGATCCTTGTGATATATAATTCCATATTTTAAATATTTTTGATAAGATAACGATTTAAAAGCTTGTTCCTTCAATCAAGTGAGACAATATATCCTCTTTAGATACTTGATTCTATTTTATTCATTACGATATCTAAAAAGGTTTAATGTGCTTCAATTGTTGCTTCTTAAAAATAATACGTATTTATATATATATCAATCTTTTTAACCTCATTCTCTCATTCTTCCTGCTTTACGTGTGAAAAGACTCTGAACAAGTATTGTCTTTGAATCATATATAAACAATTGAGTGCTGTTAATCAAAACTAAAGTTTGGAAGCTTTTAAAACACAACATTTTTTTTATCTAAGAGGTGTACTGCTTTACGAAATTAGCTAGCATGCTCGATTTCTTTCTGTTGTTTTACGTTTACACTTTTGTTGTTTGTGTATTGGTGCCTAAATTTAACAATACGCTTGTGTTTTTTTTTAGTTTTTAACCGGTTTTAATTATTTTTGAATACACTACTCTGCCAAAAAACAATGTTTTCTGCGATGAAAGGTTCATAATAGTCAGGCATGGTAATGTGCCAAATCTCATAAAATACACGGAGCATATAAAACGCAAGAAAACACAAAATATAGAGCGATTCTCATATTGTGATGAACGCGTTGACCGCTATTTTAACCGACGCCGTTGATAATGTACGATTTTACAAAGCAACATAATCGATTTCAGGGATATATTTATTATATTACGAAAAAATGTATATTCATAAGCCAATTGCCACCGAGAAAAACATGCCACATTTTTTACATATCCTACTTATAACGAGGGTTTTATATTTTTTTCACGCAAACTGATAATTTGGTTTCTCAACCTCACGGTTGTAATCGTTTTTGTTACAAGATCGAGAATTTAAACATCGCATCGGCACCATGAATAATAACAAATCCCGAAATAAATTGAAAATTCAATTTTATGATCTGGGATTCAAGCCCGCGTATATAAGGCACGCGTTAGACCGTGGACCACTCGGCTACATGACCGACAGTTACAATTTGATTTATTGATTATATTGTATTACTTATATCATAGAATAATAGAAAAGAAGCTTACAAAAAAATCCATTGGTTGTGATATTGAGCATGATTTGAACACACAATGACCTGATGATTACTTTTAAATCTATCATATTTATTTCCACTTGGTGCCAATCAAAGGTAGGATGAATAATAAAAAGCCAGTGTCTAGAAATTTGTTTTTCAGAAAAAGATTTAATAATGAGTGGGTAACCCTCGGTATTTGTTTGATTACAATCAAAGTAATTCGGGAAGTTAATGTTAAGCATGCTCATTCCAATGGAGATATTTCGTCGTTGTTCTGGCAAAAAATCTATATTCGAAACAATACTTTTAAATACATCAATGTTGAGTGTTGACGTGAATAATCACACTCAATAAAGTAATGGAGATTTCAACTGCACGGACATTATTTCAAAGGTTGTTAGAAAGCGATACATATTTTAAAATTAAAATCCCGATTTCAATAAAATCTTGTGTTTTTTTAAGCAGGCCTTTATTGACTAGTGAATGGAAGATTTAAGAGTTTGTTAATGATATAGTTTGATAATCAGCTAATCTTCAAATATAGAAGTACATCACTTATTCATTCGATATTTTCGTATTTAGAAGTGCGCTATTTTTAACAAATTGTGTATGTTAAGTATTCAGAATAGTTAGACAATAATTGAAACTCAATGAATAGTTGTTAGTTCAGTTGCAAATTATATTCTTCACCCTTTTTCAGCTATATATAAAAACAGGGTTCAATTGAATGGACATGTTACAAAACGCCAGTATTGCCGTTTTTATTATAAGTCATCGATTCATTACTAAAAGTTATATCATATTTGACAATATCTTATGTTGAACAAATACTAAATGAAATTTGGAATATAAACCATGAGTTACTTATAATATTAAAGACATTAGTGTACCGGCGAATATTACAAGATACTAAAAGTATACTTAAAAAACCTGAATAACTGTGTAATTTCATCAAAATAATACATTCAAATCGATAATTAAACCCTTCTTTGGTTAAGTTTATCAGTATTTGAATTGTTTTATAATATAGAGGTTAATCAATTATATAATTAACAGTAGTTATCAAAATACTATATTGCCAAGTTAAAACAAAACTATTGTCCGTTGGATTCAACTTATTAAATTGATTTTAAAGATATTGCCATAATTTTCCAAAACTTGCCACATCTTATTATTGAATAAATCCTTAATATTGCGAGGAAACTACTATAAACACGTATGATATATTGCTAGGACATCAAAATAATAAACCTCTTATTTATGACTTATGTAAAATGCATCACCGCAGAATAATTATCTAATTTTGCATCGTAAAATAATTTTGTAGTTAACGCCTCTTGCATACGTTTCATATTTATCAAAATAATGTTAGACCAAACGTAAGTGGGACATTAATTTTGTTTCTCTGGATCTGCCGAGCGTTGCGAAATAAACAATTAATTTAGTTCGGGATAGTTTATAATACATTGCCTTTTTAACGATATATTTTGATTAATTTATTAGTAGATATTCAAATTAATAAATGTCCGATTTTGAATAAAGAAAGAATAATTATTTAAGGCTGAAAACTGCAAGTACTTAGCTAACTCCACTCTCTTTATTCCTTAAGAAGAGTTTATCGGAGTGAAAACAATAGAAAAATAAATTAATTCATTTCAATACGAATTTAAAAATTGTTGAATCTAAATGTTGATTTGAGGACTCAACACCTTGATCGCAGATTTGCTTCAGTATGAAAGTTTACGTGCACACTGAGGTGAATTAAACAATGTGTCGTGAAAATTGTCATTGAAACTAATACATTTCCACCGAGTAACCGCCGAATCTTTTGTGATACCTATGCATGGCAGGTGTTTTGATTCTTTTTAAAAAAAAAAACTGTCTAACGAAGTATCTATTGAAGAAAAACTCGCCTGTAAAACTGTCGCGTTTTACTGCTGATATCTTCCTAGTTTTATTCGATTAACGAAGAATAACGTTTTATTAATTGTTAATGTATGTTGTTTTTATCATTTTAAATTAATCAGCTCTATTCGTATTTATTCTATTCAAATATCTAGTCAAAATGAAATTTTAGAAAATAAACAAATTTGATTTCAACTGATTTAAGTATGGATCAAAATCAATCCTGTTGAAATCTACCGCGACCATGAATCATTGGGTGTTTTAACACTACAGGTGGTGACGGGAAACCAACTTGAAATGATTCAACTTCAATTGATTTCAAATTCACAGGGTGCGATCATTTTCACCCAGTGCTATTTCGCTCGTACACTTTTTCTCAGATTCTCCCCAGATGAAAAATTTTACTCATTTGTTCATATTTATAATAGTATTTCTTCGCTTTAGTTAAACACTGATCGCAGATTTATTTCGCAATATTCATACAATTCAAATTTTAGGGTCCTTACACTCGATTAATGGATTGAGACGTTAATGTTGCAATATATAAATACGTGATACTGCCATTAAAAAAAAATTGTATAGTCATAGAGAAAGAGATATTTAGGTTTTTTAGGGACAGCAAAGAGTCATGTGGATTAATGCAGTTGTTAAGGTTGTTGTAGGTGAGTTGCAATCAAAATGAAGAAACCTTTATGTGTAAGCAGTGGTTTTGAAATCATAATGTTAGTAAATAGACGAATCGTATGTTACAAATTTAGTCAGCGCCAATGAATGCTTGTAGAAATACTCGTTACAAATGTCGGACACTAAAAATAGTACATTTAAGTAAATCCATTCGTAGAAAATAACGCAGAACAAAACAGAGAAAAATAATTTCCACGTTATAATTTCGCAAGAAAAATGACATCAAAGATGTCTGCAGCTATATTTTGGCGACGCTCCAAAACAATTTAATTTTGGTGTTTAACGCAAATTTTACACCCGAATAACAAAAGACGCTGAATGAAGTTCGAGAAAATCACGTTTGTGTATAAATTATAAAATGTTTACGCAATAAAATTTATCAATGCTATACGATATATTTGAAGTCAGAAAGCCGAAGAAAAAAAATCAAAATGAACTCAATAAATTCACGATCGGGTGAAGGGTTTTTGGAACAAATATATCTTTTGCTTTAGAGAGTGTCATATTACTTTACTTTCTCTATTTATTCTAAGCACGCGAATAAATAGCTATCAGCGCAATGAGCTTAATAAAAAAAACATCTTTATATTGCAGTGATTGCACAGGGAAGCTTTCAAATGGCATGCAGATTCCTTTTGCATCTCGCAATAGCGCTATTTCAATAGTGTGTAAATTTTAAACACTGTAATAAGACTATCAAATATGAAATGCGTTCAAGTTTGATAATACGAACAATCTTTAAAATTTATTTGCAAAATCAAATTGATATAATACACGTAGTAATATAAAAACCGTCGCAGACTTTATCTAAATATAATATAAATCGTTAGTTGATATAAAATATCAATTATGTTTAAATTATAATGTAAAGAAAGCATAAAATTTCAACCACCAATCATTCCAATCATCATCACGGTCCAGTGGTTAATTGCTTGATTATTTAATTGGATTTATCTTACCTTTTTTGGATTTCTCACTCACGTCACTTCCCTTATCGGATACGGAAAGGGCGGGATCTTGGCTGATGTCACACGCTGCTGAGCTGGATGCGACGTCGGCTTGTGGCTCTGGAGACAACTTGTGACAGACTTCAAAAGCTTGACCTACGGTTCTGACGATTCGCATAGCCTGACTCTGCAAAGAAAAGAATAGCTTTTTGAAAGGTATGAAGATGCTGTTTTGGAAGGTGGTAAATATACAGTTTCCGGCATCAGACAATGTTTATTATTGTTCCTATCCCCCCTTATTGGAAATGACATAACTTGTTAGTTGATGCGAATTCATTAGAATCTACGATTATCAAATAAAAGTAAACGTGGGTAATTTAAGCAGGTTCTTTATTGCAATAAAATGGGCTTAATTTTTATTATCTTGATGATACGAGAGAATAAAATCTACAGGTGTGCTTGCATATCTTTTTTTTTGTAAACATTACATGCTATCTAATTCTCTCGCTGTACAGTAAATTTTTATATTCGATTATTTGTTTGCTAGTGAATTGAAAATACATGAATAAAACAATCTGTGATATTTATGTCTCCTGCAATTAAAGTACTCATTGAACGGCGTATACTTGAGCTGTGAATAACGAATTACTCAGTAATTTATATTCAGTTGATTGGTTCAATAATACTTATAATTTATTCAACGGCTGCTTTGTGGAAATAATTGTTTATATAAAAATTTATAAATTTATTCACAAACGTGAAACACCAAAAAGGATCATCACAATTATAAACCCCTTGACTGTTCAAATATAATTCTCAAAAAACATAGTATAATAAGCTATTGTGAAATATCTATGAAATGTAAAATGAATTAAATATTTTACAAAATATAGTTGATGTCCTTAGTTCTTATTTAATAAAATGGTTAGTGATGATTAATTCAATGTTTTTTATTTCGGTTTTAACATGCCTCAGATCTACATTTTTTTACCATATATGCAAATAGAAAAGTAATTTTTGTATGAAAAAATAATCCATATTTTAATTAAAGTTATCAGTTATTATTTGATACAGAGAAAAGTTGTTCGCAAAGTAACGGTACAATCTACACAAAATGTGCAGTATTGTTGCCACCATATTTTGTGTATTAAAATATAGTTTTTTTTTCTAGCATTTAACTAAAATCTCAAAATTATATTACTTTATTTTAAATTCTGGTTTGTCCATAATGACCATATTTGTCTCACAAAGTTCTGCATGGATTACACAAAACTCAAAAAGGTTTTTTAATTTTATTGAGAGTTGTTTTAACCACGAAAGTTTCGATGTAATATGTGACTGTGGATCCAGCCGCATGTGGGAATCGACTGCTCGTCGTGTTGTAATATATGAAAAAGTATAAACGTGTAAAGTGAAAATGTTAAAAAATAGCGACTATAGTATACCGTGGACAGCGGTCAAAGCACCAAAGTGGAGTTTAGAAAGAATATATTATTAGTTGCGCTCATGGATTCGTATCGGAGATAAGATTTTCCAATATTGGAAATAAGCTATTCTCAAACTGTTAAAAAATGCTTGCATATGCAATATTTTTTAGCATGTAACGTATACTTCGCGGCAGAAATCAAAATGGCTCAAAATCATAATTATATGAAGCGATACATAAATGTATATTAACTTCGGTAAAAAAAAATCTTTGTCAATAAACCTTGTCTCGGCTAATTGACTTTGTATAAAATAATGAAATTTATACCATTCTGGTTTTCCGCATGATCCTTTATTTGTTGACTTACCACTTTATGACATTCTTTAGTCATGAACGAATTTAATTGGAGTATAATTAAGTCAAAATTATAGATATTGTATTAAGTTTTTAAAATTTATTAAAAAAGGAGATAGATATATGGATGCAATAACAATGAGCTTGTTTTTTCAGTTTATAGAGCGTGTACACATAAATCGATCTGCATTCATATCTCAAAACACCCGATTTTTAACTTAAAGCCTTCTACTACTATACCGACGATATACGACAATGCTTATTACATTCAATTAGTTGTATAACTTCACAGTTGTATTCATGAATGACGATAATCGATCATCATAACATGTTGTCTTGCCAAAATAATATCTTTAGTATACTATAAGTAAACTGGTAAGATATAAGATTACATAAGGCCAGTAAGTTTTTTTTTTTTTATTACTTCCACATATTATTATAAGTGAAAGTAGTACAAAAAATATGTGTTATTTATTTATAATAATGCTTTTCAATCAAGAAGTGACAGTTAACACCCTACATGGAATTTTAAATTATTACAACTTAAACATTTTACTATGCACACCTCTAAGTCGAAATCGTCTCCATTTATCGGGAAGGATGTCAGCGAAACTACACCATCACTTTTGTCTTCCGAAACATCACTTAAAGCACAAATCATTTCAATTTTAGTCTTTCTTCCAAGGGTACCAGACCCTGGCTTTTTGGACGTGTCAATGATTTCAGGTTCTCTAAATGACAGTTTCTTTCTCGGTCTGTCGAATGAGTCCAATCCTACAGGCGAACCTGGTACCGTGTTTGCGACCGGGAAAACTAGTTTGGGAAACAGGCAAAGATTTTCCGATAGCGGCTTTCTTTCCTCATCGTCGTAAGTTCTTTCCGAACTAAGACGTGAAATATCGCGATGTAATAGACTCGACGATGTACCAGGGAAACTTCTAGCGCATTCAATTTCATCTGCTGACTGTTGCCTCGGAGTCGTTATCATTGAAATGGGTCTCGACGAGGGTATGACGTCGAAGGAGTTTTGTCTCTTGAACTTGTTACGGACGTCGCCATTTTTCGCTTTGAGGCCCTCGTCGTAATATCCGAAAGCATCGTTTACAGTGGGCTTTGTTTTCTTGTTTCTGAAATTGAGTATGTTACTGCTTTTGTTTTTGGTCTTTTGCGCGTCATTATTGACCGTCTTGGGCGGCTGTGGCTCGGACGTTGTTCTGAATTTAGAGCTGAACGACGAAAAACGGTTTTTTGCTATTCCGATGACGTCGGTAGGCAGCTGGAGCAGTGTGGAAGACTCGGATTTCTTCCCGCAGGAGCCGAATCCTCGGTTCACTTTAGACATTTCGATCGCATAGCATTTTACAAACTACAACTGAAAATAATGTTAACTTGTCTTCACTTCATTCTTCAAACATAAGTTAACTAATACATTTTCGATACAATCACGGAATCACATTTTATAATTTAATCTTGTGTCTGTTACTTTTTCACATAATTACATTATTATTTAATATCTTCCGTATTTATATTATTTTCATCAAAAAAAATCAATTAGAGAATGACATATTATTCAAGATAGATTTATTTCCGGTGTGTATTTGGAACATAAACATTTAATACAAATATATGCATGGAAGAACGATTCACTGTTGATTTTGTTGTCATTGTATCTGATTTAATTGTTTTATATCACAAAAAAACTCAGGACTTTACCGTTTGAATAAAACACTCGACAGATCTGGAGTGATAAGAATAAAAACTTCGTCAAGAAAATAGAGTTTCACACAGCTTTACTGTATTGTTTAAAATTGGATAACGAGTATTAACATACAACTTTAGCATTGAAAACACAATCATTTTTGCTTTTCAATTATTTGAAAGCAAGTTTGTTTTTAAGACAACGTGATATAGAACGATGTTGTCATGGATACACTGAGATAAATAACACTTTAGTTTATCGAAATTTAGCCTCGGTCCGTCGCAGTATTTAGCTGTCTAGTGTTATGCACAGGTGAAATGAGAGTTTTTCCATTAGCTCGGATGGTGACCGATAAATTTGGGAACGTGCAAATTCACGGGGATTAATACGATAGTCTGGAACAATATTCGATTTATAATTGCGTCGGTATTCGAACCGTTCTAGCCCCGATCGCGGTTCCAGACGTCTGAGTCGTGGCGGCGGCTTTGTTCCGACGCTATTTTCCCACTCCGAGAGATTTGGGGACGCCGGCTTCTGTCTGGATGCTGGCGGCATCTTTTTCGGGACCAAAAAAGCTCAGTGGCAAGCGCTTCAATCTCGCCGTCGCAAACTCGCACAAGGGCCCTTACTTGATCAAAGTATGCCGTAACTTTTACGCCACATTCCCCAGAGCTTCAACGGTTCTTTGTAGAAAGTTTCTCCATAAACTTATACATATGAAATTAAACTAACCCAATTATGAATAACTACGAAAAAATTCAATCCTTATGAAAATATCAAACTCTTGGACAACTATATGAAGAGCCCCCTTGGTACGCGTAGAAGTGTTTCATTAAGAGTGTCATATTAAATATACCTTGGGTGTATCAATTAAAAGCTTTCATAACTAGATTTCAAAATTACAAAATCACATATAAAGAGTAATTAATACCATTCAATTAAATGGAGCAGGACCGGTTTCGCTCATGGAGACTCTAATAAACTAATAATATGATCAGTTATATGTGGAGTAAGTACTAAACATGTGTTATTATTTTTATTTTACTGCCATTCCACCAAGCATTGAAAGCGAACTCATTTAAAGTGGTTGTTATTACAATTCGAAAGTGTTATAAAGATAGTATGTATTTACCGTATTTAAATATTGACAGTGATCAACTTAAAAATGAACTCTTTTATAGTGTGAAAAATAGCAATAGAGAGGTTAAATGGAGCAATTATTTTTTTAAACGGTTAAATTATTACTATCAGTTTGTTTTTCTTATTTTTTATACAATGTATTTTAACATTATAATTTAAATATTGGTTTCGCATAAATGTGGTTTATGTGCCACTCAAGTATACAAATAAATAAAGAATTTTCGAACCGTCGGCAATGCGTGCAGAGTTCGTATTTCCACAAATTAACTGACACTAAATTACATGACAGTGTAAAAACGTCGGTAATATTTATAAAAATACAACATGCTTGTTTTTAATACCGTAGGTAATGAATAGATTTTATCAGGTTCATTATAAGCTTCACGCATCGAATAAAAGACTTCAATTACCCTGAAAAGCTATGACTAATTTTCCTCAAATTGCACGGTTGATATTTTAAGCAAATCGAGATCGATTAAAAAAATGGTGTCGGATACGATTCTTAATTTTCCAGGAAAATAATATAAAAATATGATTTTGCAATTAGCGATCGATTAAGATTTTTTTTCTGTTCAAATTGCTTTTTTTTGACCAGATTGTTTTAAGGCTTATAATATGAAACCACACATTCAAATTCTAAAAAATATGTGGAATGATCGGAATGTGTAATTTTATACACCTTCTGATTGATTGCTGAAAGTAATTAAGACAAAAAATTCTATAAGAAACCTTCACGGATGTCCGCACCACAACTCGCAACCACATCAAATTCTATCGCAATCGGATGAGCGATATATAAACACATACGGAACACAAAAAAAAACATTATTTTTTAGATTTATAGTAATGGAGAATACTTTAGCTATTTGTAATCAATTTAAATGATTAGATTAGCTGTTAGTCTTTCAATCAAATGGAATTAATTGTAATAATATAACATATGTATATGCTAAATATTGTACACCCTTTTACGTATATTTCATTGATATAATAATTTTGACGAACATTTTCTCTCGTATAAGAATTTTATATTATAACACTGCGTTCACCAATGATTATTTTTTAATATCATATTTAATTAAGAACGTAAAAAGAGCTAAACTTCACCAAGAAAACTCTCAAAAGGGGTGTCATAAAATCATTTGATATATACACCTAAAACGGGTGGTCCCTATTTCTTTCTGATTGACTTCTTAAGTGGAGAAAAAATCTGTACAAAAAATCAAGCACTAGAAAAAGCTGATAACTAAATTGTTATCTTGTAAATAATATTGAAACCAGCGGATTTAATAACAGTTATAAAAGTTAAGCTTACCAAAATAATTCAAAGAGGTCCATGTGCACTTTTTTATATTCGTATTATTTTATTCTCGTCAAAGGTGTTTATAAAAAAAACAATGATTTATGTATATGATTTAAAAAAATAACTCAATGAAACAATTTATCAAGAGCTCCATGTACTGAACGCACATGCACGATGCTATGACTGAAAAAATCGTTAGACTACCCAAGATAAAAATCAACGTACTGCCTAAATATAGGGTATGAATTATGACCTCAACAGGTCTTGAAATCGCCGAAATGTGCAGTAATATTATAAGTATAGCGAAACTCACAGATAATTGTATACTATATAAGAAAATCATCCTGTTTTTCGGCTAAAAATGTAGGTTGTATTGGAATGGATTTTTGATTTTTACAAAACGAAACACGAATTAAAAAACTAATCTTCTGTACTTCAAAAAATATACACAATTTTTCAGGGATGCAGATGCTCACGGCAAATAAGTTGTCTTGAGTTTGTTTGAATTTTGCTGCACAAAAATGCATTTAAACTTTCGCGTGCTGTCGGGCAACTTCGGAAATCCCCGGAGGCATCCGGTTGGCAGCAAACATGCGCAGTACCCAACATACACTTGTAGGATTTCCGGGTATCTTATATTAAAGGGAAAATCATCAATGTCAATGTTCGAAATGATTTTTTTTCACCATGTCCACCCCCTAATTTGAGCATATGGAAACATCACAGAGTTTATCTCAACATATGTATTTCTACGTGAACTGCTTGTTACTCAGTTGCTCAACCTATCTGTTTTCGTAGAGAGGAGAGATGGAATGGATACACGTACTAGGGTAGGATTATTGGTTAGCTAACCACTGTCACTATGCGTCGCTCTTTGGACACAATGTCGATTGCCTCTGAGCAGAATTGACTAAAAAAATCTGCTAGTACCGGGAATCGACCCTGATCTAAGTGATCATTTTTAGCAAAATAAAAAAACTCATCCGTATACCTCTATTTTAAAGTAAAGGATGATGCAGCGATGAAACATTTCATATCGATAGATTTACAGAGGTTTTGATTAGCTGATAGTTAGCGCCGTTTGCGTAGTGTATTTTTTGATTAGAAGTTGAGCAGACAAAATAGTTGCAAAAATTTATAACCAACGAGTCATTCCGATAGGGTTTAATTAATGAAAACAGGTTGAAATTTGTGAAAATGAGACGAAAAATATTATAAAAAGAGCTTGCATTTGACGGGGCTTTTAGAGGCGGACATTGTTTCCCAAACATAATTCCGAACATTCAATAAAAAAAAATATCATTAATAAATCATTGGATTTTAATATTACATAAAGTAGTAAAAAAACCCTTGTTTTTATGATGCACCCTTGGAAGTTTGTCCTGTACACACAGCATTTGGGTACTTCCGATCTTAAACACAATATTTATAGATATACATATCGGTATGAGCGAAACTGGTCTTGATCAGCTTAGCATTATGTGTGGAAGTAGTACGTAGTAAAATGTGTTTTTATTTATTAAAAATATTCAAATCTTTAAAAAAATATGTTTTCCAATAATATTGTCTATTGATGACTTGGTGTACTTTTACATGGCGCTTTGCAGTGTGAGAAATTGCTGGAGCGGTGGGGTGAAATGTGACACGTATGCTATCCCTTTTTCGCCTGGTCATTTAAGGGGGACGTTCCTGTCATCGGCGAATTAGTGCCATGACCTTGAAGCGCTCCACCTCAACACCGGAAAACTATTGGCTAGCAGACGCAGGCGTTCACACATGCAAAGGATAGCTGATGTCCGTGAAAGGCTCTGGGGCAACCCTTCCTGACGAGCACACCCTATATGCGTTCGAAGTGGAGGCTTGTAATTAGACTGTCAATAATCATGGTTGCCAAGTTACCGACCTACATTTCAGAATGTACTATGTGTTGGTATTTTTGATATCCAGGCTATGTCATCGAATTCTTTTTTTAAATTAATCTCCATTCCAGTAAATATTTAAAACTTTATATGACATTTGAATAGACATTGTTTTATATTTGGTTTTATTAAGCTTCTGAATAGAATAATTAAAACGAATCGATGGTAGAATTTATATCACTAAATGTAATAATCCATTGTCTTTTTAACCACACCATCATTTATTTAATATCTGATGTGATTAAAATAATAACACATTTTTAGTACTAATTCCACAAAAAAAAATATTGAATCAGGACCGGTTTCGCTCATGGCGATCATTATCAGCAAGATCAATTGATAATGCTCGCCATGAGCGAAATCGGTCCTGATCCAATAAATTGTATGTGGAATAACTATTAAAAATGTGTTATTATTTTTGTGTTAAGTATTGACAGTGAACACCTTAAAAGTGATACTGAAATGATGTTGCAACGAATTGAGGTTAATATAGATAATTATGAAATTATGTAGTATTTCCGTAAATATATTATTTATTATGATTGATTTCAATAATGTTATTATATTTATTTGATACAAAGGAATTAGTAATCTTCAGTACGAGCTTATATAAACTTTATACATATGTACATCTAAAAAATAAAAGCGTAAAAATAACAACGTTTTTAAAATAACTTTAAAATATTTTTTATAAGGGAGGACAGCAATTGTCTAATAATTGTTAAATGTGCTGAAGTTCTTTGACCAAAACAACATGTTGCGCCATCTTTGTTTATATTGAAAGAAATGCAGTTTTCTGGGGACTTCGCCATACAGAACATCACGACTTAAAATTTGGAGAAAACTGCTCAATAGTTTGTAATAAAAAAAAGTAGATGTCACTGCTACATTTTCTGCTTTTCAAAGAAAATTTTGTAATATTTATTAACAGTTAAATTATGTTTGATATCATGTGATATTTAGTCCAAATTTATTTTTATTATTTAAGGGTAGTCAATGTTTGACAGACCTGAGGGTAAAATTAAATTGAATTTAATATATTAAACTGCCTACTGTGAAGATTATTGCATTTTTTTTTGAATTAAAATGTCAGCACACCGTCTGTAGAATGTTATGAGATATTAAATAAACTTTGTAATAATATGTAATAAATTAACTTTTTGTAAATATATGAAATAAATTTAGAAATCAAATGTCTTACCTTTTTGTTACTTTTAAAAACGTTGCATTTAAACGTGTTGTTAGTGCCATCTCTCGCTATATACGAGAAAATTTTCAGGTCGCTGCTGTCATGTGATACATAAAATATCCGATAGATGGGATGGTGCATTAAATCGAGTGAATCTCCTTCAGGATCGTGCCATTTCGCGTCCTTTTTCTGCGCAGGTCATCAAATGGCGGCAACAGGTGGGATTTGAAAAAAAAGAAAGAAGCCATGTGTTAATAAATTGGTAAACATACAAAACATCCTCTGCTTGCATTTGATAAAGAGAAAATACAATATTAATTGAAATGTCTTTAAGTCTTTTGAGTTTTAAGAAAAAAAGCACTTGCTCATATTAATAAATTTATCCACTTTGTAATTCATTTTATGGAGAATTTAAAAAAAAAAGTTTATTTGTAAAAGCTCTAGGGAAAATGGTGCTATTAGTTTTTATGCTTGTGAGCACGGGCCAGATTAAAATGGCACTAGTGTCGCCTTATACAATTCTTTAGTGCTTAGTACAATATATAATTATTCATAAACTTATGCATGAGCAAGTGAGAATGCTTCAAATTACTTATTTTAAGCACATTTTTTCATAACTCTTGCTGAGAAATAATGATCTTATGATAGAAATAATGATGAAAATCTTAAAACATTGTCAAATAAATTTAGTAAAAAAATTGTGCAGATGCAGTCAAACTCCGGGATTCCGCTAACTCCGTTATTCAAACATAGATAATTTTGAAATTTATATATATGATTGAATGCGGTAAATACAAGCTTTTCCCACAGATATGTCATTTTAGGCAAAAATGACAATTCGAACCTTTTTAAAGTAAGGTAACGAAATAGCGCAGAGGTTTCGAGAAGCCAATTAACTGAGCCAATCAACAGATCTAAGTATGTAAGCTATAAAGATAAAATTGACAATTATGCGGAGCACAAACCTAATAACACTAAGTAAGTTTTTATTGATCTGTTTCCTGTTATACTTTTCCATAAAATAATAAACATTGAAGAAAATTGTATCCCAGAAAATAAAAAAAAGAAACCGGTTATACCTAGAAGTGATTACAATTTTTTTTATTACGTGGAATCTTTTCATGTTAAACACGATTGTTTAAATAATCAAAATGTTTTGAAGTCATTACTTCTTAGTTAGCATATTCACCACTTGGCGAAAATTGTTATTGGCTTATAAGATTGCTTAAACACATTTTATTGACAATTATTGATCCATCAAAAGGCACCGAGAAAAATGATTGACCAGTAGTCATATTTGGTTCATAAAGTTTCTTCAACGGTAAAAGATTAGTGTTGACACTAATTAGATTAAAAATATTGACTTGATGCATCAATGATTTTACTTACACTATAAATAAAATATGAAACAATTCGACCAAAAAAAGTTTCATTTAATACGTGAACAATAATAAGAAAACAGAATGCATAGTTACTTTATCAATTGGCTTTCATAAAGAATTTGTTTCTCGTTTCATTTATTTTCACTTATATTTATTTATGTAACGATGCTCTAAATCAGTGATCCCCAATCTGTGGTTCGTGACCCGGTGCCGGGCCGCAAACAGTATGCCAAATTTCAAGAAATTCGACATGCAAAAATATTAAATATAGGATTTATTTCGGTTCGTTTTTTTTCAGTGGGTCCGTGATTCTTTCATTTTTTTTACCTGACCGAAGGTGTAAAAAGGTTGAGGAACACTACTCTAAATAGTCTTAATCAACTGTGACAATGTCCTTTTTGGAGACAAAGTTTTTTTCACAGATGGTGTGATTTACTAATGCAATCGTCTAACGGAGAAGTTAATTTATTGTAATAGAAAATATTACTAACTTATTGAAATCGACCATGTATACTACTTATATGTACAGTAATATTGACGCAAGAAAAAATATCATAAAGTTGAATTTCTGAATAAAAAAATGCCGATATATTGAAGCGGAAAAATAACCTGGTGCACTGAACGATGTTTGCCTTTGGCTTGATATTAGCTAACGTGAAAACTCCCCTAATATTGTCTACAGCGGACTGCATGTGATTTGAAAGGAAATACATTTTGTGAACTGTTAGCTTCATAACGGAAATGACAGTATTTGCACATGAATACACGTGCATGGTGACGTTTTTTTTCACGAAATAAAAGATTCACACTTGAATAGTTTTCAATATAGATTTTTCTGTAAGGGTTGCTTAATACTGTTGATAGACGTTTCGGAATCACACCATCTAGTAGGGTGAATCCTCATCATTTTTGAATTAATGGGAACTCGATTGACTTTTAAATGAAATGGGCAAAAGTGCTTACACTTTGCCTTTTTCGTGAATAAGGAAAATCTTATCGGCCGAGTGCGTGAATTGCGCAGGATATGAAATTCTTTAATTCTCAACATGACAGTAGATAAAGTAATTTTAATACAGATGGTTTTATTGGGATGCGCGACTGTTCCGGGCTTAGGTTGTGTCAGTTATTGGACATGGAACAGCTTTAATAAATTTTCCGCATGTGGTGTTTCTGCACTACATGTACCACACATTTTTCTAAAAAAAATACATTTTTTTTTATTCAAGATAAATAGACATATCTTTTCAAATCTGGCGGTTTGCACTTTTCGTGAATTAGGTATATTTCCATTTCATGTAATAGTAAATTTCGTAAATTCGGCGTAACATATATAAAATGAATATACATATTTTACAAATGGCCGCCACAATGTGTCTCCAAATTTCTCTGTCACCCACCAACCACTTGACCCAAGTCATCCCGTCGTTTCGTAGCTCCGCTGAGTTCATCCAATGGATAGTCATCAGCCACTTTCCGGGACGACGGGATCCACCAGGCTGATAAAAGACAGGCAGGATTCAGGCTCACCTAGGGCATCCGCAGCACATGTCCATAACAGGTCCATTATCGCGTTTTGCACTTATTACATAATTTAAAGTGTTTGAATTTACAGAGGAAGAAGAATGCAAAAAAGCGACAGTGATTATTCAACAGATGTTGAATGCATCACATTTTTGTAAAAAAATTTGCTGCTTATAGTGTTTTATGCTTTAACATAATAATAATATTTCCATAATAAATAGTTTAGCCACTGCATATTATTGTGAAATCAGTGGCAATATTAATGAAGTAAAGGCTTTCACGCATGAGGATAATAAGGCGTTAGAGTTATCCTTCATGTTAAACTGATTTCAGGTAACCAGTTAATCATGCCTGTATAGTATCATCACTCATTTCCTATGCACGAATGAGTCCAGTTCACTTCTAAATAAGTCGCCAGACACACATCCATTTCGGAAGGGTTCTAAAATAAACACTGGTGTAACATAAAACAATCGTGAAGTATATTTTTTTTAAATAATTTAAATAGAGTGAAATGATTCCGCAATAATATATAGTCGGTACCCGTGTTTAAGGTTCTAACAAGAAAAATCATGCATGGACATCTGTGATAATTTATTTCTTTTCCACCAACCGATCCTGAGAGGAGGGCGTAGGCCGTATCATACTACCAGTATTAAGGTGTTCACTGTCTTTGCGGAGTGGCATTATAATACAAAATAATATACTGTCCATATACTTATTTTCTCTTAAAAGAAATTACTAGTTCTCATTGAAAATTGTCTGTTGTCCTTTCGTGTATTTTTCCTTTTACCACGACACCGAGTAGAACGATAGAAAAAGAAAACATACCATTTGGCACAATTTCAATTAATTATATGCCATTTTTATTTGAACTAGATTTTAAATCAACAGTATATTGATGAATAATACCAAAGAAACATAAAAAATACATGAGTTCTGCTTTTGAGGTTTTCTGAAAGGTCGTTCCATCATATACGGATATTATTTTTAAATTTAATAATTTTAGAGTTGATGATTTATTAAAATTTTAAAAATACGAACTCATTAAAGTACCTACTTAAAATGATATTCTTGAAAAAAAGATTTCTTGTGTATTATCATTTAGATTAGTGCTAGCAAACTTATTCATGTAACGGCCCGATACACTTGAAAAAAAAATTCGTGGCCCGCCTGAACAAAAAAAATGTTTTGTGTGCGGGCTTCCCGAGGGCCGCGCTCTTCCGTTTGGGAAGCACTGGCTTAAACTACTGATCATAAAAGGCTTTTAAAATATATATTATAATATCACATGAACTGGTCAAAGTACAATAATTTTATATTCAAAATGTTATAAATATGCGTCTAAAACCCCCATGAAACCTTTCATGTTTATGGACGATAATGACCTCTTAGATGCTAAATTACACCGTCTCTATAAATGTAGGTAAAAGTAGTCTAGATTTTATGCTTTCGCGTAACCCGTGATAAACTTAAAAAGGTCTCAGCGTTACAATTGAGTTACGCGTAGGTGGGAACTATAATACTTTGATGGCAAATGGGTTAACTAAACTTAATATAATGTCCCCGTAGTGAAAAGGATCGAATTTAAACGGGTACTAAAATACACCCCTAGTTTTCTTCACTGTGTTATTATCATTCGTTTTTTGTACTACCTTATTAATCACAGTTATGGTAGGTGGAGATATTTTTTTATTTTTCAATCATTTAATTTTATGGAAATAGCCTATTCAATATCCAAGCAGTTACATCTCTAAGTGTATATCTTTAAAGCTATGACCGCTCCCAATGTGGAGCAAAGAATCATCTAGATTTATTTTTCGATTATATGGTCGAATATATAATGTATGAATACATGGCATATAAACATCACAGACGCTTTCACTTTTGGGCACTCATCCTTTTTGACCCCAAAAATAATTAAGTTGTAAATACATAAAACCAATTACGATAATTTATAATAGTAAATAAAGCAGTTTAAAAATCTCTAAACAATGTCTTCAACGCAAATTAAAAACCGTAATGTCGAATTATGAAAAAATGTGAAGAATAACCAAAGAAATTTTTCATTTCTTCTTTTGTTTAAAACAAATAAGTTCTTAAACTTTTTCCATCACAGTATGTAGATGAATCGTGACACGACCCGTTGAATATACGTTATTTAATATAATTATTATAGTATTAAGGGCTTGAAAAAATCAATTTATGACTTTATTGGGATACAGGAAGCTTCAAAATTTTACTTATTATCTTATATATAAAACCGAAACGGTTTATGTCTGTAGGTATGTAATTATTTGGGAATGATATAACATTAAATAATTATTGGTCGCTTAGTCCGAGCGGAGCCGGGTAACAATACTAGAAATACCGAAACGGCGTATGTATGTATGTTGTGGGTCTGTAATTTTTTGGGAATGATATAACATTAAATAATTATTGGTCGCTTAGTCCGAGCGAAGCCGGGTAACAGTACTAGTTATATATATTTTTAATATGAGATCCAAATACTAATACTATAAATCTAAAAGGTGTTTAACGATATTTAAAACAGTGCTAATACATACATATAAATATTTAGAAAAACAGTACAAATTTATTGCAAATAAAATTGTTAAGGTCCTTCAATTTCGAGCTTACTTTGTACTATTGATTTGTAATAGTAATAATATGCACCAGATCGTCTCTTAAAATTCACATTGACAAACACAATCTATCTTTGCGCATAAAGAAATAGACATTATGAAAAACAACATATCATAATATATTAGAACTATTGTATTTTTTGCATTCACATAATTAGATAATTTGTATATGTAAAGTTGCCTAAAAACTAGTTTCATGTATCAATAAATCAGTCCATAATGCATCAGTATTTTTTTAAATGTTTGCTTGCTTATAAACGACTATGTAATTAGTTAATTTAATAAAAAAAATCACCCGAGTAAAAGGGCAAATATGACATTTTATATATTGGCTTCTTTTGGTAAATTGTTATCGAGCACCTAGCAACTCGTTAAAAATATCAAAGAGTCGTCTGATATTTGAAATTGGCGAGCTAAAGTGCTATGGAAATAAGCGATGACCGGGGTGTGACCGGCTCTGTAACGATTTAGTTATCGTTGTGATTTATCCGTTACCAGTAGGTTAATAATCGTAAAAAGATGCTCACAGCGGAGTGTGGTGAAAACTATTACGCGGTTTTGCCAACTGCCGGGTTATAGAGTTATAGTGCATCGTGAAGTGTGTGTCTCAAGCTTGGGGGCGTGCTTCCTTTAAATTTGCCGCCCAACATACTTTGGAAAACCCTTGTCTAGTGTAATATCAAGTAACTAATTTATAATAAGGTACATTTTGTACTTCATAATAGATATCAGGTATTGCGAATAGATATTGTTCATTATATGTTCAATGCATTTGGTGGATTTTTTGTAAGGCATATTCCTGGATGGAACGCCTTTGGGTAAGTACGTCTAATTTTATGAAACTTTTCAGAAGTGGCAATGCGGATATGTGAATATTGCATAATGCGCTTACTACCCCCTTTAGACTCTTAATGAATATCGACTTCGTTTCGCGTGAAAGCATTTGCCAAGCCATTTTAACGCTATCCAATGCGACAGCAATATTGCAATTTAAACATTTTCATTTACAAGTACACCAGTGTTAATATCTGTTAAAATTTCATGATACATATATGTATTCATTGAGGCGTGTTCGCGTGTTTACTAAATCTTTATTATACCACGAATATAACATTTTATACTAACGTGTTACCTCCCAGAAGCAAAAAATAAGGTAAATGTAATCATTTTTACATTAACCTGGAGCAAATTATTATTTTAAAACAATTTTGAACACGTACAAACATAATATTAGCAATGAAATGAACGACATAACGATTTAATATAACGTTATAAAAAAATGATTATCGATGAAAAACGTGTTTTAATTTTATTTGGATTATTGATAATGACTAAATTTATCCATAAAAAGGCTTTTGGTGATTTTTTTTTTCCAAAATGCCGTAGGTTCGTTCAAACCTTGTATACATGTCAAATGCAACCAACAGGTGTTAAGTTGTCAATACTCCAAATGATAAGGTAAAATTCCCGTACACTATTTTTTCAACTATTAAAAGATCTGTATCTTAGTACTCAATGTTATGAATATATTAATTACTTCAAATGATTGATTTAATACATCGGTTAGATCAAATTGATTCGGATACACTTTTTTTGTTATTGAAAATTTTAAAAATTTATTACCATAATCTGATCGAAAAGAGCTTATGTAACCGTCTTACAATCAGTCTTTATTAACCACTTGAATAATGATCAATTGGAAACCATTAGAGAAATATTTAATATATGCATGGTCAAATTTTCTTTGATTTATCTGTCTATGGCTCCAAGAGTATTTACAGTAAAAACATACAAACAAACACACACACCCTCTTTCAGTGTGCGGGTCGATTCCGTTGACTTTTGATAAATAGGATTGCCATGTGGTAGTTATTTATATATATGTATAATTGTTTGTCTAAAATTATGGAAATTTTGCAAGAATAATAACATAAATGTGCTCCCGATCAAAAATCTGTTGGTGGCGCATGTTCAAGATAAACTTACTTTGAAAGATAATAAAACTTAAATAACATTGTTTGAACTAACAACCGAACGATTGCTAACTTACCTAATGCCTCATAACAATGAAATAATCGAAAACTTTGGCCCTCGGAGATCGAGCAGCTTGACAACACACTCGAAAGTAGGTTATTATTTGCTAGTTCGACTCAAATTTAGTTAATCTTGCGTTATAAGACGTGCGCGTCTTTACTGGTGATATCAATTATTCAGACGCTACATACGCTGAAAGATTTTCATCACTACACAAAAACAAATATGAGTTAAAATTTATATCTTATATCAGCGGTCACCAAACTACGGCCCGCGGGCTGGATCCGGCCTCCTTAAAATTATCATCCGGCCCCTGGATTCCAACACGAATTTATTTGTCGACCGATCCGCCATGTTTTAAAAATTTCAATCCGGCCCGTTTCTCAAAAAGTCTGGTGACCCCTGTGCTATATACATATTAAATATGGTGAATATTTTTGTCGATCTCTGTGTCCTAAGTTTGTATGCTTATCTCCATCGTGAATTCTACTCCTGAATGAACACTTCAATAGTTAAATGTTCGAAATGAATATGAATAACAAACAAATGTATGATACGCGATGATTTTGTTGACTATTAGAGGACAGAGGTGACATATCTGACTTTGAGCCTGCGCTTATACTACTTATATGAAAAGTGTATACGCAATTCGTCTTGGATCTTCATTATCTTTCAGTGTATGAAATTATTTTGAGAATTGTTACCGAGAAACAATACAATGCTAGTCGAAATTTATGATAACTGGTCGGCAAACTTGCTTCAACAAACTTATGTAGGGAGTAAATTAAACCTTATTTAGAAGTATGACTGGAAACTTTGAGACACATTGTTCGAAGTTCAATGGTTTACCATTACATGATTTATTGTAATGTGAAGTTGTTGAATACAACTTTGCCCTCTTCAATTAATTAATTAATTTTGAATATGGTTTGCCGTGTGAAAATATAATAATTCAACTGAAATTTATGGTTTTTGCCAATTACTTACCTTTAGTTGAGCTTTGTTATGATTGTTAAATTATTTAAAAGAGAAAGGGTATAGATTAAAATAACGTTAAAATATAGGCACACGTAAAGTTGCGTGACCACACCTACATATAACAAACAGAAAAGCGGAGAGACTCAATATGCTAAGAATTTTACGAGAATAACTTTCTTGCTTTGCAGGTAAATTTATGATAAGTATGGATATACTAGTATGTTGCAAATGTTTACGCCATAAATGCAATATGAAAGGCAAATGAATGAAAGAATCATTTGTAATTTTCGATCATATAATCACCGTTCATTTCAATATATTCGATTAACAACTCATTAAGCTTTATGTTTCATTTAACAATAATATTAATCTTTGCCATTAAGACTGAGTCGTTTTAATATTTATTTACCGGAATTGTTTGTCAAGTTACCACCCTTTGTGTGGATGCAGTAGATTACAAATTGGTTGAAATAACGCGAACTTTTATGATAGCTGATGCATAGCTCAGTAGAGATACATACATGCAAATGGTTGACTTTTTGACGATGTACTATGAGGACTTTTTCAATTACTAACTGTACGATCCCGTCGCTGTCGAGTATGACCTACTTCAAAATAAAATGGGTTGAGGCTCAAAGCAGGATTAACACTAATGCTTCACATTAGAGGTCTGCACGGGCTCGGGCTTGGCCCGCGGGCTGGGTCGGGCCGGGTAACGAAGGTTTGGATTCGGGCCCGGGCCGGGCTCGGACGCCAGCATACAACAAAATATTAAAAAAAATCGGGCCATTACCGAATGAGGTCACCATTATCGTAAATCTACATTTAATACTATAATAAACTTCACGTACTCGTATTAGTCATCTTTTCGACGCCTTGTTATTTATTTAAAAACATTCTCTCATGAACACCCATTCGAGAGAACAAGATGTATTGTTCTTAACTTAATGACTTTTAACGCCATTACTTTAGTATTTTTTTATGATGTCTGCTTCATCGGCGTTTGTACAATACGCATAATGAATTTCATAATATGATCCTGACTTCAGTATGTCTTATATGGTTTTTTCAATTGGTCACAATTCTATTTGTTAGGTTTTATTTTTTTTAAATTTACCGGTAAAAAATGGGCTTCGAAAATATTAACCAAACTGAAGAGTGGAGAATATATTTCTTCAGTAAAAACCCATGGGAAAAGTGAAGTGTGGAAATCATTTAGTGAAATCATAAAGGTTGGATTTTTTAGTTCAAAAACAGGAACTTCTCATTTGTATCGTCATTCCTGTAAAACAAACAAAAACTAATTCTAATTAGGAAGAAATGTATTTCGCACAACTGCACACACACGATAATTGGTGAGTAAATTTTTAATTTTTATTAGAAAAAAAAAATCGGATTTTTTTCGTGCAAGGTTGCAAAATGTTGGGCTCGGGTCGGGTTGGGGTAAGATTTTTGGAAATGAGCCTCGGGCACGGGCCGGGCCGGGTTGGAGGTGTTCGGGTTCGGGCCGGGAGAAATTTTAAAATTTCGGCCCGTGCAGACCTCTACTTCACATATAAAAGTATATGGATAACTGACACACATTCTACAGCTTTAAAGATTGATTCATAATACATTACATCTAAAAACAGCCCAGTGCAATACAAACAAAAAACATCTATAAATAAATTTTAAACTTCATATTGTGTTCTTTTTTTACATTGTCCACTGCATAGCCATTTTGGGTTATTATTATTGAATACCTATTATATTAATTATTTTTAACATAACATGATAATTTACCTTTTTCTTCTTTTTCAGTGTAACACGGACACCATCGACGGAAATATCAACGGTGACTTTTTTCTTTTTCACGCCTTTTGCCTTGAACTCATACTGAAAAAAAAATAATAACACATGAAATAGTCAATTTTTACTAAACATAATGTAGAAGAAACCTTTTTAAGAAATACGTGCATTTTATATTTGTATCATATAATATGTAAAACAATCTCTTTTTCAATGATTTGGTTTTAAGTACCATGGACACATTACCAATTGTTAATCATAATAATTATTATAAAAAAAAATCTTGAGATGGATATAAATTTTGATTAACACTGCATTTTAATGTATAACGATCAAAATAGAATTATTCCTTGAAATTATTTTTAATGTATTTTTACTACTGTAGTTTTGGATGATAGTTTATGGACCGCTAGTTATATATCTTAGTTATATATTTGATATTTATATAACCAGTTGAACGTTCCGATTCAATGCTCACTAATATGTGCGAATATTCTAGATTGATTTTCTTACATTCAATTGGGTATTTACTCGAGCTATACCACACTATATTAAAACCCATCCGAGCACACATATCGTCTTAACTGAGCGATAAATAAACTAAGCTAAAACCTTCAAATCGAGACGATGAAAATTCAGCTACATATAAACCAGGGCTCTGGAGTCAGAAATCGGACTCCAACCTCTATTTAATTTAGGCGGACGCCATCTTGGTTTATCAATAATATATATATATATTTATTTATTGACAGCAGCCATATCGGAAGAATGCCATTATTTGTATTAGCTGGTAAAAAAAGTATTTATTTAGGAATTAATAACGTTTAGTATAAAAGTAATACGTTATTTTTAAATTGTTAAAATCAGAATGTTAGATAAGGTCTGAATGGGAGGTCAGGTCCGTTTAAACCTTGAACTACTGTGCGGTCTTATTATGAAAACTTATAGTTTCAACTGGCACGTTTTTCCGTAAAAAAATTTGTAGAATAATAATATTTTTAACTCAAATTATACCTTCACACTTATAACGATGTTTCTATATAGTAAACGAATACTATTTTTAATCTGAGTAAATAATAAGATTTGTTTTGTGCTTATTCTACAGTTAGTTTATTTATATCAGGACCGGCTTTGCTCATCGCGAGAATATTCACTTAAAACTTGAAACTTTTCCATGTAATGCCATTCCTATCAAGTAATTGACAGTGAAAACTTTAAAAATAATCTACACATAAATTATCATTTTTTGAGCTAAGCATCAAATACGTTATTCAAAAATTTTCAGAAAACTAAAACCTGAACGACCTATTATTACGTGAACATATTCTTTGATCACTTTAAAGGTGTTCACTGTCAATACTTGGTGGAAAGGCATTATAATAAAAATGTATTATTACTATTTTTTATATTCAGATTCTATAATAAATCAATTTGTTGTAGGCTAGTTCGTTAAGATTCACTAGTAATTTACATTGCCTCTTTCTAGCTCGCACTTTTCCCTTCTATTATATATGTAACAGCGAAACTGTATTCTCAGTGAAAATTTATCAAGTAATACATTTGTATGACAACATGATTTCACTGGTCACGATCATTGAAATTATTGGACCAAGTTGATGATTTACCAGCCTAAAATTTTGGTTTGCTTCAATAAAACAAAATCAGCAAGTTAGTAGTCCCTTTCATAAAAAGAGAAACAAAGAAAAACACTGAAAAACATTGGGCTGAAGATAAGGCGGTCAAATTTGATTTCAATGACAGCTTGGAGAAGAATATATTTTCACTGAGAATACAGTATCACTGTAACATATACAAATACAAGTTTCAATACAATAAACACTGGTATACAATTACGAAAAAGACTTTTCTGATTATATATTGATTTTCTGATTGTAGAAAATATCAACAAATAATTTTCACAAATTATTAGCCTCATATCTATTTATTATATCATTAACTAAGTCATAATTTATGGCCCTAAAGCTTTCGTTTGTGCTCGACGTAATAAATCAGCGTTAAAAGGCATTATTTATATTAATTTAAATAGAAACACACCTTTATAGAAAAGCAATGAAAGGCCTCAAACGCATCGGGGATTATTAGTGTAAATGAATTTATGTACGAAAACCTTTGTAATAAATTGCGTAAACATTGCGTAATCTTCGCTTCAATTGTACAAAGCTCCACACGAATAAATTCATAAAATATGTATAGATATAATATTTTGAAAGATTCCTTCAGTTTATAAAATTATATACAAATTCAAATTTAGATTTTTTTGTTACTTTTAAATTGAAAACAAACCCGTACAGAATAACAGTCACATTATTTATAAGGTGTGAACCATTTTCCAAATATTGCTTTCGAGAATAATCATTAAATTTAAATTGTTTGAATTTTGTTCTTTTTCGTGATTTTAATGAGTAACGACTTGGGTTTGAGTTTGTAACATCAACTGACAAATTTAACTGACAGTTTCTCACATATTGAAATTCTATCAACCGCCTTCAGTTGAAATCCTAAATTAAATAATAATCAAAAGATAAGCTCCAAATTATTTAATGATTTTATGTGTGTTAAAGCTTATACATCCAGTCATACTCGTAAGCAAATTAACTAGTTAACTATTCTAAATTACAAAGATTTCTACTGTTTTGAAACTATGATATTAAAAAACCAAAACACACATTTATGAGAAATTTTTCATTTTATCATTATCTGCTGTTTTTTTTATATCCATATTTAATATTAGTTATACATCGCTTTTAATGTGTTCACTGTAAATTCTAGGTGGAATGGCATTATAATAAAAATAATAACACATTTTAAGTACTTATTCCACATAAAATTTATTGGATCAGGACCGGTTTCGCTCATGGCAAGAATTATCAACTAATAGTTGTCTGATATTATATAGATAGATCTAAGTTAATAATGCTCGCCATGAGCGAAACCGGTCTTGATTCAATAAATTGTACATGTGGAATAAGTACCTACTAAAAATGTTTAGTAAAAGTAAAGTTCAATAAAGGGTAGATTATCTATATTCAACAATGCACCGAAGAGATATTTCTTGATTAGGCATTAGTTAATAATTGAAAATATGTAATGTATTTTACATTTTCCATATGGTTTTAATATTAATTTTTGGTTAAACATATTTTTTTATGTGTAAAATATCTTTAATAAATTAAAAAAGACTGGTTGCGTTCCTCATTCTAAAGTATTTTTCCAGTGAAAATTCTTCTTGAGAAAGGCTCAATTAACCGGCGACATCGCTTTAACACTTTCAAAACGATGGGTCATCACATTACGTGTGAGAACCTTTTTTTATTTACGTTCGCGGAGATCGAATTGCTCCGAGTGCGGCAGACGCAGCCCACTGTGTGTCTCCCCGTGTCGGCAAAAATGAAGTAAGACCGGGAGAGGGGGTGGGCGGCGAAAGATAGGTCGATGGAAAAAAGTGCAAAGCAATTGCGGGCGAATCGCACCGCGCCGTGAATAATAACGATTCGGGCACATTTCCCCGGAGGAAATGTAATTTCACGGACGATTAACTGAGATCTGTGCGACCAACGGACGACCAGCTTGTTCGTCAGATGCGAAACCGATGTCGCGCGTACTACGAAATGCCACACTACATACTGACCACGCTACTTATGCACTCGAAAGAGTGACGCTGTGAGAATGTCCACAAAAAAAAGATGGTTCGAAAAATTTTAATTCCCTAATTTCATATAGACTGAACGCGTGGGTTAAGTGCGTTAGGTGGATTCTAATGTTAGAGGGGACAACATTTATTTAGTATTAACGGCTGCTGCACACTCGAGTGAACTGTTAAAGAAGTCAGAGTGTATATTCACATAATCTAAAATTAATATTATTATTGGTGCTATGAATTATGAATATAACACATTACTTGTGTTATATTCATTCATATGCACATGTCAAATCTACAAGATATAGAGGCTCACAATGACAAACGCGCGCAATATTGCACGTACAATTATTGATGGTGAGTTCAATCGTCATGTGAGTTTGTCTAGAACAGTGTTTCCCAAACGGGGGGCCGCGAATTTATTTTTTCAGTTTTATGCCGTTGTATGAAAAAGTTTGGGAAGCACACGACATATTCACCGTTTTTGAAATTGCGAAAATACTAAACGTAAATATGGATGTAATCGGCTCTCGGGTTAATTTAAAAAAAAAATGATACAAATTTATAAGGAATTTTTCGAACTATCGTTTTGTGTAAAGTAAGGCTTTCTTTTTTTAATCAAATTTATATAAATAACTTAATCTTTCTTTGTTTCACGCGTATAATACTAAGCAATAGAAATAATTCTACATATTTTATTTCATAATTTCTATATATTATACATAGTTTTTGACACTACTGTACATAGTCCATGATATCCCATTTTATTGTCATGGTATGGTTGCTTATTTTTCTAACAAATACGAAATCACTTTTTTATTTAATGCTGCACAAACTATGAAAATGTTTATCGCCACTGTCATGGCGTATTTATATACTAAGCCCATCTGCTCCATCTGCCAACCTCTTCCATTGTTCATCCCAATGAGGACTCGACCCAGTATTATTATAGCAAGGATGATACAATTATTATATACTAGAGCAATACTTGTATCGATTGATAACATACGAAGGATAATACTCAACCCGTCCGAGACGAATACAACAGAAGGAAAACTAGATCAGGGATGCCACCAAAAATATTGAGAATTAACTATTCGTAATATTTCTGATATTTTATAATTCACTAGATTACTTTTGTTTCATCCATACAAAAAAGTGGCATGAGAACATAAATTTTAGCGCGATATCTATGATTTCATTTTAAGAAATAAATAACTAAAAATAAAAGAAATATTTTAATTAAAACGAGAAGCTGTTCACAATACAATTTATCCTGATTTATAAATCATTATTTCTGCTTTTATCATCCTATCATATGGTCAACTAATGATATGAAGTGTGAAATTAAAAGGTATAGGATGAGAGTCAATAAATTAAAATTCAAAATACAAAGACGTCGTACCCAATTATTCAACCAGCAGAATATTTTCTTTTCTCAAAACTGTTAAAGCTCTATATAGTATTTTGACAATAGATTGGTTTACTATACAATATAATTGCACGACTTTTTGAATGATAGCTAATCAAAATATTAAACATTACACAATATCGTTTTGGATTGTTACCAACCGAAAAAATACCTTTCACATTTTTCTGCTAAAATAGCCGAAAAGTCACATCCTTAAATACAGATAGCCGAACTTTTGATTCGATGACTAAATAAAAAAGTGTAACTATAATCAGAAAATTCAAAACAGTTGGATTTATATCAAAAGCTTTTTGCTTACCCTAATATCAAGCTTCCGGTATTTTTTTGTTGTGAAAACCATCCACACGTAAGCAGGTAATCATAACGAAAATATGTAGTCCTCAAAGAAAATTTAAAGAACTCGTGTATCTTCATTTAAGTGAAAACCCGGGCAATTTTCTTAAATAGAAAAGCGCCGTAGTCCCGTATAAGCCGGAAGAACCTTTTCTGGCTGTAAGCATTTTAACGACATCCTGCCGTTTATAAAAATAGCACAAAACAGCGGCAAAAAAACTATAAACTGCAGGGCGGTAATTTTTTATGGCTTTTGTTGGAAATGAAAATTTGCCTTCTCAATATAAACGTTAGTGTTGTGCATTGTTGATTGTGTTTTTAATTAATCGTACCTTTTGTGAAATAACTTTGCAGCTCTGAATATTATCTTAAAGATAAATAATTTTTTCGTTAATTGATTGATTACATTTCGTTATAAGAGAAGGTTTTTATTTATAAATGTTGTGATAGTTAGACAGTTGGTCCTTTAAAATATCATATTTTTAAATATTAAATTCGAGTCTCTTGTCTGAAATTCTTTCATTTAATATGAGCCGTATATAAAAAAGCTATTAAATTAACTAAATATGAAAACAATAATTTTGGGAGAAATATTCACGGCAGCCTATGAATTTATCGGTGATCTCTGTAATAAATAAATCGCTCTTAAAAATCTCGAAACAACTGAATATGATATTTTTTAAAAACAAACAAACTACGCCTGGAATTATTATACATTGTGTCAAAGAAGTCGTTAAGTTTAACCTGCAACGTCTTGCTATCATAATCCTTATACGGATTATCACAAAAACAGTTTCCTTTTGTATCTAAATAAATACACAATTTCGTTAAATGACACTCTTAATGAAGACTTTTTGAAAGATTCCAGAAGCTTTAATTTACTCCACAGGGGATTTGCTGTGGCTTAGACCAGGTGTGCTCAGCACTGTATACTTCAATTTTACACTCGATTCACTTTATTTATAAATTATAGAGGACTTATAAATTTCTCTAGTTTTTATTTTTATTTTACAAGTACGAAAAAATGTTGATAAACTAGCTTTGGTGGAACAATCAGCTAAGAATACTCTTGAAAATCTTTTTAACTATCCAATAACTGAAAAGTACGCTTATGTAATTATAATACATATATTAATACTGACACTTTTAAAGGTATTTCACCACGAAAATATCCTCATCTTTGGTTTTATAAGCATAACTTGAAGCTACAAATCAATTAAAGTGATCGAAGAATTGAAGTGATTGAAGAAATCGAAAACATTGCATGCTAAATTTTCAAAAGACATTATGAATCAATTTATTGTGTTTTGTAGACATATGTATGTGAACAAAGCTCGTCCCCTATATTTTTGAGGTTTACTAGGCATTAAAATGTGTATTTTTACTACTCTATAAAAAAATATATTTTGAAATAGTAATTTAGATTCAAAATTTAACCCGAAGTCAATGTCATTGGAGTGCTTGGCAGTAGTGAAATTAATATTTTTATTTCATTCAAATATACGGTATAATATTGAATCTATTCGATTCTATTCAAGACTGCGATAACTTGACCCCGCAACCAAGGGACCGAAAGCACGAAAACATCAACCATCTAGTGTTATCTAATTAATATTGTCGATAAAATAAGTTTACGCCACGGTAAAAGGTTCACGATCACAGATTTCAGGGCATACCTGCCACAAAAGTGTGCTACAATATTAATTAAATTTTATATTATTAGTGATTCTATAACATTCGTTATTTGCGTCGTTTTGTTAAGTTTATCGCATTCGTCAGGTTTAATAATATTAATCTTGAAATGTTTATTTTTTGTAGGGTTTAACGATATTAATCTTCTTAAATCTATTGTATCTATGTTTGTTGGAGAGTTTGATTTATCACGTGTGATTTCGTCTATGGCGCATTTTATTTAAGCTGAAGAGATTACATTTTTTTGGATAAAAATGTAGGTACCCGATTAAGGATAATATATTTTTATTTATGAAGAAATAAGCCATACCGCTTTGGCAAATACTCCATTATTATTGTTACATGTTAAGTTATATGGCACAAATAAAACACTTCATCATCGTAGACACGAATATTTATAATCTAAAAAAATATTAAAATCAAACTTTTATTCAAGTATATTATTATGCAACGATGCATTATAAAATAATTTATTCGGTCAAATATCATTATAATCATCAATATAACTATCGATCAAATTTAAAAAAAATGATTTTTTTTTAAATTCAAGGGCATTTGAACGGATTGGAATAATTAATGAAATCTACAGCAGAGATTATGTAAGATCTTTTCTGACAATTAATAAAATGGGAAATAAAAACAATGAAATTGTGATTTACGGGATTGTAATAAAAGACTCCCATTTTTTGTGGAAATATATTGTGTACATTAAACATTTTCGATACATGCACCGTTACATACATTTAAATTTAATTTTTAAAGTAATATATAAGGTATTAATTGAATTATCATTTACTTGGTAGAAATTCATTATAATTCTACAGAAATTTCTGTAGAATTAAAATACATACTTTATTATTTTTTTCACCCTATAATATTTAAGGTTGTCGTAAAAAATACATTATTTTCAGAACAATCAGTGGTACGCAAAGAATAAAGCAGACAATAGAGATTTATGTTGGTCAGCATACATAGATTTTTATAAAAATGAATTGTAATGAATGGAGGGAACATCTCTTAAAATAGCATCGGTCTATAACTTTAGCGGATATCTAGTTGTAGTGGTTGCCGGCAGGTGTCACGAGCGAGCGTATGTCAGATTACCTGAATACACTACACTGTCTGATATCTTACGAAGCTTACACGCTTTCAAACGAATGCCAGATGACTTTCTATAACACAGTTACTAGGTAGAAGCGTTTTTGAGCTATTAGTATCATCTCTAAAACAGCTCAATCAAAAATATTCTAAGTAGAATTACGCTTTTAGTAAGCGACTGTCAAGAGCAGGGATCACCAGAATTTTGGAGGAACAGGCCGGATTGAAATTTTTAAAAACTTGTCGGGCTGGATTACAAATAAATTCGTGCTGGAATCCGATTAGAATATTAATTTATATGTTCTAATATAATGTAACCAAATGTAATTTATATTGGAATTTAAAATATTTATGACATTTTATGGGTTCATACGTTGTCGTGTTTTATAAGTATAAATTAATAGTTGCGAATTCACAACCAAATCATTAAAATAAAAAGAAAAAAATCTTATTTGAATTATTTATGTATTTTCAAAAATCGAGAATTTTTGGAGGATCGGATCTGGCCTACGAGCAGTAATTTGCTGACCATTGGTCAATAGTGTTTATGCAGAAAGGTTACCCATTGAAGTATTGATGGTCAATAGATCTCAACTGTGTATGCAGAAAAATAATTCACATCAAAAATACCTCTTTTTAATAACCCTGCATTTAATATCATAAATTAACGTCGTAAAATATCAGCTGCCATTTTTATATTTTCACGAAAGAATAAGTGCTTATTTAATTTAAAAACATTACGGCATGAAGCCTACAAGCGTTGAGGGTATACTTTTTTTTTTTAAATTTATTTAGATACGATATAAATATTATAAATGATAGTCCCTGGGGTCACTTAATATTGCTAGATTGTATGATCGGTTCGGCTTGAACAGTTTGCATAAAAATAAACATTTTTTATATAAATCACATTGAATTTGCCAAAAAATGAAGATTGTAAAATTTTCAACATTTTCAATAAAGAAAAAAGCACTCATCATCTTTTGTAAAATAGAAAAAATCAGATTGATTGTGAAGCAAAATATTCCAAACTAACTAATATAAATGAATAACAATTGTGTGATTCACTAAATGACACCAATTCGAAGACCTACATATATACTCTTTTAGAATCGTTGATAACATATATGATAAGGTAGTTGAAACATTAAGAATGAAGGCTAAAGAGTTTTGAATGAAGAAATAAGTTATGTTGAAGACTGTGGTAAATCTCATTCAAGATCAACGATATATATATTAATCACACCATTGCCTTGTTTACGCTACACCAGTATGGGTGTTTGCTCACCAAAAACATCTGAAGACTATCCAGATTATTCAAAATAAGTCATTACCGCAAATATGTGATGATCCATGGTACGTGCGTATTTCGTAGCCTCTAAAATGTTTCACAGTGCAGTGGGCCTTCACTGTAACCCAATAATCTCTTACATGCAGAATTATGACGAGAAAGCATATGAGAATCGTTTAAACCGAGAACTATTCTTCTCGATGACCACCCATAGATAAAAAAATAAAGTTCCCATTGACGACCTCTTGAATTGACTTCACTAGAGAATCCTAACAATACAGCAATCGCGCCCTCCTGTCAGCAACGATGGAAAGGGAATGCAATTTGAATATAAAAACTTAACTAAGAGATAAAGGAAACGGGAAGAACTTTACTGCTTCATCAAATAGATATCCAAAAAACAAAAATTGCCTACTCATATTTTTTTATTAGTAACTCTTTTTATCGCGATATTTTTGACATTTCGACACTTTACTTTGAAAAGGTTCTAACTGCTCTTGACACTGTTTTGAAACATGAGCGTTTGAAGTTTCGATTGATTAAAATTCACTTGTAACAATGAGCAAGTAAAAATGTTTCAAATTACTTATTTTAAGCATATTTTTTCACAACTCTTGCTGAGAAATAATGACCTTAGAGATCTAATGATGACAATCTTAGAACTTTGTCAAATAAATTTACTAAAAAAAGTGTGCAGATGCCGTGCAACTCTGGTATTCTGCTAACTCCGTTATTCAACCATAGATAATTCTGAAATTCATTCATTTATATGATAGAATGCGGTATATATGTACATACAAGTTTTTCCGACAAAAAGAACATTTTAAGCAAAAATGTAAATTAGAACCTTTTCAAAGAAAGGTAACGATTTGCCAATGAAATAAAAGTTTAACTACGTTTCAGTAAGTGCGCACGCAGAGAAACGCTCTCGTATACTTCAAAGTCGGGGTCGCAAAGGCTTACTGTGTCTGAGAGTTCAATTCCATCAACACATTCGCACTGGGTACAAAGAAAACCTTAGCGTAAAAAGACATCACGTCTTCCTGCGCCAATTAAAGTCGCCGTGGAAAAACTACTGAAGATTTATTTCCCTCATAAAAATAAAGCTCGTTAATTAATTTAATTACCGTACTTAAATTCTAAATTATATATGCCTCTTGATTGCAAATTTAATGTGAATCGATAATTGTACATGATTTTAATTGACTTCAGCATCCGTGTTGTCTATTTTATGCGGTCGTTAAGGAATATATATGCAGTGTGGCCCGGTTGGTGGTGTAGCGGTCAACGTCGTTAGCTCCCGTGACGGACTACAGTTTGAAATTATCAGTTGAGTTATCGATTCTGTTCGAAGGCAGTGGGTATTTTACTGTCAAAAATCCCTTCCTACCGTTCCGATTCCAAAAACCGGCGTCTAGTCAAAGTACTCGTATCATTACAATCCATAATCTCTTAAAAAAAACTGGACTTACAAGCAGTTCTTGTAGAGAAAATATATGTTGAGATAGTCTGGTAGCGGAATTGGATAAAATAATATATTTAAATGTAAAAATAGATTAGTCATAATTTCAAATTTAAACTCCGGTCAAAATATTAACGCACGCACCGATATGAATAAAAAATGGTTTTATCCGTAGTATCTAAGCGAAGTGATAATAGACGCGTGTTTTAAAATGTTCAAAAAATATTCATAATTTTTGATAGCCATTTAAACACCACAACTGCTTGTTTAATCGTTCCAAACCAGCACCGCAGAATGGAAGCACAGGGTGTCGCCATATGGCTATGTCAGTCAATGATTGCTTTAATACATTAGTTGAAATATGTAAGCGAAAATCGTTCACAGTATGATCTTAAATATAACGGGCAAGCCAACAAACACTACAGGCTATAAAAAAAAATACATTTTTAGTACTTCTTACAAATAAAAAATTTGATCAGGACCGGTTTCGCTCATGGCAAGCATTGTAAACTGATAAGGAATACAATAAAACAGTGATATTTATACAAACGTTAAGGAAGAAAAACAAGGTTCCACTGGTGATCAAATTTCAAGAAAAAAAGACAAAAATCTTTTAAGTTATCGTTTTACAATTCTTTTAATCTCAGTAATGTTTTAGTAAATTCTTAAGATAAAATCAATATTTTCAACCAAAGTGGTATCTATTTACTTGATTGCGAATCCTGCGGAGACAGGTACATATATTGGTCAAACGGGAAGAACTTTCAATACCAGATAAGGAACATCTAGCCTGTTCACGTAAAGAGAATGAATTATCTTCAATTGGAAACCATTTGTTCCTAAATAAGCATACTTTTGATATCGCTCAAAACTCGATAAATTAGAAATCCTTGAAATAAACCGATATAAATTTTTTCCAGACTGCAATTTATTAAAAGACCAATTGGTCTTCGTTTTTTCACCTTTGTTGTATCCGATTCACTAACCGAATTCAAGCTAATTGTTTTTCTTCCTTGTACACTGTTATTTCTGATTTTTTTATTTTATTTTCCTTTGTTTGTTTTTAATTGTAAGAATTGATATGGCCTTTATTCTGTTCACAGGAAAAAATTTCGTCTGCTCAATTGAACTCATTACCGGGATTTCCACATCTAATTATGTTTGACAGACATGCAGATTTATTTATTTTATTAAATACACTCATTTTTGGGCTTTTACTTTGATAATGATAATTCATACTTAATTGATTTTTGATGTATTAGTTTGCATTGCTAAGAGGTCTTCAACATTTTATTTATAGTCTATTTTTCTCGTAATTTGTTTAAATTTATTTGCTTAGTTGTTTTACCAATTGTTTGTCATACCTTGTTTTTTTTACTAAACTTTTGTATAAATATCACTGTTTTATTGTATTCCTTATCAGTTGACAATGCTCGCCATGAGTGAAACCGGTCCTGATCAAATACATTTTATGTGGAAAAAGTACTAACAATGTATTATTATTTTTATTATAATGCCTTTCCACCAAGTATTGACAGTGAACACCTAAAAAGTGAACCACAGGCTATATTCACGGAGGCTATGTATGGGGCTTTTTTGGTACCACTTCAAAGAATAGAGGAACGGAGAAAGGCAACCAATCCTATATAAGCTAATTGTCCATGCGTCTAGAAATGCAAAACAATTTCATTTTCCACATAAAAGAAAATTATACTCATCTTAATACGTTGTTATAAATCGATTTAATGCTGGTAAAGGGGTCTTTATTATAACGACCGGGACAAAAAGACTAATAATAATATATTTCACATATAATAACTGATTTTTCAAAAATGCTAGAAATAATAGATGATATTGATTATTATTTTATTATTTAAATTTGATCTCATAATAGATAAATATTTTTTTGTCAAAATTTTTCGTTAAGACTTTCTTACCGTAATATAAATAATTTGTTGTGCATCGTTAAGCTGATTTTAACACAATGTAATAAATGTTTTAGAAAGATAGGTCCGTAACAGAACTCAATTTTCTGTTTCATTCGTAAAACGTAAAACTTACTGCTTGAAATAATTAAAAATAGTGTGGTGTAGAATATGCTTTGTAGATATTATATCTATAATATATATCACAGGCTCATATTTTCCTCAATTTTCAAGGAACAGATTCTTTTCATCGTTCAACTGAAAGACACGATTGATTACATTTTCTATCGAAACCATCGTACAACAGTGCACTTAAGGAAAACTTGGCGAACTGAATTTATACGTTCACCAAGTTTTTTAATATGTAGCAGGTTTGATATGATATTGAATCAAACAAGAACACATCAATGAAGTATAAAGTGGTACCCTTAGACTAGAAGAAATATTATATCATACACAAGCATGACTCTGAAAAGAATATTGTAATTGAGAACATTGCAACATTTCTATTGATAAATTTAATATCAATTTCTCAGCCATTCACGGCTTATAAATTTTGATAAAAATTGAAGAATAAACATGCTCTTTTTATAAACAGAACCGTAGTAAATGGTCACATTGGTGAAATTTTACCGTTCGTATTTTTGTGAATCCAATTATGAACCCGTATAAATGTTATCTTAAAAAATATTATTCAGAATGGCATGAAGCCTAAAAAATAACGACGCCATAAGGATATTTGAACTAATTACACATCCAAGGCATATCTACTAAAGATATGACATATAATTAAGACACACATTCGTGAGAAATTTATACAACAAATTTAATATGATTATTATTACAATCGGCTAAAATTATAGCACTGTTGAAGAAAACAAATGAAATTGCAATGCAGCTAAAAATTCTACGCAAAGTTTTATAAAGCCGAACAAGATTGTCTAAAAAATATATGTTAGAGAAGGAAAATTTAACGTTCAATTATCACAGACCAGCAGGCCATCAAAAACGTCAGCGTTTTCGGACTTCTTAGAGCTGTCAAATAGAATTAATTATCGATTGAATCAATTTCTTATCCACTCCCGCTTGAGTGAATGACCGTATCCGTATCCGAATATGAAGTATATGAAGTATCCGTAAATGAAAGCTAATCTTTGTTTTTACTTTTAAGGATAATTGATAAAAGAATGACATTATCAACTTTTCAGCTATCCATATAATTTAATCATTTTCCGCTCTCAATATATATGTACTTAAAAAAAAACATTTGTAGTTATGTTTTATTTAGATTTTTTTGGAAATCGTTCAATCTATAATTTGACGGTTATTATATTTGAATGTAATGAATTAAGAACTTTTAGTAGACTATTTCACCGTCCCTTTTTACAGTTTTAATTTTTGGATAGTGATAAATTGATAAAATTCAAACATTTTAAAACATGAACATGCTAGATATCAGAACGAAGCCCTTGCCATCTTGACTACGGTCTCGGAAAATGATAAACAATCTAACAGTTACAACCCAAGTAACTCTATTTTATTGAGACTGAAATCATATTTAGAAAACAAAAGTCTAAGATAAAATAGATAAAATAAATACGTTCTTCTATGGAGACGTCTAAATAAATTTATGAAAAAAAGCTTGGCGTATAATGCGAATTTTTTGAATGCCTCAAGACAATATAAAAGTCCATAATAATACTCAAAAAGAGCATTTCACTAAAAAAATAAGACCTCCCCGGAAAAAGAAAGAAAAATAAAAGAAAACTTTATCAGAGGCAACCTATCCCACAGGAATTTACAGTCATTTCTCTTGCCGAACCCGTGTCGTTTTATCCGCTACATTTAAAAAGATCAAATGCGACAAACTGAATCCTCAGATGGTTCAAGTTTTTGATTACAACTTGAGATGTATATTTCAGAAATTAAAACTCTAAATTGTTGCACGAAGGGGAGACATGTTGTATAAACTTTTCAGTGTTTGATGATAACACTGCCTAACGTTTTGATTAACCCAATTATTGACATTTATAATGTGTATATATACCGCTCGAAGCTGCTCGGATTTTGTGCTGGCGAATAATTGGATCAAAGTTTACATAGTACTCTAACTTGGACAAGCAAGGTTTTAACTATATGTATGAATATAAAAATCTCAGTTCTTCCAATTCGTAAATGTCTACAAATAACAAAAAACGAAAAAAATCGAGTCGCAAAAAGTCATCGTAAATGATGTGAGCAATGATGATAATCATTAAACCAAAATTGAAGCAAAGCATATAGTTTTAGAAAACGTATTTTTAAGAGGATTCAAGAATTAATTTATCTAGAATAAGCAAATATCATTTTATCTTTCTATATATTAAAGAGCTGAACTATTATTGCAGTTTTCATATCGCTTTATTATGCATCTTAAAATATATTGATAAAGGTTTAAATGAAAAAGGTAAACTGTGTCTATCCAAAATGTCTAAAAAAATACTTGAACTCTGTCACTATAATTGAGGACTATAAATTATTCAATTTGTCTTTCCCTCAAGCCAAAGTGAATGCAGCCGGCTGATAAATGGCGTTATTGAGTTATTTATGTTGAGAACAGCCCTGACCTTATAACTTCGCCAATGTATATTTAGGGCTACATAGTTTATATTGGACAGAATGAAGATGCTATTGTATGCCGACATTTCGCAACTTCGAAATTTTTAGTAGAGAGAAAAACAGTTTTTATACTTTAGCACAGTGATCGCCAAATGCTCGCGGTGGCATTTTCAGAAGCTCGCTAAGGATATTGTACCATACTTATAAATTATCAATCGCTTGTCCGCAAAAACAGAATTCTTGAAAAATTGAAAGCATCAACATTTATAATTTTTTTATATCTAAAAAAGTGTGGCAAAATGATTTTATAATAAAGTTTAAGTTTTTAACTCTATTTATACATATGTGGGTAAAAATAATCAAGATGTGATGTGTGATGATTCCTGACCATTACTTAGGGGAAATCGAATTTCTCCATTGAACTTAACGGCATAAAAATAGTTTTTGAGCTTTTTTTATAAAATGATTATTGGAAGAAAGCTAACTTCGGTTCCAAAGCCTTCATATATACATAAGTAGCTCATCAGACAACCATATTGACACGTAAATGATAGTCGTCATTTGACTATCCACTTCTTCCCCTTTTCTTTTTTCTGACAGCTCGTTGCCTCGCATGTGTATTTGTATGTCGACGTTTTCCGGAAAACTCCTAATGAATTAGAGATTTTTGTTATAACTCTCACAGGTAAAATTTTTGCCCGACACTTTTCAAATGAAATTTACGAGTAAATTTATTACTTCTGTTCTAATGTTGAATTTTTTTAATATAGAATTAATTATTGATTGTGTTGTGCTTGTTGATTCACAGTTATTAAGCGCTAATTAATGAAGAATATTCACGAAACGCGTGAAAGTTTTCGCATATGCATACCGGATTATCTAAGGGTAGAAGGGTTCATGAAAAAAGAAAATTATTTAAATAAAGGATTTATGGTTCTATCTTCCCAAAATACACTAAATCCAATACATCACTTTAGCATCTCTAGTTGTATGTAATTTAAAATTTAGCTATTCAACACTCTTTTCATCTTGTAACTAACCGTAATTCTTAATTAAAAAGGAAATAAACGAAAAATACAGAGTGAATAAAAAAGAACAGATGGAAGTTCATCCACTTAGCAAAATGAAAGTTTGATAACATAATAAGGTATAAAATATTACTTACCCGAATTCTACGCATAGCTGCGACAATTTCCACTCTGCTGGTAGGTCTTGGAACGTCCAGTGTCCCAATGTACTGTAAAAAAAGAAACAATTTATTTCAAAATTCTTTACATAGCTTTTTAACCATAAACCATTTTATTAAGTATCTCTAAGAGCAGCGTTACCGCCTTAATAATAATAAATTCGTTTTTCAGCGGGCGACGTTGCGGAACATTAGTTTTGTATTGCGAAAATTCGGCATAAGGTTTCAGAAGAATTCGGACGAGGCTAAATATACTATAAATAACTTTATCATCAAAAAAGGCAAACTTCGATGTATTCGATAAATTTATACTGGTCAAGATCTCATGATAATAACATTATGAAAATGCCTAATATTTTATAAAAGAGAATTATTCAGATATATGGGATAATTTATCAATTATGTCGGTGGAATTAATTGCAACAAACAGGATTGACGGATACAAAAATACAGGAAACTATTTTACAACGTTTTAAATATATAGCCTAACACATCTATCTTTATGGCTGGAAACATCTTATAAAAGTTGAATTTAATATACAATTTAAAATAGCTAAGATTATTCTATGGATTCTGTCAGTTATAGGAATACAATTCGTGCAATAATCTAAGTTATTTTCAATTTTCTTTAAAACGAACATCCCCAAAGTTACTACCGAATCGAACGAAAGTAATGAGTCTAGTTTTGCCTCGATGTATTATATATAAATATCAATAGTAAATTAAATGTAACAAAGCAAATTATAAGAAGTACAAATGATTCGCTAGTATTAATTTCGTCCCCAGTTAAATAAGCTTTTTTGCAATCAACTAAAACCAATTTATACTGTCCTGAATTTCACTTAGAGCAGTAAATAATGTGAGCGAGGATATTGTGACAGTTGGGCAATAAGTACTAATCTAGACTACCTTCATCAGTTAAAGCCAAATAAAGATCGCAATACCCAGGACAGGCATAAGAATTTATCTGTTCACCTGTAACACCTGTTCTCAAGATAAAATATTATAATATCACAATCAATTTGAAATGTTACTCCTAAATAATAATAACAATTTAGTATATTTCTAACCAATTGCCAAATCGATAAAAAGGAAAATTGTGTTACTATGTATATAATATAAATATATATATTTGTAAATATGTGACGTTTTTATTTTTTATCAAATATAATACATTGTGCTGAAACTGGTTTTGACATATAAATGACAGTTTTACAATATTGAGTTATTAAATACTTATTTTTTGAAAAATAAAGGTGTAAAGATTAGTAAATAATGTATTTGTTTCAATCCTGGTTCAAGTGTGGTTAATTTATCGTCAGTTTTTTTGTCGAGTCAGAAATAGTATCAAATACAAGAATCTTTTTTCTCCCTAAAATCTCTATCGTTCATTTATCTTATTCAGGGGTTGGAAAACTTTTTGACTAAATGGCCGTATTACAAATTCAAAACGAACAACGTGCCGCAAGTAAAATATATTTTTTATATATATTTACTAATTATGAAAGAAGTGCATCATTCTGCTCTTTCAAGGAAAAAGGCAGTAGGTCGCAAAAATTCTGAAATTGAGTTATTAAACTAGTAAAGCAATTAAATAACAAAAATCTAAAAATAAGTGATTGGTATTAGTGAAAAATTGGACATCTGCTAAACGTATAAGAATTTATTCCCAACTAGCAGAAATTCCAGTTTTCTTAGTAAAGAAACAGACAATGCAGCCGACAAGGAAATTAGTTCATTTTTGCATCGACCGCTTTTTATGAATTCTAATTTTTAAAACTTCAAAAAACATATTATGTAATTTTTATCATTTTTCGAGTCACTTACTGCCTTCTTGCATGAAAAGGTAGTATAACTAATGGATGAGACATGTGTGCCGTTCAAAAATTCACCCAGAGGCTTGTTCTAATTTCTAATTAAGTATCTGCAATGCCACATGACTTAATTACAATAAATGCCAACTATATATATGTTTCAGAAAAATATAGGAAAATAACCAAGAACATAAGATATAAAACCAGCATATATGTAGGTAAAGTGCTTATAAGATTGCCACAAATTGTTTATTTTCACAAAAACGATAACGATAACGTCACTGACCAAGTTAATATTTATTAGAACCATATATAGTGGACTTGTAAAGGCAAAGTACTAAGCCAGTGTGGTGTCTTGGCTTAACGATGCGGTATTAGTACTACTTCAGTTAAAGCACCAACTAAATGATTTATGCTTGCTCATCAATCAGTGAAATGTAAAGGTCAAAAAATCGTAAGCATCATTAAACTGTTGTTTTTTTTTAAAATAACTTAATCAACTTTTAAGCTAAAACATGTGCACACTTAATATCAATTGTTTTATCGAGAACTGTTTGTAAATTAGTCAGTCAAACTATCACTTTGGAGAGTGTACATGCAATGTATTGGGGCGAAGGGAGGCCTATGGATGTACCATCATTACTTGGCCGCCGTCAAATTCGTAACTAAAATTAGACCGATATAGTATATTTCATCAATAGCCATTTACGTTTTACTGTTTTAGTAAGAATACATATTTTTTTCATTTATATCTCGAAAATAAAATATGATTAAGAACACATTAGTTAAGTTTATTTTAATTGATAGGATATGGCGTAAGTGTGGATGAATGAAATATATCATCCATTTGGAAAAACGTCCATTCAGGTATTCGAATAGTTGACTGCGAAACCAAGTAGGGTGAAAGCTTAAGATCAATGATTACTCGACAAAAGCACTTTTTTGATTTCATCCCCAAAAAGTACAGGTCTTACAAAAATTCATATGGGTATATCAGAACAAAAGCCCGAGAAATTGAAACCATCTTTTTGCTATCGATTGCTGGCTTAATTGGAATTGTTCTTAAGGCCAACGTTCATTACATTATTTGTTGTGACATTGCGTAAAGTCTTAATCCCCTACTGTCGGCCGTAACCAATACACTAGTCGTACAAAGCACTCACTGAAACTCATTTACGTTGATTTACGGTTGCAATTAACGTTAACGGTTAAATGATGCCGCACCATTTTGGGATCCCATTTGCATCGATCACCCAATAAAAACACACCCCTATATTATACGCCTGTATCCTAAAACATCCCGCAAACACGAGTAATAACAACATTACAGGGAAATTTCATTTCGGAAGATTGATATATGGTTTTAATTATTTTCGCTTGATGCCCGAATTAAAAAAAAAATATGTGAAGTAAATTGTATGACCCAAATACATCGTCCGTTACTATACCAACGCCCAATGAGCATAATATTTATTTCTGTCAAGTGAACGAGTTATCTGTAAGACAATTATTGATATTTTTCACACTATACAGAGTGTTTACTTTTAAGGTGTTCACTGTCAATACTTGATGGAATGGCATTATAGTTAAAATTATAACACCTTTTTAGTTCTTATTCCACATTGGATTTATTGAGATCAGAACCGGTTCCGCTCATCACGAGCATTATCAACTGATGATAATCTTTTATTTTATTATAAATGAGTTATTATTTTTATTACAAAGAGTGTATCAAAACATACATTTCAGAATATTGTACTTTAACGTAAATCGTGTAATGAATAGCATAACATGAATAATATCAATGAAGCTTTTTAAAAAACACCAGAAGTAACATAGAAAGAGGAAAGACTTTAGAATGTCAATGTAGGGTAGAGGTTTCATTTTAAAATCAGAAAGAATCTCAAAGTATATTTATATGAATACTATTAAAAGAATGTGAATGTTTGATATTGGTCACTGAAATTTAAATGTTTATTGAGTTTCAATCTGAAAAAATGCGACTTTAAAGTAGTTTAAAACTTATATCACTAAGCGAGTGGCATGGACTGCCTTGCGTTGAAACCATTTCTGGTCGTCTTATAAAATTGTGAAACAACTTCTTTAACTTGTGTTTTATCGTAATAAATTCTATAATATCTTTCCAGTAAGGCGTGCCTGAAAGATTCTCATAGCGTTATGCAAACTAATAATAAAGACATAGTGGTTAGAACTAGTCATTAAATAATAGTTTGACTAATGACTATATGTGACCTGGTGACAACGTAATATGGCGTCAAAGAAAATTTTACATCTCATAGTGTGGCATATGAAAGTAAAAAGGTTGGATACCTATGCTTTAGCGTTAGGCTGATATTAGTTATAAATTAAAGTACACTAAAAACCGCCACGTTTGACACAAAAAATGAATCCCGCTGGAATATTACTCAAAGTCAATCTTTTGGTTTCAATTTATGCCAGATGAGGCATTGCAAATTAGATTCCAAGTCGTCAGCGAAATATTCATATAGTAAATTACTACGGCGGAGACTAATAGCGTTCGTCTGTTGGAATGATATGACCGATGTCAGTCTTCTGTGAGTAATATTATCAAGAAAATGCCATATATTTTCTGGAAATTGGCGAAGAATTCTCATTCTCATGGCTCGGACGCGAGATGATATTTTCTGAACCGCCAATAGATGGCGGCACGTCTCAATAATGAACGCACTCACGTCAAAATAATAAAATTCCCCCGCATCCGCCTTCGCATCCAATTTCCCCACAACCGTGCAAATAATAAGCCGATAAATCAAACGATAAAGACATTTGCGGGTTATCATACAATGATAGATTTTAAAATATTACTATCGGCTGTTACTGCCGGTTGCTTTCACTCACCTACCTTAACTATTACGGTAAGAAAAATAACAATGTATTTTAGCTCTACATTGTTATTTTTCTTACTGTATTATAATGGAGTTCTACCAAGTAAATGCCTACTCAATCAATACCTTGACTAACCTTACGTAACCGTAGCTTATATTGAAACGGCTAGAAAAAAAGTCCCCAACGAAAACGTCGTGCAACAACATCAGCGTAGATGTTGTTACATGACGCAGTAGTAAAAAAAAGTGCTTATATACATATTGAAAAAAAACAAGAATTTTGAAAAATCTAATTCAATTATGAATGAGAATATTGAGCCTGATGCTGTAAGACTAAATATTTCGTGTCTGGTTCAATTTTCAATGTGTTCAGTCTATAGATGAAGCTATACCGAAAAACAGAAATTGTGAAGCAAAATTTTTAAGTAAAAGCAAAAATCGCCCACCTCCCGCCACGGAAGCCTTTAACGCCAACTAGTGGGCGTCACGGACCAAGCTGATGAACCATGATTTACACTTTATAACAAAACGGTGTATATCGGAAACAAACTTGTAAAATAGCCTTTAATATGCGATTGGAAAAATCGAAAAAAATTGTAACAATAATGTTTTTTTTTGTTGCATACAATTATATTAAAGGGTTAATTCATTTCAAAACGTCCACGAGGAGACGAGAGCTCGCCACTCACATTAATCTTTTATGTACGTGAATTATTAACAGAAACCAAATTCTAGAAATTCGGAAATTCCTATTACTCATTATGGAAATACACTGTTTAACTGTTTTTTTTCTTATAAGAAGATATGTTTTCAGTGTATTCTGTCAAATAAATACTTTTCTAAAGCACGCGTATAGTAAAAAATGGTTAAAATTTAAAAAAAAATTTCAGATTGCAGCAATAATTCACAGAAAGAACTGATAATTTGATGGGAGCTGAATTTTTTGGCAGTGTATGGCGACCGCTCCAGGGGCGGCGGCGGAGTTTTCGACTAGGGAAAATGAATTACGACACCATGTGCTACATGTAATCTCCCACTTTTCAAAACTCCAAAATACATTTTCGAACGCGTCACCAATCTGAAATATCGATATTTTCGACATGATTTATCGGTTGTTATTTTTGAATTTTTAAACTTACACGCGGGGATATACGAAAACTTTATAATAAAAAAAATGTTGCTAATTTATAATCATCCCATTGGATGTTTTATTATTTGAGTACACCATCTGCGACGTCTAATATTTTTGAAGGCGACAGTCGATCATTTATTAATATATTTTATAATGTCAGGTTTGCTCTCAATAACACAAATTCAACGTGTGAGCTGCTTTTGCGATGTTCGATTTTCATTCTGCTTCAAATTCAAAAATAACCTAATTAAACAATAAAATAAAACGAAATTGGCGATATTTTTTTTTATTCAGACATCTTATCCGCTTATAATGCATATTAAATCTTTATGCAACATTATAATGCAAATATTAAAAAAAATCACGCATTAAAGGAACCACATGTAGATTTGAAATCTTGGTCAAAGTGGTATCTAATACTGGTTTACCCATTACCTCTAATATCTACAGTACGTTAAAAACAAACAATTTTTTTCGGCCCAGTATATAATTGAAGTACGAACTATATATAAAAATAATTGCAAAAGAAATTCAAAAGGTATGAGTATATAAATGCTTATCAAAAAAACAAAACATGTATCACATTATTCAATCAAACAACAATTGGAATAAAGCACCAAACATTTTTACAACAATAAATTGGACATATTTTTTTATTTACTAAATAAAATGACACCAAGAAATTCAAGTAGGTAGTCTATACATTTTCAATGTTTCCCACATGCCTAAAAAAAATATGTATTTCGAGCCAAGCACGGCAGTATTATCGTGCGTGCTTAAAAAAATATAAATTTCGATGTTTGCTCCCTTCAATCTTTTTTGACATAGACTGATTAGAATTTTCAATTTCGGAGGAAAAAATGTCAAACATGCGACATATTGAATGTTCAAATAATTTTCGGAAAAAACGAAAACGAAACGACAACCCTTACCCCAAAGACAATGTACTCTTTGAGTTATTCCACCATATTAACATTCCTCGACAGACTAAAGATAACAATTACACTAACCCTTCATCGTTTTTTTAATATAAATACATACAAGAGATAAAGTTTTGTGACATTTTTTTTATAAAATTTATCGATTACATCGTCGTAACGATAATCATATATTATTCTTCGTCAACTCCAAAAAAAGTTTCTACGGCTTTTTGGCAGCTGCGATTGCTATTTATTAGTTAAGAACATTTTCTATAGGATCCGATCATTTCAGTATCGGTTACTTTTTTGCATGGCTACATCTCAAGTACATACATACATGTTTGCATTTGTAAATTAATTGTAATGCAATCAGTTGAAATTCCATTTTTTTATGATTGTGGCTATGTCAAATTAATTTAATTTGTTTGATTAAAACAGTCACCAAATTACGGCCCGCCAAAGATTTTCATTCGGCTCTGCAAATATTATCGATTTTTGAAAATAAATTATTCAAATAAGAAAAAATGTCATCATTTGGTTGTGAATTCACAACTAATTATTTCAATTCATCAAAGATACGACAACGTATGAACCCATAAAATATAATAAATATGTTCTGTTATAAATTTCATTAGAAATTACATTTGTTTACACTATATAATTATATTAGAACAGAACGAATTTATTTGTCATCTAGCCCGCCAAATTTTCAAACTTTCAATCTGGCCCGTCTGGTGACCTTTGTGTTAGAAGGTCGATTTTGGCAATAACAGTCAATAAATTAAACACATATGTATGTAACTCGATCGCATGATGATCGCATGACATTATCATACAATATAAATATAAAATTATATAATATACATCAATTGACTGATAACTGAAAAATATAGTTATGTTTAGTAAACATATTTTTTAAATAAGCAGCAATACATTGAATTTACCACAAAATTACTCTATTGATAAAAGTTCGATGATCATTGATAAAATATAATAACATAATTCAGACGTTCCTATAGCCAGTGATTGCTGGTATTCCATGGCTTAATATTATACAGGATCAAATATTAGCGTGTATTCTATCCGAGATTCGAGCACGCTGCAATGCCATACTCGTGGAACACTAATCTTAACTTTGTTAATTTAAATTCGACGTAGTATTATTTCATATTGCACCTTCTCATGCGAGTTGAACTTAAGTTTTCAGACTACGTTAAGTCACTAGCTATTCATAGGTGAAGATTTAAATTCGCTGCCTTTGAAGATGTCTACCTCATATTCCTAGGGAGATTTTAATTTAATGAGTAGAATCTACACTGAACATAAAACAGCGAATAAAGAACTCATGCGTCATATCTTAGCTCTGCCAGGTGTTCAAAATGCTTTGTAGAATTAACAAAACAAATCTCGATATTTAGATATAAAAAATATGGGGCTTTTTATTTATACGTGATGAAACTATTTATTTAATGTATTCTACTTTGCAAAGGACTATCAACGAGCACGCTATCGTCTGGAATACGTTAGAAGATATAAAAAAAACAATGATCATTAATACTTAATTATAGCTATTAAATACTGAGAAATTTGGTATTAGAATAAAAAAAAAATATTCACTATCTACCTATTGTCTTGAAAATTTCCCTGATTGGCTATTTTGTATTGAGCATAGGTGCCGCTTCTACATTTAACGCGCTATAATCAATCGGTCACACAATGGTCGAAGACGATATTTCCTAAATACGACATATCGATGGCTTAAAGAGTTAACTCCACTTTTGGCAGAAAATGACTTCATAATGCCATCTTGTTGTATCATGCAACTTATTTGAGTGCATCGGAAAAAAGTTTTGAGAAAATTTGATATCTCCATTGTCGTTCTAAAACTTACACTGCCAATTATCCAACTCCGTCATTTTGTATTTTCACCTGTCATTTATTCGTTCTTTTTCAGCGGTGGTACAAATAAATCGGTTGAAAGGGTTTTTTTGTTTACAACACAATATTTAAGATTCTCAAAATAAACAGTTTTTACCTTCTCCTGCACAATTGACCAAAACAGAGATAGCTAAATTTCTCTTTAAGCCATCGATATTTATCTTCCAAGTTTTTTTATCCCAGATAAATAATGTAAAATTGTCCATGTCTTAGCTAGTGTTTTTTAAATGTTGATACTAAAAATAGCTACGGTCAAGTAATATGGATGCAATCATGGACTATATTGCATGAGAATATATGCGAAGCAATGTTATGTCATAGTGATGGGTCAAGTCGGCACGTCAGTGTCAATTCGATCACACGCCACTTTGTAAACAGCAAGTGCATGTTGTATGGAAATTTATTCAGTATTGCCAACATGCGAAAAAAATATTTTTTAAATTTAATAACTATTTAATAAACACAGATGGAAATATTAATAAGAGACATAATCCTATCGTTAGTAAATTTAAAACTTCATGAAATAGTGCGATTGCAAGCGGGTAAGGGACATGTATATTTCTAATTTATTGAATCTATGTATTGTTTATTTAAAGCGACAAGAAATCATAAAATAAGATTAATAAAACATTTTTAGTACTTATTACAGATTGAATTAATTTAGATCAGGACCAGTTTCGCTCATCGCGACCATTACCAACTAATACTACAAGTAATCGCCATTTCAAAATGCACATCCATTTTCAATATTTGAAATGAGACATTTTGCGCAAGTTTTAGTAAAGAAAGAAAAGAACATATATTAGTATTGAATTTATTTTTGGTTGACCTGAAGTAAAATTGGTTTTTTGGTGAAATCTATTTTATTGCGAATACATTACATCACAATGGCTTAGCTGACAATCCTTGGTGGTAATAAAGCTAAATACACTTAACCCCTTTTTACGGGTTTTTAAAATCACATGGTTCAAAAAAAAAAACGAGTGCTATATTTTTTCACGAATTATTTGTTCTTGCAAGATTATGGGGAGAACAACAAAAATATTGTTAATCTATATAGAAACTGTAAATGTACCGCCATTACTTGACTGCCGCCTAATTATGAACTAAAAATTGTCCCCATAGAGTAGATATCTTCGAACGTTCAATTTTGTTCACTCCCAAAAAATATTTAAAATTATTAAATTTATTGTATTTTTCAAATGTATGTATTTTATCGTATAATGCTGGCAACACCGATGGACAATACCAACAAATCAGAGCGGAGAAATCAAATCAAAAGCACTAAGCGCCAATTCGAAATTCGATTTTCTTCGGATATGGTGAGTTTTGATCAACCGATATTGCAAAGCGGTCAAATAATGCCAATAAATTACTTCGTGTTAATCATTACAAATATTTGAGTATTTCTCGTGTCACATATTGTTTTAAGTATTTATTAAAAAAAGATTTTTGGTAATTTATAAAGATTTGGATTGTGTTCACCTGCTCATTTGCAATATATAATAAGAATAATAGACTCGCCTTCCGTATTTGATAATTATAATACACTTTAACTTTTTTAGTTTCTCTGTATTTGACAGAATAATTTTTTTCACATTACCCGTTTAAGATTTCTACGAAGAAACTCATAAAATGAATCTTTTGTAAAAAATTTGATAATACTTTTGTTTATTAAAACTATTTATTATAAGACAACGCTCTTCTTTGATGAATCATGTTTTTATTTTAGATCTGTTCAAGGAAAAGCTTTTCGTCGGAATGAAAAATACTTAGAAGCGCACGTGCAGTGGTCGATTGTATTTTTAAACTGTTTGTTTTGGTACTAGGAAAAACGGTTACATGTTGTCTGGGCTCTTATTCGACACTTCTACACAACATAAGTGAGAAACTTTTTCACGTGTCAAAGGTTACTAAGGCTAAGAAGGTGTAAACATGTATTATGCTGCACACTCAATTAAACGGATTCGAATGGCACTCTACTGAAACATGTTGCGTTTATTATATTTCTGGTACTGCCATTATATTCATAGCGCAAGTTTTCATTTGCTCACAATTTGAAATTACAAATTACTAAGCCGTACTGTTCCACACATTATGAGAATATTTCACCGTCTTATACAAAGTATATATATTGATTACATAGAGCAGTGGTTCACACGTAAAATTGTACTGTGGCCACACCAAATTTTTGTTTTGAGTCTATTTCTAAATTTTGTCAAATGGACCGAACATGTTTGACATTTTACTGTTGCTAATAATTACATACGAAATATTACATTTTCAGTCTTAGCTGACAGATTAACTAAAATTAATTAAGTTAAATTAACGTTAAAATCACATTTCTTTAAATATCAATATTTACTATGAAGCTGTTGGTGGCGCACATGAGAACCACTGACCTAAAAGCAGATTGTTCAAGACAACCTTAATGCATATTATATTTTTACCATCCATACCCAGAAATGAATTGAAACAGTTACTGAACAGCATCGAAATTTCTTTAAAAAAGTGTATGTAGCAAATTTAATTTCATTAGAAATAGAAAAATTGCTACAAAATATTTAATAAAATATCTAAGTTTGTAGTGCACGTTACAAAAAATTATTAAGACATATAAAAACTCTTAAGAGAATTTATTTTATTTGCTCAAACTTTCCACATCCAATCGAGCGCTTAAGAAATTTTCTCCTAAACTATTAAGTCTTTAAAAGCTTTGAATGAAAATTTATAAGATGAAAGTAACATTTTGAAAAAAAGTTCCTGTTTAATGCAAAGTCAATAAAGCGAAGAATTTCTGATCGATTATGTGAGAAGCCACAAAGATTTATAAGTTGTTTATCTTGGAATAATGACAAAAATTAAATAAGTTACAAAGTTACATAACTTTCGATAGAATTCTGTCAAACATGATTTAACAAAGTTCCTTAAGAACATTAACATTAAGCTTTCTCATAACGTTAGTAAAAAAAGGTTATTATTTTTTTATACCGGTTATTGGAAAGATACAAACAAAGTAAATAACGGAAAAAGATAGTATATAATTTTTAAATATATAATAAAAATAAATAAAATTTATTGGATCAGGACCGTTTTCGCTCATGGCGAGCATTGATCCATACTATCACTTATACTTCTTGTGTACTTTTTTTATATTGTCTTTTAAGCATAAATGTGTACTGTATAATGGTTAACTGGTAACCATAGAATTTTGAAGACCCAACCATTTACTGTTTTGCAAAAAAATATTAAAATTAATTCAAGAATCATTTATTGTGTACCAGTGACGCAAAGCTTATCCATGAATTGAGCAGTTTCAAAATGTTGCTCATATTTGGCTGAAGGTTTGTCTATGGATCCAAAAGAGTGAAGAAATCTCAGAGAGGTTTTCATCCAACTTAAAAATATTTACGTGGAACAGTACTAATAAGGAGTTTAAAGATGTCACGTACACTACTATTTCATTCATCAAATACATTTCCTTATAAGTTTATAGTAAATTAGAATTAACCGAGATGAAAGCGTTAATTGCTTTAATTACATGTGTTCCTTAAAACAGAACACGCATTTACGGGGTCACAAAATAATGGATTTGATAAACAACAACGGAGCGATTAAAATATTTATAATTATATAAACAGAAAAAAATGTTCGTCTCTAAATTATTCTACTGGATTAAAAGTGACTAAAAATATGTATGTATATTGAATCGCTCAAACATAGCTCGTTTCCAAATATTTTACAATTATCCTGATTTCGCTTTTTGAATTATTAAGGTTTTTGACAAGAAGAATGAGCTCAATCCAAAAATCCGTGAACTTTTGTTCACAGCTAATATAACAAAGGAATAATATTAGTGATAATTTTGGAATAGTAAAAAAAAGTGAAACACGTCTGAAAGACCACAAAGTGAGTTTTTATAAAATAAAATATTGTTTTGTTTTATATGTATGACCTATATCGGATAATCTTCGCAAAAAATCCTTTAATTATAATCGGTTTTTTTAAGCTTGTCACTAACGACACCGCTTTCACCTTTCGGCATTCAAGTGCACGGGTGAAATCAAACTGACGGTAATTAAACACTTTGCATCGTTTGCACATAACATAAGAAAAAGAAAATTAAGTTATATTAACCCATTGCTTACGGTGTGCACAAATTTGTGCGTAATTAGTATGGTCATTGAAAAAGCCCGTAAAAAAAGTGTTAATACCACTTGGAACTGCATTGATACAGATCCGGATTTATTGTAATACTCATCTGATACCATTAATGAACAATCCTTATAAAGAAAATATTTATATGTACAATTACAAAATCTGTATGCTTATATAACTGCAGATGCCCATCAGAATCAGCGATAAAAAGCAATAGAGAAATTAATACTTAATAAGTTTTGGAGTTTTCTATGTATGGTTAGTTAATATCTGAAGATGTTTTAGGAAAGAGTTTTAGGGAACGAAATAATGATGATGAAAATATCTATGATTTTTTTCGACGTGTATTGATAAAATATAAGAAATGTAAATAATAATGATCTTTCATGTTTCGCTGCAAGATTTGAGACCCTCTATCCGTGCTAAAAAAGTGGTTCTTCGATAGTTAACATGTAGTCAATTTTGGAATGTTATTTTTAAATCGTAAAACGGACAAATATTATGATACTAACCAATATCCGGTGCTACGCATCATTTTACCTACAAAAATGCGCTGGCAGTCTCTGCATTTCAATTTATTCAATTTTGTATAAATAATTTATGTAAAAATATATAATCAATCGCTCAACTTGTGGTAGTGTACGGTGTCGTATTGCGTTTGTAATAAAATACAATTCATGATCCAAGAAACGCGAGAAACAGCAATTGGGATAATTCTTACATTCTCTAATTACAACATTTACATCTCACAAAATAACTCTATGGATTACTTAATGAATGTTTTAAGGAATTAAGGACAATTATAGTAATTGTATACCAGAGATACCAACCCTTATACGAGATATACACATATGATTTAAATTATTTATTCAATCCGTTTATAACAATTATTCTGTTTCATCATATATATTAAAGATATTATGGGTGTGTTATATAAAAGCTCTTGCTTATCTGCCAAAACATGACGAGTATAATTTTAACACTGATGTGAAACGTATTATCTAATTTATTTGGTACTGTTTAAAAAAAAATGGAAAAACTAGTAATGTGAGCCATCTCCATTTGTTGGCCACTTCATAAAATAATATCTCATTTTTTAAGAAGCTACGCCAACATTTCTAGCTATTAATTTATTAAGGTATATACTTCCTTACTTATTCTTCTATCGTTTTAGCATGAATATTCTCCGAGAAGCACAGAGGTACAGAGTAATCGAGAATCTAAAATTTTAAGAGTGATTCAAATCGATAGCGTTTACCAGAAGGTCGCGCATGCAATCTATTATTTAATTTCTCATGGTTTTCACGATTTACGTTATCTAGCATACCCTTAATCATATTATAAAACATGCTTTAATATAACTATTAAAAAACTTTGTAAGATTAATATTGAACAGACCTGTTTTTGATTTTACAAAATATTTCATGAATATTAATTTGTAAGCAAACATCGTCTCCTGATACAATATGAGCAAAAGCTCTATCTTTTCATCAGTCTTGTGTGCTTTTTTACGTTAGAGTTTTTATATGTGAAAGGCTTCACACTTCAATTTGGTAGGCTTTGTTTGTTTATGCTAGCTGAAGACTATATCGGCGTAGCGAAATTTCGATCAAAGAATCGCGACTGCTCCAATTCGTCGAGTTAAATTATTTTATGTTTTAGAAATGATCTTTAATCTATAAGCTTTTAAGCATATTCAAATGTTTTCTTATTAATTTGTTTATCTACTCTTATGGTTGCTTAAATTTCAGTCAAAGTCAAACCTTTTCCCCAGATCTTAAATGTGAAGTTCAAAACATCCACACTTTGAAACATTCCTGTTAATAATCTAATCAATATCTTTCGGATCGTTTAGTGACACTTTTTTTCTAGGTATGGACATAAAAAAAAGTGTAACCAACTCATTTGAAAAATAATCTAAGTAAGCATGTTGTGGAAAAATAATCATCAAACCATTCAAATTTGAAATGAAAATCCACCAAGAAGCTTCAGCCGAAATCAAATGAAGTGTAATCAAATTTCTTCAAACAAGATAATTTATGACCATCAAATATGAACCTACTATAATATGAAGCGCACAGTGTTTGAATTGAATTAATTCATAATATCATTTGAATGATGATTTTAAAAAGCTTTTATAATATGATTCGAAAGGTAAGTAATAGAATTATCATCATAATATTTTTCGGGGGGTCTGTGATCGAGTGGCAATGTCGTAAGTTTCGGTGACGGAGCCCACGGGATCAAGTCCTAGTTTGGGCAACTTCTTAATAAAAAGAATTTCTCATAATCCATATGCTCCATATCGAGAGCAGAAATTTAAAAAAAATAAGCCCGGGGTGAAATGTTGTGTGCGTTAGTGATGGAGACTTTTTACTCCATGAAGGCATACTCGATCTCACTTATTCATTTATTTTGTTCCATTCTTTCGTTTATTTTGTTTCTCAAGTGTTGCCAAATTAGAAAATATTCGTCACACTTTTCAAAGAATCTAACTCTCAAGTACTTTCTTAATATAATTTGACTTTTTCTGCTTTATAAAGTAATAGACAATTAATGATCATCGTTGTTGACCGTGTTGTAGACCTGCTAGTAGATCTGTTCCATTGGACATTATAAATGCAAAGTTGATGAATGAAAAATTGTATGGGATTAGTATGTTTCAGTGGGGCGTTACAAGAAAGACTTGATGAAAAAATACATCTTATGACTATACTCTTTCATTATAATATGTCTACAATGTCGCTTCACAAAAGAAGCAGTAGGAAAATCCACACAATTGTGTAGCCTATGATTTCAATATATTTGAATAATACTTTGGAGTAACACTTACCATGACAAGTTGTAAATCAAAAATGGTATTAGTGGAATACTTCATTTTTTGCAAGAATATGGTTCATGGTATTATTGAAGCATTACCGTCCCTTTTATTTCAGCAAAAAAATTAAATGTTTTCTTAAAAATCATATCCGCTCCCAGAGTATGGACCTCTTATGAAGGTAACCTCAAAAGAAGTTTTTCTATGAAAACTGCTTGTAACTCACTAATACAAATTATTTTTGTTTCAAAGAGGGTTACAGTGGACTAGTATAAAATAAAAGCTCTCATAACACCCCTTTTTGGATTGCATGGGTACAAAGAAATTTAAGATACTAAAGAAAGCGTTCGAATAAAAATGAATAAATTAATTTATGAAATTGCCTGCACGGGGATAAGAGTAAGTGAAACCCGTAACCAAAGATAACGGCGTTGACAATTTAACCATAGGCTCGATAGTCATAAAAGCACCTTGTGGAAATTATTGTACAGTTTGCTGCAGTGAAAATCGTTAGAGGTTATGCAAGCCACAAAACAGACATTATCTAAAAAATAAGATCAGATTGTACCACTGTTGCATTGACGTAGTGATGTCTTATGTATTTTTGTATTGCTCTGTTACTTGTTAAGGAAGAAGGCAACACTGTTCGACGGACAATTCCTATTAAAGCGGAATGTCACGTTGGCACGTGGTTTGATCAGCATCTAAGTTAAGCGCGCCGCCTCTGAACTGTGCACACAAAGGGTGGAGAGTGATAAAAAGAAATTGTTTTTCGATTTTTGCATTTTCTTGGCACTGCTGCCGGCAGATACGTGAGGAGCTTCTTTTTAAAATTTTGCTGTGCGACTTTTTACAGCGCGTACATGCGGCAATACTTATCAGAAACATCGATGATGGCTGGCGCTTGCACACTATTTGACCGTATGTGGATAAACATAATTTAAATATTTTGATTTACCAAGAGAGCTTATTCCAACTAAACCGCTCATTATTTAGTTACAACTGCATATATTGTGAATAATCAATTCAAAATTACCAATAGGAACACACAGATACGACTCTAGACAGAACACCTTAAAAGTGGTTGATATTACAATCCAAAAGTGATCCAATCATAAAGATAGTATGTATTTAACCTAGCACACACTTTAGCCAGGAAACTAGGAGCGCATTTATGTAAAAGACTAAGTAGAAAAAGAAAAAAGTATTAAATTGTAAATACAATTAACTTCCATAATAGTACTTCAATATAGTTTACTTTATCAATGCAATAAATACAATACATTTATTTTCATATTCTTTTTTATTTTTTATCGATTTATTTTACTGTTTTACCCTTTGTACGAATCATACTTTCATGTTAATATATATATCGTTTCACAAACATGCGATTTGTCAGAAAAGATAAAATGACAGTTTCACTTGTTGTTCGCTTCAAAAACATAAACATTGCGAATGTAAAAACCGATTCCTCGACTGAGGTATTTCTGAATGTTTACAAATGTCTGCATAGTCAATCTGCAAACGAATATGGAATTTTCTTACGTAAGCTTTATATTTGTGCTATATAAGATATTTTATATTCTTAGATAAAAGTTTAAGAAAATAATACATTAGTTATAAATAAATTCTTGGATGAAATAACTTTTTATTTTAAAAGGCTTTTATTTAATTCACATACATTTTTTATTCCATAAACTCATTACATTTTGGTGTTTAATGAACTATTGAGAAACTAATAGTATGTCAGCCTTTGCATGCCGCAAACCGGTGGTTGATGTTTAAACTTAACGATCGGTTTGTAATTGGTATCAATTTAGAGACATATTTTTTTATTTTGTTACTTAAAAATTTCTTCCCACCGATCTGATCCCAATATCAGGGCTTAGCGAGAGCTATTAGCTAACCGCTAGTCTTAGTTCTCCTGTCTTATCAATCCCTACTCTCTTACAAAAAGAAATTTTGAGAAAATAATTAACAAGTAGTTGTTGTAGAAAAAATGTTGAGGTAAACTCGGCAAGCAGTAGTCCAAATTCTCTACATTGGCAGCAGATATGGTAAAATTAATTACAAATAATCTTTTAAGTACTTTCGATGTACTCGGTGGTAGCTTTGTGCAATATATAATTATTTTAAATAACTTTAATATAACATCGCAAAGACTTGCTATGTTTGCTTGAGTAATTACTTAAGCAAACATCGCGATAGTAAGTCCGAAGATGCCTCGTAGTGAGGTGAAACACGTGTCACAATAAGTAGCACAATACGTGGAATAATCAAAGCTATTTTAAATTTTATATGAAGCTTTTCAGTATGTATATAAGTCTGTGAAAAGCTGTCAATATTAACGGCTTTAGATTGTTTGTAATCGGTGAACAACTTAAGTGAAAAGTCTTTACTACTACCATTTTACTGATCATTATAACGTTTCAATCTCGATCCTGAAAAGTTTTAGACATATATGATCCGTTAAGTGTGAAACTTTGGTGGAAGTCAAAGACTCTCCTATTACAAAGGACAAAACGTGCCAATCTACCACCATCGAACTCTCGTCGTATTCAACGCAGCCACGAAACTTTTAGACTACAGAAGTCACAAACAGTTTTAGCGCTCGTGTGTCTTCGTTAACTGATTAGTGTCCCGCTATTTCCGAATATGGCAAGTTTGCGTTTGTTTAAACTGTGTATTGCTTTTGAACTCTGCCGCATCAATGTATCGTTCCATATAAGAAATTATAACTAAATAAATGGCGTTTATTTAAGTATTATGATCTGCATTGACAGAGTGTAACAATCCATTTTAAAATCAAGAAAATTTTACATTAATTAATACATTTGGTGGAGAGATTCAATGGCATTTGTTCCCAAAATTGAATCAATATTATTGATTGAATTATCGGTGAATAAATAGTAATGTGTTTAATTAAGTTCCTAAAAAAATATATTATATATAGTTGATAGTTATCGGCTAACGCCCTCCTCTTCAGAACTATTCTGTTCTATTATAGTTCTGACAAAGTTGTAAGCCGAAATAGCTTTCAACTCTACATTATATCTGAGGCCAAAAGTTCACGTAAGTTTTTATAGCACGGAATTGATATTTTGATGCAGCTTATTTTATTTTTTAAAACATTGTTTTCCGACGACATATTATGATATAGATCTTTTTAAATTATTATTCATCACTTTTTACCAGCTATTAGACAAGTGTTCCACCCCTTTGAGATGAATGTTAAGCTATTTTATAGAGAGAAACTTCTCAGATGTAATGATTTTGAATATTTATTTTATTAATGAGTTTCTTAAGTATTTTTGTTGTTTGGATGACGTATAAATTTAAAAGACTTTTCTTAAACTTTTTAATACTATTTTAACTTGATCTCTTAGAACATATAATTCGTATGAATTTTGTACTTTTCCATGAGCTTTGTCGCTAACGACCCGGAATTCGCCTTTCGGCATCTTCAGGCATTTCAAGTTCACGAATGTAATTGAACATACGTGAAGTAAACAATTTGTATAGTGTTTATACAACAATAATATTAGATCAATAAGATTAGCTTTTATTTACGTAATCTATATAAATTATCGAAAATTCGATGTAAATTAGTTTAAATGAATTATTTGGGTAAATTATAATTATCAGGTATTTTAAATGTAGTATTGCAAATACTTATAACCAGATAACAACATAGAAATATCTTCTCTCTATTTATTTCTAATAATTTATGGTTTTAAAAAAATTCTTAATTGATCTCTTACACTAAATTTATGATATTTAAAAAAAAATGATAGCATAGTATATAATATATAAAAGTTTAAAACTATCGATTGCGATATTTCAAAAAACTCACTAACACTGACTCTTGTGGCTATTGTATTCAGCGACCGTTCGCAAACGTTTCAGATATGTCAGTGTAACTGACATCGACCCTGTCACGAAACTTCCGTGTACAAACGCATTCTAGTCTAGACTATGTTCGTGCTATTGCATATGAAAAAAACATCCCGTGCTACAAAGCTACTTGTCATTATGTCGTCATTAAAAAAATATTAAAACGGAACACAAGAGGTAATTTTTGGGATTGTATTAAACGTAAATTGACCTCACGCTGCTCGTTTGTTATGCCGCCTTTGTACCCAGTAAGACTTTTTTAAACACTTTGAAAGCTTTATATTAAATATGTATGGTAAACATATTTAATTTTAAAATATAAAAAAGACCTAACTTTTGTACTAATTGCACATCCTGTGCTCACCACAATCATTATCATCGGTTTATAATAATGCTCGTCATGAGCAAAATCTATCCTTTATAAAATACTAGCTGTACCCTGCGCGCGTTGCTACGCCAGCAATTGTAGGGGGATTTGGGGGGGTGGAGGTAGGGGGTAGGGGGGTAGGGGAGGGGGTGTAGGCCAGAAAGTTTCACGGAAGTGTAGTAGAAATTTGTAAAAATTCGATATCAATTTTTGGGGGAAGGGGGGTTGTTTGACGGGGTGGGGTTTGGGGAGCGTATGGATCGGGTATGCTAAAAACCTTCGAAGGTGTGAACTCGAAAAATTCATGAAGTTTAAAAAAAAAATTGGGGAGTGGAAGTTGGGGGGTGGTTGGGGTGGAGGTTGGTAAACCAGAAACCATTGCGGGAGTGTACTCAATAAATTTGTAAAGTTTCACATCGATCGGTCGAGCGGTTTAGTAGTCCATAGCGGACATACACACAGACATTCATTTTTATATATATATATAGATGTGGAACGATGTAAACATAGCTGTATACTTATCTATCCACTATTTATTTATAGTTTAGACCTTAAAAAAGGTAGATAAAAATGTATGCAAGAAAGTATGGAATATTAACGTGTTGGTAAAGTACCCAAAAACTTTCAGACGTTAAGTAATGAATTCGCTGCAAATTATTTATTATGTTTGGATAATCTATATATTATATACATCGATGTGACTGTTTTCTGTGTACCACACTCTTTTATTTAAAAGCTATTTTCATAACACATTGATGAAGGGGGGATATTTTGGGGAAATAATAAATTGATTTGAAAAGAAATAGTAGGTGCGCCACCTACCAAAACGCTATTAGACGTATGCATGCACATAAAGTTCACGCTTTTTTTCTTCCTAGAGAAGATTTCCCGATTTAAGGATTTTCTTTTCGGCCATAAGTATTACTTTAAAAAAAATCGTATTTATTTCAAGAACTTGCAATATTAAAATCATCGGATTAGTCGATGTATTTATTACAAATATTAAGTCATTTGAAAAGTAAGTAAATTGAAAAATGCCATTGCCCTGACCGTTCAAGTATAACATACTATTCAAAATAAAAGTAAAATTCTCACAAAAACATATTCCTAAATATTACAAATGCATAAATGATTAAGGTAACTGTGATGTTGCATATTTTATGAAACAGAAACGGTTTCTTCAACCGAAAACAGTGAAAAGCTTAAGATAAGAATTTAGATAAAATCACTCGGAAATAGAAACATACTACGTAGAATATTTTATATCATCTTTGGTGGATAATGTTCCGTTGCAAAAAAAAAAACCCAGACGAATAAGTTTTTCTGATTAACAAAAGTATCAATCAATATAGTTGTATTGATATTATCAATCGTCCAAAACCGGAAGATGTATCAACGATTCAGAAATAATAAAATGTTTTACAATCATTGATGTAATGTCATGAATTATATTATCTGTAAAACTATTATTAGGAATTTAAAGTAATATTACAGCGATGAAGAAATCGTTTAAGCATTTAAAACTAAATCCTTTTATTTGCTGTAGTTTTTTTCGACGGCTAACAACGAGATTGTTATGATGAGGTTAGTTGTGTTGGAATGATAACTTACGGAACTTAGTTAGGCTGCGATGTCAAGAAAACTCTTACTTCCTCTGCTGTTCGAGTACTTTGTATATATGCAGCTTTTCAGCGTTTGATAGTCGACGTCATAACATGAGAAAGTTTTGAGTAAATTGAACCAAGGTGACTAATTGCGAACTAGCCGTATCCTAGATCAGTAAAATGAAGATTTGACTAATGATGAAATTGAAGATGAAGATTGACCAAAATTAGCTTATTGCAGCCATCAAATGCAGAAACTATTAAGGCAGTATTCTGGTCTAGGATTCTGAAAAAGCCGTTTTTTTTATTGCATATTTTCAATGTTCAAATCTATGAAAATATGTCCTTACAAGATTTTTATTAACATTGTTGTTATTGTTAGAGGTATAGCTACTTTAGTGGCGTAGAATCTAACCAATCTGGGCGGTTTTCAACTTTGCCCGAAACTTTAAACGCGTTTTTCTCGGAATTATTTTTCGGATTTTTTTAAAAATAGTTATCATGATATCTCAAGTTTTACTTAACCGATTTAGAAGAAATTTGATGAGAAACTTTTTCATACATTCAGTTATAGTATATACTAGGATTAAAATTAAATTTTGACTATTTAAAAAAAAAAATTAAATAAAATAAACAGGGAAAAAAAAGATTATTTTTTTAAAAACTCCGCCATTTTGCAAAAATCGTTTATTTTGACTTCGTTCTAGTATAAGATATACCAACATGACATTTGTACTGATTAAAAATGTACTTTTTTATATTTATGTGACAATAAAAGTTGGGATCATGGCGCGCCATTTTTTTGAAACCCCCCACTTTACCAGCCTGTAACTTTATAGGTTTTTAATTTTTTGGTTTGAATATTTTTTAGTATATTTTTAAAACATTAATAAATATCTGGTAAAAAAATTAACGTTAATTTGTTATTACTTTTTTTTCTATAGCACTTGCAAAAACACCTCAAATTTCAGCCTCTAGACCGGAATACTGCCTTAAGTTAATGGTGTCGAAGAAAAGTAGATACATAGGTAGACCTCCCACTCTGTTTGTCTCTTCTTCCAATAAGCGAGGACTTGATGCAATATATAGCCGTACTATACTAGGTACTATCCATAGGGTGGACTCAGTTCAACTTAATATTGCTTGTATGCAATAAGATGAAGTAGAGTGATTTAAAGGTGGCGAAGAATTCTAAAAGTGTCACACGACTTTCATATACTTCAAAAAGAGAGGGGTGTAAGATTATATGTAGTTCAAAAAATGTGATTTATTTCAGAATATATGTTTTTTATTGTTGTTAATAGCTGTTAATTCAACTGTGCAATTTCAATCGCCTTTTCAAACAGTTCCAAATTCTAAAAATGTATATGCTTTGAATTAAATTGAGGAGAAATGGTTCGGTTTGCCCTTTACCACACGTAGTGCAATTCCAGCTGTTTACCAGTAGAAGTTGGGATCTAAACCGTATGCTGCTTTGAAACAACCGCAGTAAACAAATAATATAATAAACGACTTACGTTACTAGAATCGTCAAAATTAAGTTTGGTAAAAAAACAATGTATATTAAATTCTTTATGGTATTGAAAACTGATTTCAAAATTGGAAATATAAAAACACAGGATTCATTCACACTTAACTTTAAAATTTTCTCACATTCATTCGAATTTAAAAATGGTTCAAAAATCGACTATGGTTTGTTTTGAAAATACTTTATTTTTTCACTGCAGTTAAGTAATGCATATCATCTGTTTATTTTTTCTAAATAAAGTCACATGACAATAACTAAGTTAACCGGTGCTCCTTATATGCCAGAGATATCAAAATACCAAGTAATACTCGCTTGTTAAAAGTTTTTATAGGTTTTTTTCTTTTTTTAAAAAGGTCGGAAACTTTTCGGTTTTACTTCCGGATACAGTTTCCTTACCTTGCGTTGTATCACCTGCGAAATACCTTTACAAACTTAGCTGACAGCCAAAGTTTAGGCTTTAGTTTGTACGCCTTTAGGTGAGTTCAAAAATAGCATAGAAAATCATTTTAAGGTTGAAAAAACACACTAAAATAACACTCACATTTCTAATGCTTATATGAAGTAAAACGGTAATTTAATTAAGAGAGGACTCAAACACACTTAGTATTTGACAAAATTAATTGAAAATATCATTATATAATTAAAATTATTTACACTAATAGTTGTATCAAAATAAAGCATGAATATTTTCAGATTTTTTAAGCTATTACACAAAATGAAGTCAATAACAAATTCAGAAAACATAAGCAAAATGAATCGATTAATCAGTCGGCAATACTGTTACGTGTTTTGTAGATATATGCTTCTCTACTTTGTGAATATTTTGAGCGATATAATTATAGTAAAGTTTATATTTATTTAATATATTGGAGTGCGCGGAGGTTTTTAAACTGCTGCGCGGCCACACCTCAGACGAATAATTGATTTTGAATCGGGCAGTTAGTATATATTATACATAAGCTGAGTGATATTTAGTATCCCTAGTATTTACAGAGACATATAAGCTTAATCGACGTTACAACGGCATGAAAAATACCCCTCGTTTCACATATAGTGTTGCCAATTTATTAAATGCTCAGTTGGATGAGATCAATTTATTGTGGGCTGTTAGGTACGCGCGCGGAGACGAATCGCACGGACAAACAGAGAACTAATAGTAAAACATCCAAATATCAACACACAAATATTCGTTTGACATTAAAGGTCATTGTAAATAGCGTAATGTGTATGACAGTGAAGCAACATTGGTTTAAGTTTAATTAATCATGGTCGACCATAAATTACTTTGGCTTACGACGAGGCCGCAGTAATAATTACATCGCATGATTAGGTATATTGTATTAATTCAAATCAGAATCACATCAGCGGGTTTTCAGTGATTTGTTGAATTATTCATACATCGAGTTTTGTGCCGTCGTAATGGTCTGTAAGCCAAGCCCTTTGATCGATTAAGGTAAAATTGATGAATATTATTTTTTTTTGATTTCGTCAAATTTGCGATTTTGAAATAACGTTAAATGAATTGTTATGTTCCTCGTTGAGCTAAATTTCATTCGTTGGATGTAAAGACGATTGCTAGAAAAATGCAGTAATCGAATCGTAACTTTATATTATTATCTAATTTAAAGAAATTAAGTGTCATAAAACGACCGTTTTTTAGAACGCACAAAATTCTCAACATGGAATATGTTATTCGCATTCTAAGTCAATAGTAGCCTTAATGTATTAAAATATCAGCTTAAGAAGCGATTTGAAAAATGTTCGTATAAAACGAATCACGAAACACAAATCTTTATGAAATGTAAATTATTTTAATAATAAAGTAACACGTGTATTAATATATGGCAATTTTAAGTAGAAAGAAAAAAAAATTAAAATCAGTACTGCTTTTGTAAATGAATATATTAATTGCTGTAAAAAACCGGCCTCTATCATAAAATTGAATTTAAATAAAAAACTATCCAAAATGGAAACAAGAAGAGATTGTAAATTAGTTCTAACGATATAATCGAAAAATTCAAAGCTTTACATATAAGGAATTGACTTATTAATTAAAAGCAGCTGAATATTTCATAAATGTTAAGATGTGGCCTTTTTATTAGATTTTTTATTAGTTATTAGATACTCAAGTGACTTTGAGATTGATTTTCCCTTTAAAATATACTGACCCATGTTTTTTTTAATATTCAAACCATCCTTTCTATGCATAATATTCGCATGCTATTCCCACTTTAACCTTCGATAGACTGTCCTTGAAAAATAACTTGTAGGCCGAAGGGGGGTCTAAAAAAGACCCCAGTGGTATGGCCTTATTGGTATAGACTGCAATAAAAAAATGATTGATTATGCTTTGACGTATCTTTATACATCATTCTATAAAAAAAAAATATGAAAATCGATAATTTTCCTATAATAATTCATATTTTAAATAGCGCATGAATGAGAAAACCTGGTCGTGTTCTTTGTTAATTCTAGACTGGCGATGCGAACCGAGAATGCGACTTATTATCTACACCTTTAAATCTAAAAAGTATCCATTTGATTTGGAATGTTCGTGGAAAGAAGCGCGTTTGAGATAAGATAACGTTATCTTATCGCGTATTTGCAGTGAAGTTTTAATCCCGACAGTATAATTTTGTTTTCGGCCAATAATAATCAGACTTATCTTCTTTTTTATTTAATTGCAACGAAACTAGTCTACCAAAATAATATTTTTTTAGTTAAAAAGATGTAAAAACAATGATTTAAGAATACCAAAAGTTTACACATTGGATCACTAATATTAAGATAGATATTTAGGATAAAGTAGCAGTGGTGGTCGACTGTTTCATCCTCAGTCAGGCAAAAGTTAAGATGTATTAAGTGTTCGCCCTTTATATTCGAACCAAATCATCCTTATTTTCTTATAATGATGTAAAGCAGCTTTCTATTAGATAAACAAAAAACATTGTCGACTTGATTACTGTATAAAGTAGCGAAGTTTATTCTGAGTAAATTAGTGCTGAATTTATTTGTACAATCAGGAAGCGATATAATATCGCTTGATTCTGCATTACCGACTCAAAACAGTCAATTTTTGACAGAAGCTTTTAGCCACCATACCAAAGATTTGATCTGCAAATTTTATTTATACACAACAGATTTTTCACGATTTTCAAATATGCGTGATTTTAGAGATACTGTTATTTACTGTTGTGAATGAAATAATTTATAGAAGTCCGCCATGGCAGATGCCAGGTGTCACCCGTAATAAAATGAGCGTATGTTCATAGATTCCTGTTTTAACTATTGTTGATAAATCGATACTTTCGATACGATACTGACAGGAATTGAAAAGTTATTTTTGATTTCAATTTCATTGCACATCAACTCCAGTAAAATTTACAGTTAGGAGTCGAGCTCAATCGTTATTACGTCATCGATATATAATATATATGTATCGCCGATATAAAACTTTTTCTTTTTAGTAAATATTATGTAAATGTAATTTTGCGTCCCTTTTCAAAAACGAAAACTTTCGATCACACAAAAGTGAATTTAATGAAGTTTATTGCCCCATAATGAAAAAAAATAATTCTAAAGAATCCTTTCGATACCTATATCATTGTTAAAAAACCGCACCATAAAGTTTTTGCATTTTTATGGTACTATCGTTATAAATTCACCAACTTTTATTTCAGTAAAATCCGTGCCTTTGAAAGCTTCACGTGGATATTTCCTGGAGTGTTTATACCGTATATTTAACATGCATTCATTCTCGCTAACAATGCTCTTCAAAAAATAAACGAACGAAAAATGTCAAAATAATTTGGAAAGCATATGAAAAGTACGTTTAAGTAAAGCAAGTAAACGAAAAATCTAAATACGCTGGTAAAAATGATTTAATGTCAGTGACGTAAAGGATTATTTTCTTCAACAAGAAAAGTTTAATGCACTAGTCATGTCCAGAATTCTTAACAAAACGTGTTTTCATATACCTATACAAACAAAACATAGATTTTCGGCATTATGGGGCATTCGACAGCTTGTCTTAACTTTAATTATTTAAATGTAATATTGCTGGGCCTAAGGTCAAATAAATAGTAAACGTTGTTGGCTTCGGTTGCGGTGCTCATGAGTTCAAATTCCAGTACGACAAGTTTCATAAATTATTTTTTTAATACTTTTGTGATTGGAGGAGTGAATTGATAAGATAAGGACATTCAGCATGTGAATTTTTCAAATGATATTTAAAATACACATATGAGAATTTATCTACTATGATTATCATTAGTTTATTGCTGAACTCTGCTTTGATTTCTAATTGATTAATTGTTTTCAATGCATTTTTTTGTCCTATGGTAAGTTTTTTTATTTTTGTACTGTAAAAATTATTAGTATTGAGCGCTATCGTCGCTGCACCGTATCTTACACCAGATGCCCTTGTTTTGCCCCGCCCCCGGGAGTTATTTATATTGGAAAAGTTTCTGCATATTTAATAGCTTTTTACGATTACAATTATCTCAAGTTCTGTTTTGCAAAGTTGAGACGCGAAATAAATTTATATGTAAATTACAATGAAGAGATGATGCTTTGAATGGACCAACTTATCGTTTTAATTATACAATGAATAGATACAAAATCAGATTCCAACAATTTTAAATCACCTTTGTTCAATTACTGTACATGAGACATTAAAGTCACAAATTTTCACCGTACTTTGGGACAAGGGGTAATAAATTTGGAGCTTCTAAATATGTACAAATGTATGACATTTATTGACAATAGATATTTTTAGAAAAGATGTTAAGACATCATTTTTGACATACCGGCATGTTAAACACTTTCGATACTATAAGATTAAAAATAACCAAGCTTAATCCACGGCACGTATTGTGTGACAAATAGTGACAGATGATTTGCCTCTTTAAGAAGCATCTTAAACTATACTGCTTCTTAAATAGACGAAGCCCGTGTCACCATTTTTCACACAATACGTGGAATAAAGTAGGTTATTTATTTTTTTAGCTCCCGGGAATGTGTTCAGGAGCAATTAAAATTAAATATCATACATAAAATGAAAGCTTCCGCGGCGAAGGATATGGATAGGGGTTTCGAAGTTCAAGCAGTGCCTCACAAAAGTTTTACGGTCCTAAAAATGCAAACATTTGCATTGTTCTAGTTTCTGCATTTTAAACGTGATATTGTGTGTTTGGTGAATTAAGCCATCATAAGAGGTCCTATATCCTTGCTATAGGACATATAGATTGCTTTTTCAAGAAATAACATTTCTCAGCTTAATAGTTTACCAATTTTAGGCGAACAACTTAATACTCCAAACTCGGGATTGTTATACCCCTTTAAATAATTATCATTTATTAATAAGTCAAACACTTATTATTATTAATTATTAATTCAAACACTTGAAATCAATCAACTCAATAATAATAGGTCGGATAAAACCCTACATATATTTTAGATATTCCTATGTTATTAACTCATCATAAGTATTTGCGATACATTAAAAAATTCTGATAATTATAATAAAACCACTTAATTCATTGAAACTCGTTTACATACAATTTTCGCCAGTTTAAATTTTATTAGCAATTTATCTTAGTGATTTACTTTTATTTTTGTACATAAACGATACACACTGTTTACTGCGCGTCAATTTAAGTACATCTGTGCACTTGAAATGCCTGAAGATGCCGAAAAGCAAAATCCGTGTCGTTAGCGACAAAACTCATGGAGAAGTGCAAAATTAGAAATTAAATGTCTTGTTTGTAAAAAATCTTTTGATATTAACTTAGTATTACCATGCCGTAACACGGCAAAGTATGTGGCGTTACCACCCCTTGTTATATTATTTACTCAATTTATAAAATGGGTCACAGAATAGTGATCAAACAAGAATATTCCATAAGGTGTCCGAAATAAATAGCTCTACACAAAAAAAAACAAAAAGGCGAGTCGATATAAGAATTAGTGCTGTAATAGAATAAGACATCCCAGCATTCCATTTGTATCCTCACAATTTCTCTATAAAGTCACGGCTCACAGTTTGAGAAACTTACAGCAAAAGCGACAAATTCTGTGCGGGACACTGACTAAAGGATTAATGTAAGTCATTGCGGGGTGCGAAAATAAGTTGCTAACCATAAGGGTGGTACTTTCAAAGGAATCTAACGAGCGCCAGGAGGTACTTTAAAAAATAAATTGAAAGCTTTTGGACATTGACTAAAAGGGTTTTTGCCTGTTTTGGATGAAAGACCTTTTGAAAAATACACGAGGTTGATATTTAAAAAACATATTCGAATATTTAAAAAGTCTAGATTAAAATGTGAGTTTAGATTGGAGATGATTATGAATACAAAAAAACTACCTCACTCAAAAAAGTTTGAATTTGTTTCTATGTATTTTCTGATCATTATTATTTCAGATAAGTAATTGGTGGGTTTTCAATTCAAATTTTCCAGTGTTAAACATATTTACTCGATATCGAACGCCTGAAAAGATTTTCAACGAGAATGAGATGTGATTCCACTCGTGTTGTTTTGGTTTAGGATTAGGCTAGAATTGGCCTACTACATAGCTTATCTTGAATCGAACGGCTGGGATGTCAATCAATTTAATTTGAATTTAATTTATAATAGACCGTATTGGGATTCGAATATATGGAAACCGCATCAAAGAAGAAGACATTGACCATCCAGCGGCGTTTTAACAGTGGTCGAATTTGTTTTGTGGTTTTAATACACGGTTTAAATATATACCGGTTATTTTTCCCACCCCTGTTATGAGTATGCCTTTCAAAAACGCTATATCAACATGACGAAAAAACAAATTTACTCTTCATGTACTTGGTCCGATACAGAACTTCACGTAACTGATCTTTTCACTATAAATAAAAAATATAGAAATGTGATAATGAAAACAATGTAACATTTAACATCAATCTCACTATGAACTTTACGAAATTCATATTCAATCATACTAACGGAAACATGATAATAAATTGAAACATGAAAAATCATTTCACATATACGGTGTAAATAGCTTAAAAGCAAAGTAAGAATGGTTTCATAAAACGCTTTGCAAAATTTTCGCTGCGTTAGAAGTGAATAAATTGTGAAATGGAAAAACAAGCATTTTCCCGCAACACGATAGCGTGCTGTATTTTTTTTTAATTTCCAGAAAACGTAAACGTTATGAAAACATCACTGACCGCAACAGAGATTGCACGGTGTGGCTTTCGATATTATTATTCTATACATGGAAGAATTCAGGAGAGAGCTTCCTTTTCACGAGCTGTCTGCAAATGAAATATGATCCAACATGCGAACGGGGAATTGTTAAGCAAAACGTTTTTATTATAATAAGTGCGAATGTTGTGTACTCAAAAATAACTGCCAGAAATTCAGACCGCATAACCCTGTTACAACTAAAGTTTTTTTCGATATAATTCTCTACGATTATAAAAATTTAATATCAAGAAAAAACACACTCAGGCCTTAAGTTAATCGATGCGACATTTTTTTGTTTGTAATCTAAATAAAGTTTCATTGAGACGTTAAAAGTCATGTGAGAAAATATTTATGGTTTTAATTTAATTAAGTAAAGGTATGTAAATACATTGTACACATTACTTTCGTTCTAAGCAAGAATGCAGTCACTGACTCTTCAGAAACTTTTGAAAAACATTACATAATGTGTTTATTGTAGTTTTTGTATTTTGAATTTATAAAAAGCGGATGATGAGAAAATAAACGAATTTATTTGTAAACAAGCAGTAAGTGGTAAGTAACATTGACTGCCTCTTTGTTAAGAGAACTAGAATTGTCACTTTTAGCGGTGTCCATTTTTTTACTAAGGATTTATTTTAAAAGTTTTTTTGTGTGTAAACTGCTATAGAAGAGAGCCCCATATATAGCTTTTAAACATATTTAGAAAATGTCATTTATAAGCCAATTTCATAAATTTTGCAAGTTACAGCATCTTCCTTGGAACGGCATATTAATCGAAGCTTAGCCAATATTGACATATACACATTCTCATTTTAATATATTAAATTCTGTATATTACAAAATATTAGTAGATTTTCTTCTGAACTGTTATTATAAAAGAATAAAAAAATAATAATTAATTTGTATTCTAGTACCGCTTTTAATTATGATTAAATCTATATATCCCATTGTAATCGTCGATATAATTCATATTATAATCGGGCATCTGATAAAAGTGTCTTATCTTTAAGTTAAATGCGTTTTTTTTTTGTTTTTACCCTTTCACAAAAAAAAATCTTTTGTCTCTCATACAAATTGGACTGTTGAAAGCCGAAAGCTCTGCACGAGCTTTAGTCCCATACAGTGTATGGTCGACCATTCACGCATCGCTTGCAGCCGGCACCGTCCACGTCTGTGGCTTTTATAGCCAGCGAAACGTAGAAAATAGGTAACAATATGTACGTGACTGGAAAAAAGATTCTCCCTCGCTCTCCGACTAATGGAGCGGTTGAAATCGTGGCGGGAAATGAAAGCGATGATGACGATATAATTCAATTTGGCATCAAAACGATATCAAAAACTCACTGAATAGTAGCACAAAATACGTGTAAAACATAATGTACATACAATTTTTCACAGTTATAAAATCAGTACATCAATTACATCATAGTTAGTTTTAATATCTTATATTATAATATTATATAAAAAAGAGCATTGTGTGTATATAATTTGTTTCTGTTTGGCTGTCATTGGATTCACCTCTGATTGGCTATGGTTAAATATATTCTTTTTTCGAAAGATTCAAAGTTCAAAAAACAAACGAAAGTTATTTACATACATCAGGAGTATCTGAACAGATACATGTAGAATTTATCGTCAAGTATTTTTGTATTTGTTTTATATGGAGTGCGATTATATTAAATGCATTACATATTACACATACCGATCGAAGCCGGGCTTAACTACTCGTAATATAATAAAAAACGATGCTCCAATAGAAAACAATTAGTTGGAGTCTTACGAGAGTTTTTATAAAATTATATAAAATTAGTTTGTCAGTTTAAGCTCATTTTTCAACTTGAAATTGAAATACCTGAAGAATTGCCGCACAGGTTTTCACTGATAAAACTCATCAAAAAGTTCTAAATTCAAACGAATCAAATCTCATGGTAAAATGCAATTAAGCCTGCTCAGTCGAAATCCTTAATTAATTCTTTGAAATAAAAATCAAAATTTTATTGAGTCAACAAATTTAAAATAACTTTATTCAATTTATTTCTTAAAACTTCTCAACATTGTAATATTTGTATTTATTTAGAGGTAGGAAAAAAACATCATACAGTTTTAAAATATTTTTTTTACCTTTTTACTACATATTTTATTGCGAGTTATCTTGAAAATATAATGAAAAGCTATTATTTCTATGATAATCATTCGTAAAAGTTCCAGAAAAAGAAATTTTTAAACTATTTTTTTAATGTTCCTCCATTTACACGTTTTTTCCAGGTGATAAAGAGTATTATTTTAAATAATTTTGTACTCAAGTGATGATATATTGCTAAATTTATTTGGCGTGAATTTTATTTTTATTCCTACGGCGCATATTCTTTTCATCTTGCACCACATGTTTTCTATTTTGAAAAAAAAAACTATTCCCATTCCATTCCTAAGTCCCATGCTCTACTTCCTAGAAAGTACGAAATTTCTAGAAAGATAAAGTATTAACGTGTCGATGATATTTAAAATGTTTGAAATTCTGAAACCACACGGTGAAACAAATCACACATTTTTCGTACACCTTTCAATTTTATAGCGTAGTGACAGGCTGGGTGAAAAGCTCTGCACACACATTGTCTGAAAACCCCCTAGTCCACTCTTAAATCAAGTGAACATATTAAAAGATATTCTATTTAAACTTTACGTCGTGAACAACGAATAACGACTAGACCATAGGTTCCAAACCTTTTCTGGGTGGTGACCCACTTTTATAAAAGCCATGTGACCCGCGACCCTGATGCAATTGAAAAATGCATTTTTTATATGGTAATAAAAATAAACAACCAAAATGCAGTATAGTCAGTATTTTTTTTCGTTGATTGCAGAAGTTGGCGACCCCACAGAAAACCCGCGACCCATGGGATTGGAACCCGTGGGCTAGACCGTCAATGATTCATTTAAATGTACTTATATACTTATACAACTCAAAATTTCATAACTTTATTCTGAGGAAGTAATATTTTTACACACGCAGCATTTATGTGGATGTGGTTCCATAAGGTTTTCTTAGGACAGTTAGCAAAAAAAAAAGCGAAGAACTTTGCGAAAATCTTCAATATGAAGCCGCCATTTATCTTTGTGTCATTCTTTTGTAAATTATGACATGGCATTTATTAATACAATTCGCTGTCTGAAGGAATGTGAAGAAATGCGGTACGGAGAAAAAGAATCGTGTTGCTTTTAGACAGCTGGAAAGAATAAGTTACACATTTATAATAATATACTGTGTGATGAGTTTTTAAGCTTGCGCAAGCGAAAGTTGAGAAAATGTTGTATTTAAGATATAATACCACCGCGAACAATGTGGCTAACGTTAGCGTAACAAACAGTGCTTTCGATCTGTGAGCCTTGATAGAAATTCTTTCAAAAGAATTTTAATAATTAATTAAAACGTTTATTTAAAGATTGAAACAATGCATAATATTTTTAGTAAGCTAGATAAAAAGCCTATGTTGATATATTTAAAATGGTAATGATACAATTTTTATTTTAACAGACTGAATACATGAAGATGATTGAAATTCCTCCAGTATGATGCTTTTTTGACTAATCTTCGCCCGCTCTCAATGTGGATCATATGGTCTCCAACTGAAGGTATCTGGATTTTTTCTTTTTCGAAAACATCTTGTCACTCAAACTCTCTTTAGTTCGATGAGCGTAGGGATGTAAAGGATAAGGCTAAGGTTAGACTAGTGGTTAGATAGTCTCTATCGCTACGCCCCGCTTATAGGATCGGATGGGTGCAAAGAAATTTTTGATGATACATATATGTAAAAGAAAATAACACTATTATGCAGGGAGATGTTGAAAGATTACAATCAAACCTAAGATATACTGAAAAGATTTTTTCTTTATAATTTTCAAAAACTGCGGAAATATGAATCATAATCAAAGTTTGATAAGAGATGCCTGAAAATTGTAACTATACCGTGACAGGCACAGTTTTTTCTTCATTTTTACGGCTGTCCACGTAGTGCTTTTGTTAATTGGCCATCAGACGCCCAATAACATGTTTAATACAAAAATAATTAAAAAGAATGTGTATTTTATTAAATTAATTTGTATTTTTCAGTAAAGCAACACAATTTATATAAACGCATACACAGTATTGCTAAAAGTCACACGTTAAAATGGTTAAGTATACACGTTAAAATTGTATTTCGTTATAACAGATAAAATTGTATGTGTTTCTAATATAAAATAAATGGTGTGAGATATTATTCTTAGTGTAGTATCATCAAATAAATAATATTTAAAATTGATACCAATTGCAAGGAGAAAAACTGAAATGAATAGAATACTTTTATTATGACGTACATTTATTGAACGCATTTTTAATAAAGTGGACCTCTGATATACAAAGTGCGGTAATTCAGAAAAAAGTGTATCTCATATTCAGTAAACTTACTCCTAAGGTGTCATGTTGCGCGCATATGTATGTATAATGCCAAAAGGAGCAAGTCCACGTTGTACGACACTTGGCAGACGACTGCTGCTATGAGCTTTTACCTGTAAGAAAGCTTTATCCAACGAACATATACCTGCTAAATAATGTATGAAATGCCATTGCAGATTTTGAGTGTATCGAGAGAAGTTTGATGGCTTTTTTTTATTAAATAAATTATTAACGATCTCTTAACTTCTAAACTTTGATAAATATTCAATGTTTGCCATTAAACCTTTTTTATGAGGGTAGAATTTCGTTTGATGAATTACTCTGAATTGTGAGATCCGTTTCATAATATATCACTGTTACCGAAGTTAGGTTACCCATTTAAATATTTAAAAGTATTGATGTTCAATCCATGTCTTTTTATATCCTCACTATACTAAAAGAGAACTGAAAAAAAAATAGCAAAAATAAGGGAACTTTTTTTTAATATAACATTACTTCTCAAATTCCCTATTAAAAAATTGCATATAAATATATTTCGATTTATAGATTTGTATACCTGCAATGGTATTGACATCATTTATAGTTTTGTAGCACCTAATTTAGACTGTTAGAATATGAAGAACCTGTAGTAACTTGTATCATTACTGCGACTGAAATATGTTTTCGTTAAAAAAAACTATTAAAATTCGTCTCCATTAGTTTATATTCTCTCTATAGGAAGTGGATAACGCTTAAAATATGTCTATTTAGGCTGTCATTTTTTGTTTGTATCAAGAATATGTTAATAGCATTGTATGTTTTTCATTGAAGCTAATTTTCAATAATAGTTTATCATGGGTGGTTTATACATAGATCATCGTTTGTGAATTGTAGGAATCTTTGTTCGTCGTTTCTGCAGAGGGGTGGTGTAAGCAGGAAAAAGCCTTACAAGGTGAATATGAGAAAACGGCTTACTTTGTATAACCCGTACACGAGAGGCAAACGGGTATTCAAAAACTACTTATAATATATTTAAAAAAATTAAGTGATTGAGCGAATATAAGAAAACTAGTCAATATTCATAATTACTCTTTTGCAACACTGTTAATAGTACCTCAAGTTTATATAACATTAATTGGCAATACAAATGTTGTTTTTTAAGCGTTCCAAACTTTCCCGTCTGGTGTTTATGCCTTTTCTATCTAAAGAAGACATTGTGTTATGATCGATGGAAAAACGACGTTTTAGCATTATTGTTTAAATTCTATAGAGTTATAATAAACCAATGATTTAACATTGTCCATTTTAATAATTTCATTTTAACAATGATAATATGTAAATTCAATTCGATGTGAACGGTTTCGAACACACAGTTATACATAGTTGAAACCGAATACCACTTTTCAACGCTTATATTTAATAGTGTAGCGAATTATGTCACACGAAGAAAATACAGAAGACGTTGAGCTCAGATATTATTTGCATGTGTCAGTTATTGGAAATAAGGTTTTGACATTGTGAGGGATTCGTTGATAAGTGAGCGAACCAGGCAGCTCGCTGTAAGTTAGAAACAAAGATACCCCCTGGCACGCATACACGCTTTGCGGATGCCACCGAAACGCTTCAACTCGGCCTGTGTCTTCTTTCAACTTGCGAGATTGTGAAAATTGGAATTCGTATCGTAAAATACTATCTATAGAACATATTCGATGGAAATAAATAGTGCTGGCGTGGCATGGAGGAAGCAAAGCGATTATGGGTTGACAGACAATTCTTTGGACCCAGTGTGTTCAATATGATATCGGCTTTATTGACAGAAAAAATAGTACACAATTTATTAAAATTATTTCATCGTTAAAAAAATAATGTTTCTATACACCCGGTGTTGATATGCCGCATTTGAATAAGTTTTCAACGCATGTATGCTCGTTACATTTCGTATATGTTTTATATGCGACCACACTTATGACAGATTAGCTTCTTATACGAGTGTCACTGATAAGACTGGCATTTTTAATATTATTTATTTTCATTCTACGCAATAATTATTCTGCTTTTCATCAACTTGAGGGTGTTTTTATTTCGCCGTATAACTTATTTCGTCTGCCCTTTGTTAGGTGTCATCAATGAAAGGGTTTTTGTTTTATGTTGGGCAAAATTACGTCAAAGCTCGCTATAGATAAAGATAACGTCACAATTATCATCTTTTCTGAAAATCCGCTGCTTAGCGCGTAGTCATCGCATTTGATTTATAATTTCATTTCACTCGCAGTACAAGTTATGTTCAACTTAGACTTTTGAACCCGAATTATTTGATTATCTAATATATAAAAATCAATGTTCGTACTTTATGCATTGCCATACCGTTCATCCGATTGGTATTAAGCTTTGTCAACTTTTTGCCTGCACTTGCTCAAAGGTTATAGGTATAGTAAAATCAACTTTCAGTTGGTAGCGCGTGTAGACAATCGGCAAAAGACAAACAGCAAATGTCAAACGGCAAATGTCATCGATACCGATCAATGTAAGTGAAATTAAATCGAATCGAAATTATCTAATATATTGTGCATCCGAAAGCACTTCAATAAACACAAACACTTTCTTTCTTTGAGTGTCATTTGAGATGACCGCAGTTTCCGCGCAAAGATTTTACTGGCTTTCCACCACTCGGAAAGCCCCTTCGCAGTTTTCCTCCAAGGAAAACTAGCCCCATAAGAAAATGCAGGCTGCGTTAGGCGCTCATCGCTTAACGCGATCTAAAAAAAACCTTCGTCGCCGGAAATTAAAGGGCTCACAAATTCAGATAAAAAGTCCATTTGTTCTTTAGTTTGCTGTCGAAATAATTCCGACAGCCGTAAATTTATTTATAACAAAACACACATGAAAACACAATATTAAACGTTGGAGCGCAACACGCACTTCATCTCACTTCCCGATGATCGGCGCGCTAGCCTCAGGCGTCATGTAAAGGGCGGTTCCAGTCACGATTTTAGTATTACCGAATAACAAAAACAAACACACGATTCTAGCACCTCGAGAAAACTCCTAAAGGCCACCATCCCTCCTCGCGATCCGATCCAGGACATCGTCTGTATCGCTCTGATCCAGGCCTAACATCCAGTCAAACTTTCGAATTTATACCAGGAACGACCACGTGGTGAGACGGATCCCTCCATCGAATTCCCGCGAAGTGCTTCAAAATTAACCCGACTCTACTTGAACCCCCTTTCTCCCACCGCTATCGTTCAGCTCACAACGTAACTCGAGCTAACGCACCTTCATCGTGAAACATAACAAGTTACAATTTTATTTTAAACTACGCCTAACATTGGTGGATTTTTGAGGAAAATCGCCTTTGACACTAGTTGGTAAACAGAACATATAAGCGAGACAGATTTATATAGGACACACAGTATAATGGATTAAATGCACTTACCCGAACCACCGAGGAGCCCACGTGGTGCAGCGACGTCACCGCAGTGTCCGCGGGAGCCATAACAACAATGTCCACACGGGATTCTACTAGAAACTTAGCGCAGTCTCTATAAAAAAACTGCGCGCCCTAAACGGGACGTATCTTTAATCTGGGGCTCCCGCCACAGACTCGCCGAGCGTCGCCGCTTCACGTGCCCTCCAAGGGTTCGGGGGGCAACCTCCACCTTCGAAAGCTAACAACTAAGAGGCCATTTTAGATAACGCCGGCTTCCAAGCTCGCCGGACAACCCCCCACTCTTATCTAACTTTTTCATATCCGGGGCGTTAACTTCAGTACAATGTTGCCTTTTTCGAGTTGCCCTATGAACTTTTTTTTCAGAGTGATACTGGATTATTTAATTTTATATTCCGCGTTTATATTTAATTAAGAGATTTCGATTGCCAGTTTATGTCGCTGTAAATATGAGGTCGTGACACATTGAAACGCTTGCTGGGTACCGGCTAGTAAATTATATTATTTGACTATATTATCAGTGGCATTGTAAAAACATGTGAGTTAATTAATGATTTAAGAAGTTCAATAAGTAAATATGCAATTGTGTACATTGATTCTCAAGAGATTTAAGAAGTATTAGTTTTTATCGCTTGGGCTTTTTACCATCAAAATAAATGTTGACGCCCGCTTAAACAATCTTTATAAAATTTACAGTAACAAAAGTTATTGCACTTATATTATAAGTAGTTTAATTAGGTTAGCTTTGAACAACGTTAATGCATTACGACGACTATCCTCATACATATAGACCTTCTTCATTTACGAAGTAATAAAGTAAAAGCTTCCAATAGGCTAGATGCGGAACATAGATTGAAGTAGCAAGGGTAATACTGTTACTATCATATCGTACAAGGCAGAATTTTGACAGAGCAGCTTTAAAAAAGCTCACCGTATGTAATATAAAACAGAATAATTAGAAACTTTCATAAAAGAGCAACAATCAGATAATTAATAATTTTTTTCAGACAACGTTCAAACACAAAAAGATATTACTTTATTTGTTTCTTTAACTTTTTTCATAAAAAAAAACGCTTGAAGTTCATTATTAAATATATAATAATCGAACAGTACAAATCATTTTACGTGTGAGAAGTGTCTATTCTTTTAGTAATTATATATCATTTTCTATTCATATGTTGATATATGTACATTATAAGATATAATTATCAAAGCAGTATTCAAAACTCAACTATTCTAGTCTTGGTATTATCCAATAAAAAGTTATTTTAGGCGTTTATTTTTGTGTTTATTTTGAAAACGCGCGCTATATTAGCTAAACGCACGAATATCTTACGAAACGATTTGTGGTAGATAGTCAGTTGAAAGTATCACTTGCTATGAAGGAATTGTACAGTGTTACAAATAATGTTTATTTTAATTGCGAAATTTCTTTAGGATTTTGTGACAATTTTTAAACCATTTTTGACAAAGTGTTAATCAATGTTAATTACGAAAAACCGTAGTTCTGGTATTCATTACTTAGGGCATACATCGAGATTGGATTCCTGAGCTCTACATAAGTCATTTATTTTTAAACAGAAATACAAAACAAAAGTGTACCACCTACAATATAATGCCGAATGCTTTTAAAATAATGGATTCGACATAAACTATAAAACATAGTTATCATCGGTAAACAGAAAATATATTTGGGCCTACAAGTTAAATATGAATTTTATGGAAGTCATAATTATCCAATGTATTTATAATAAAAAGTATGATGCGGATACAAAAAAAAGTTTTGCCCATTCCATCTGAATGTTTAATTATACTTTTGGGGCACCCCATATTTATGTATATTGTATAATATATAAATGTATAGTTGTTATTCACTTTTTTGATAGCATACAACTAAGTAATTTCTCGTTTCACGCTGTTTACTTTACACGAAGTATGCTGTTTGAGGGCGCGAATGATTCTTTGAAAAAGTATTCCTAATTCAGCATATCAAACAAACTATACACAAAGACACAAAAATGTTAAGTCCACTTTACACGAATATACACGATATTGATTTCTAGAAGACCAATTGAAATAATGGTAATATTACATAGCCGTGACGTTAGTTCCCCTGAAAAAAAGTATCTATAGTTCTAACGATAGAGTGATGCCGAAATAGCCAAAATACATTGCTATTTTTAAGCCATTCAAGTCAACTAAGAACTAATAAGTAAATACCATCGACAGTCTTCAAAGTATAATTTTTTATGGACTTCTTATGAGTTTTTGTTCGTGTAACGTAATTTTAGTCGAATAACAGTCGAGGGTCAAGGACTAGCATCGAATTCATGCTTGCGTTGTTTTATAATAAGTTGAATCATTCTTCTTGTATACATTGTAATAAAAAAAAATGTCTATACTAATGTGCATTTTTATTTTAAATTAACTCAATAACAATAAAATAGTTAAATTATTAGTTGTACATATGTATTTGTATATTTTTTTTGTTCTCGAAGTATTGTATGATAAATAATTTATTATATGTTTATTTCCCTACTCTGCCTTTTGGAATCAAATCATGTAATAAGATCTTTATCCAGCAGTCAAAGGTTTCCAGCTTTGGAGCCGAATTATTTCCTTTAAGATCAGGGTAACCGCCGCATGCATCATGTATGATTAATATTAAATACTAATGAAAATAATGGTTAGCGTTCCCACCCACGTTTACCGTCTCGTTCGTTAATGGTTAAGAGATATAAACGTACATTGTGTAGTTACAGGGAGTCGAGATATTTCGACACGATATGTTGAAATTAATTTTATTTAACTCTTCATACATATGGTGACGCAAAATATTTTTTTTATCTTTTGTTCTTTTGCCACATACACACCTTTGGCAACTGTACTTAAGCTGTCATTAAAGTATTACATACTTTTAATATGTTCGAGAGATTTGGTAAAAAAAAAACAATTTATGCTATCGGTTATATTGTATTTCGATAGAAAAAATACCCACCATTTCCAGCTTGGACTCCTTGGTTCGTCTTAATATAGCAGCTTCTAATTCAGTCACTGGCCATCAATTGTCGATGATGTAATGGCAATGATCTGATATTTAAAAAAAAAGTTATGTTTTCAAGTTATTCTACTACAATTGGTTTTCTTCTGAGAAATTGCTCTCCCGTTATTCATTAAAACGGTTTTACCCAACCAGACCAAGTGAAAGACATATAAATTGATTGTAGACGCAGATATTTGGACAATATTTTAAACCAGGTTAATAATGGTTATTTTTAATTCACAGAAAGCTATTCGTGAGTTGTGTTGATTGAAGCGATTAAATCCATTTCTGAATTACCATTTCATTAAAAAAAGTTTAATCGGGTGTCCGTCGGATAGTTAGTGTAAACTCAATTAATTTAATTTGTTGTTTTAGACTTAAGTATGTCATGTAATGAAAATTATCTCAAGTGTTTTAGTTACAGGGAAGCGCCGGCTTGACGCTTGGGAAAATGTTCTTGAGCTGCCGTAGAATATTAGTTTTACTACTGAGCGCCTTTAAGCATGTGATGTCTTAACCCAAATAAGCCACACGCTTTAGTACCAAGAGGTGGTTTTACCGTCAAGTATAATGATTAACACACCGATTCAAGAGAAAAATGTCGTCATTCTTATACTGCTAGACAGAGTAGAGATAAATTAAATCGTTAACACATATTCTATTAATATATCACTGCATGATTTATGATTTTAGAAGTACGGGTTTTTTTTAATTGAGTGTTCTATCAGAACGTTAGCATTGAAATCTTGAAATACATTTTTACCTATCGGAAGTTTTCTAAAATAAGTAATATAGAAATCTTAAAAACAACCTCACGGTGAATTTGTTATCGTTTGCCGAAACGTCGATGTTAGATTTTTCATCGAAACGCGTGGAATGATATTAGAAATATAATCTGCCATTTGAAGCTTTAAAAAAACACATATTACATCTCTTTGAAGTAAATAAATGATTTTTATTGCAGAAAAGTCAGAGCTTTAATCTAGACCCTTTAATTTTCTATATTAATTATTAATTCTTTTCTTCTAAATATATTTTTAAGAAAACAAAACATGAACTCTGAAATGAATTATAAGCAACAATTATGTTTAGGTGTAGAGGTGGCAGGATATCAAATTTATAAAATTAAAATACGGTAAGAAAAATAACAATGTATTTTAGTTCTACATAAATTATTTTATATATTTGTTGATAGCTATTTCGGCTTACGCCTTCTTCAGAACTATATATGTTTTAAACGTGTATTAGAATAAAACATAGTTCTGACGAAGGCGTAAGCCGAAATAGCTATCAAAAAATATATAAAATAATTTGTGTAGAACTAAAATACGTTATTTTTCTTACCGAATTATAATAGAGTTCTACCAAGTAAATGTCTACTCAATCAATAAATTATAAAATTATGTTCAAATTTACAATACAAAAATCCAGCATATTAATGTCTTAAACGTATACGAAGAACAAAAAACAAAAATTCTTCTTAGAAGTGATTCATTAAAGTCAATGAAAAAATGAAGCAGGTTTTTTACCCACGCAAAAGTGATTTACGGTAATTTTAGAAATGCTGTTTACATTTTAATTACAATTTAATTTAATTTGGAATATTGAATTTAAGAATTTAATAAACATGCTTAAATGGAACAGTATGTGTTTAAAATGCGTATTGAAAAAAGTAAATATTCCAAGAGAATCCAAAGAAGCGAGAAAAGTTTTCGCTACAAAAATATTTCTATATTTCATTATATTTAGAATCTACATGATTTCTAAGAAGCAATCGATTCATAATTATTTCGCAGAAGTGCAGCAATCAAAAGAGGAAACATGGTAGTGTATAATTTATTTTTCCTTTTTATGGTTTCAATTCCGCTTGAAAATGAAAATTGGTTTTGATCTGATAATCCTGACCATAATTTTTTATTGGAAAAATATAATATGTTTGCGTAAACGAAAATCGTTTGTAAATAAACTCAACTATATCATAGTTCAAGAATATTAAAGAAATATGATTAGTGTTTTTCTGTCGCGTTTATGCGGAATTACTGTTTTTTCATTTGATGAATTTTATTTCCAAATACCCATTTAAATGTCAATTAGAACATATACGTATAAAGTAATAGGCAGAGTTTTTCAATTACATTTTTTAGCGAAATAACATACGTCAACTACTTATACAATATATGTATATTTCAGCTTATACAATCTATGTAAAGAGTTTTTTACATGGTGAAGATATCACGATTAGAAATATTTAATATGAAGCTGAAAAGGTTTTACTAATCATATTATTATGATAATCGAAAACCAATACAAAATCAATAATATTAATAATATATGGAAGCATTAACGCTACCACTTGGGGATGATCGAGTGCGTCAGGTAGTTAGACCTTTCAGCTTATTAATACAGTTTTATATTTTATCAGTGTGCCCTTTCTTAGGGTGGGGGATGAGGTTATTTAGTACGTACGAGGTATAAACGGAGTTCTCGGTCCCTGTGGTCTAGTGGCAAGAGCTTTGTCCTAGCGATCTGGAGACCCGGGTTCAATTCCCGGCAAGGTCAGAATTTTTTCAATTGAAAAAAAGAGATCTTGGGCTGGGTGTATGTTATTTTATCGTTGATTTTGTGCACAACTGATTCATTACTTATCATCGAGTTAATCTCGTATGACTTTCACAATTAAGAATATTTGGCGCATTGGCGTAAGCTGTAATGCCAAATATTTTTTTTTCCTTTTAAAAAAAATAAAATTAAAAAAAAATATGACACATTCAATTTTCACATTATGTATATTTTGAAAAAATAAATAGCTTTACAATTTTCTAGAATCTAGAGCACGAATAAGTATCCATTTAAATCAGGTATTATATTTCATATTTTTGTTATAAATAAAAAGTGCGATTGATATATCTACTCAAAGATATATACATTTCCAAGAAAATTCATCAAATACATTTTAAGCTTAATTGAAAAAAGTCAACTATTTTTCGAAATATAAACCACTAAGTAACATTTGAAGCCATCTTATTGTTTCACGAGTAATAGTTTCTTAATGTAAAGTGATTTATAGTCATGATATTTAATTGTGTAATAATTTATTTCAACAAAGATTTAACAGTTTTAAATCTATATCATTTATGTATAATTAGTAGAATCTAAAGCATTTTTACTTTTCAGTAAATTTTGGTTGAAAGTATTTCACTAATTATAATTGATAATATTTACTTTGGAAAATAATAAACAATATTTTAAACAAAAATATGTACACAGCTGCTTCAATTATCGTAAATGATCAACGCCTTGTTTAGTTTACCCAAAAGTTTTTAAATAAAATTAGCGGAAGATCGTTTTCTAATTAATAACACTTAATATTTAGTGTATACAGTTTCATAAGTAAATTAGACGATACTCAAGTTTATTTTATATTTAACAGGCTTACATTTAAAATTGTGCACAAAAAAACATTTTTGTTTGAATTGATGCTAGACTTTGGTCAACACTTTTTGAATTTGGAACACGTTTACAAATTAGCAAAGTGTTGACGAGTTGAAAACAATATTCTACTTCTTTCACCGGAAGGCAATTTCATTAAAAAAAGAACCCTAAAAATAATTTCGCAACCGATAAAATATTTCAATAAGGCGCTTACTTATAGATCATGTTGCCATATGAGCAATTTAGATAAAACTATGAAAGAATTCGGACTACTATTGAATTACCTCAACATAATCATTTCAATAAAAATATTATGTACTAATTTACGATCGAGATACGAATTTGTACAATAATAAACAATTTACTGTGGGTCAGCACAAATATATTCCAATACAAAATTTATTCACCAATTATATTCAAAATGTAAGGTCTACGAATACCTTATAGAGCAAGTCAATAGAAATAGTTCCACGAAAATTGGTAGCAAATTATTCGCTAAATTTATTCTGAAAGTGTTATAGCAAAACGTTCGGACTAGGAAAAGAATTATAGTTATGTAATCGCTGTCTTCGAACATAATTCTATAAATCAATCGATTTTTTTGTTAATCTGCCCGCACTAGGACTCGAACCCGTGGGCACTGCAACGATGCTCATCACTCAACAACGGTCTCTTATGATACAAAAAAACACACAAACAAAAGTTTCATTTTTAAAATTCAAACCGCTGACTAAGCATACAAAGTACTTAATCTTAACCATTTGCACTCTGACCAAATTTTCTCATGACTGGTAAGCGACTGTGATTTTAAAAATGATCTATTTAAAAATATATATTCTTGGTTACGTGAGTCACCTATTTTTCAGAGAAGATATATAAACGAACTGTAGATTTAAATCATAAAATGTTGGTTTATCCAGCATGTTGCAGTGTTTCACTGTATTTATCAAAAATCCCTGGCCCGCGAAGCTGCCAATCAGAATCTTTCCGGCCAGACTCTGTGGCCTGCAGAGTGGTAAGAGTTAATTAATGAAGCTTATTATCTTATAAAAATAATTATTATCTTCTCAATTAGTACAAAAATGGTTTAATTTTTTCAAGAACACGCTTAATTAAAAATATAATATTTAAATCTACCCAGTTTAATTTACTATTAATTAAACTCTGGATCATGGAAATTATTTTTGCGGCAAAAATTATACACGAAAGATCAATCAACAAGTAATTTGTTTTCAGGGTAGTACCATGCGAATTTATCAATACGAAAAACATATATCTCACGATAGAAAAATACGGTGAACGGTGGATAAATAAAAATTAATTGGACTTCTCACGAAACTACCGAAAATAGTTCAATAAATAACAAAGAAATCTATTCTACCTCATCTACCAGAAAGCAAGCGTACAAAAGCTTATGTGTATAATATAACAGTGGCGTATATAAAATTACGACGCACTACAGTAACTTTTTCATTTCTTGGAATTGTTTTTTTTATATTCAGAAAAGCTTATACTTTAAAAATATGTAATCTTTATATTTGTCTTAACTTTCGTATCAAGACTACTTGTATGCCTTGTTGAGCACGGTTTATAGGAAATTATTACAGGGAATTATATTACAAGAAATAGTGACGAGGAATTTTATAAAATATGCTGAATTATCAATCAAAATCCTTTAATCAATGAAACATACCATTAAAAAGCATTAAAAAAAAAGCGTCAACTATATTCATTGAATTGATTTTATCATGCAGAAAATTATATAGGAAGACAAATTGTAAGTTTGAATTAAAATTACAGAATTAGTACAGCTTTTAATATAAAATATTCTACGCAAAGCAAAACCAGGACATGGTATCAAAATTAAAAGCGATGAAAAAAATATATTAAATTCAAGTGTACTTAATTTAATGATTCTCATATATCATTAGTAAAAGGTGTAAACATACATTATCTTATCATTGCAGCTGTTGCTCGCACATACAAACTAAAAAATTATGTTGCCCGTAATAATTCACCAACAAATAACCTCATTATATGACTACTAATGAAAACAATTATGTTCTTTGAAATCCGGTATGATAAAGCATGCCGTTCAATAAAAATTATAAAAAATGAAAAACAACCAGTTTTTTTCCATCTGTTATTAAAATATTAATTTTATGTCGGGGCAAATAATTTTCAGGGTTGTTTTTTTTTTCAAATGTATGGCGAAAAAAAAGCCTACATCCGACACTGAGTCCGGTAAATAGAGACACAACAAAAGGGTATTTTTTTTCACTTCGTTGACAGCTAAATAGTAGGCAAGGACTATGAATGCCAACACAGGACCCAAAATAGGGTCACCATTTCCACGACAAAGAAGAAAATCACCCGAGTTAAATATGTGGACCAATTCAATTAGCGGCTGTATCTTTTTGTGATTCACAATAGTGCTTGCTACAGTGATGACAAACCTATTCACATAGCCATTCCATATCAATATCATTTTTCCTATTTGGTTCAAATCGGCCCCACTGATTAAAGCTTTTTCATAAAGTAGTTTCATTATTTTACCATACTATAAAAAGCGATTCTCAGCAGCATCAATTCGATCCAATCCTTACTATATTGCTGTCAAATAATAGTACATAAATAAATTTGACGGAGTCATATAGGCAATCAACGGTTATGCAGTCGAATGATCAACGTTTTTAAATTTCGGTTGCGATATTCACGGGCTCGAATCTTTGATTGATTGATTTTTTGATCCATTCATGAACTGTTTTTTGAATTATGGATTTATTATTCAGTTCAAGTTTTCAGATTCGTTCCTAACGACTAGTCTTGTTCTGGACCTATCCTTATATTCTTACATTTACCGGAAATTTTTGGGACAGAAATACAAGCAGTTTCTGCAGAACAACTTACGTTGATATGAGTTCATTTAGGAGTTCATATTGTCCACACCGGGAGCTAAATTTGAGTGGAAGTTTATATACTTAACGCCGTATTATATATAATAGTATAATATAAAATAACTTTGAATATTCCACGTACTGTGCTACTAACTGTGACACGCGTTTCGCATCTTTCAGAGGCATCTTCAATCTTTACTTAAGCAAACTTTGCGATAGTATGTAAGTTCTAATAGCGAATGCTACATTGTTAGCTAACAGAAAATTGCATTCCTTTTTTTTTTTCATTTTGTGATTGCGTTTTAACTTTTCAATTATTTTCTAAAAAGGAAATCATTGTTATTTAAAAATAGGAAGCTACACTTAGCACGGTTGGCGTGCAGTTTCAAAGCAATATGTGCGCAAGTACACATATAAATTTCACGGTGTAACACTCTCAAGGAATAAGGCATTTCCGGTGAGGTAAGAGTGGTTTATCTTCACTGAGTGCTTTTGGGGCTATTGTTGGAACTTTCGAAATAGTTTGGTCATCTGTGCGGAAACTAGATGTTGTTGCCCGCGAAAGCTTTCAAATGTAGCGTAACCCCTTAAGGGAATATATTATATGTTGGATATCAACTACAAGTTTAGGGATCAATCGGAGTCTATTAAATTCGTCATCGGGAAAACATTGCTTCTATTAAAATCTGAATATAATTATTAATAATGTCATGATATTATGTTGTCATCTTCATAGTTTGCTACAAGAAATTATTGTTGGATGTTTCCTCAATTTTTCTTCAAGAGACTTTTAGCGTGCATTAATTGCTTGATAATTGAATATAAGGATAGTGTTGTATTTTATATTTACTAAATATCTGAAGGACTTTCGAAACATTCTCACAGGATGCCTTGTATCTTGGCTTAAGTGTATTAATAAAACTAATGAAGGTACTGCCAGTGAAAACTTTTATTAATCATTCGCAATGATTTATTCCCGACTAATGTGAATATTATTATTTTCGATGTGACATGTGATCAAATCGACAGTGATAAAAAAAATATGGACCTTGGTAATGTAGTGTGGTGCCAAATTATCAACAATAAAGTCTGACGACAGCGTGATATCATAACATATATTATATGATTCCATTAAAAATAAATTACTTGGTTAAGTTTGAAAATCCCTTAATAGTATGCTTCTGTTTAAATACAATACTATTGTATTCCAAGTAAAGGATACGATAATTTCATTGAATTAGAGATTGTAAAGAAAAATAAATAAATTAAATAGTTTTAATTTAAAGCCACTATAATGTAGTGAATCGGATCATTTCATTTGATAATTAAGTTACATCCAACTATAAAGTGTACTTTTATCTAAATGAAAACTTTTTATATTCGTTACACAAAAAGTTGAACAAAGTTGAGCAAACTTGCAGGAGGCTTCTGTGAGGGTTGGGGTTAAAGGGGAAGAATGTGTTGGTCCGTTTTTAATTAACGCGTTCAAACAAAAGAGGGCGTCAAATTCACAATACCCAAGCCCTGTCATTAAAGAGACACAATCAAATTTGGGAATATTGCAAGTCTGATGTCTAACACACAGCTATCTCCCTCTTTTGCACACAAATACACGCTGTTAGCGATACTGCGAACAAAGCTTGGGTAAAGCGAGGGAAAGGCCAGTAAAATACATTACCAGATCGCATATGTTAAATAATTAACGTGGGAACGCAATGGTTTTGTAATGAAAATATGGTTCATTCCCACTGGTCTTTTCAATAATCTAGTATTTTGTTATCAATCAATGCTTTAAAAATTCATTGGTTGTATAGGCCTTCACAGTATAGGAAACAAAAAAAAACCTTTAACTTCTTACAAATTAATCAAATTTCAGTGTATGTAATATAGCAAGTAAAAATACTACTCAAAATATGATGGTAAGTTATTTGAATTATAGTTTGATTGTTTGAGAAACAAAATTGGAATAAAGAAACGAATTGTTAAAGCAGCATATGCTGCAACGTCTAAAATAAGAAATATCCTCTTTCTGAATAAAGTATAATATAATTATATTTGAAGTTCTTAGGCCGTGACCGTTATGGATCATTTATATTTGGACGTAGATCTTAGTCATCAGTTATAAAATAAGGGTACACAAGTTTTAGGTCATTCGAAATAGAGGAATATTTTTTACTGGTATTTCATAAACAAGTCTATGAGTAGTACCATGCACATTGGAAATAACTTTTTAACAAAAATTCTAGGAGTTATACTTCTTACACATCAACTAGTTTGCGCTTTACTTGTTTAGTGGTGTAATTTTTTGGCGTAAACGTATTGAATTTAAAACGAATACAAAATTTTTGTACTAATTTACACATTTTTAGTTTTAATTTGACACCCCTGTCCAATGCTTTATAATATATAACTACTATTTTGAATCTGCTATAAATTAATGTTTCTATATCAATTGATAATGACACTTATTATGCAATTTCGTCAGGCACTCGAAACAACAATTAAAATTAGAACGTAACTTACTGTTTTCAATATGGTGCTTTTGCCTTCTACCATCCAATCGAGGACAACTAATGAATTTGGAAAATTCTGGAATACTTGCACGAAAGGGCAAAATAGAGAGTAAGTAATAATCCCTAAAATGGACTTAATTGACAAATTGATAATTTTGGCGGCAAAGTTCAGTCGTAAGCTTTATTAGCGTTCGAAAAGTTTTAATAACTTTGTAAATTTATAATTTGAAAGGTAGTGGTGAATATTGGGCTTTTCGATATACGATCGAAATAATTTTCTTTTGATGTTCCACTTTTAAATTATTTATTGCTTTCCATCGCTCAAGTCACTGTTCTTCAACGCTAGAATATTTAAGCCGAATCCACTTATAAACTAGCGGGAAAATTAATAATATAAAAATTCAATAATTATTATTATGCCCTAAAATAATATAAACGGTAATGATAAAAATCTATATTATTACCGTCACTTTTTTGAAAGATTCGGTGGAAATGCCAACCTCTGTGTTGTTATTTAAAAGTAAAGAATATAATCTTCACAAAGAAGGGTAACACGATGGAATTGATTGAACAAATTTTATCAAATTTGATTTTGTATAACCTTCAATCAATATTGTTATCAATTGTTCTGTAAACTAGTAATATTTTACTAAAAAAATAGGTGCTTATCTCTTAATATTGAAACATTTAACTTGATATTTAAATATTTTTTAATTCAACACATTTAACGAACCAGCTTTGTTTGTATAATAAATACGGACCGTTCTCGAGCAAGCTAAAATAGGCTAAGATATGGTAAAATATTAAAGCCAAACTTCTTGGGGTTTGAGTTATTATAAGAGTCTCGGTATTTATGTTTAACTGAGATCGAAACAATTCGTAAAACGTACTTTGTATGGCAATGGCGAAAATCTAAATTAATATTCGAATCAAATAATTGCTAGTTTCTAACTAGGTATGTACAAATGTATGTAAGATTTGGATAGTTTCCGTATATCATTTAAATCATAAGAATTCCTACAGCGCATTTGCTTCTGTTTTTTTTTTTTATTGATGAAACAAGTATCTCTAATCAAAAACTTACAAAACGTGGCAGAATTCAAGGCAAATTTTTATATATTTTGAATATTGTTAGTAATAAAAAACGGATCATTTTAATTTCTTCAAATTAACTATGTTTGCTCACAGTCTGGATCATTTAAAATGCGAACGGAACTTATATCAGCGTAGCTTTAATACGAGAAATGCTTTTTAATCGGTTTTTAGAAGGGAGAAAGGAAATGACCAAAGACAGGACCAGTGGATATATATATATATATCCGATGGCTTTGGAATAAGCTGGGTGTGGAATTTTAGAGATCACATAAGTCCATGTAATCAGGTACAAATCTATAAATCAAATGGAAGGTAGTTAATTTCCTGACCGAAGTCAACGACGTTGACCACTCGACCAAAACTTAATGCAAAAGCTCTTGATTTTTTTAGTATGAAAATCGCTCTACTGCCCAGAAATATGTTTTTTTTTTAAATATAAATAACCTAGTGCTTATAAATCCTAAAATTCAAATTATTATTATTGTTAAAAAAAAATTAGTGAAAAACGTGGTAATTAAATTTAATTGCGAAGCGAGTCCAAATGTATTTTCGCGTGTGAATATTTTATCTAATACACTAGCCTCATTAAAAATTGAATTGTTATATTAATGCATCGGGTCCGTTGTGCAGTGGTCAACGTCGTTTGTTTTCATCTCGGATTTCACGGGTTCGAGTCCCAGTTCGAGCAGCATTTTTCAGTCAATTTATCGATTCTGTCCGAAGGAATGCGTGTGTTTGTATTGTCCAAAAACTCCCACCTGCCCATTCAATCCTATAAGCGAGACCTAACTAAAAAGGATGAGCGACTGAGTACCAAGCATTTGTAAAAATAAATATGATTAGATACCTCCATTAAGAGGCTTTACATTGGGAGCGAACTGGATTAAAAATAAAACAGTAGATAATAGTTCTGTGATAAATAGGTTTTTTCTGACAACACTGTTTGAAGATATGAAGAGGTATTTTACAAATAATACTCGATGTGAATGACCTACATAGTTTGTATTAGTTTGAAAAGGGATGACTATCAAGACAACATTTTGCTGAATAATTAAATGCCTTGTGCAAGCATATAAACTAGTAATGTTATATTATACAATATTTCGCGTGGCTTAGATAAAATACTGAATAATTAAACGGGGATATTGCACTTGAAGGTTATTATTAACGATCCAACCTTTTTGCTTTAACAGGCGTTGGGAGCTAGTCCATAATATTTCAGAGGTGTTCAACACAGGCCGATCTAAATTAATGACTTCATAACATAGAGAACAGCCTGTTTGGCCGCGCGATATGAGAATATAAATTATACCATATATACCAAAGATTTTATTGATTCACTCAAATACCGGTATTCCACTTATAATATGAAATCAAAATCATGATATTTTTACAAGGAATATCAATATTGATGAAATTATACACGTAAGAAACAGCCATTCATCTACAAAGCGAGATCGAATTTTTAAAAAATCAAGTAAATCTGGTCATGTGAAATATACAGATAACTAAAGCAATAGAGCTTAATAGGAAAGTTTTATTTTACATAATTTAGCTTACTGGTTGTTTATCTATGGTATATATTGTATCGCCTTTATCCGTTATACTTGATCATCCATCATATGACAACATATTACCATAAATGTCCACACTATTCAGTTTAGGCTTAGGCGGACACCCTCTTATGATAAAGCTGAGGCGCTTTAATACATCCCCACAGAACTCGACACCTCCGAACATATCAACGTCTCAATAATATTAAAGCATATTCCTTGCTTGCGATATTTCGTGAATAAATCAATATAGACGCTGAATAATATGTGATATAATTAATTTCAATGTTTACACAAATTTAAAATACAATTACTCCAGCTTTGCTTAGCTAAGTAAGATGAAAATATGTTTTTCTTTAACAATCTTTTTAAAATATTTTATTAAAATTAAAAAATATCGTCCATGGAAAGAGGAATGTTTGCCACTCTAAAGATTATTTTTTTGTAACATAATCAATAAAAGATTTTTCACTTTCAGCCCGATGCATACTATATCTTTGAAATTCAAATCGATAATATGAATTCTTCAGTCAATATCTTCATGGATATGTCCGGCTTTTTATGCACCCTCCAATTTTCCATATTTTTATTAAATAGTGGGCGGAAGGGCCCGATTAATACGCCAGTAAGATAATAATCGATCTTCGGTCGAGACCGTCTACACACCTGCCAGAACTCTTTTTGTCTGAAGACTTAATAAAGTTAAATATAATGTGTAGAATCGCAACCTAATTAATTGAACAATTTTATTACTCTGACATCGTCTAAAATACTGAAGACGTACTAGATGCGATAGAAAATAAATAAAATGATTCGAGAATGAAAAATACATTCATGCGACCTAAAATATTTACATTTCTTTTGATAATTTGGAAATGGTTATAACAGGGATAGGATTACAAACGACGAAGTGAATCTGCCGGTAATTCTTAATATTCTGTATTCATAATGCGAAAAGTAATAAAAATAAATTGTTTCTTTGGTTAATATTTTCGCCTTTACACAAGGTAGCGGTGAGGAGCTCTCGAGCATCTTTGAGCAAAAAATTGATACCGCTGTCACGTGAGTCTAGTGGGATCATATCGCGAAACCCCATCACGTATCTAAAACCGATATTTTATGCTTAAATCCTTTTTCTGTTCGAGACATAAGTTTTTTTGGGAAAACATTCTTTTAACAAAGTCTCAACATAATGGGGGGGAAATCTGAAATGTCAATTGCTTGTCGTATTTTGAGATTAAGAAGGCATCTTTGCGACTTTCTCAAGTGTGGGATTTTATTGAATTATGTAGGCTGAACGAAAGCTCCATATGGGGGTAGCTTTCAATACAGTACATTTATTTATCATCTGTATATAAAAAGTGGATGGAAATTTCTGTTAATTTTTCTTTTTATCTCTCAATGAATTGCGTTGATTTCATTGAGTATAAGTGTCGAAATCATTAGTCTAAGACGGTATTATAAGATAAAAATTTATATTTTTTTAAAAGCCTGCATGATTCATGCTAAGAAAAATTGTGAACAAGGGTGGTTTTTGTCAATGTCTGAAATCTTTTGAAGTGGCGTGGATGTTTTCCCGGTACTTTGGTGGAAATACGTAATATTAAAAAATAGTAAAATTCATAGATACTATTGTGTTAATTTTACCAGAAGAATGAGCGTATCATTTAAATACGTTCGTTTTCGGAGTGAAATGAGATTTAACCGCTTCATTACCGAGCAGAGTGGTCGCATTAATCAAATCTACCGCTGACTAATAAAAAGATTGACTGATGACAGAAGAACCATTTTTTTAATGAGACATTGTATAGATGTCACTAGCTATGAACAAAAAAATATCATAAGAATTATATCGGGAAGATTTTTGCGACGCCCGTACGCGGCGGCCAACAGGGTCTTTACGGTACTTAAGTGGTGAAGTGCTCGAAATTGAACATTTTTAATAATTCCTAGACAATCATTCTCGTAAGGGGTTTTTCTTAAGTGTTTTCCCCACACAAAGCCCTCAGCTAATGGAATCTTTTAGAAAGTCAATACTTAGCTAGCTTACATGCAAGAAAGGGAAACAAAGACTTAGTCTGTATCCACCCTACTTATAAAAATAGCCAGGAAACTAGGAGCCCGCCTAGCGGACTCCACATATAATTTCAGCAAGAAAATAAAGGTAGGAAAAAAAAAATTAAATTCAAACGTGCTACTCAAAAAATATTAAAAAAATTATGAAACTAGAAATATATTTGTATTGTAATTAAGAATTTAAACTAAGGGTGCTTGATGGAAATTCAACATCAAATTTGATTTTGAAAACTTGGTATTTTTATAGTATTGTTTATTAAAAATAAACTACAATATATTACATTACAGCTGACGCTAATGCGCCTTTTATTTTGAGGAATATATTGTCGAACGTAAAGATAGTAAATATTATAAAAAAACATAATTATAATGGAATATTCTAAATGCAATGTATTTAGTAATTTTTTTTTAAATAATTGCATACTTTTAATTTATAAGACAGTCAATTGAATATTTAAATTCAATGTAAATGATACCCTGAGTTATCATATCAACTGACGATATAAATATTTGACGTAAATAGCATGTTATTTCAAAACTCAATTTTAATGCCTATTCTAAATCTACTACATTATTCAAGTGTAAGAAATGAATAGAATGGTATTTCTGCAAAACACGAAATATTAATGATGTATTATTCATACTGTGTCGTCTATCACACAGGTTAACGATTAATAAATGCCTCGGGGACAGTCGTGAAAAATACCAAACGGAGACGTGTTTTTATTATTAACGCGTTGAGTTTTCACTCCTTTTCCATTTATATTTTTACGACCCTTCGTGAAAGGTTATATATTATAATATGTAGGCTACCAGCTACCACCCATGCAATATGACAACTATTTTTTACTACCACACTCATTCCTACTGGTTTTGTTTATTTTATAATGAATTCGACGTTTTTCATATCTATTGTTATTTTACAAAGATAATTAAAAAAAGAAACACAATATGTATCTACTTTTCCTAAAAATAAAAACAAGTTTTTAGTACTTATTCCACATGGGATTGATTGAGATCAGGGCCAGTTTTGCTTATCGCGAGCATTATCAACTGATAAAATGAAGCAATAAATATATAAATAAAGCTAAGTTTTTGTACCTCTTATTAGCTTGCAATGAGAGAAATCGGTCATGATCTAAATAATTCTAATGCGGAATAAGAACTCAAAACGTGTTAATATTTTGTCATCCCACCAAGTGTTGACAGTGAACACCTTAAAAAGGGATGTATTTTTCCGCTTAATTTTATTGTCAGTCTATAAATTTATTGCGTAAAATTACTAATATATTTATTATATGTGACTATTTGTGAACTAACATTGTCTTATTATGAGACATCTGTCATTTACACATCATTTATGGAAGCGACAATAAGATTCAAAGTGTATTAATTGGAAAAAGTTTAACTCATATCAAGCGGGCAATCAGTGAAAATTCTCCTCATTATTTTTATACATACCCAAATTCTAAACTGAATACAGAGAGTTGTTCTGGGTGATTATTTCAAAAAAAAAATGAAATATATCGTAAATATTCATCCCTATTTCTCTCCAGTTCGCTTTAATGGGAAACAACCCTCTTCACAGCAGTGAACCGATAGAGTTTTTTTATGAGGCGAAAAATATAATCGCGGTTCGAGGAGTCTTCGTTTTGGTTTAGCTTAGTCTGGCTGATTAGTCTGTCACAGTGAATCTCAACCAAGTGTGGTGAGTGAAATTTGTTTGTGCAACAGTTTTGAGCGAATTTATAAATAAACAAAATTCTTTCGTCTAAAAACTGTTTTTTTACGTTAAAACTATGTTAGTAATATTATGTGGAATATTTCTTTGTGATACATGAAAATTATTTATCTTTTTTTAATAGTTTTATGTTATTTATTATTGATACTATTTTTACGATAATCATTTCTTCTTAACTCAATTAAGTTAAAATATGTTAAAGTATGTAACGCATATGTATATATATGTATATATATAAAGTATGTATATATATAAAGTATGTATATGTTAAAGTATGTATAACTCAATTAAGTTATAATATGTTAAAACTATACGCAAATCAGATTAGTCCTTAGAATCAGTTGTAGATTATCAATATCTCGATAAAAACACCTATATTCCCGTACCATTTTTTTTTAACAATGTCCGCTCCCAAACTTGGAGCATATGGACTCCTCACGGAGTTTATCTTAACACGTTTTTTTTCTATGAGAACTGATTCTTACTCAGTTGCTCAACCTCCATTTTTTAAGAGATTTTACGATATTTAATATATGGTTTTTTCATTGCAAAATTAAAAATCAGAAAAATCTAAAATCTTCATGGAAAAATATAAAAAAAACTTAAAAAATAATTTTATCGTAATAAAACAAAAATAAAAAAGAAGACGTAATTCATATACTTCACCTTCGCCAAATCTTTTGTCACTGTGTGTGTGAAATATGCGTAAGTGCGATTTTTGCAGTGCTATTAATAATAAATAGAGAAAGCTAAAAATCATATTTTGCAATGGAAACGACGATATAGTAAATAGCGTAAAAAGATACAGGAATGAATACCGCATTCCATCAAAAGTTTGAAGGCATCTGTCTATCCACAGATGGGCATGGCTTCCGGGGTAAATTTGTAAGTCTTGCAGCAGCACAGGGATGGAGATGGAGTGAAGGGCTGTTCTGCTTTTCCCCGCTGTCGTTATGATAATCAAGAGGAAGGATTAATAGACTTTCTTGCAGACTAAAGTGAAACTCAGAATTTTAAGAGGTGTTTAAAAATTCACTCCCAAGTGTTTTTTATGATGAAAGAGAATCTTTATTGATCGAATTTGCGAGCACTTTGCATAATAGATACAGAAGTTTAGTTCTTTTTAGCGCTTTCTCAAGGTTGTCATTAATTATCTCACTTCTTTTGTTGGAAAAGGGGTTTGATTATATTTTTATAACAAAAAATTTAAATTAGAGAAAGGATTAAAGTGACATATACATTTTTTTGGTTTTCTCAAACTGTGGGACTGGCTCTCCAAGGCATTGTGCGTCGACAATATGTATACTATTCATGAGTTGGGCACGAGTACAATTTTCTTTATTGTGGAATTTCAAAATGAGTTTTTTCTCGTTTGTATTACATGAAATAAAATCAAGACTTTAATAAAACGCATACAATATACCTCTTTCATATTTCATAATTGAATTCTACATATTTAAAACCCGTATCGACTAAAACCGAGTACTCAACTGTTGAACAACTAATAAATAATAAAAAATAAAATAACTTTGTAATAAACCCGATCTTGTGATAATTTTTATTTATTGTAAAAAATTAAACAGAATACATGGCATTACAGCTGACGCCAATGCGCCATGCATTTGACAATTAATAAAAATAACACAAAAAGTATTACACAAAATTGAAAAAAATAAAATAAATATAGAATCAACAAATGTGTGGATCAGAACAGAAACATATTAATTACATAAAAAGAAAAAATATAAAAACAAAGAACCAAGCTCACTACCGAAGATGTCCACAGAATGATAGCAAAGCAAATGTGGAATGTGGCTTAAAAGTATTATTTTTAGAAGCATTTAATTAATTAAAGAATTTACAACACTGCAAAGATGAATTGACTGAAAAGATTTGGTAAATGTATTATTCTTTTATTTCGAATAAGTACCACATGTACCTTATATTGAAATTCTGTTCCATTTTCAAAATATTACTTGATTTTTATGAAGGTTATTTTTCATGTTCGAAGGTTAAGACGAAGACGTATACCCTTATTAGCTGTTTTAGAATGTATTGACACTTTAAGAAATGGATACGTGTGATGTATAGTCCTTAACGACTTACCTCATCTGCCCCTGAAAGCATGGAATAGAGATAGCAAATAAGCCCCGCAAATTTTCCTTTGCTAACCCCATCCTTATATACGTATCGCCGTTAAAATCCAGTAATCTAGAACTAGTGCCAAATAAAATATATGAAACATTATGAATCCTTTATATGGTGTTTAAATTCACTTCTTGTTACTTTCTAATAATTTCTTGTTAGAAAGGTAGTGTTTTAAATACATTACAAAAATCAGAACCGGACATCGCGAGCATTATCAACCGATGAAGTGACAACGAGCGAAACCAGTCCTGGTCTTTAACTGAATATTTGTTTAATTTGTACTAAAAAATGTGTTTTATTTATTTAAATTCTTACGGTTGGAAAGTAAATTACTCTTTTCCATTCAGTGAGTTTATTCACATTACAATATAAATATATAGAAAATATAATTTGTTTCAGCAACGTTGTTTATGGACTCCTTATATAGCATCTCAACAAAATTTGTGTGGCAGGATATGCAAGTAAGTCAGTGACTCAACCTATCCTTTGAAGAGGGTAAACAAGTTCCCTAAGCTATGACTAAGAAAGGGGTGGTAGTTAAAGGAACGATACATCAGCATCGTTATTCGAGATCGGTTATTACGGTGCTCGGTGTGCGATAAAATTATTGTAAAAAATCTATGTATGGAAGATTTCATTCAGCGAATTTATAACTTCGCATATATGCAACGCATCGATTTTCGGTTGCTTAGATGGATTCTATCGAATAAAACCGCACTATATCAAATACGTGATTGCTCAATCGTAGCTCCATTAATACAATAACTTTTATAACGTCGAACGTAGGTACCTCTTTAAAGTTTAGGAAGCACACAATTGAAATTAAAGTATTTATTTTCTTATAAAGCGAGAAAAACAAATGAAAAAACACGCGACAAATTTAAAAAGTGCCTTTTTTTTAAATCGCGATGTCTGTAAAACAAAAATAAAAACAATTTTTTCAAATATATTTGACCGCAATGTAAATCTTTTCGAGAAAAAACACTATATGTATAGAATTTTAGCAACCTTTTCTTTTTTTCTATGACTCGTTTTTTAAAAATGTATATATAACATCTATGACTTTATATATACATATAACTATTACTCAACGAAATTTTTCGAATGGGAATATATAGTAAATTATTCTATTGATGAATGTCATCTAAAATTCTTGTGAAATGCTTGAAATAAAAAAACGAGAAGAAGAATCAATACTTGCTGAATAATGTCGTTATAAAGTGGCATTTGTACATTTTTGCTTAGTGTCGAGCTCGAGATAAAGAATCAGAATAAATGAAAAAAGAAACAAAGTAAATTGTACGTATACATATATGTACACGTGACACGTTCAACTTGATAATGTCAAGAGGCAGGCGATATTAAACCTTTTAACTGTGACACAGCCGGGTACAAGTGAGTGGGAATATATATTGAAGAGAAGAGAGAAGGACTTCAAGCACCGTAATAGAAAAAAAAGGAAACTTATCACAAACAGAAGTCTCTTATGATAATTACACCAAGAAGAATATTCAAGCAAAAAAAATCTAAATATTTAATAATAGAATTATCTTATATCAGTTACACTCATAATTATACAAACATACATTTTATTCGTTTATACTTTCATCGTGTAAATATAATACATACAAAATAATGATATAACTACTTTTCACGTGAGCAGTAAATGAAATTTAATCGAATAAAGTACCTGTAATTGTAATGTTTCAATAATATGAAAAATCTATGACAGTTTCTGTACGGGCCACACTTTTTTTATATGTATCACAAAAACATGATGGCGCATGTCACCCTTACAGTCATTGTCATGTCATCGTTGGAAATTTGGCGTAAAATATGATTTTGCATAATCAAAGTTTATGCGGCGGCCTATACGATTTTTAATCGAGCTCAGTACATGTAAAGAGATGTGTATTGTTATTTTATATATTGAATGTTACAAAAGCTGTTTTCATGAAATTCCTTTAAATTTAATTTATTGATTGAATTGGAAATTCCTTGGTAGAACTCCATGATATCCACCATTAACTCCATTACATCCACCGTGTCATGCATTAAATTTTTGCTCCCAATATACCATCTTGATCGAAGACAACAACTGGTAGTAAGTCAGTCCGTTTACCACTCTTTTCAATGAGAGTAGCAATATCTAATTGTTTTATCTCTTCGTGCCATCTCGGTGGGTACATTATTTATACAGAAACTATAAGAGTAAAAAAAAATCATTGCTTTAAATATCCACTTTCTTGATCAGCCTAACAACCCTTGCGACACAGAGTGGTATCTGGAACTGCTTTTAACTAGACGGCATCAACTCGTTATCATCGCCGTGCCGTTCCTTTTACAAATAGGAAGATTATTTGAAACGCAACTCAACCTCATGATAGCATTTTTATGTTAGAAATTAATTTTAGTTTTAATATGCCTTGTATAACGCCTATACTATACATAACAAGAAAAAAGAGTTGAGCTCATAATTCGATATAGACCTAAAGAGAGGGCAATCTTTGAGCCGTGCACGATTGTCGTCATGAAAATAAAACATGAAAAAATATAGTGATGTGACTTGCTTAGACACAGGCTCTATGGAGCTACATAACTACGCACAGACGGGATAATAGTAAAATAATAAAATACGTATTAACATCATTTATTCAATAGTTACACACCGGTAGTACTTTATTTGGCAGTCTTGAAGGCGGGCGTGTATATTTTGGGAAGAGTTTTTCTGCGATTTGGATCTCGGGCGTCACCTGTGCGATTGTATGAAATCGAATTACATTCATCAATGCAAAGCGAATTTGAATATTAAATTTCACCGTCGATATAAAAATTCCAAATCGAATTTTGAGCACAAACATTAAGCGCTTACGGGGCTGACAAAAGAACAGCGAGTCCTATTTTTCATTCAACCGAGTCGATAACGCCGAAACGGGGCACCGACGCAAGGGGGGCTCCAATTGAAGAGAACCTTTTTTGCGGGTCCAAAACTGACACCCATGGCGAGAAGGCGTATTAAATTAGGCTACGCAATTACCTGAATCTATTTCGAAGATGTCACGGTGATTTTAAATTGTCTCATCATTACGTTACTTTATTCGCATTAAGTTCGGTTTGTTTTGGAGAAGACTACTAAAATTATTTATGTATATTTTAACCATGCCCACTACTAATCTGTGTATGTTGTTATTATGAGAACCGCTTGTTATTCAAATACTCAACCGATCATTTTGAGGAAGGGTTCGAATGTAATGGGAACCAATTGAAATGGAGTTCCAGTTCGCTAATTGCTCTTTCTATGCCACGAGCTTAGGAAAAAGTGGGTCTAATTATATATGTATCTTGTTGCTTTTAAAATCATGAGATAAGTGATAAATCTCTTTGATCAACATGACTGCACCTCAACAAACTTATTCCATATAGGAAAAGGCCCTCTTTTGGAAACCTTGTATCAAGAAAAGTATGGTACAAGAAAAACAAAACTAAGATATACGCGAATATCTGTGTTCTATGTATGCTTCAATTAAATACTGCGACAAATAATTCTTTAGAAAAGAAGGTAATTTTTTGTCATTTTGAAATAAATATAAGAAGATTCAAAATATTACATCATAATTCAATTGAAATCTAATTTAAATATGATAAATAAAAAATGTTGTCTATTTTAACAACCAAGTTAAAAAAATATTTGTCAAAGAATTTAAATTTGCAAAGAAAAATGATTATTTTATTTATTTCTAAATTTTTTTTTTGCAGCTTTTAAAAAAAGTTTTGACGATAAATTATGTTTTGACTGAGTAATTGAATTTTATTATTGAAAAGAAATTACAAGTGATATCAAAACCTAATATTTATCATGGTTTTTAAATTTCATTTCGAAGAATGGTTGCGGCGCGGTTCTCACTATTTCTACCTACTGTGTAAATTCTACATTGAATGAAAATCTTGAACGATAATATACTAGAGTTTGTTAAGTTGTACTTGAGGATGGATTTGAAATGTAATATAAGAACAATTTGATGATTGATATAAAAAAATTCTTTATATAAAAAAAGTCCTTTCAGTCACGGCGAACGAATAATAAACACACTATCCTTACTAAAATAAGCCATCTGAAATACTCGGAGAATAATCATATAATTTCCGAACCATTTACATATATTGCCTAAAATATGTTAAACGTGTGAGGTATTAGTTTCACTGAATCTTTACTAACTAACGGACCCATAGATATTTTCATTCAACTATAACTTCATTCAAACGACATATATAAATATGGACATCAACGCCGCCTTCTACTTGAGCCACTCATCACCGCATAAACTTAAAGAAAAGTCTTATTTATAGATGCTAACTTGTATGAAATTTTTTGATAACCGGATTTTTGAGTATTCATAAATTTGTTCTCCGTAGCAAATAATAAATTAAGAAAAGAAGAACAGCAGTTGGTTGACATTAACTTATTTATTTACTAAAATAATTGAATATACATAACAAGAATTAAAACTTCAATTTGTAAATATATGTACATGCAGGCGTAATAACAGCGTACTTTTTTCACCAAGATATATTACAGTATAATATATATATATACACTAATATATGATAATTTGTTTCAAACATTTTCATTTTCATAAGCCCGATATCGATCTCTAAATAACAGCCAACCCTGCTACAGCCCTCTCTGCTTTAAAGCGTTTTTTTATAGCGTGTACTTCAGTCTTTAGGAAAATTATATGTTTCCTTAATATGTAATATTATACATATATACATTCGAAAAATATTTATATGTGGTTGTACGTCCCTTTACTTTTGATAAAGTAAATCATAAAAATCCCAATTTTGGTACTGTAGGAGGGTTGACTGTATAATGGCCATCATTTGCGAAAAGTATCTTATAGTATTTAATACAATAATGTCAATTGTTAATTATTATATATAATAAAGAACATATTTTCCAAATTCACAATAAAGTTTGGTTCGGGATGACTTTATTGGCATAGAAGGTAAATTTCCCACTTTCATCAAATATATAAAATTTTAAGTTCATTTTAACAGCTATATTTTATAAATATATACTTGGATGTTTCAACCAAATCGTCCAAGCGAACTATTATTCGAGAAAAAATATAAAATGTTATCGGTACTCGATACTAATGTGAGCATCCCTAGTCGTAATCTCTGATACTAAAACTTGCTTCGTTACCTCTGATGGACTATTTCTAATAATTAATTATTCTCAAGTAAGTATGGTTTGCAGAGAATGGCTACTGAGGTTACTCTAATTAAGTTTCACGTTGAACACTTTCTGCGATGGAAGACGAAAAGTTTGTTTATGTATTATACTTATTAAACTTATTAAATTATAGTTGAAAATTTTATTTATTGCTATGGCAAGTTCTTAAGTACGAACTTGAGACGTTGCACGAATATATTTATTTAAAAATTCAACTAATTTTCAGGAAATATGTATTCGAACTAATAGTGAAGAAGATGATTTTTACAACATTTATAATCAAATTTAAATCGATTTAATTTTGTATTTCCCATTAATTTTATGGCTAACGACTCGGGTTTCGCCTTTCGGCATCATCAAGCATCAATTCAAATGCACGAATGAACTTGAATTGATTGCACTGACTCATTCGTGCACTTTAAATGCCGGAAGACGAAACCCGGCTCGCGTCAATGCTCATGGAAAAGTACAAAATTTTAAACGATTACAATGTATGCACTCTATTATTCATTGATTTTAATCTTTCGTTGCCAAATCAACTGAAACTAAAATAAAAACAATTCGTTGTACATATTTTCCAGCATGTGTGCAGTTTTAAAGGAATGATGTGAAATTGACAAATCATTGATAAGATTAATCAACCATTATAAAGAATAAACGATAGAAAGCTTATTTGATTTCAACAATTGTTAATATTGGTTCCGTGAAGAACGATATCATTCGGTACACGTCCCAAGGGAAGTAGCATATTCTTCGGTTGCACTTCAGACCACAAAAGAGTACGGTTGACATTTTACTTCAAGCTCCATTGAATGAATGTCTAGATTGGAAAAAAAAACGGAAAGACCCTTTCACAATTTGAAACCTATTCCCAAGACTTAATTAAAGTCGTAAAATATCTTCGATATCATATAATAGGAACGAAATATCCAATCATACGGCGATTTATGTCATCACATTTTGTTTAGCTTTCAGTGACATTTTTTATATTAAAAAATAAAAGACATTTTTTGTACTTATTTAACAATTAATTTGTTAAGATCAGGACCGGTTTTGCTCATCGTCAAAGTTTTCAGCTGATCTTAAAACATTAATAAGTACTGAACACATTACATTGGTCTTATAATGTATTTAACTATTCTTCTTCTATTCTTGGCGTAAGCCGAAATAGCTATCAACAAATATATAAAATAATTTATGTAGAATTGAAATACATTGTTATTTTTCTTACCGTATTATAATGGAGTTCTACAAGTAAATGCCTACTCAATCAATAATATTCTTGATTAAATCTGTATGTATGTATATTAAATTGATTGATATGCATCCATATAAAAATGCACGTTTGATAAAAAGAAGTTCATAATTTTGCTCAGTTCCAATGTCAAAAATGTCTTATTTTAGGTTTCATTACTAAAATATTATTTTTTGAATTAATTAGCAACGCCATTGTGCTTTCATATTGTTAACATGTTACATAACTACACAAAACATTACATAAGGAGCCGACATAGTTACACCAAATGTATGTTTTAATTTTGAATGTTTCTTCTACCTACCGGATGGATTCCGTCACCCTAGAGGTCGCTAATGACTAATGACCCTCCATGGGTACTCTGAGATAACATTAGAAGAAGAGGTTGATGGTGGCTCACAAAAGAGAGACTATCGAGTAAGTAGAAGATATGGCCAAACAAATATAAGAGATATAAATATATTGTATTGATTTTCATGGGTTCCATCTCCGAAATAACTACGATTTCAACTTGGTGGAAAGGATTCCACTTGGGATAACACACACACGATGCAGTATTCTACAATTTTCTCTGTGGTTTGAACGTCTCCATACACGCAAAGTGGAAACTATTTTACACCCCATTTGTACCCCCCCCCCGCCCCCCATCATGTATCAGCGCTTAGCATGTCCGCATTGGATTCTATCTAAACAAACACTGAACCTTCCTGGAAGGTGATACCGTGAAAGCTCGTCCATTGCTGGCAGCATCATATTACACTCAACATCGCGGCAACCAAGCATGATAGAGTAATTATTTATATACATAACAAATCATATTATTGAAATTTTGTAATATTTACATACTTACATCATCACATCCGGAATAAAACAGAAATAATCGTACACGAGACTATAATATTAAATTATTTTTGTGATAATGGTTTTTTAACAACAATTTGTTTGAAATTCACTATAAAAAGATACAGTGTATTTTTACTGTGATGACATCTGACGTTTGAACACTCAGTGATCTACATACTATAGTTTTAAACAAATTTAAAAAAAAAATTCGCTACCCTCACGATATGCCAAGGGTTAAATACCGCATAACATTCATAAAACAAAATGAATTGCTATACATCTTCATGATGATTTTGTCGTTTTTAGCTGTTAACATAGTTGCAAAAATCTTCAGAACTTTTTTCTAACAAGGAGTTTTTAATTATAAAAGATATAGAAAGAAAATTCACATAAAGTAAAATTCCCGAACCTACTTGAGGCGAGGTCTTTTTCAGCAAATGAAAACTTTGCAGAAAGAAAAACTTCACGTACCTGAAACAGAAATAAATATTTTATTACTATTTTAAACATTAATATGCAAAACAATACAGTATACAAAATATCGAAATAATGAACTATTGTAGAAGGATTTATGCATATTAACGATTCGTTTGACATATGTACACAGCTATTTATTATACCGCAATTTTGAATATAATAGATTTACTGCATATTATTAACAGCTAAAGCAATCTAAGAAGCGCTGGTGATAGAATTAATCTTTAAAACATACTCGACCATCAAAATGACATCTAGATGTCGTATTTTATAAAAAATGTTGTTAGGTGTGAATAATCTTCTACCTGAACTTCAACAACTATGTGTTCAAGGTAGTGCTATAAATACTTCAAGTATAATACACATTCACACTAATTTTAAGATATAAATCATTAGTTATGATGAATGAAAACAAACAATTTATGATAACGCATTTGGGAACTGGAAAATGAAAAATAAAAGGCACACATAAATTACGAGTTATTTCCACCCTCAATATGAAGCATGCGAGCCCTAATGAAGCATCTCAGCAGATATGTAACTCATAAGAACTGGTTTTAAGTAGTCACTCAATCTTTCTTCGTATATTTTTCGGCCATGGGAGGCCTAGTTGATTCGTCTTCTCTTGTTAAATAAATGAAAGGGGGAAAGGAGTGACGGAAACATCACCAAATCTATAAAATACGATACACATCCTATACAATTGATTGAATAAATCAATGCAATGTGTGGTAAATTTGGGAATTCACACAGGAGGCAAAAGCTTTCATGTCTTGAAATCTCGGTTATGGGATACACGATTTCAGTCAAAAAAAATAACTTAATAATAATAAAACAGTTTCATATTTTCATTTTGACATTACATGTTGATTTTCATAACTCGTTTGTGAAGTTTTATTTTCAGATAAAGTACAGCTATTAATAATATATATTTTTCTCACAGAAGACCAATAATAATAAAATTTAAATAAATCTAGGGTTAGTTTGGACCACTGAGCGGGGTGAAAACAAAGCAAAGTCTTGTTGACTATATCGGTTTCAGCCTAACAGAAGACAATTTGATCACGCAAACCGTTTCCGTCCGTGGCTTCATTTCCACACTTCGTCGAGCGCATTTGACACGACCCACTGTGCAGAAGCACTAACAATAATATTTTCATCTGTTTCTGAGTTGCCAAGATGGAAATTTTTCTCCTCATTTGGGACCGTAGCTTCAATTTCCCTTAGATTTTTCACAGTGAATGACATTTTTTTCAATGAAGATGAAAAAGGTAAAATATGAATTTTGTAATCAACCGTTGGGTTTTGCAAATGACAATTGTTGGTAATTTATTGGTGTAATAATAGTTATAATAATTGGTAATAACGCTTTAGCGTTCCTTGAAAAAGCATCGCGGAAATAAATAAATATGTAGTTCAACTTGACTAAGTGCCATACTATTTTACCTTTAAAAATTTAATAAAAGTAAATATACTATATTAATCGCAACATCGTTAAAGAAATAATATTAGAAACTATCTTTCTTAGTAAAAATACGATTCACCAAAATTTGCTTATTTTATTGATGGCTTTTAATTAACTCGTAACAAATCATATTTGGTCTATGCCTATGGGGTACGACAGTATTACTTTTTTAATCCGATTTAGCCCTTACAGTGTAAAATCGTCAATGTATGGCTCTACCAACGTAGATGAATATATTCCTTTCGTTATATTATAATCACTACCACAGACTACCACAGATAAAAATTGTTTTATCTACTAGTAATGTCGTCTTGAATCCCACTACTTTGATATCACGATAGTCCTCGTCTATAACGCGTATATTTTATAAAAAGCAATTTAAATTTCATGAAACCCATCTCTGTCACCTTGTCATTTATCTAAATATATGCATTGACCTGCCATAGCGAGTAGGAAAAAGTAAGGCGGTATCCTTTTCTCGCTGTCAAAAGTTTATCAAAGTATCCGATAAGAATATAGTAGGTTTTCAAATGTCATGATAAAGGAAATGAAGATCTCGTGTTTGCATTGCTTTTGTTAAATCAATTTTACTCAATTGAGTCCAAGCAAAATGGTTTTCGTTTCATCAAGTGTGTCTTTAGCGTCAATAAAGACAAACTTTTAGACACACTTTAGGTATTTTCCAAACATATTTTAAACGGTAAATTAAAGACATTTTGCTACAAAATTTCAGCACATTATATTCAGCAAAGAATTTTCTAAAAATTCTCTAACGATGTAATATAATTTTCTTAAGAATATCGCGTAGAGAGGGTCTTAAGTTTTATGTTATAATACGCAATTAAAAGAGCAGTAAACTTTTGCCCTTTGTAATAATTTACGACAAAGTCCTTTAAAATGTGCACGCCGTATAATATACATACATTTGATTAATAATGTGGAATATAAGTCTTAGCTTTTGATGATGTAGTAATCAGACCAATAACAATATGGCAAGTTGTTATGACAAATAAGTGCATTAAACTTTAATAGCGTTGCTTAGAGTAATTGCATGTAATAACGAACTTTTTCAGTATCTATTATTGGATTACCAAAAAAGCAATAAATAAAATGGTCTTAATTCATGTATTAAAAATCAAAATATTAAGTCTGAAGTATAAGTGAGAGTCTTTAAAAATGATTCTTCTAATAAGATTAAAAAGCGTTTATGCGTTAAAAAGTATTTATACATGTTAAAACCATTGTTAGTATAGCACAACGTCTTTGCACTTCAACTCAAAATAGAAGTAGTATCGCTTAAATAAATATATTGAATGTTTTATTTGCCTGATCTTATAAATAAAATATTTATAACAATAATTATGGCCCATACAATTGCTAAGTCTTTCAAAAGCCTCGAAAATATACGAGCTTCAGACTGTTATACCTCTCATTGTACCTGGCATAAAATAATTTGAGAATGTGAGATTTATATGAATTATTGTGAGAATCGTAAGGTTACCTTGAAATTTTTAGAATCGGATTACCTCACGACTCACGAGCGGTCAAAAAAACGAATTCGAGGCATTATTATTATTTTCGATATACGATAATTGCATAACGTGCTTACATCTTTCTCTAATCACTTGGAATCTATTAACTTTCAACTTATGGAAAAAAATATTAAAATAAAACACAATATGTTAGTCAATATGTAGGGTAGGAATAAGTACTTTAGATTTTGTTTCATTAAAAAAATAAAAAGGGGTATTGTTAAGGGTAACATTTTGAATGAAATGTTGTGTTTTAATTTACTTGACGTATGTGTCGATTATTAGGAAATAACCTGATTCGATTACTAAATTAACGAAACCGATTATGCTGAATATACATTTTGGTGGAATAACAAGTGAGCAGAAAAGAGTTTTTATTGTTATTGACATTTTTTTTTAATTTTCATATAAATAATTTCAACAAAAGAAAATGTTCGTTTTCCAAAACAAATTAACACAGTGTTTGATGACACTTGGGGTTTTTAATTTCTTACTAACATTAAATGACTTATACTTTAAAAGATAATAGTTAGCATAAAGATATATCAGACTATTCGATTTTTAATCAATACCTGTTCTAATAAAAATGGTTGTAAATGTAAATGATGGTAACAAAGGTAAATATATATAGTTTCAATTATTCCAAATAGTCGGTGTGAATGAACTTATATTTGAGATTATCTTGAATTATATATCTCCTATAAATAAAATTTCTTTTTGAATAAATTTTTAACTATATTTTAACTCATGCTCAAATGATGTCTACTCGGCATTGTTCCTAAAATTTGTATTTTTTTGAAATTTAGATGTAGTAGAATTAACTTGCTTTTACGATACAAAAAATCTTTTGAATCAGTATAACTGTAAACAGAATGTTGAATTTTCTTTTAGTTTGTACGTATATATGTAAAAAAAATGATATGTAATATCAAATGTAGTGGACCATTTACATTAGATTTGCTAGACTTTTACGAAAATCAATATACTCGACGTCCTTTTTGCCACCTTGCTTTTGAATAAATCCCTTAGGGTCTTGAATTGAAGCAAATACCTACTTCTCGTGTGGCAACGACACGCAAGATCAGTCAAAGGGTGCGTCGGTGCCGGGAGCTTAGAAATAGATCCCTGCTACCTGCGTCGCGACGCCACGTCACGCAATCCTTGGTTCTATTCAAAAGGAGAAGCGTCGAATACCGTTTGGCGATAATTATTACCCATTTATCCGGTTATTTTTTTTCACACTATGCTCAAATCTATTTGTTATGATTTTTTAACAGTCTTTTTGAATAAGAATAATATATACAGCTCTCAGATCATGTCTTTTGGCGTGTATTTCATGGGTCAGTATCTAATTCAAGCTTTTGGTCAGTGAAAAATCAAAATGGTCAGTTAATATGATTAACGGTCGGTTGTCATTGTATCAGTATGAATGTGGTCAGTTATTACATGAAACTGTCAGTCATGTATTAATAATGGTTAGTAATTTATTAAAAACGGTTGGTATGTAAATTAAATGGTCATTCATTTAAAAAAAATGTAATTTTTAGTTTTTTGTTTTTTGTGAATTTTATCAAATATGGTCGTGAGAGGCAAATTTATGACAAGGTCTATGAAAAATAAAGTGTAAGATGTTCGATTTTTTTGAATTTTTTCGAGTTTAATTATTAGAATTAATATAATAAAAGATTCCAAAAAATACTTTAAACATTAAATATGATATCGAGTAGTTTTAATTTAGAGGAGCAAAAATGCACCATTAATCATTTTTAACTGACCATTTATTATTTTTCACCGACCGTTTAAGTACATATTTATTTAATATTTATCGACAATTTATCGAATAACAAACTGACCAATTAACAAGTTGCCATTTATTTTCATCCCTATTTTAAAAAATCTTCTCGTCCCGTCAGAAATTATCTATCACTCTGTTCCCAAGAGTATAAGCATGAGGAAATGCTAACTCTTGGCTGCGGTTTCCTTTGCCACTGTATTATTTCCACGTGCTTAAAAAATTTAACAAGCCCACATGTGCCAAATAATTTACTGGCCTCTGAGAATTCTTTATAAGCCTTGAAAAGCAAAAGAAACTGGGTCAGAATAATTTTAACCCTTGTTTCGGTTATGATATATATATTATGTATGTATGGGATAATATTTATACTATATTCATATCCGTATATTATTTTCCAACGAAAACGCCGCTTAAAAAATGCCGAACTTTCATTTTATATTTAAATGGTATTTTATATTTTATATTTCCTGAATGTCTTTAAAGCAAAAGTTATGCAACTATTTTAGTTTTTATCAGTTTTATTTAATTTTAAAGTACTTTTGAGCTGATTTTCAAAAATATTTTGTTGGAATGTTAAACATTTTGCGAGTAAATTAATGAAGCCGAAGAATTGTATGTTAACTATTAAAATTGTCTATTAAAACCTGTACGTGTACTATTTGCAGAAACAACAATATAATATATTTAAATAAAACAACATTTAAACGATTTATATTATATTTAGCACGAAAATTTTATTAGCAAACACAAATTCAACATCAATTTATTCAAAGCTTTGTAATATTTTCAGATATTGACTGAGCGTACTTGATGGAACTTCAATATCAAATTCCAATCGGTCAAATTTTAATCACTTCCATAAGTTTTGTCACTAACGATCTGTTAACATTTAAGTGAAAGATTTATACATGCAGTGAATTAAACCTTGCTTTAATCGATTATTTTGATTCATGGCTATTTCTTAAACATTCTTAATCGAAATTCATATTAATGAAGAGAAAGTAAAAACCAGGTATAACGTTTACCGTAATTTATAGCAGTCGGTAAAAATACAAGTATTTGTCTTTGTTTTCAACAAGTATGAACAGTAATAAAATGTTCGACTTTTGTACATCACTCGCATTCAATTTTGTCTAGCTGCTTTGTCGGTGGAAATCTGATTTCTCTGTCTGTTCGGATTCAGTAGTAGCAAAAAGTGTTTGGCGTTGTCAAACGCAGAATCTGCATACAGATTTACTCAGTGTAAAAAGCGATTTGACAAACTTATTTGCCTGGGATGGTATAATATGCGCGCCTGCTTATATTTGGTAAATAAAAAGATTATATTTTCAAATTCTTAACGTGAAGGGTCAAAATTTACATCACAAAGTATTTCAGTTATGATATGATTCAGAGAACTTTTATTTTAATAAAAATATTTATTCCATGGAATCGTTTGATACTATACAACGAATAATAATGCCTATACTTTAACTGATATACTGAGCTCTAGAGACTATTATTTTTAAGCAATAGTAGGCTTAGTCATTACTTCTGTCTTAGTCATTAAGACACCACGTTACTATTGGTTGTATTGCCGCTAAGAGTGAATTTTAGGCTATGTCATCATGCTTTGAAAGTATATATGTATGTATATACTTATAGAAAAATAAAACATAAATAAACAAGAGAGAGACAAAAAAATGTGCTATATATGTATATAATTTTATTAATTAATTATAATATAATTGAGTAAAAACTGTCAATAAATAACTAATTCGCATAACTTTTGGAAGTTCTACAATCATAGAGTTAGAGTCCAAGACGTTTTGTTACGAAGCGGTAACCAACAATTTCCAATACAAAAGTTCCATTCCGAACAAAAGTGACCGAACGGACGGGTTGTATGAAGAAAGAAAAAAAAGTTTGAAATAACACGGAGATGAAAGTTTCAAGTCGGTCTGTCGACAAATCCTTTGAGGATTGTGGAAGAGTTTCATCTCAAATCGCGAAATCCGGAAACTATGTTTCAGACGAGAGATTTTTTCGACAGGAAAACTTCTTACCTCAGCGCGGTAAGCAATCGCTCTGTTAAGTATGATGTAGGGTTTTTGTTGTGTACGAATGAAAATAGGAAATATAATTTACAACGCTTGTGCCCGTCGCCACCGTTACAGATTTACTAAGTTACCAACTTCACAGCAGCGTTTATTGACTTTAAATGATTGCCATCAGTGACTTTGGATATAAAGTTTTGACTGTCAAACAAAAATTGGCATGCCATGAATTCAAAAAGATGCAACTCGCATACAAATCATTTTATGTGCGATATAAATATTTACGAGCTTCTATTCCATTAATTAAAGAACATAAAAAAGTATTCGGTAACTATATTTAATTGTGGGAAATTGATAAATAATATAGACATCTTTTAATTATTATGTTGATCACTTTTAAGGTGTTAACTGCCACTTCATGGCGGAAAGACATTTTTTTAAATAAGTAAAACAAATATTTTAGTACTATCTCAACATATAAAATAATATGTATAAGTAGTACTAAAAATATGTTTTATTTATATAAAATTGTATTATGTTTTATCTTCTTGAAATACTTATTCGGTGGATGAAGCTAGTCCTGGGATTGTATAATAAATTGGGCACACGTAACTTTATTAATTTCATGATAAAAATTACGTTCATTTAGCATTATTATTACATCATTACGAATCATACCCATTCATCAATTGCCTCGTTTCATTTCGTTTGTTTTGCTTTAGTCACGTTTTAATCCAATATAACACGCTATTCTTTGCGGAGTTTTAGCCGCAGTTGTTGTATAATGGTCCTCTCACAGAAGCCCGCGAAACAAATAAAAGACGAAGAATTCGTTTGTAATTGATACGTGGTATTTGTTTCGTCTGATCTTATTTGCTGAACCGAAAACCAATACCAATGATACATAAATATCATCAATCAACTTGAAATAGCCTGTAACAAACAATGTTATTCTTTAATCAGAACTCAGTATCCACAAAGAAGTGAAAAAAACACTTTCGCATGGCAGTTAGGTATATAAAAGTTATAGATTTTTAATTTTTTTTCAACTCTTCGTCGAACATTAGTTATTTATTTTGTATGCGAATTTGGTCGTATAGCTCGTTCTGACATATTAATCATAAAAATGCAAGTTACTTTAATGTGAATAAGTCGATTCTTATATAAATACTGGCATGTTTACTGTTCAAATCAGGGCTGTGGAGTCGTTAAAAAAATACGACTCCGACTGCGACTCCAACAAAGACCAAAATCACAACTCCGACTAAAAAGAGTTTAATTTCGTCACTATTTTTCTTAATTTTCCTATTTATGTGTATTCAATTAAATAGCAATCAACCAATCCGGCCAATTGACGAATTTTACATATTATATGCAAAAATAAAATGTTCATACTTTTAAAAAATTCCGACTCCGAGTACGACTTCGGCCAAATTGTCTCGACTACTCCGACTTAGGCCAAAAAACCCCGACTCCACAGCCCTGCCCTGGTCCAAATAAATATTTTTGGTTTGCTTTTAATGTGATTTTTATTGTGAAAAATTTGGAAGACAGATATGCAACTACAGTGAAACAAATATATCAATGGAAAATCAGAATCGTCTGATTTACGATGCCACACTTTTCAAATTACCATCAACATAGTACACACCGACATATACCCAGAGCCTTCCTTGTTCTATTATATAATACTTCAATGCCATCGCATATTTTTCAACGAGTATTTATAATATACTAGTCTTCTTAATATAAAATGTACAGTTTAGTTTTGAAAAAAACAATCAATCCTACCGTGGAGCAGAAAATATTCTTCATAAAAAAAACTAAAAAAAACTTTAAAACTACAAAGTGTAGAAATTTGTTAAGGGTGTCATTTAAAAATATGATTTTTAAGAAAACAATTTGTAGTTCAGTAGCTTAATCAAATCACGTAAGAGATTTGTTGAATGAAAAATACTAAATTAGAGCTTAAATTAATGGTCTGCATTCACAACTGTTTGATCACAACAATTTTATGAGTCACATTAAATAAAATTTTCGGTAGACTCAGCAGTAAAGTAGGCATATACAAGTACTTCCTTGTACACGATTTATTAAATATAGGATATATATCCGAAATGAATAAGTATTGTTATCATTTATATCGTTCCCCACTCTTCTTCCAATATAGGGAAAATCTTTCCCACTCTTACTTTAATATATGATATGCAGACTCTTCAAGGAATGATGATCAATGTGTGGGCTAAAGACGAAAATATTTCGATGAAATAAGTCTTAAGATGTTTGTTAAAGAGGTAAAACACGTGTCACACCACCACTGAAATTTTTTTTTATGAATAATTGTATTATTCAATTCCAAAGCGAATTCGATTTAATTTTTTAATATGAAATAAAAATAAATCTGAACACATTTATACATTTTTATTTCTTTCTTCCGTCATCCTGTCAGGTTAAATACAAAATAACTTTAAAAGATTTAATGAAAAAAGAACCACTTCTTCCTTTGGTATAATTTAAAAAGCCACAGTGAAGATACAGTCGCATAAATGGTTTCTCACTGACAGAGAATAAAGAGGCGAACGTTATTTTTATACATAATTTTGAACACAAATTCAAAGAGGGGTTGAATTAAGACAATTGGTTTGTTATTAACTCAATTTTATAGAATGAATTAAGCTCAACGATTTTTTGTCCAAGCACAGCCAAATGATTACGAGATTATCCAAAAATAACGAAATCAAATCAGTGAATGTTTTTTAATATTTGTTATACTTGCCTAATATAGAATTATTGAAAATATTTCGCAATGATTGGCAGAGACGATAGTCAATGTATGTCGAATATTTTTTTCTAAACATAAATATTAAAAAAAAAAACACGAATTAGTAATCCAATCAATTGATGTACTTAATTGGTCTCATTTATGATTAAAATAATAATACATTTTTAGTACTTATTCTGCATAAAATGTATTGGATCAGGACGGGTTTCGCTCATGGCAAGTATTGTCAACTGATGATAATGCTCATGATGAGTTGTTAGAGATCAATTGATAATGCTCGCCATGAGCGAAACAGGTCCTGATCCAATAATTTGTATGTGGAAAAAGTACTAAAAATGTGTTATTTTTTTTATTATAATGCCATTCCACCAAGTATTGACAGTGAACACATTAGAAGTGGTCTCATTTATATTTTCAGTGTGCTCGTTAATTCGTTGATTTTAATTTTAAAATAGTTGTTTTTTAAGAGAAGTTTCTACTGAAATAAAACTGATTTAAAAGAGTGACTGAAGGGTTCGCTCACAATATTTTACTCTTTTTTCCATAATCAATTTGGTTAACCATTTATAAGTTTGGCACGCGTTCAACTTACTAATTTACTTCTTGACCCGTTCACAATTAATAAGCTCACTGACTTAACTTAAATATATTTTAGCTTCGTGTATGGGCGCCGTAAAGGTCTACTCACTTTCTTCACAAATTAATTTTCGATGAAAATGTATTGGGGGTAGCAATTTGCCAAATAATATTATCAATAAAAGACATAAGAGAATACAATAATTATCAATGGTTTTGTTTAAATATCAAATTTTGTCACGAGAAAAATGCTAAGAAACAAATTAAACCCAATCGTTGGACAAAATTTTCCGTTGAAATACTTTTATATATGTCCTTATAACTAAAAATTATATAAAACCTACAAGAAGAAACATTTCAAATGAATAACTTCCAATGCACATTTTTCTCTATTTACTCTATTCAAATATTCAGATAAATATTCAAAAAGTCACTCATCCAATATCCTATCCCGTTCGGCTGTAAGATAGTTTGGTTGTGTGGCTTCATTTCATTCTCCGTGCATTTCAAACCTAATATCATTTGCTTTATCCCAATACATTTTCCGCTGTGCCGTATACTACACACTGCCATGGAAGTAAATAAAAACATGTATTCAAAATTTGTAATATGAATATATAATTTGTCATTATTATTCGGGAATTTAATGTGATATTAGAATCACTTTAAATTTATATAATATAAGATTAGAGATGGCCATCACAATACTATTCTATTTTGTGAAACGCTTAAAACTTTATTTGTATTTAACTGAATACAATAAAGTCTTTTCTCTTATTTTATTCATTTTTATTTAAAACTGTATGATAATAATCCATTTGCCTATACGCCACATAGTTTTCTATGTTTTTTTTTGATAATCTCATAGGGGATTTTAGCAAAGTCACCCGAAATTACCTCGACGTAAAAAGACACCACATCCAACTTTCCCAATATCCTAAATATATCTGACATTGACAGTATAAACATGTAGCAATACTAGACTCCAAGCCACGGAGAAAGATTTTGTATAATACTATTCACATTGCAGAATTCGTCGGTATCCAAATATTTTCATCTAAAATATAAATTTAATTGGAAGAGATCTATAATATTATTGTTGAGTAAAATGATTTGAAACAGCATTCATTCATATGTGTATACTAGCGACATATTCAAATAATATATTGAGTGAATATTTGCATACAAAATGAACATTTAATCTGAAGATAATATTCAAAAAGCTTCATTAAAAAGCATACCCGCTCCAAATTAGAATAGTAAAAATGTGTTTATGCTTTTTTAGTTAAGAAAAATAGTAAAGTTATTTAACGATGCTTGAGTTGAGTTGATGTACACAGTTCTGATACAAACATGATGCCGAAATAGTAATCTACTATTTTTTTAATATTGCTCATGTTTCTGTTCGGACCTATTGTTGTTTCTTGCGGCATGTAACTCTTTTTTCATATCATTTGTATATAAATATTTCCAATCATTTATTACCTGACATATAATTTTGAAATATGTTGCGAATTAAAAACCAATGAAGATTCATTTTGAATGTAGCCAAGCGGTAAATATTTTTTGTACTGCCATAATGTGAACAGAAACAAACAGTAAAATACGATTTGAGTGTAATTCCCGTACGGCAGAGCAAGGTAATAAAATCGAAATATACTTTCTTTCTTTGGATACGATTTACAGACGTTGTTTGTTTATTGTGTTATAGAAAATGTTTATGAAACATGGCTTATCATAAAATAACTTTTCTTGAGAATGCAATATTATTTATCGCATGCTTATAATACTTCATTGTTTAACCATTTAACCTTACAAAAATCATTTTCGGATATCTTAAGAATAATTCAGCAAGAAAAAATAATAAATAGACCTTCTCTCTAGCGCTTAGATTCAGAATGCGATAGAAAGGTTGAAAAAAACAAGAACATTTGTATGGTAAGATTCAAGTTCATATATCAACAATCATCAAGTAGATTAAAATTTTGATTTTAAATTATAATACAATTTAAATTTTATAGAACTATGTTCAGTTCTCGAAAGAGTTGAAATAGTGTACACGTTTGCAATTCGATGGCATTTAAAGAAAAGAAGGATTTGATTTTACGATAATGCAGAATTATTTGTAGACGTCAATTCTTAAACTGTATTTGTCTAAACGTCAGCTTAAATGAATTCAATCAATTCCATGCCGTATAAAAAACGCTTTATCCAAGAATGGTTAAAACTAGCTTTTATAATTAAACGTTGTTTGCTAACTTTACATTTATTTTTTATTATTAAGTGTTAAAGGTTATCGCTGAAATTTAAAGTGTAATTAATACTGGTTAGGCTTAATATCTTACGAAAAAGGTTTTTAACTTTTAAGGCACAAAACAAAGAGGACGCAAGCAAACAAGTAGGTGGTGTTCGAGTTGATTAATGGGAAAAGTTTTCCACTTAATGTTAAAAAAAATACTCATATTTCCGTCTTATTGTAGTACTGTATACTGATCTCAAATTTTTTCGAGGTGAAGTCCACTCCAAACTTTAAAGCTTTCGGGATTTCAAAATTGCTGCGAAAACAAATTACTCAAACCTTTTGATAAAGCTCGCTAGACGAGTTATCAAATAGAGAGGCGCGCATGAGAACATTATATTGACTGCTTTATGAATATTAAAACAACAAAAAAAGCTGGTAAGAACTTTTCCTGATGAGTCTTCACGAGACACGACTATTTTATACTGCTCAGCAAAAATATGTTTCTAACCCACAAAATTTCTAGAATGAATAAATTAAGTGGGGTTATCTAGTGTCCAAAAAAATAATGACAACGTTGGCAGCAAATAAATTCAGATGCTATTTTCATACACAAGACGAAACTTTATTTTTAAATTCATTTATGAAGCCTTAACTATTTTTTTTCGGTCGAATCAAAAGTACCAAATAGTTTAATTGTTACATTTTAGATTTATAGATTTTGATATGTCTGAAAACAAGTGCTCTACAATATGCAGTAGTTTCACTCTCAAAGGTACCTACGACTTTCGACGCCTAATAAATGTCCAATTACTTATGGCCGTACATAAGAAAAATCGTTGAAAGTTCAATTACATATGTTGCATGTATTAGGCATCTATTTTCAAGTCTCGAATAAGTAAACAAACTTTAACTGAAAATGTGCTGATATTTTAATAACAGTTAGAGATTCATGCATTCACTTTGCAGTGACAATGGAAGCTTTGGAGCTGTGTGGTATTAATATGTACATACATATATACATATTATGCAATACTTAAAACTTATAAAGAAACAGTATTCGATTTTTCGAAACTAAATTTTAGAATAAGATTTGTATATACATGTTCCCTAATTTATAATTTACTGAAGACAATAAACTTTTTTGTGTGAGATGCGTATGAATAATAAATAGTTTTTTGTCTTAATTTTTATATATATCTTAACTAACTTGACGCGAAAATAAAAGTCACATAGTCATATTATAAAACCGGACGTATGAAGGATAAAATATTGGCCACATTTAAAACAAGGAATGGTCAACGTGATAACGCAAAAGTACTGGCCGCGGATCATACATATGTACATATGTATGTATATGAACGATTGCGTTATGTTTCTCTCCCTGAAAAATAAATAAAAACACACATCTGTCAGGTCTGTATCGGGTAAAGTGATGACGCACCATTAGGTGGAATTCCTGAAATTTCTGCCAGTATTAAATACAATTATTATTGAAAATATTAATTAAATACTGTTTGAAGGTTGGTGATTGACAGTTGTATACATTAACATATTTTGAGCTTGAATTAAACTGATCGTCCAACCAAACTAAGCCGACTAAGCTAATCAAACATACTTTACTAAATTCAATAGATGTATAATTAAAAAAAGTCGTTGTTTATTCCATGTCCTGTGTAACAAATAATTCCACGCGTATCTCCTCTTTAGAATATCGTCAGAAATTTATATTTTACTACTAACTACATCTTTTTATTTTTCAATCAAGGTAAACTTAAACTTGACTTTAAAAATTAATTTATTTTACTGTAAAATATTCTTGAGATTCTTGGTGGGAAGAAATTATATTTTACAACATATTTTTGTTATATTACTTATTGCAAATTTTTATATTAAATTACCAATTTCACACATTGCAAATCATTTTCAACTGAATTCGTAATTATTAAAATTATGTGATTTTGAAAATAGTTAATTTTATTATGTTTTAACTAAGAAGACAATTACTTTTATTTATTACATTTTTAGGTTTTTAAGAAAAATTATGAATTTCATGGATTTTTCAATTTTTATATGAATTGCCAAAAATATTAAAATAGGCAGGGTGTCAAATATTATAATTAATATATTTATATCACATGAGATGAACTACTAAAGCTGTGATTTTTTAACTTAACTGGTGATCAACTCGAGGAGAGCACAACAGAAACAAGACTTTTGTACAACACATCAATATATTCATCTTATTGTTATAATTATATATTTTTTTTGAAATTTACTTGTTCGTGAACACTGAAAATATGTCATATTAAAAGTGAGGTCACATACAGAAAAAAATGAAGCTTTTTAACACGAAAATTTCAAAGTTTTCAGAAATAATGATGACATATACTAAGCATAGAAAATTTATAATAATTATGAAGTGATTTTTTGCACACTTCATGAAAACAGCTTGAAGGAATTTTCCTAGTCTCAACATAAGCAAAGCGAAAAACTTTTTTATGCAAACGAGGTGAAATATAAACTCACCTTTGTAGAAGTTTTCAAACTTCTCAGCAGTATGTATATAATATTATCATTCAACACCCCCCGAATAATTACATGCTTACAAGTGTTAAGTCACAATATTTGGGGTAACTTTAAACATGTATTTTGTGTTGTCTTTTGTAAACCTGTAAATAGTATCTCAGATTTAACTCTTTACAACTGAAAAATATGTAGCATAGGTTTCCAACCTTTTCCGGGTGGCGACCCCTCTTAATAAAAGCCAAATGTCCAGTAACCTCGATGCAATTGAAAAAGGCATTTTTTAAATGTCAATGAGAAATGCATTATGACTGTATAAGTTGGCAACCCTACAAAAAGAACATCGCGAAAACCACAAGGGGGTTGCGACTCATTGTTCGGGAGCCCGTGATATAAAGGCATGATATTTTATATTCAAGCCAGTCTCATTCAAATGTTTACCAACATATTAACAGAAGTCGTTTTGCGAAAATTGGTTTTAAGGCAGTCGATCTCTGTGCTCGGAGGGGGAAACAAATCCTCACAATACCTTTACTCAATTTTCAGAATCGAATAGAAGGAGGAAAGAAAAAACGTATAAAACAATAACTTTTGATAAATAAACTCATTCACCAGCTAAAAAATCATTCTTAAGAAATTTCCATTCAAGAACTCAAACCATTGGTCGGAAAAACAAATAAAAAGTGTCTCCCAACTCAGTTACTACAGTACAGCATAAGTCGATGTTAAAACTTTTGAAACAATATATTTATGTACATTATTATGATGTAACAGAAATTGAAAATTTCTTGCGTAGATTGTTAATACGTTGTACAAATTTGCAAACACAATCATCGGTAACTCAAATATTTCAATATATCTTTTCGGGTATGTACTCAAAGTTTTCAAATTAAGGCCAAAAATATTAGGCAAGCCGTTTTTAATACGAAAAATTTTATGATGCGCCGTGAATAAATCCGCAGGCTCTGGAGTGGGTTCGGTGGAGCCAACCTAGTCTCGAGATATAACAAGAATAATATGTCAGAGGAAACAGATCCTGACAAGCCCTTGGGGCACCATTTATTACACTTTTCATATAGGCGTCCTCCATAATTCGCGGGCGTGGTGTGTTTGGGGGAATTATAAACCGGTAAGCCGATGGTATATTGAAATCCTATACGTCATAAATTTTAGCGTGATCCTTGTGTAGCGTCGTTAGTTTGAACGACGTGCGACAGGTGCAAAAAAGGAATTTACGAACATTTAAAATAATTGACATAAATATTTTATTTATGAAGGCATTTGTATTTAGTCAATAAATTTACTTACAACTCAGGTTTCCAATACCAAAATCCCGGGATCCCTAGGATTTTCAATACCTGCTGGATTCCGAGGTTAAAAAACATATTCGCGAAAATTTCGGTCGAAAATTTGTCATCAATAAAAGCGTTATTTATTTCCATTAATGTGTCATCATTTTAACAATTTGATTGTTTTTTTTGATTTGCATAGCCACACTTTTTTTTTTATTTCAATTAGTTATCAGATGGCATTCAAACGAGACCGATACTCTCGTAAATTATATTTCAATCGAATATTTTCGCTCTTCTGTAATGGAAAAACAACCAAAATATAATATTCATAAAATGTAACATCGATTATTACAAAATATTTTTAATGATACTTCAACATGTCTCATATTTAATATACATTGAAATTATCGACCATTTAAAAAACATTAAAAATCCCAGGAACAGTCCCGGAAACCCGGGATCGACTTATTACTATCCCGAAATCCCGGGATCAAAATTTTGGCCCGAGATTGGAAACCTTACTTACATCCGCATCTCATTTTAACTTTCTAAGTCCAACGTCATTTCCTATTTGTAGAGTATACTTTTACCAAAGACAAACATACTACTTTTTTAAAAATTATGAGCCGCTATTTTTTAATAACAGAACAGGAAGAAGAATCAGAAGCGCAGAATAGACCACTGTGAAAAAATCAGTGAGATACTAAAAAGAAAAATAAATAAGAATTGTATCAAAATGGCGTAAGATTTTATGATTACCGAATTGACGATGCCAGCAAGGATACAGATAAGCTAAATATTAAAGGCAACAAAATAAATGGTCAGAATTAAAATGATGTTTCGGTCAGAATAAAAATGGTTTCCTCGGTGAGAATACAATTCAATATAAGGTCATAAAAGAAATAGTAACGGTCTGAATAAAATTAATGATTGTCAGAATAAAATTATTAAACGGTCGGAATAAAATTATTTAGTGGACTGAATAAAATTATAAAATGATCAGAATTTGTAACAATTTTGGTCTGAAATGGTAAATAAAAACAAAACGTCAGAATAAAATTCGGTAAAGGTTTGGGTTCATATATTTATAATCTCATAATTGCGTGTGTTCTCACCAGAGCACACAGCCATTCCCCTAGGATAGAAATGTATCCATATCCGTGGTTCCAAGAACAATAACGGGCATCCCTTCCCATACTAATTTATATATTGCGCAATATGAACATTATTCATGATTATTGCATTTTTGAGAAGCCGATTTGTTGAAATTAAAATTCTGAATTCTCGGTGACTTTCATCATCAAAATTCTCCTCATTTTGATATATAATTTTTAATATTTAGAGAAAATATAGATTTTGACAGCTGTCAAATTAACGTAAATACTAGTGATTTATTCAATGGCCGCGGCGCTAGTAGTATCTACCGCCCATTGGACCATTTGTCGTATGACATCACTTTGCACCAATAGAAACGCTATTCGATCTCCAAAAAAAAATCTGACAGATGTCAAAATAAGTATGTCCAAATACTATTAAATATTACCAATTTCGATTAAATTCTGCCCAATGATATTTAAATTCTGATCAATTTGTTTAAATAATGACCATTCATAATTTATTCTGCCCTCTGTATTCTAACCAATACATTATGACCATTTAATATAAATTCAGACCACTGTAATAAAGATTCTGACCATCTTATTATAAATTCAGACCACAACTGTATTACTATTATGACCGTTAAAATACGAGCCAATATTAAATAGGTAAGAATACGTCTTGCACAAATAAAACTTTTCAAAAATCGGAGGCAGCTACTACAATACAAAAAGCTGCTAAGCCAATGAAAAAAAGTGTCATTACTCATAACTAGTTTGTATGTGTATCAAAATAAATATTTACAATACAAGATTAAATTTGAAAACTTTGTTATTGCACGTATTGTACACAAATAAGTGACACGTGTTTTGCCTACCTGAGAAGCATCTTTAGCATACAATTTAATTTTGCATAAAAAATTTACCTCCTAAAAAGTTTTCGTCGAATTCATTGAAAGTATAAAAGTTGGAATTCTTTCAGAATCCATACATTCATTCTGTATATGTCTTTCTTCATGTTCTTATATTCAATTATTTTCAAACCTCACCAGAAAATAAAATTTAATAGTCAGTTGTTGTTTTCAATATATTTATAATTGTCTTTTTCAATTTCAATATTATCGGAGACAAAATTGGCAGTTATAAATGAAATATTAATCAAAATACTTCCTTTGACGGAGAGGCAAAATATGGTTTAATAAAATTTTATCTCTTCGTTCGATATTGTTAATTAACCCAACATCGACGCGTGTTAATAATATTATTATATCGTTCGCTTCAGAATTGCCAAATTGATTACATTGATCGACTATCAAGAACATTTAATGAACCTGAGAGAAGATAAACCAACATTATATACAAAATAAAACCAAATCTTTTAATAGTAATAAGTATCAGTTGAGGTTGACGATAAAATCAATCAAATCAATTATAAAATTATTTTAATCTTCGAAGTGATTCAAACTTCGAAATTAATTATGAATTGAATCTACTGAATTCACCATTTTGGTTACCACCCGTATGCCATCCTTGCAGTGGTTAACGATTTATTATCCTGCTCTAATGATCTGAATGCATAAGGAATCTCAAGGACCAGTGAAGTTGTGCATACAAAAGTTTCGATAATAATAGTTAACTCGTACAAGTTGAGAAATTTATACCGCAGGTAATGCTTTCTGGCTTCTTCGGAACTTTTATACGATTGAAGTTTATAAATGATTTGTATTGTTTATAAAAAATACTCTTCTGCCCTTATGATCCTAAAAACGGAAATTGTCGCGACTGACTAGTCGTGTTTCTTGACTCGAGAGCGACTCAGTAACAATCAGTTCTCTTTAAAAAAAAATAGGTTGGATTAAGCTCTATCCATATGTTCTTCATGAAGAGTGGCCATAATTTAATGACAAATTCAAAATGTAAGCTAAGATCATCGGTCCCTAACCGGTGTTCAGAGGACCACTTAATGGCCTATGGAGTTGTTACAGTAGCTTTTATTTGCTTAATTTCACAATGCATTATTACCATTTCATATTAAAAGAAATGATTGTTATTTAAAAAATGTTGCAGGTACCCTTTTAAAATAAAATTATCTAATTGGTCTAAAGATATTTAAATTGTGTGTAGAGTAATCCGCAAAGTTTTAAAGGTTGGCAACCCCTGAGCTAGATGATTATTTATGCTAGAAGTGTTTTTGTATCGGTATTAGAAGGCTTTTTATATACAGCACATCGCATAAATATAATATATAGTTAACCCTATAAATATCCTATAAACCTATTTTATACATATTATATGTAACCAGACACATCGTTTCACAAATGGTGTTCCTCGATACACTGAGGTTCAATGTATAAAAAACTTAACATACGATAGATGTAAAGTATTTGATCTAAAAAAAGGAATTCTTTCGTCTTGGACATATTATGAGAGATTTTCTTTACCAAGCTTATGTAAAAAGCTTTCGATTGTATTTTCCAAAATACCGGGGATCTGCTCAAAATTTAAATGATTGAAAAATATTTTTCGATAAAATTTACGTTTATAATATAGAAGTAATAATCACCTGAAAGTTGAACTAATATATATATTTTTCGATTTTGCGATGAGGTGGGCCCAGCTAGGTCAGATTTTTTCAATTGAAAAAGAGATTTTGGACATGGATGTATGTAATTTTTCGTTGAGTTGTTCTCGACTGATTGACCTCGAGTTTATCTCGTATGACTTTTACAATTAAAAATATTTAGTGCATTGGCATAAGGCCAAATATTTTTTAAAAAATCTTTAAAATTAAAAATCTCTGCTCTCTATCGAAAAGAGTGGTTGAACAACTGAGTAACTGAATAAGAAGTTCATTTACTCCATATTAATTACCATACTAATTACGCACAAATTTATGCACACCGTAAACAACGTGTTAAGAGCGGAAATGGGGTTTTAAAAAAAATGCACATTTTTAAATTATCAATTAAGATTCAACTGAAAATTTTTGAACTCGAAAAGAAATAGGCGCTCGTTTTGAGCTCAAATAATATTTCATATTTATTCATGATTTCACACTCGTGCTTAAAGAAAAACCAGTGCTTTGGCTTTTGGCTTGGTGTGAATTATATGTTCGTAAAATAAACTAAAGGTGTAAAATAAATGTAAGCATAATTTACTGCTCTGGAGATCTTTTAATTACCAAGGGTTTTGGTAATGAGATAAATTCTTTTTTTTTCGCGCCGCTTTCTACACTGAGTTTAACCTCAGAACCCATATTTTTACTTTTAAAAACAAAATAAGATTCGCAGCACTCATTGAACACTTTTTTTTATTATGATTTGAACCGGGTCCGCTTTACGAGTGCATGTTTTCAAAAGTATAGTTGAGGAAAAGAGTAAATACGTAGTAACGTTCTTAATCAACTCATTTTTAATGAATAGAGAGATGATGGAATGGACTTAAAGCTAGTAGCCAAAAAGTGTTGTATTTTGTATTAATTTATACGTACACTTTTTCTGTGTTAGGTAACTAATCGTAAATGCTTGGAATAACATTTGTAACATACTGTTGCCTAGCTTATTGCAATCAAATTTGAATACTTTGGAATCCTCCAAAAACTGTTTTTTCAGGTTGACACACCCTTCCTTCGTTGTAGATGTGCGATTTTCGTTTGACATAGAAGGAATGATACGATGCATAGTAAGTTAAGAAGAGGTGCAGGATTTCGTGACACAGGAAGGTGTATGAGCTATCGTCAGAAATATGATATTTTTATCTTTTATGACGATTCCAACCAATTTAATTTTACTTATTTGGCAGTTGAGAGACTTTTTTTTATATGCCGTGGCCACAAACACTTATTTTTTAATGTTTGCATATCTCTTAAAGGTATCTCTTTTTATAAGGCATTTTATTGTTTTGCATGTAGCCGTGACCAATAGAAACACACTGATTACTTAGTGTGAGTGAGGTCAACTTTGAAAATAATGTTGAAAAAGTTTCAAATAATGCAGTTAAAGTTTAGTTTCGTTTACTGTTAGTGACTAGCACTTACATTAATGTTTACACGTACAGTAGAACCTCGATTATCCGGATTGGTCAAAATAAACAAAAATATTACAAATTTGCTGATATGCACATGGCGAATTGCGTCCACTGTTTACGTGCGTGATGGAATACAGTCTTAATATGTTTAGACAAATTGGATATAATTGATGATTTGAAACGGGGTAAATCGGGACGTTTTTGAGTAGTAAATATGATGTCGGAACGTCAACGATCTCGAATATAAAAAAACAAAGAAAGTGAAAAAAATCTTGAAGTTTACCAATTGTTTAATGTCAGAAGATGGAAGCTCAGAGCGTAAAGTTTTGAAAACATCACGAAATAAAGAAGTTGAAGAGTGTATTTTTATGTGGTTCATACAAAGACGATCATCTGGACAGCCAATATCTGGTCCATTACTTGGTGAAAAAGCAATATTTTTCAATACAAGATTAAATGGAGATCCCACCTTCAAAGCAAGCTCGGGCTGGCTTGAAAAATTTAAAGGACGACATGATATGAGGGAACTTGAGATTCATGTGGAAAGGCTAAAAGGAGATATTGGTCCTTCACATTCTGAAGCTTTTCAGTGTCTACATGTCACGATGAAGTGGCTTGAGAGTCAAGAAGAGTGCTATTCAAGACAACTTATGTGTCTTAAAAGTTTTCGTGATTTGGCAGCATTGAAAAGAAAAGCTAGCTTTAAGCAGAAATCGATAATTGATTTTTTCAATAAAAAATAATTTATTATTAAAGCTATGTGTTAATCTAAAGAAACATAAATGATTTATACTGAATATGCTTGTCTTTTCCTGTCAATTATGATTTTTTCGATTATCCGGATTTGTCCTTATCCGGACTATCTTCATCCCCAATTAGTCCGGATAATCGAGGTTCTACTGTATGTGTAGTAAAATCGTGCTTAAGTGGTATATGTGATATTATACTTTTCTGATCATTACATTCGGTGAACATACTAATTGATGAAAATAAAGTTGAAAGATTGATAAGTCGAAAATGTTTTCTTACTAAATGAGAGCGGTCTAAATCTTACAGTATTTTTTTGTATAGGTATGCACGTGAAGTATTTGAACATATTTTACGTATTATGATATGTTAAGACAGTTAGAACGAAACACCATATTTTAAATGTAGCAGTAAGCCACAGGCTGCTAATCAAAACATATAAATGTCATAAGTTAGACATTGAAAAGGAAGTTAAATCATTTCAGTCTAACCTATAGCAGACTCTGCCAAACTAACGTAGAGAAAGTACATCTCGATTCACAGAACACGCCAGCCAATCATTGGAAAGCGTTAAACGCTTTTGTGTTCTATGCTACGCACTTCTTTAAATGTATAAATTTTAATTATTAAAAGGTTATTTTATGTTATTTTTCTTTTTTGATTTTTTATTCGTACAAAATATTTTCACCCCTCCCATTTTAAGCAGTTATTTAAATACACGATATAGAGCTTTTTATTACCAACACATATTTTTATAACGGCATTACCAAAACAGAAATCGAATCAAAACAGGCTCCTGTATTCCTGTCTCCGTATTGTAAGCCGTCGTAGGTAGAAAGAATGGAAGTATTTTTTTTATTTAAATAAACAGAGCATGGGCATATTATAAATTAATAAAAATTGTCACAAAGGTGCGTTGCTTAAACAGTTATGATTGAATAGCAGAAGACTTTATTTACCACAAGAGATGCCTTTGAAATCATGATTCGGAGTGACAGAACGGAACCGCAGATCTGTGCGACACCAATGATGCGTCAAGTCTATTTGATTAATCGCTGAACGTCTTTAAAGTTCGGTCACTTGGGAACGCACAGTTGGACATCATTTGTCTTTTGAGGACATTTTCTCTTCTATCTTTCTTTTAAAATAAAGTTTCTAACATGAAGACGATTGACATATTTGAGAATGATAAGCAAATAAATTATATTTATACATTGCGAGCAGGCAATTTAAATCGAAACCTTTTATACTTTTATCTACAGTATAGTTCTTTGTTTCATTTGCAGCAAAATAGTCTTCTTTCTTCGCAAGCTTTTTTTTGAAGAGTGCAAATCTACCCTTTTCAGTAAGATTAGCACGTGCGCAATTCACTTTAAATGAACTTTGACAAATTCATTGCCTAGTCAATAAATAAAACAAAGTTATATTGCTCTCGAAGCAACAAAGGATCTACGCAGAAAAGGGATTGACAGGGAATGATCGCTCGCTACGAGGTATGAGGCTTTAGCGACGAAAACAAGTACAAATGTAGCTTTTAATGTATTTTAATCAGGGCTGCGTATCAGACAGTCAAAAACATAAATAACAAACAAACGCCTACAATAATTAATAACAGCCACTTGTTTTTGCCTTTTAAAAGATTGCTGTTTTGTTTAAAAGCGTTGCTATCTTTACTCCGTTAAGCTGTAAACTTCTATGTAGATGAGTAAAATTCAACCAGCTATACATTTTCAATAGCGAATATCACTATTCGCTATTTACAAAAGCGAATATTGAGTTTGTGAATAATCGATGATGCTTAATGGAAAATAATGACATATATAATTAATGAATATACATATGTTCAATGTCACATAAACTTAAAGATTATTAAACAATGCCAACCGAGTGGCCGATTAGTTAGATAATAAAATACATCACCACCAATGACTACAATATAAAACAAGTTTTTATTTATTTCTCGTGTGATATTAATTTTATAGCTATCTGCTAAGCGTTTAACGAGTGAAATAAGCTCATTTTATTTGACACAGAAAAGTTCTGGCAACTTCTGTAAACTCATCAGAAAATATATACATATTGGTCGCTTGCTTTGTTAATAATATTTTTTTGCAAAAGAAGCGAATTTCCGAGATAATTATTTTTAAGTCAATGTAAACATTCAATATATAGCACATTAAATAAACATACATAATATTCACGATATTGTATAGGTATAATAAAATACACAAAAACGACTAGAGTTAATCGAAAAAGGAGGGATTTGTTTTTTTAGGAACCCTATCGTCAAATTCTACCCCTCTCTCGTACTTCTTGACGTGATGTATTTCTTCGCTAGTACCTTTTAGTTGCAAGTCATCTCCTGAGTCACTATCTACTAAAACATTCCTTGTTTTTACAGGAACCTAACCTCTTTTGGATGTGGACCCTGGAAATTTTTTACGAGCTCCAAAAATATTCCCCACTCTACTCCATTTGACATTTTTGATCGATTTATTGATGAGGCCTTTATAAAAAAAATTCTTTACATCGCCAAAATAAATAATTGTATATAACATTGCAATATTATTTGAAAATATAAGCTTCTTATTAAATTTAATATTCTAAAAAATATTTTTTAGAAATAGTTAATTATATCCATGTCCGCTGTCAATGTAAAGCATATGGATTCCCAATGGTGTTTATCTCAACAGATTTTTTGTAGGATAAGTGCTTGTTGCTTTTTAGTTTTTCACCCGCTTTTTTTTCGAAGACAATCTACATGGATCAAAAGATTTAGGTAGGACTGGGAAAGTGCTTAACTAATCGCTTCCATTGCTCCTCATTTTACATGATCAGATGGGTGGGAGGGAATTTTAGAATACACAGACATCCATTTCTTCGAACACATTTTTATAAATCGATGTGTATAATAAATTTCATGGACTGTCCGTACAGGGATTTACGACCATGAGCACTGTAACCGAAGCCAACGACGTTGACCATTCAACCAAAGGTCCGACATTTTAAGCTCTAATAAAATTAAGAAAAGTTTTTGCTCATAAGGGGCGTGCATAGTGTATAAATCGACTTATGTGGTCGTTAGTTAGAAGCTACACCTGGCGATCAGATAGTCTAGATTTGTAGCCCGAAAAGGAAAATATCATGGGACATGGGTGTGAGCGTTGTCTTTTGTCCTCGAGTTTATCTCGTGTGATTTGAAATATATTAATACAGTGGTACCTCGACGTACGAGTTTAATTCGTTCCGTAACCTTGCTCGTATGTCAAAGCAATTTTTCCCATTGAAATTAATTGAAATGCCATTAATCCATTCCAGCCCCCAAAATGTCGGTTGTGCGAAAGAGATAGATCGAAGTATGTTTTAATAGTAGGTCTATAGCGTTTGACAGTCGAAGTAGAATCCAATACCAACACATATATACATATACGGATTTGCCACCAATACATTCATATGAACCCCTTCCACACATACGCAAAGCATACACAGATACCCGTCATGACAAATTGATGGTTCGTGTTCAGCCGGCCGTTTCTCGTATCTGGAATGTTGCTCGTATTTAAAAGAAAAACTTCGCTCGCTCGACGACTGTATCTCGTATTTTAGGGCACTCGTATCTCGAGATACCACTGTATTGGGAATTTTTCCTTGTACAATAACTTTTGAAAATAAAATTATTTCTGCACCAAATCCTGGATATGTTGTTTTGTTGTCGTTTGTATTTAGATTTGTAGATAACCATTAAAATTTTCATGAAACCTCTCTTATATGAAACAAAAAGAAATAAACACGTCAGTATTTGCTCGCATTCATTTCTAGCATCGGAAAAAGGCAATAGTGTCAAAGGATATTTTCGCGCAGGAATGATGCCCATGTGTTCACAGTTCACCTTGTTTGGCACATGTACACGGACGAGGGTCAGACAGGTATAGAATTAAAGGCAAACATGAAAGGGACTCGATCGTATATGGACACTGCTAACTTCACCTACTATACCAATTATGGCCTGTGACCAAGCGAATGAGCTTTTTTTATACACCATCGAGAGTTTTTGATTGATTTCAATAAACAACTTACAAAAATCTTTTAATTCTCTGCCACGTAGAAAAAATATCATAATTGGATTCGGGAAATAGATTTGGCCACAGAATCTTCTTTCGTTGAGTGTAATTGATTTAATTAATATTACGCCCATAAAATAACCTTCAGAGCATTCTTCTAAAATTATAATTGCTTTTAATTGATAAAGAATAATTAAAAACTTCGTTTACACTGAAAAAAAGTGTACCATAATATTTCGTTAGAAATATTTCTTTTTTATAATAGATTGTAATGTAAAACCGTATTTTCATTAAATCAAATTATAAAAATATCATATTGTAATATTCAAAAACTCAACGCTGGATTATATATAAAAATACAGTTTAGCAAATTAAAAAATCTGTGTAAATTTAGAAAATCTTAGTAATAAATTTAAAAATAAATTCACGTAGTGAATTTAAGAATATACTTTTGAATAAAACAGCAGTATTGTTGATTTTTATATTAATTCAACATTGCTGTGAGAAATGGTGGAGTTTTTTTTTGTAATAATACTATTGTTATTAACGAAATAAATTAAAAATATAGAATTATAAATATGTTTTTAAAGTGTGATCATTTTGTTTCAAGTAAGCGTAGCATAATTTTTTTTTAAAAAATATTTACTATTCCCACATAATATTAGAAATATCGGGATCGGTTTCGCCTATCGCAGGCAATTTGAACTTTTGACGGAGACGGGCTCTGATCATTAAAATACTACACGTCAAAATAGTGTAAACAAAATGCCATTCCACCAATATGTGACGGTTAACACCTTAAAAGATGCGTAGCTCACCAGTGCAAATATTGATATACACTCAGGTGACGCCACATTCCGAGACAGACAATAAATCTTAGTGACAAATACCTTTACATATAATATTGTACTTTCTGAGGTTATAAATAAATATAATAAGGGTCTTTTTACAAGGACGCTTAGTTTTGAAATGTAAATAAAACAAGTTGTTTGTGAGATTTCGACTAAATTTTAATTTCATTTGTAAGTATATTTTACGGCATTAAATATGGAATATAGCATCAAATGTCTGCCAATATCCATTCATTATAAAATGGGCCATGTCGCTAAAGTTGACTTTTTTGACAAATTTGGGTAAACTTCCAACTGCTCCAGAACCCAATCAGGCGTTGTCTGTGGTCGTTTACCTGAAGTTTCTTGGTTAGTTGGATTTTATACGGGTGCAGACATAAGACCCGATTCAAAATACGCCAAGTTGAAGTCGCAGAAAAGCCAAGTTCTTGTGAACAACGAGAAATAAGCTGCCTTGGGTTTTCCTGTACACTTTCACACACAGCAGCAATGTTTTCACCAGATATTGTATTTTGATGACGTACAGGTAGGTGTTGGCCGACTATTTACCAAACTGGATGACACAAATTTGGCCACTAAACAATAAATAATCTACTCAGCAGGACAAAGTAACATATTTTGAGCGTCCCTATTGAAATACCCTTTACATATGTATGACAGTGAGCTCGTTTCCAAGTGTTTGCTTGTCGATAAAATCTTATTTTGATGTTGCGATATTAAAGCCTGATATTCGAAAAACAATTTGATTAAAGGAGAATATTTCGCTGCCGTTAAATGACAATTCTATGCGAAACAATCTTTCGTTTGAAGAACAATATTATCATCTTCATACACGTCGGTCCGACCGGGTCTGGCAAGGCGCAGACCCTTTCTGAATGATGGAAGATATATTAGGCTACCCGCAGCCAAGCTCGGTAACATTCATAATTGTCATTATGTATATAAATTTTCATTGACATTAAATCGCTTTTTCCTCAATTCACAACACTAGATTGGCAGTAGTTATTTGTGTGTCAGCAATTGATTCCTTTATTTTTGCGCATTTTTTTCGTTCAAAAATAAATTAATGATACGTTTGTATCGATGCTTATTCTAAATATTTGTATGACATAAAAGTTTACGTTAAATCTGACGCACAAAACATTTTCATAGACAAGAAAAATAATGACGTTGTAAATTGACCAAAGTAAAGAAAAAATATATATATATGTTTTACAAAAACATAAATTGATACGAATTTGTTTCAAAAGAATTCCAAGGGAAAATAATATGTGTTCTTATATCTTTTGATGTTTTATTTTGTAATAATTAAGTACTTGAATGAATGTTTGCTATTGAAGCGGACATCCACTCATGATATTGTGCTTAGAAATAGCTGAAAACTATTTTAAATTTAGTAAGATCTTCAATGAGAATTACTTCAGCTATCTTGAAAACGCTTGTAAATCCCAACTATCAAAGTTTGCGAACAAATAAATCCTAGACAAAGTGAAGATAGCCTGATCTGTCACCGGGGTCTTTAAGAACCCCCCCCCCCCCCGCCACACACACACATACACCAGCTGAAACTTGCGCTGAGAAGGTAAAAGTTTACTAAAGATCTGTCTGAAACAATTAACTGATGATAACGGGCGAACTTTCTAGAAGAAGCGCCCTATCTAGGACTTCTTGTCAATCGGAATAGAGGCAAACTTACAAATCCATTGAACTAAAAACAAACTCTATCTCAAATGATGTAATATGTCGTCAATTCAATCATAGCAGCGCAAACACAAAATATTCTCACTGTAATACATGTATGAAGTATTGTGATTTATTTTATTTTATAACCGTGACACATTTTTGAACATTACGCTTATTGACTGGTGGCACTAATACCGGGCATAATTTTTAACGACGGAAGCTGAAGGTGCGTAAAATTATATTTCACTGGGATACATAACATACATGTTCTGCTACTGAAGATGAGGGATTTATCTAGGTGACCAAATTTTGGCCTAATAACTATCAACGATCAAAATTTGGCTTATTGATATTAAAAAAGAAATTACTAAACAACTTACATAAGCGTAGCAGGGTGACACCTCATGAATTCATTCATTCACGGGAAGCTTATACCATTTTCTATTGTGGCATATCATCAAGTTTGGGTGTCAGGTAAAAAAAGGGAACATTGCGTAAACCATAAGATGGTTACCCGTGCTTCATAGCATAGTGCAAAACAAAAAAAACATGTTTATAGAAGAAATCTGTTTGCGGTTATTTCACTCATAATTTTGTTAAATTATCTTAGTAAAATATTTTAAATGTGCTTTAAATTATTTAATCGATTTTGAATTGTCAAAACTTGTGTATAGCCACGTCTACGTATATCCTAGAGTTAAATCAAAATCCGTTTTTATGAGTTAATTTTTAGTATTGTCTTCTATTCCAACTTCGCAATCAATTCAGATACTATAGAAGTTGATTGATATTATACATTGAAACAATGAGTTCTTTCGGAAACCGAGGTGTAGAAGAGAGGTTTTCAACTATCACAATTGACTATCTTTTAATACGGAAAGAAAAATAACAATGTATTTTAGTTCTACATAAATTATTTTATATATTTTTTGATAGCTATTTCGGCTTACGCCTTCGCCAGAACTACTAACGTCAGATCTGACGAAGGCATAAGCCGAAATAGCTATCAACAAATATATAAAATAATTTATGTAGAACTAAAATGCATTGTTATTTTTCTTTCCGTAGTATAATGGAGTTCTACCAAGTAAATGCCTACTCAATCAATAGACTATCTTTTATTTGAAGAAATAGTAAAATACGGATGTATTTTTGTTTTCAGAAAGACAGAAATATATTTTTGTTCCAGCTTAATAGTTTTTGTTTCAAATTAAACTTTAATTAATGTTAGTGAAATTCCAAATTTTCCAAAAGGCTAGAAGGCAGTATATTATAAGAAAACTTACAACCTGCTAGGTATGTAATGTAATGTTAGTACTCGAAATACTTGTGTATTTTATTTGGAGGGTTGAGTGGGCGAAAATAAAATTGATGGTTTGGGGTCTGGGACTATTATTTCAATTAGGAACTTGCGCAAAGCTGGTAGGAAGTGAAATTCGCGCTCGAAGCCGAAATGAAGATTTGTAACAAACTGAGAATTCACTTTATCTAGAAGGGCGGTAAAATTACACATACGCTGGGTATATAAGTGTTAAGTGTTAACCATAGCTATAACTAACGCAAAATATTCTAATAAATATATATATTGCTAAAGCCTGTTTCTATGTTTGGTATGAATTTCTTTATAATATGAAATGTCATCTAATTTATTCCTCTGTCGATGTATAGCCTTACTGTAACTTGACTGACACATAATTTATTCAATAGAAATGCTGAATTCCTAAAATTATTAAAATAAAATATTTGTGAGATGATATATGCAAACACGGAGAAAACTTTTGAAGTTTAAAGGCAACTCCACTGGGGAGGGGTATCAAGCTATAATTCAGGCAAATCCCAAATGTCATGGCTTAGTAATTAAGAAATCGTCATATAATCACAAATAACGTTTGACGCAAATTGAATAATTGAAAAGAAACTTTATTTAATTTATTATTAAATCTTGCTATTTATTGCACATCATAATACTTTTGTCACTAACTACTAAAAATTCGGAACGTAATAATAGTAACATAATCATCATGATAATTATTTAAAGAATGCGGTGTATACCTACATGAACGTACACTTATAAAATGTTCCTCATAGTTACTATCGACATTCGTTGTAATACTTTAAATCAGAAGCTTATTTTTCATTATTTTATTTTTTTCCAAGAACGTTTATTAAAATAAATATACATATGAAAATCAATATTTTTATAATGTTAAACTACTAAGATCAATATCGCAGAGTTGAGAAATATAATCGTTCCACAATACGAAATAATATGGTGGCAATATGTGGGAGTGGCCTTAGAAAACCGTCATTAACACAAGATCACGACTGACTGTCACAAAAATATTTGAACATGAAAAATTTTCAACAACTAAAATAGTGCACCTATTTTTCTGAGAAGATATCCAGCAAACGGTTGATTTAAATTATAAAATGTTGGTTAATCCAGCATGTTGCAATTTTTCACTGTTTTTATCGAAAATAAAATTTTGTAGAATTTACTTGCATGCATGAGAAATCTGTCAGTTAACTTATACCTACGCTCGGCCTGACGTGTTGGCCCACGGAGGCAGCTAACAGAATCTTCCCGGCCAGATGTATTGGCCTTAAGAGTGAGTGCTAAGCGATAACCTATTTTTCAGCCCAGGCTTTTTTTTACTAATATAGAACTTGGTCTTTGAAAAAATTTGTGTGAAATAAAATAAGCGATGCGTAAGATAAGACGCGTTATTTTACAAGGTTACGATAACTTATTATTTATTTAGTCGCCAAAGGTCAAATTGAAGAGAAGAAACATCACATTAATTGAAATGATATTAATTTTTCCGGGAGATGACAATGAGTCCACCAGACCACTAGATTAAAGTTCTCACCACAAGGCAACAGAGGCTGTTTATTATAAAATGTAATACAAGGTATCAATCATGCTATGTGCAGTCGTTAAATAGTAAATTTTCGTATCATACTAAAATTATATTATCATTTTCAATAAACAACCAAAGTAACCCTTGCGTTAGCAATTTCCAAATATACAATTTAAGCCATGCTATTAAAATCATGCAGGTAATATGAACGATGCTCTAATACTTGACAGTAAAATAATCTGCCGACACGAAATATGAACACCTGCGAAACAAGATATGAAGCGAATTACGATGTAGAAGTACAAAGGGAAGATTCATAATGAATGCTTTGATTTAGAAGTTAATGGAGGGGTATCAATAAATTTTATAATCGACTTACAAATTATTCAATAGCTTTCGGTTTTATTCAAGACGCGCACTTTATATTTGCACATTGTAATATGTATTGTTGAGCAACAAGCATGAACATATCTTTTCAATATTCTGGCTCTTAAACAGTTATCATTTAATCACCGTGTGATGTCACGCCTAAAGTACTTTCAAGAGTTATTGACAGTTATTGTCAGCCAACTTTCACACTATTTATATTTGACAACTTATACAATATTCAAGCTCAAATATCTACGTATTACTATAAAAGTGTTGCAAAGATGAGTAAAGTTGTATCATGGGTCTAACTAAGTCTTTTTTGTATGAAATTTACTGTTTCATATTTAAATTATAATTTTTACATATTTTTAAAGTTAAGATATCTTTATTATAATAATCTTTTCGTTTATAACATTTACCATTAATATGCGAAGCATAAATATTTTTAAATAGATTGACAAAATATATAAATCGAGGGAATATTGAAATTTTAATGATAATTTATATCATCTAACTGGCTTCCGTCTTTGATTAAATTAGTGCGATAACTTTTCAATATGTCTGTATTAAAAATGTATAAAACGTAAATAAAATACACTAAAATTTCAGAAGCGTATGATTATATATATGCAATAAACTGGTAAATTTTTGTTTAAATTGCATTCACTTGGGCAGGATATGTGATCGAAATAAACTAAGTTGAAGAAATTTGACTGGGCCACTTGGTATACTAGTTATGTTATCACTTGGCATTTTTTGAAACTTCATGTATGATTCTGCCTATTTTGGGCGTAAAGCAAAAACCAAAAGAGATTAATGTTGACAGTATAAGAATGATAAATGTACCTTCACTTTTGCCCGAGGACCAATTTCTTGAATACTTCAGCGCATCGTCAGCGGAATACTGCGAGGACATAGATATACTAAGACAACAATGAGAAAAGTACCTCCTTTCTCACAACTCCATAGCTACTGATGACAATGATTTATTACCATTCGTCAAAACATTAAACTCTTAGTACATTAAATCATCGCAATCATAAATCAGTCTCAACAAGTATTGTTTCGTTAAGTTTTATTGTTTGTTTCATAAAATATTTTCTACTTGAAAATATTTTTCAATATACCTTTTTTATTCAGCGTTTTTTTTTTTTTAGAATAAAACTTATCACGAACGAATACTGCAATGCTTAGAGTAATTAAAATGTGGATACAATGTTTTAAAATTATAGTTAATTTTCATAGTAAGAAATTTTTATTTTCCCACAAATCTTGTTCTTGTCGTGTGAATAACAGCCAAAAAGATTAATCTTGCGATACTCATTAACAGTCTATAACTCAACATTTGGAGAGGACTTAGTTAAAAAAAAAATATTATATGACATGATGATATGTTAGTTTATTACCAGATAGTAAAAATTTAATAATTAAATTGAATCAAAATAAAAATTTACCAACATATTGAGACGACCTTGATTTGGGTTCTCTCGTTAAATGAAAAAGAACCTCCGTCCGTTACTTGGGGAGAGGAATTTAGGGATCGGAGAGGGAGAATCAGGATGCTCTTAATTTTTAAAGTTAAAACACAAAGAAGTTATATTATAAGTTATAAACACAAACACAAAAGTTATATTACAAACACAAACACGATTACACGATTGCGATTGCGACGCCGATATCAGGATTGAAACGTGAATTAAGGTTTTTAGGGGGAGGAGATTGAGAGTTTGATGGCTACTTGTCCAATACTTGAATTATGGGAGGCGAACCTCAACCAATTTAGCAAGCTTTATATGGCTATCAAGTGCTTACTCAAAGCTCTAATATCTGAATGGGGGAGGATTGAGAGCAGGAAGGCTACTTTCCAATACTTCAACTATGGGAGGCGAACCTCGACCAATTTAGCAAGCTTTATATGGATATTAAGTGCACACTCCAGGCTCTGTAATCCCTGACAGGCAGATTGAACATAAAACCGGCTATTATCTGCCCCTTATCGTCCGTTTTTAGCGGATGATGCCTCCTTTGGCCGCGGTCCGAATGGAGCAGAAGTGCGTTCGCGGTAATATTTTTTTTTGGTTAGAGGAATCTGCGTGAAAAACCACGTATCTCACGCAGTCCGGGCGTAACAGATACAGCGATATTTAGAGCAAGCCGGCTGTGCGAATATCAATCCGGGAACGCTGCGCTAAAATGTCGCTTATACAATTTTAAAAATTACTCTATATTGAATCGCTATAGATTTCAAAATACATAGAGTATTTTTAGATTGAATTTATTTCCTGATATCGATTTAAACTCGACTAAATAGACTGAGGTGAAAAATAGATCGTTCGAGAGAGTTCTGATGACCTACCATATAGGGCGGTGTCAATATTTATTTTTAAATATGAATGTGAACCGTATAATATAAAATATTTTTTATGATGTCTTGCGAAGTACAATACGAATGAAAAACACAGCTGAACAACATAAAAAGAAGGAAAAAAATCATTATAGAAATAGCTTATTTTTAAGAAAGTTATGTAGGTTGTAATAATAATTATTATCAAACGAGAGTTTGTTAAATAAATCGTCCTTAATTTAAACATCAGGTAACAATCTAAAGCGTATAGTTTAACGGAATACTCGTGGTCTAGGGGAATTAAGTTTTCTTTACAGCTTTTCTCGATCTGTTGATATTAATATAACTACAGCATTTGTACTTGTCGAGGATTTACTTTTGTTTTTATAGCGTTTATCCACTTTAGTATTCTCACATTCTTAGCTGGTAAACACTCCCTGAAGCTCTATTAATATCATAATATAATTGCTTATCTTGAAAAGTTATTCCACAAATCACGAAGAATCATCATTTTTATGCCAAACGATAGAAAGGCAAACCCGCTACTGCCTACAGCATAGAACCCGCGTTGCGCTATAAATCACGTTAAAATGAAACAAAGCACATTTTGTGAACTGCGTGGATCTCATATCGGAACGTATTTTTTACGTTTACGACTCATAAAAAAGACGTAAAAATACGAAATTCGTAAAAAATACACCCTCAAACTCTGCAAATTATTTGGTGTTCGTGCAGATCTTGAAAGCCAATGAATTAATTAAATCTTTGGACGAATTTAGTAAAATTGATATCATTCGATTTATTCCAATATTCGATTGTAATGTACGATATTCGATAACTTGGTAAATAACAACTTTTATTATACCTGGACAGCTCAAATTAATCTACATTAAGAAAAACAAAATGTTAAGCGCTTTATACATTCATTAAAGTACGGCTATATTAAGGGCCATCAGTCTGATAGTAAGGGTCTGTTACAGACAAGGGAAAGATTTTTTTCTGGAGGGAGATGAAACCCACACGAGAAAAAGAAAGGATATAATATTTTTTTTTAAAGTCAAAACAGTGTTAAAATTTTACAGTATATATTTTAAGAACGTACAAAAATATTAATCAATTAAATATTTCAATTCATAAAAATAAAAATTGTCGTTGACATCATTCAACATTACTTTTTAGTATTGTCAAAAATGTTTCTAAGTTGTTAAAAAGTTTTACGGTTTTCAGTTCATAAAAATATGGATAAACCTAAATGAAAACTTTGAAGAACACTCTTTTAGGGATTGATCCTTACTGAATATGTTTTTTTTTAGCTAACAGAAAAAAGTTTTTTATTCGAGTTGAAATAACATGAAAAATCCATATGCCGTAGCTAAGATACGAGTCTTTACACGTTCACTTTATAAGTTTTGAGTTTGACAACTTCAATCTTAAGAAGATACTTGTTCGCAAGTTTACCCAAACCAACGATCTGTAAGAAGGCTATTATTTCAAATCAAAAAGAGGTAAAAAAAACTCTTTTTAACATATTCTGAACTGTCAAAAATCTTTATGAGTTACTTGAATATATTAAATGATTTTTAGAACATGTTAAAATTAAGTTGATTTGAAAGATTTTGTAACGATTTCGAAATCATTTATTATTAACAGTAGATTTAAAATTAAAATTTTTCCAGTGAGAGATTGAGGACTCAAGAAAAAGCAATACATTTACAGTGGTTTTGCTATTTTAATATATCCCACTCTTAATTGTCCTAATTGAAATTATTAAGAGGCTATAGTTAAAAATCATACGATGAAAAATTCAAGGGTGCTTCTAAAACAAACGAAACACGTGTTACTTAAAGTAACACACCACTGAAAAATCAAGCTTATCAGTTATAAATTGAATTGTCACAAATTATATAAGATATTGTTAGTAAAAAAATGTTTAGGCTTATTCTTTATGAATAATGGTTGATTTATGTTTACCATTGGCGAACGAATAGATTACAGCTCCCAAAATGAATATTGTAGAAATAGTGAGACAAAGAGGCCAAATTAGTATTTAAATAAAAGAAATCTAACGATAATAGGATTGAAACTTCATTGGAAATAAGTTTATTCAAAGCCAGTTACTTGTCTAAATACTTATCGTTATTTTCGCTTTACAACAATTAGTTCATACATTTCCATCGCCTAACTTATAGTAGAAATCTTCGAACTTTATGTTGTTTTGTGACGCTCAAGGTAAGAACTCTATCGTGAACTTTGAAAAGATATTAAGCAGTTGTGGAAAAACTATGAATTTCAGGAAGTAAGCTTACTTTATGAAATTTCACCACTGTGACCAATTTTCCAGTTGAAAATTCTACCTCAGTGATCTTTATAGAAACAATTCACTTTTTAGGTGTAAATTTTACTTTTCATGACACTACACATTAAACCATAATTAATCGGCCACTGCCCTAGTGCCTCACTTCTTTGTTTTGTACTGTCAAATAACAATAAGTAGAATAATTGTATACTAAGGATAATCTTGACCCTTTAAACGCCAAGCCAATTCCATGGATTTTTGCCACAGGCCACCATTTTCAACAATTGATTTTTCCATGAAAATGCCACGTAACATACCCGAAAAATCATATTATAACCGACTTATTTTGGTGTTAGTGTAAGATGTAAAAAATGTTTCTAGGTATATTTACGATAATAATGTGCAAGCCCTAGTGAAATCTGTTCAGTTTAACCTCAAATATAATAAAAATGGCTAAACATATCGATATTTTTACAATCACATTGCATTGAAAAGATGTATCTGCGTTAGGTTTCATTTAAGAATACGATAATTATTCATTAATAAACCCGTAGTGGCGTTTGCGTGCCTGCCCGCCGTGGCGTGTGAACGGTTAAGTAACTGAAATGGATTTCAGAATTCTGGCAAGCAATAGTTTATAAATTATACGACTATTTGTATAAAAAAACATTTTTACATATTTCCTTTTAAAAGTTTTCGTCTCATCGTGAATACAAAGTTTACTATCACATTTTTTTTTGCTGAAACAACTGTATCCATAAACGTTATCTGAAGGAAGCCAACGCTCGTTGAAATTCACAATCATATTATTATTTTCTACAAGCAAGATCATCTTGCACACATGACGTATTGCTCATTTCCCATTTCTCAAACATCTAAAATTGCACCGCCAGCTGGGATCTCCCCTTCTATTTTCTCATAAAGCTCTAACAGACCATATGTAGAATAATTATTACGAAATCACGTTCGAGAGCATACATACCTAAGAGCTAAAAGCTAACAACCAAAGCTATATATGTCTATATTACAACAGGATTTATAGCATTATCATAATGATAATGACTTAAATATTTGAATGTTAAAACTTTAAATCAACAGGTTATTTTAATTTTATAAAGTCGTTGAAAAAATAAAAAAAAATCTGGGGTATGTTTTTAATTTGAGCATTTTTGTGATTTATTTATTTGTTTATTTATTTAAAAAAAGCAAATCATGGCATTACAGCTGATGCCAATGCGCCATGTATTTGACAAATATAAATACGTCTATGTATTTATATATATATATACATACATGTAAATACATAATATTAATCATTAATTAATTAAAAACAAGATGTAAACATTGTAGTCATAAAAACAGAGAAAAAAAAAATTATAAAATCATATTAGAAATTTTCAAAGATATCAACCGAGTGAGTTCTGACAAAATCAACTTTTATTCATAAAATATAGTATTCGCCTGAACTCACTCACGTCAATATGAAATATGTCGACATCCGAAGCAATGCCGTTTAAAATTGTTAAAGCTCTTCCCAGAGGCATTCCCATTGGCAGACTGGTTCTACCCCTTGGAAGAACAAACAACTCATGCTCACGATTCCTCAAAAAAATATCAGGAACATTCAATTTAACATTTTCAAGAATGGTGGAATTCTCATTTTGGCCTCGGATAAGCCGAAAGAAATATAATGCCAAATACATTTCTCATCGAGCATTCAAACTATTGAAAGTGAGCATCCCTAAGAGAAAGTCTGTTGGATAAAGCCATGGGTAGTACCCATATGTCCTCAAATAGAGAATTCTCAAAAATTTCTTCTGAACCCTCTCCACCATAAGAACACATTTCGCACCCCTCGGTGCCCAAACAATCGATCCACAATATTCAATATAACCAGTTAAAAAAAAATTTGCACATGATTATAGTTGTATAGAGTATAGACTATAAAGAAAAGATTTAAGTAAAATCTTATTCCACAGTGGTTTTTCCTTGTGAGTTTGATGTCTCGTATTTATTTGAAACTAATGTAGCAGGGCTTACTTATTAGATAACCATGGTCAAAAAATATCTCTTGGACTTTGATGCCCATTCAAAGATCGTATGACGTTAATTCAGTGGTATCACCATCAGTAGGTTGATTTCTCATAGATCACAAAAAGATCTGAACAATTTATTCCGTTTTTTTATTAGTAAAAAGATGTAAGCGAAATAAAACAAAAACATACACTTTAACATAATGATAACATTGTAAAAAGTTCTCAATTTAAATTTCGGGCTTATTGTTGTTTTTTAGTACTCATCTCAGTTTTAGTTGGCTTAAAATCAACAAAGTACGCCGAAACTGAGAAGAAAGTTTCCAGTTGTCTTGTAAGTAGAGTAAAGCTTATTAATAATTTCCAACTTCAATTTTATGTATACTTTGAAACAATAAAATTGAATCGGAGTGAAAAAAAAGTTTTGACAAAACATAAACATTGAATTTATTATTTTTGTTTATTGATGGTATATCAAAGACCGCGATGATGTTGAATCTACGCTATAGACATAATACTGTAAAACTTTAATATGTAAGTGTTGCCATAACACAAGTTACTGAACGATTACTCTAAAAAATCAAAGAAAAAGCACTCAATTGCAAGCAGGTCTAAATAACGAAACTATCTATGCTGTTTACGCGTATTTTTAATTATTTTAGTAATTATTATGTCATTTCGCATTCGATAGCCAATTACCAAAATCACAAATTTGTGCGCTCTATGAGCAATGGTTAATAGAACATATATATTCTCCAAAATTGGAGCGGATAAAAACACTCGTATCAAAATCCGATTGTGCAGTGCTTGGTATATATTGATATAACTAGATAGAAAAGAAAACAATCGAATTGAAATGAACGTATACTTTGTCGAGTATTTTGTTTTCTTCAACTGGTCAATATTTATAGTTTTCACCCTACAAGGGTAACTTATGTAGGAGTTTCATCTTTATCGTAGGCAGTCGTTCTGCTTCCAATAGGATAGGTGGTAAACTAAACTTAAGAATAAGTAACCACGTACAAGATGTTTACAAAGAAAAATAATTACCAGGGGAAACTTTGTTATGCAAAGGGTATATTTTTGTTCAGCATTCATTGTTAACATTCTGAAAACCATGAAAATAAACAAAGTAACATAGAAACGACTCGTGCTAAATATTAAGCTGCGTATTATTCAGGTCGGGCCCGTGGTCTAGTGACAAAATCGTTGACTTCGGTTGCGGAGCTCACGGAGTCGAATCCCAGGCAGGCAGCTCTATTTTTCAATCGAATTATTGACTTTTTTTTTGAAAGGCACAGACATCTATATTTTATAAAATTCAATCCCACACACTTGCGATCCTTAAAATAGGATGTAGCGAGAGCGATCAGCTAACCAACAATAATCTGGTTCTAGTCATTTCCTTTCTTTCCGTACTCTTATAAACACAGTACTCGTAGAAAGCTTTTTTCGATATGAACTTTATTAAGAGTCCATAAGCTCTAAATTCTGAACGGGTATGGTAAAAAAATACACGCAACAATATAAGGATTCAGCCAATGTTGATTATTACATCAATCGAACCAATCCTAGAAGAATATTGGTTAGTGATTACATTGAATCTTTAGAGTTTTTTGAGCTATGTACTTTATACAAGCTTTTAAAATATTCATTTTAAAATCTTCCGACGAATCCAAACGTTTTCAAATGTTTGTGTTGATAAGGCTTAATTAGTCCTTACGCTTTTCTACTTATATCCGCATCTAGTAAATACATTTTTTTTGAATTTATTCAACGGTACGCCAAAGACGACTTTCTATGCTAATGAAGAAAATCAATTTCAAAATGTAAATACATTTTTAAAATTCATTAACCTTTTGCACTACAAAGATTTTTAAAAAAGTTTGCAGTAGCTCCAAGCCTATTTTAGCTAATTTTCTAAAAAAAAATATGTTGTTGTTAAATGATAAAACAAGGGTTTTTAAAAAAAATAAAAAAAGGATTTATCGCCAAGATGTTTATTTATTGAATCAATTTTTAAAATTTGTTATATTATGATCAATTTTGAAACATTCTCCAGGGTGAAGGGATGGTTTTCGCTCGCAGGTATCACAATAGTAGTGGTAGTAATAGTTTATAGATATATAATTATCTATAAACCCATAACAAGTAACAACTTACTTGCATACAAAAAATATTACGACTCTTCACCAATATAATGTTGACAGTGACACAGTTCAATAGATGTACTAAGTGTACATTATACCTGCGGCGCCCGAATAGCCAAACCCTGACATATTTTTTTCCCACATTCCAGGAAACACTTGAATGGCTCAATACGAAGGGAAATATTAATTTGCTATTTTAGGACATGTACATTGGCATATCAGGTTAAAAAAATATCATAGAAGCTAAAAACGATTTGTAAAATAAATTTGAAAAAGATGTCCACACGTTGTGGACATTGGAGTACAAAGGATTAAAAATAAACATCACCGCACTTCCACTGAGAATATCGAGTAAAGTAAATAATAAACTTTCGTTTCAAATAAAAATTATCGCGATTAATAACCACCTTTAGATACTTTGATATGAAGTACTTTTTTGTTTCGCGTAGACACAACAATTTAAAGGTAGAACAGCGGGGGTCACATGTCTTGTGTTTAATAAAAACGTAGATAAGACGAAACACGGCACGTCACGAAGAGACGTAGCTGTAACACGTGGATCGTAAAGAATTTTATGAAAGCGAATTAGTCCCCGAAGAATGCAGGGAGGCGAAGGAGTCAAATGCGCTCCTCCAGAGTACCACCTCCGTGACCGCCCTACTGTGTTTCTATGATGGGAATTAGAGATTTCTATTCGAGTATCGATTACTCGATACTCGAGTATACTCGTCCATTTTTCAACTACTCGATACTCGAGTAATTTCAAAAGTACTCAAGTAATACTCGTAATTTATAAGTGAAGATATTTTTCTTCTGCGGGAATTATAAAAACAAAACTTCGAATCAACTTACAACTTGCGACGTTTAATACTTCTCTATTATTTTTGAAATATATGTTTCAATCGAATTAAATGGACGAATGAAGTTAATTAAGCTTATTTTTTTTATCATCAATTTATATAAAAAAAAACTTGAATTAATAGTATATATTTTGGTACATCTGAAACTACTCGAGTATACTCGAGTATTTTCAAATTTTATTACTCAATATTTGAGTATTTGAGATGTCGAGTAATTGGAGTCTCTAATGGGAATTCTGTTAGAGAGGAGAATGTCAGAAAAAAATAAATAATCTTCTCGAAATAAACTTTGAAATACATAAATTTTAACAAACTCCACAAATGCTAGTTTTACCATTTTTACAAAATTCCATGCCGTATAAATTTTATTTTCTCCTTTGTTTGCGATGTGGGCAACCCCTTCTTCATTTCCCGCTAATTGAAAATGAAGCTTAACACTATCGGTTAACGAGTTTTCTACCGAGCTAACTCTGGCAGACTTCTAGCTATGTATACTCTATGCATATTCTGAAAAGTATTTGATCAGATGTGTAACATAAAGAATTACATAACAATATAATACAGTCTAAAAAAATTCTCAAAAATATCAATTAATCGCCAATTCAATATATAACAGGCTTAGATTTATTTTTATATCGCTGAATTTATCCATAATAAAAATAGTGTAGTATATATTTAATTTGTAAGCGTGGTGATTAAATACATCGAAGATATAAAGCCGAAACAAACAAACCACTTCTTAAATTAAAAGGGAATAAACAGATCTAGCTGTATTAAATTTAAAAGAGATTTTTTTTCCTTTTCCATGTAGTGTTGAATTTTTATAGTGAAACAAAAGACATGTTTAATTTTCATTGATTAAACTTACGGCTAGTTAAAAGTTAGTTTTTTGAATAGTGTTTGGGGGAAATCGAACCACTTCGACAACTTAATTTGGAAAGGTTCTAACTAGGGCTGTGGAGTCGGAGCTTTTTGGCCGGAATCGGAGTCGGCGCGGCGGTTTGGCCGGAGTCGTACTCCGAGTCGGAAATTTTGAAAAGTTTGAACTTTTTATTTTTGCATTTAAAATGTCAAATTTGGCATTTGGCCGCATTGATAGGGTTGATATTTAATTGAATACACATATATAGGAAACTTAAATAGGAAAAAAGTGACGATATTAACCATTTTTTTAGTCGAAGTCGGAATCGTGTTTTTGGTCAATGTTGGAGTCGGAGTCGTAGTTTTGGTAAATGCTGGAGTCAAGAGCAGTTAGAACCAGGGCTGTGGAGATTCAAATTACTTATTCTAAGCATACATTGCAACTCCGAAATTCTGCTAAATCCGATAGTCAACGATAGATAATTCTGAAATTCATATTAATGATAGAATGCGGTAAATACAAGCTTTTCTAAAATAAAAAATAAAAGGTAATTTAAGGCTTATATAATATGAAAATTAGAACCTTTTCAAAGAAAGGTAACGACTTGTTAAAGATCGATACACGATGAGGTCGATTGCGCTATGATAAAACACTGTATTTGCTTTATAAGCATACAAGATGAGAAAAAAAACCATCCCGCGGAATGCTGTGAACAGAAAACGATGATAAAATATGTTCCGAGAAGCGCGGATATTTTTTGATGATGCGACTATAAACATATTTTATTGATATTTTCGCAGTAAGGTTACGAAGTGTGACATTATTTACGAGGGATAAGTTTTATGTTCCCAGATTTTTTTTAGACTCTTCGAAATCTTTTTTTACGAATTCGCATTATTAAATAAGAGCCCGAACAGCGTCTCCGTCAAATGTATTTTGTGACGCGGCTGAAAGACATTTTTATTGAATCGTAATAAAATTACTTGACAAACATGTGTAAACTGGACATATTACTGTGCCAACAGTAAATAAAACTTTGCTATAAAGCTCTACATAACATACAATTTATAAATGAATCATTTCTTTTTGATTGATTTCGTTATTGATACAATTTATATTTGACGTAAGAATAAACTGGATCATAAAATATATCAGGTGGCCTCTGTTTTTTTACTGTATCCGTCATATTAATATTAATCAAAATATCTAAGATATCATTCTCCAATTAGTTATGATACGAAATAAAACATATTTCAAACAAACGGAGAAATACGACAGAGCTTCTTTTTCAAAACTGATCAAAGAGAATATAATAATCGGTGTAAGTTAACAATTTTAATAGAATATTTGAGTCAGAACAAAAGTAGAACTAACCCATATTTAGTATAGTATCCCATATTTGTCGAAACTGAACTAATTCTGTCACATTATTCTTCTAGTCTAAGTATATGTACATGTACATGTGGTATTAAAACGTAAAAGAAAATGATGGTTGGTGTCAAAATCAGATCGGTTCACGACTTTGGAAACAGAATTAAAACGGTTTGGTGAATTATACTTTTGACCAATCACAAAGTTATGATAAGTAATGTTGCAATGTGGCCGCTCATATAAATTTAAAGATTCAGGCTGTTTTTAAAATTGAAAAATATTAATAAAGCTCAAAAAGGCAACAAAACGTTTTTCGTGTTTTTGTCGAAAGGTCGAAATGTAGATAGTTCTACTTTTGATAATATGCGACTCATTTGATCATTTACATTGAAAGATACAATTAAAAATAAAATAACAAATCAATCAGATTCTTCACTTGTACGGTGTTAATAGCCATTTGGTTTGAAAAACGTCTGGTATTTATAGTTACTGCTTTACTGACAATAAACTACCACATATAAACCTACATATAAATGAAATATATGTAGACGTTTCTCATTATTTTCTATCCTCGAACAATTTTCCGTACTGCACCATTGTCATTTAGTTGAATAGCTTTTAGTATCCATTTGATGGAGAATTACGCCTTGAAACAAAGAGATAGAAATTGTCACCACTTGGATATATCTCACTTATTTAAATTCACGAAGTATGTTTCGTTTCCATTTGATGAATAATAACGTATTGAAACGAGAAAATTGACAGTATAACACTTGCATGACAAAACCTTTATTCGGTAGAAAATGTATTTTCACGAGCAAAGGCGTAGTGATTTACAAACTCTTTTGCTAGATCGTCGCCTTCATGACTAAATTCGGTATATCACACTTTTTTAGGCTATTTAAGTGCACAAAGAGAATCTCATGCCTGGAAAACTCAGTCAGTGAGTATATGAAAGCCGAAGCAGTAGTTTATTTTATATATTAGTAAATCAATACATATACATTTGTATATACAGACGAGTATCAATGTGGGGACCGTGGTGCAGTGACTAACGTTATTGACTTCCGTGACGTAACTCAAGGTTTCAAATCCTAGTAAGAGTAGCATTTTTCAGTCGATTTGTCGATTCTATTCGATGGCGTGGATGTTTTTGTTGTTTTTTTCCATCCGTTCATTCGATCCTATAAGCGGGGAGTTGCAAGAGCGACTAGCTTACCACTAATCTCGTCCTAGCCTATTATTCTATTTATCCCTACTCTCGTAGAACTTAATAGAGGTTAGGCGTCTTCGTAACAACAGTTCTCGGTGGAAATTTTATTAGGATGCCATATGCTCCAAAGGAAGTATGGATTTAAAAAAATCATTAACTTACGATCGGAATATGTCCATTTATATTTTGCTTTCGTAATTACTTATGTAACGAAAAAGTATCGACGCTATTGGCCTTATCCCTAATGCTTAAATTACCATTTTATTTTTATTCAGAACTATAATTTTGTTACCTACCTTTAATTTTCTGATTCTTTTTTGTAACTAAATTCTTTGCTGCGTGCCACAATTTTATGGCCGAGTTCTACCAAGTAGAAGTAATCAATAGATGAAAACATACTACTCATAGTATCTACGTATATTCTACAATGTGTGCGTCCATATGATAGAAATAAAAAAGGACCAGAAGCTTGATGTCTTTAGTGTGTTTAATTTAAATTGGCTGATTCATTTGTAATCAGATGATAATTGTCTCCCTTACCTGAAACAAAGGAAAACAGTATATTAGTATTCAGTCACATTTAAATATAAAATGAATCAAAAAAAAGTGTTTCTAATTAGCACTAAGATTTTAAGTTCAAATTAAAACAAGATAAAGTGAGACAGTTCTTTACGTGTTCCATATGTTACGCAAATGATATTTCAGATTGAATGAAATAAAATCGTTTCCATGCCTTTGAGCTAAATTGAGTGTAGAAAAGTTGTTAAGTAAAATTATTCTGTGATTAAATAAGTTTCAATAGACAGAAAGTATCGTATAAGACTAGAGCTTGCTCATTGAACCGGAACTTGGGTTTCGTACAAGTAAACTATAATAAAGATGAATCCACAAGTTGCTTTAGAGGAAAACAAGATGTATTCGATAAACTTTGCGGTCAATTGCTTCTGGGAAATCAATAAATGTATTACGCCACAAAATAAATAATATATCTTTGAAAGAGATAAACATCAAAGCGAATTCACTTAAGTATATCTCAACCCTAGTTCAATTAATCTAGATGGAAATAAAAAGTTTTTTATGAACTCTCAATATATAGCATAACATAGAATCTGTTTAACGAGAGTTATTGAAAATCAGCGTCTTTTTTCAGAATGCGATAAAGAAGGAAATGGTTAAGGAAGGTCTAGCTGTAAGCTAATTAATGTAAAACGTTTCAATTTTGAAAAAAAAATGTTTAGGATGGTAAAAATCGTTTTTCGGGTTGTATTTTACCACTGACCACATTATGTGTTCGTGTGAAGATTTTAACACCATAAAGAAAAGCTTACCCTCGTTCATATACTTTTTAATCAAATCAATGGAATCATAATTATCTTCTATGCATTTTTTATTATTTGGATGTAATGAAGTGAAAGGGATGTGTTCAAAGGAAAGGAGACATTCTTGTTATTTAATTGAAGCATAATAACAGCGCGGAAGAGGCCAAGATGAAAACTTTAATTTATTTCGGCCGTCTTTTGTAAAAACTTAGCCCCACGAAAACTTTTGAATACACGTGAAAGGGGCGAAATTATTCTCAAGAAAGTGGTTTCACAAAAGTATCGAGAATAATCATCCAGAACGGTGGGGGTAGAAAGTGGAAAAGTCACGGTTGTGGGGCGAAGATGGAAATTTTCACGAAGTTAAGACGACCGTTCAGCCAGAAGGAAGCACGCTAAACTTTTACCGAATGCAGACGACTTGAGCTTTTCAAATCACGAAGCTTTTAACTTAATACCTGAACAAATCTGTTTTTGGCTATCTTGCCATTTGTTCGAGCGAGGCGACGTTTGCTTACTCCGATAAATCATAGATTATTTGCATTTCAAAACTGCATTTTTCACATCTAAAACAGTAAAAACATGATGTTTCCTTGTCAGTGATCAACGTTTTCTGAGCAGATATTTTACAAAGCTTAAATAATGAAAGGCTGATATTCGTTTTTTATAATGAGATACGCATTAAAAAGAGTCAAATATGACTGTATAGTATAGTTAACATAATAACAAAATTACATCAGGACCGGTTTCGCTGATGGCGAGCATTATCAACTGATAAGAAATACTACGGAACAATGATATTTATACAAAAGTTAAGCAAGAATTACAAGGTATGACAATTAATTGGTATTACTACTAAGCCAACAAATTGAAGCAAAATACAAGCATACTAGACCTCTTAGTTTTCTAAATCTATTTCTTCAGTTGACTGAACCAGTCCTTCCGTTTCTTCAAATGGCTAAAGAAGCAGACAAACAAAAACCTACCCGCTTTTGATAGAATGCAATGTACATATATAAACGATTGGGTATATTTACGGCTGTACGCTAGTATCCAGTGTAATAGCAAACTTTAAGCGTATCTACAGTTGGTTTCCCTAGCTTGGAGTGTTTCAGGAGTAGCAGCTCAAGACTTTGGCGTGTACCACTTAATCTTGCAGAAAATCAATCGTTATAAATAAAAGAAAAGATTATTTTCAGTTGAGGTCTACTCGCTCCACATATGATGGCGTTTTTTTTTTACAACAGCCATAAAATTTGCTTAATTAGCCACCAGGTGCCTGACCGTTCAGTCTTGTGGACTGTTGGATCGAATTGAACATCTCTTTCCCTTTCCTCGCGTATCATGCCACACTCCCTCTTTCGTATCCTGCTTTAAATGGAGCGTCAAACTATAAAAATCGACCCACTGTAAATGCGTAGGGGTTGTAATTTGTAACCGAAAGACATGAAGTAACACAAAATTATGCGCTTACGATATTTTGAAGATTATAACTCATATAGCAAGCAGTGAAATTATTTAGAAAGCCTTTTAGGATTTTCGAAATATAATTTTAGTAGCAATTTACAATGTCTGTGAATAACGTGGAATGTCATGAACAGTCCCCGCGGAATTTTATTCTGCTTATGAAATATTGTAAATTGGATACGGCAAAATCGGGCTTACTTATGCCCAATTGAACATCAAAAGAACAGCTCCTAACAAAATTACTAATATTTCCACAGAATTAAACGATCGTTTAAAAAATATTTAATCATTGTTACATGATATGTTTAAGAAGTAAACACAAAGGCTCGGAAGTCGAAAAAGATTGAATGATGTTTTCTTGCTTAAAAATATTTTTTGCGAACAAACTTTATACAGCCTGGCAGGGCTTTATAAAGTTTGTTATTATTTTTCAACACAATTAACTGAATGTGGAGGAGGGGAAAAAATGCTCTATTGAATTGTTATGTCACGCGCCTCAAACAACTACGGCGAACCAAAAGATAATAACATTTCACACCCTTTCGTATTTTTAGTCTTATATTTGAAGCCGTCAATTTAATTCAATTTGTATCAGAATGGGAATCGAATGAAATATTATATGATAATTTATGTTCTAAGCAAGGTCCATGGGGCAGTAGGTCGTTGGCTTCCGTGACGGACATCACGGGCTCGAGTCCCTATACGAACAGTTTATTTTATGTCAATTTATTAATTTTTAGTTTTTGTGTCTTAGTCCCGACCTAGTTCTTGTATGTTTCAATAGTCTTTTGAAAAAAGAAAGGTTGAGTAATTGAGTAAAAAGCAGCCCTCGTAAAAAGACATGTTGAGATATACTCCGCGATGAGTTGGGAGCGGACATGGTTACAGCATATAAGTTTTCGATTCTCACCAATCAAAAGCAAGAAAACGGATAAATGTTTTCAATGCATAAAGTCAGGTGGATATGTCTCAGAATTAAACAAGTGCAGAATATGTAAGTTGTGTCGTAAAGTCATCATTGACTCTATTAAACATGTATAAAAAAACTTACATGCAATTGAGGGGTTTAAATGCATAACCGCCTCTCTCCACAAAGTCAATTTGTTCAGAAATCGAAAAAAACGTTTTTAATCTTCAAGTATAATATTTGTATAATTTGCAAAGGGAACACAAAGCGTTTGTATGGTGACAGGGCGGTATGTCAGTGTTTCCTGGCTCGTGATTGGTGAATTTAGATTGTGGCGGATTTGAACTTCACATATGGTGGAGAGAGGCGGTTATGCAATTGATCGTCATTTTCGATGTCGATTTTAAATGACTAAGAGGTCATTTTTCGTTGGTTTAAAGATTGCAGGGCATAGAACGTAAGCACCGGATCATTAATCAATCATTATCTCAAAAATGATAATATATGGATGGAGGCGGTTATGCTTTTACACCCCTCAATTAACCATGTTCCTGAAAGAAATCAGTTAACTCGATTAGTTTTAACTTATGATTAATAATTAATTATACAACCGCAAGTACTCAAATTTTCACGCACTAAAAAAATAAAAATAGACTTCCGCAATTTCCTACTACAGACATGAAACTATTTTCTACTACGAAAATATAGCAGGTTTACGAGCAAAATAAGCCGAGGTGTATACATATTAAAACAGATAGAATATTAAATTAGAGCAAAAATACCTCTACTGGAGTAAAAAAAAATTCTTTTCTTATATTTGATGGGCTATTAAAGAAGAAAAACACCTGTTCCACGCTTCCCACATAAAAACTTACCATAATTTTGAATGTGTGTCTTAAGTAAGTAATACACTTAGTATAACGTATCCCAACATCGTGTTTTGTATTAAAGGTAAGTGTTAAAATTTACTTAAAAAAAAACGTTAAGACACCACACTATGTTATTTAGTGTCACGAGGATTATATATTAACTGCTTACGATACTTGAGATATGAAGTTAGTTGATATGTTTTTCTTAGCCTGTCGACATATGTATTTAGCTGAACAATGTATGAGCTTTTGAACTATTTGAATGAGAATTAATCATTTACTGTGCATTGAAATTGGAAAGAGTGTTTTACCGTGACATAAAATTAATATCTTAAAAATGTACTATACAGTTAATAAAAAAAACGGAGGTAGATAATAACTCTTTGATAATGTTTGGAAAAGTAAAATTGAACATCATAGTAGACTCAAAGTAACTAGAAACGAAATAAATAGTCTTGTATTTCAGTTTTACGAAACAACCAATCTCCAGAATCCGAATAATCTCTTTCGTCATTAGACTTCTCTGATTCACAGTGATATTCCGTTTTAAGCAAATCCCCTACGGACTTAAATGAACGAATAACATAAAGTCGATTTCGGGACGAGTACTTTTTTATTAGTTAAAAAAATGTTTGAGGATTTCTCACTATTTCTGAAAAAATCTAACGATCTTCAAAAATTTACATTTTAGGGGGAAAGCAAATACTGTAGCTCCTCCAGCAATGCTGTCCATTGTTGAGAAACAATTCTAAACGCATTTTTAACAATCTTTTGCGAAACTGATAAAATGTAGCTCGCTAATTTTTTTAAAGATTTATATCTAACTGTTTACTCATATTTTATTATGTTTAAGGTTTCGAATTTCGAATTTCGAATTTCGATTTATTATTTTAATTTCTTCCTTTATTGACAAGATCTCAACTCATTTTCAAGGAAGCTTAAAAGATTAGTTCAGTTAGTCAACAGAACTTTTCACTTTGTACTCTACAGATACATCAACAGATGGAAGCTTGGGATTAAGAGAGCAAAGGCGTTGCATATGAACGTATACGAGTAATAGTTTTCAGGTTTGAGTAGGATAGATGATAAATTTATTTAATGTCGTAACACCGATGCGGTGATAAAAATAAATAATATCACTTACGTCTCACATATTAGCACAGAGTTCGTTATTTAGGGTTTGCTTAAATAATAAATATCTTGAAGTATGCATATTGTTAACATAATATTCTTTACATGCATAATAATATTTTTTTTTGTTTGTAAACTTTTTAGAATACATGGAGTTTAAGTGTATCAAAGACTCAATAAACTTTGTATTTCACTCATATCATAAGTGAGTTCTAAAGTATTAATGAATAAACAAGCATTACTATATGGTAGTTTATATATCATTGGTTAGCTAAATTAGGCTAGTCATTTCAAGCACGAACATATAAACATTCACAAACAAACAAAAATATCGTTATCACAACTTAGAAGCCCCTTATCAAAAGAATTTGAATTCTAAAAATAAATTGTGTATATTGTAGAATAATCATAAAAAATACAAAAAAAACCAAAAGATTTCTTATGATATTGTTGAGCGAGTGAGTTTCAAATTGCTGAAAATATTCAACTCAGATTATATGAAATATTATTATTTATTTTCAACGTTTATGAGATTTTATTTTTTATTATTTTTACACATTGATTATTGCACGAAATAGCGTTTTATTTGTTTTGACGTTTACTCGTCAATATTTCATTTTATTTTTGAAAAAAATGTTCCGCCATCGATTGCAAATAATTATATATTTATCATTTTTCATTTTATTGAAATCTAATTTCAATGACAATTTATTCAATGCATGCAAGGACAAAATTTAATATTTTCAGCGATGTTTGATACGTGCTATTCAATGTCCATTGTCAATAATTTCAGTGCTAATGAACTTACAAACCCATACATAAACAATTTCAAGGCCGGTGAGGTCATTACACAATATTCATAGAAAGTGTTTGAATGTGTTGGAATTTTTAAACCAAGTAGACAAAATAATATATGATAATATATGCGCGTACAACATCGGATTAATAAGATATTTTTTCTTACGTTAATAAAAAAATAATATCGGCGTGCATATTGGTCTACCAGCCATTTTTCCTGACAGTCCAAATTTTTAATTATTTAGAAAGAAATTTACAATACAGAATTACAGAATTTTCATGTTCTTATAAATATTTAATATTTTCAACCTATAATGCAATACTCGCAACTTTATAAGCCAAAACTCAACAGGAGAACATAAAAAACTGTTTTAAATTATCAAATCCAAATTAATATTCACATCAATATTATTGCATATTTGTATGAATAAAAATTAGTTTATAGTCAATGTAATGCGCGTGGACTGGAAGTAGAAGGCGTAACGATAAGTTACAACGCACAACTAGAATCTCTCACTCCATGTCTTATTTTCAGGATTTCGCGTATTTCGCTAATTTGTTTTAATTTTCCTTGTATTATGAAGTATTTTTCATTTTATACTTTCATAAAATAACGGTGCAACTTCGTCACTACGTTTATAAAGTAAAAGTTTTTCCAAGAATGTTGAAAGTTTGTGGATTTTTCTTCCCATTAGTAACCTGATCCAACAGTATAATTTGAAGTTCATTGTGCATTCTTATTTGCACTATACCCTTGTTATGGCGCCTGTTGAGTATTCATTAAGTAGAAAAGTTTAACTTGTTTCACTTGACTACCCTATCGCGACATACGGCTAATACTATATTTTCACACGTGCATATTGTAACTTTTCAACTATTTTCGAGCCTCAGTCCTTTATGAAGACAACATAGTTGCGAACTCTACAACTCCAATATTAAGCTCGATTAAAAAAACATATTTTAAATGGTCTTATAGATTTTTTAAGCTATGTCAAAATCATTTTTAAGGTGCTCATTGTCAATTTATTGATTGAGTGGGCATTTACTTGGTAGAACTCTATTATAATACGGTAAGAAAAATAAACAATTTTTTTTAATTCTACATAAATTATTTTATATATTTGTTGATAGCTATTTCGGCTTACGCCTTCGCCAGAACTACTGACGTCAGATCTGACGATGGCGTAAGCCGAAATAGCTATCAACAAATATATAAAATAATTTATGTAGAATTTAAATACATTGTTATTTTACTTACCGTATTTGAAGAATTAACGATTTTAGCCTGATTCATTGTCACTTCATCAAATTAAAGTGCTATGCATTTAATTTTTATAAATTGAGTGTAGCCCTGCTGCACTGTATTTACCATGTATCGCTTAATGCTTAATACACTCATTTACTAAGTGAAATTTGTACTAGTAAATATAAGCAGAAATCTCTGTAGGAGAGGATACTTTGTCTTTTCTACAAATATCTACATTTCAAGTTTATATTTACAATAACTAAAACAACACATTTATAAGAAGAACGTCATATTAAGCTGGGTAAAAATGTTAAAAAAAAATTATCCCGAATATTTTGAAAAAATGTTACTTTTTTGTGTTAAGCGCGATGAAAGATGAATAAAACAGGAGACTTTAGTTATACAATGAATAATATTGAAACAGAAATAACGATTTCGGGTTCGAAGAAATCTGAAAATTTCGAACCGTCTGATTTATATTCAGGAGAGAAAGTATTCAAAAGTACTTAGAATTAATGACGCTCTGTGTTATAAATGTGCCAACTACATCGTCGAGCCTACCCACTTTGGTATTACCAAGGAAGCCAAACGGTTTGTCATTATATATTTTCTTTTTTTTTATTTTACATAGAGTCATGTCGAGTACGTTTAAAAGATCTTAAAAAAAGAGTCTAGAACTCAGTTAAGCACTGAGCTTTTTTTTGTTTTGTGTTATCAGGAGTTTTATTAGGCAACTTAGTGAATCCATACGCACATGTCATTGAGCGAATAAGGAGCCAGAGGGCTAGAACACTCTATGTTATCTATAAAGACATGAAGATTAAATTTATAAATAATTTCATAATTATTTGTCAAAGAGAAAACTTTTGTAGGGATACAAATCATTTAAAAATAGTTCATTCATATTTAAATCTCGAGAACGTTCTTTTATACGCTAAACGGATGTTGGTGAGCTTGCCAACCGTGACGAAAGGTTATAAAATCGATGTGATTGCACTAAGGGTTTTGAATAGAAATTGTTCACTGATAAACATTGTTTATCCCATGGTGCTGATTGTTTAAATATTTTTTTGCGTTTCAGATAGATCAATGAAACCAATTTAAGCAATGCTAAATGCCAGTCTTGTGGACGATTACCAAAAAAAATATTGATTTTCAATCGATTTATCGAGTTCCAAACGCATTGATATCTGCGAACATAATATTCTTTCCTACCCAACTATCATTCATTCCTTGAAACGTTACGACGAGAATAGGATTTAAATACATCTCCCGTCGGCTTGGGTTATATTTTTTTTGTAAGAACGATTTTATCAGCAGAAGGTTTTGAATGGAGAAAACAGATAAGAAAAACACCTTACGAATAACTAGCTCATTCTTTACTGACGTTAGTGGTTCGTCATAGTTATAAATATAGCTAATAACACAATAAAATATACAATTTTTGACTGTTAATCATTGTTGGATTATTAAATAAAACCTTTTAATTTATAATGGAATGTTTATTAATCACATATTTTTCATGGCATCTTATATAGTCTAGTAAAAAAATATGTATTATAAGTCTGTATAAAATATGTAATACTTTATTCGCGGTAGTGCAGCCGTGCTCGTTATTGTGTTGTTTTAGTGCCGAGATGGAGTAAAACAAAATGCGTCTATAATCTGTATGGTGTAACGCATGATAGGCTGCTAATTATAAATTATATTTTATGCATAAAACAACATTAGAAGCGAAAATAAATAAAGTTTGTTGTATACGATAACATATAACGTGTTATGAGTACTTACATTGTTACTCTCGCCCGTAAATTGCATGGTGAAGTTTATTCTTTGTTTTTTGCTATAAATTCAAGTTGAACTTTTGACATAGCTTTCATTGAAAGTCGAGGCGGATATTTAATAAAGGGAAAAGCTCAGTTGCAACAGTTTATATAGTTTTTTTTACTCCCTTTGTTTTATGCAAGTCATTTCATTCTTTCTTTTTGATCGGCATATTTTGTAATTAATTCTTTACGCCATATTATATTTGAACTATAATTAGAACTAGCAAGATTGAAAATAAATGTGAATGTGAGAGAGTTTCAGACAAATACCATTATAAAGCTTCTGACATCATTTTTGCGAACTTTAAAACTTACTATTTATTTACAAGACTTACTATTTATTTTCATTGAAAAACAAACCAGCCGTAAATTAAGCTTTATTTTATTATTAGAAACAAATCTAGGCAGCCAGTTAAGCTATTACTTTGATTAGGTTACTTATATAGAAATGAAATTTAAATACAATCCATAAAATGGATGAGATTAAGCGTTAATGGTGAGACATGAATAAAATTCTTTTAAGTTTACTTTGTCTAGTGTTTTAAGATCAATGCCCACCGGCATACAGACTTCCGTTCTACCATCCGAGATTTGAATATATTATTATGCATTTGCATACGTAATTTCTTTCCATGCATGATAATATAATAATTATGTGCCCAAGCACAAGGAAGCCTACGACCTTTTCTCATGCTTATTCAATAATATAAAATTAATGCTGATGCGATCTTTAGTGCAATTATTATGATCAATACATTACATCAGACACTTGGAACTCTTTCTTTTATCAAAAATAACCTATGATATATAGTTATTGGATCATGTGCTCTTGATGATAGGTTTACGAATATTATTCAAGTGATTATCTACCTACAATTCCAACCCAATCCCAATCCATATACTGTTCCGTAAAAATATGCAAATTGGCTAAATAATACTACCAATTTTCGTAAAAATACAATAATTATGTAATTCAAATAGAGGTTCATTTGTTACGGCAAAATTTATAATTTGAGTTTATTGTCTTTATGTTCATAATAAGAATACGACAGATTTACTTTTATCCCAAAACAAAATAATGGGAAAAACAAAAAAACGTCGACGGAATCTTGATTAATTTAGTTCAATACAAAAGAGCTCCTTTGTCAGAACAAAACAATACTGCCAAATATTTGTCAATATAATGAACTTGTTCGATTCTCAAACACAAATGAATCAATTCCAATGATGACGCTGTTATTTGGCAGACTTCTCTTTCAATGCAGAACAAAAAAAATACAGAAATTGAAATCTTTCATCAAACGAAGCTCTTTCTGTTGTTGCCGGTATACATTAAACAATTTTTGGAAATATTTAGTGGTGTTCATTTGTATTTATCCAACCACAATAAGCATCACTTCCCAAAAAACTTTATGGCCTCTCAATAGCCCAATTGAATCGAAAAAAATGTGTAACATTCCAATGATATTGTCACAAACGTCCGCAACTACCTTTCAAAGATCACGGATGAACATACATAAACTGACCACCAGAAAACAGTTTACGACATTTTTTGTTTAACAATATCTTCAAGCAGACGCAAATAAAAAACGAACACGAAATTTCTTAATATTTTCGATGATTTAATTACATAATGCCAACGCCTGGTTCTCATAGTTTTTTTTTTAAATTGTGCTCTGTATATACTGAAATAAAAAGTTGTTAAGGCCGAAAACCATGCTACCGTAATACTTAAGGGATATTTTATTTGTATTGTTACTTTTTTTGAAAAGATCTTCGATTTATTTAACCCACATTAAATGATATCAAAAACATGTCTCTATTTGGGGACTTAACCCTTAGATTATGATAACGAGCCCGGGGTTTTTTTCACTTCTCCTAATTTTTGTCAATCCACTCCATTAAAATATACATAGAAGTTATGACTGAACTAATTAGAAATAGTAAAACAAATTTATATTTAAGAATTCGAGCTTTTGATTACGATACCGAAGCCCGGAGTTTTATAATCAGCTTATATCATAGAATAATACTTTTTTATCCTATACAGCATTTAAAATGCATATATTTCAAATTTAATTACTTAGTTCTTTTGCCATTTTCTCAACATAAGTGCAGTACGAATATTGAATTCGATTTATTTTTACTTTGTATTCTAATAGCCTTAGAGGAGTATTAATTTTATTTTACACACCCATCCTCAGTTTATCACCAGCTTCTTTGCCTTCACCCAAACTATGGCCGTTAACTGTAGCTATACTGTATGTGTGTTTTGATAAACCTTTAACCATATTTTTATTAATATCCTGTTGAGTTGAAGAGTCAAGTTTCAGCCTCTCCAGCACTTCATCAAGCTAGGCTACATCTTCAAATATAAGATATATACGGTTTTAAAGACTATATATAATATAATATTCTGTTAAGCCATATTCAAATTCTTTTTGAAATCAAACGTTTGTTTCTCGAGTATTGGACGCAAGTATAATATTTACAAAACCAGTAAATTACAATTCATATTTATGCTACGTAAACATTTTTTTCAATAAAAATAAAACGAGAATTTTACGGATGAATATTTAATAGAGAGAAAATACTTTTCCGTATTTATAAATGAAATTACTCTCTACCTCTTCAGCGTAACTTAAATAAATAATGTTCAAATCAAATACAAACAAAATTGTTTGTCTGTGCCCAAATCGAGATATAAAATTGGTTGTCAGTTATACCCTGTTTTTTTTTCGCTGTAGTCAAATGATGTGTATGTAAAATTACATTTATTGTTATTTTGCTATTATGGTATGTATTTGATTAAGCTAAAGGAAAATTTTATTGAAAACTATTGGGTTTCCTCTAAACCTCCGACGGAAATGTTATCACAAATTTTATCCAAACGTACGGAACGGTTTGTTTCAGCAAGTGAGGGATTTTCTGTTTTTGCTTATAATCCTATCAAAATATATAGACTATCGATAAAGACTAGTGAAAAAAATCAAACAATTCATTACAAAATATCGTAGTAATAAAACATTCACGCGTTATCCAATATGCGGAACAAAAATATTGTTATTCATTTTGTCAGAATTGATTGTAAAAGACTCGATTAAATAAGAACCTATTCTTATATTTATGAGTGAACGAAATTAATCGCTGATTTCAAACTGACGTCTGGAAACTCAAAAACGACAGACGATATCAAATTTGCAGAGGACACCATCAAAATACATAACGAAACGTGTTAGATTAACGTTACATTAATTGAAAACTATTGTTCAAATTAAAAGCACTGCTTCAAAAAAGATAGAATAAACAAAACAAGATGATGCTCGTTGAATTACTAATCATCACGTTTTCAATTCAATGGTATTGCACGAAAACAATGTGATTCGATATCGTTATAATCGAAGGCTATTTATCATAAACTCACGAACTTAAATTGCATGAAACGATTTTAGCGGTGAGTAAAAAACTGCAAAATCCAAATACATATGAAAAAAACTAAGGAAAATAATCATATGAGATTAGCTGAAAAAATCATAATACCATAAAAATACTATAACCAGGTGTCAATAAAAAAATGTAGTAGTTATTATGGAAAACTAAATCTACCTATATAAAATAGGTTGTTGAGTCAATAGTGGATTTTGTCTTATAAAGGTAGATTTTTTCCTATCTTTTAATGTTGCAGTTATAATTGAAACAAGATAAGTGGGTTATATGAAAAAAAATATTTTGTGTAGGTAGGTTTTATTTTGTATTGGCGAATTGATTATTGTTACAACTTATATTGACACCCTAAAAATGGGGTAATTGTGATTTTATCTTGCAACAATAATGATAGGGAAAAATATCACTCTTATAAGATAGCATCACAATTACCCCTTTTTTCGGGTGTCAATATAACTTGGAACAATAATCAATTCGCCAATACAAAATGAAACCTACTCACACAACATATTTTTTCTCAAATAATTCACATATCTTGGTGTCAATAAGAATTGTAACAATAATTATTAAGTACAATTGATGAACGAAAACCTATTCTCATAAAATCACATACTTTTTCTCAAATTACCGATGTTTGCTGTTGTCAATAAGACATGTTATAATAATAACACAATAAAAAAACCTACCTTTATCAAATAATTTATTTTTTATTCTCTCAACTTATAAAGGAAGAATAGGTGTATAGTTGTTGATGATTTTTATTCCTACGTATAACGATAAAGGTAAGCTTAATATAACAATATTGATTGCATGTTTTATAATTTTGTACAAGTATTCTTTGTAATACGGAAAGAAAAATAACAATGTATTTTAATTCTACATAAATTATTTTATATATTTGTTGATAGCTATTTCGGCTTACCCCTTCGTCAGAACGTCAGAACGGATAGTTCTGACGAAGGCGTAAGCCGAAATAGCTATCAACAAATATATAAAATAATTTATGTAGAATTAAAATACATTGTTATTTTTCTTTCCGTATTATAATGGAGTTCTACCAAGTAAATGCCTACTCAATCAATAAATATTCTTTGTCATAGATCAAAATACATAAATTAGTTTCTTCAAACTTAATTATAGTTGAAATAGTGAATATGTTAATGGAACTTGTAGAAAATATTTCTTTATAATATTGTAACTATTGTTCAATTCAATTAAATGATTCTACATTTGAGAATAGTCGAACCGTTGGATTCATAATTAAATAATGATTGCATTTATTTAAGTTTACGTTGAAAGTCTTTAACGCTATTTTTTAATTTCATATTAGGTTCCAATCTTCACGTTTAAATCTTGAACAAACGTACTATAAAATGACACCAGAGTTCCAATATGAGTCCAAATGCTAGTACTACATAATTTGACAGTGTTGATTACGGTTTTAAATGAAAACATACTCTTTCGGTGAATTGGGCGGTTACTCTGTGATACAGATTGCAAAAATGTTTTCGCTATATAATCCATCGAGAGATACGAGCTTAGAGGAAATATGCAAATGATGACTACGTAATGATTTATATTCGTCATCACGACGCGGCCAGTGGTATAGTCATGGCCGTCCAACGTTTGACCCATTATAATGATCAAATAATAACCGACAAATCAATAGATACCACAAAGTCATTTTAATTGTCACACAGGTGATATTTTACCTTTACTTTACCAAAGTTGTATATAGTGGAAAAAAATAGAATTCATTGTAAACATATCGTTACCTTACTTTAATAATGTTCTAATTGACATTTTTGCCAAAAATTACCTTTTGGTCGAAAAAGCTTTTATTTACCGCATTCTATCAAATATATGAATTTCAGAATCATATATGGATAAATAAAGGAGTTAGCAGAATTCCAGAGTTGCACTGCATATGCACACTTTTTTTACTAAATTTATTTGACATTGCTATAAGATTCTCATCATTATTTCCATTATTAGATACAGGGCTGTAGAGTCGGTGAAAAAAAGTCCGACTCCGACTGCGACTGTGACTCCGACTCCAGCATTTACCAAAACCACGACTCCGACTTTTCCCCCCTAATTTTCCTATTTATGTGTATTCAAATAAATATCAACCCTATCAATTCGAACAAAAGCCAATTTTGACATATGAAATGCAACAATAAAAAGTTCAAACTTTTCAAAATTTCCGACTCCGGCCAAATCGCCGCGACGACTCCGGCCAAAAAGCTCCGACTCCAAGACTCCGACTCCAAGACTCCGACTCCAATTCCGACTCTGACTCCAATTCCGACTCCGACTCCACAGCCCTGATTAGATCATTAAGATCATTATTTCTTAGCAATAGTTGTGACAAAATATGCTTAAAATAAGCCATTTGAAACATTTTTACTTGGTCATTGTAACAAGTAAATCAATTTAATCATTCGAAACACTAAGCGCTCATATCTCAAAACAGTGTCAAGGGCAGTTAGAACCTTTTCAAAATAAGGTGTCAATACGTTAAACAAGCACTTACAGATAATTGGCATCATTCTAAGCCGGTCAAAATACTTCTTCCGATCCAAATTCGTGAAAATCTATGCAAAATTTAGGGTGGTCACAACATCACACTTTATAGACTAAAATGAAAAATCTTATTTATTTTACAAATAAATGATCAAGCAAACGATTTATGAGCGATGTCAGTTAACGCGTCACGTATTAACGAACGTAGACGTGAGATATTATAATGAAATACCTACAGTAACCCTGATTGTGCCTCAAGGGAAATCCCACTATTCCAGCGATACATTCGATTATCGATGTATTTTATTATTGAAGCTTTTGCAAAGATGGCATTGCTAGATTAAAATTGAAAAAAAAATATATATTTCAGTCAGAGAATCGCTTCCGGCTAAGCTTGGTTCCTTTCCTGTTGAAATTTTTGACCCTCAAAAAACCATCATCGACATATCGGGAAGCTATTGTTCTCCAATGGCCAAAAGAAAATATTCCTGGCACATTTTCTGATTTCGCAAAAATAATGCGTTATTGTTTATTATAAAATTTAAAATAACTTTGATTATTCCGCGTATTGTGCTACTAACTGTGACACGTGTTTCGCCTCTTTCAGAGGCATCTTCGGACTTACTTTCGCAAAGTTTGCTTAAGTAATGAAGCGAGATTGATTCTAATATTTTAAACAGATAAAATTACAAAATGGAATTTGAGATTTTTACCTTTTAAGGGAAGCAAGGAGGGGTTGGGGGGTTATAGAATCGAAACAAAGCAAACATATAATCACACTTCGAATGACGTTGAACATTAAAAACTATTAAATTAATGAGCTGCAATTATTGTTTATTGTTTGTATTTACTATTTTAAAAACTATTTTAAAACCTATCCTATTCCACACTAGAAAGAATTGAAAGTTAAAAAATATTAATCCTTCGTAATACGTAAATTAAAGTAAGCTTCGAAGCTTTTTCAAATCTTTCAATCATAACTTATTTCAAGAATACAATTTGTTTATTAACCAGTCAGACGTATTTGATTTCTTACCAGAGAAACCAGTCCTATAATGATTGATTTATTTACTCACAATAAATTTGTATTGTAAATTATAGAATAGTAAGTGTGCTAAATTACATACATCGACAGTGACGTGGGCAACATTTAAAAATATAAAATCTGAGCGTCGATGACCTTGGAGCTGTCTTTTGAACTCATGCTAAAGCAGTGATTTCGAACGTTTACTATAAGGCATGCCATAAGAACAATGACACAGCTTGACATATGTAGCTTTGAGAGCTTTAAAAGAGTTCCATTGTAGTCGTGTAATTGTTTTCTGTCCATTGCCGTTCAGTTTTTTTTGCAAATGTTTGTAAAAGCATTGACTATCAAAAATAGTGAGAGTGAGTTATAATTGAACTGACATTTACGCCATCTGAAAATCATGACGTTGGTTATACTACAAATAATTAATAATTATCAACATTTTTAAACAATCATCTCAATCCAAGTTGAGCTATTTAATGTAAAAAATGCTTATTTGGAACCAATTTGACCTACAGTAATTATTTACTATCTTATTATTATTTATTACTTATTCTTAAATTGAGCTCAATTTTAAATCAGTGGTGGAAAAAAAACACCAATTTAAAAAAAATTATACATATTCATAAATTTTAAACAGTCTTAATGATTAATGTTTCAATTCAATACATATTTTATCTTGTAATATATTGAAATATTACATGATAACTGGTTTTTAGTTAGTCAGTCGGTCTTACTGGTGAGCCTAGACAAGAACTAGCGGATACCTATATCATTCATTCTAAGCTTAATTAATTGAATTAGATAGGAGAGGAGGTGGCAAGGAATTGTAACAATACACAGTTAAGATAGACAAATCATTGTTCGAAAACGTTCGATCGGATAGTCTACACATTTACGACGCAACCGTATAAGATTAAGTCCAACAGTATCTCCATCAACCATTCGGCTACGATAAAAGGTAAAGAAGTTTGATTTAGAGACCGAGAATACCCAATTGGTGTAATAATAAGTAAAAAAATATCATTTTTAGTTCGGGTGCCACAGATTGACCATATAGGTGTTATAGAATAAAAACAAAGTCTCAAGTCAAAGCGAGAAAGAATATTTATGACGATTCTTATTAAAAATAAATCTTAAAACAAATCGAACTTCTCCTGGCGTTCGATACGGCCGCGGAAATTTATTTTAAAAGCTCATAAAAGCTTCAAAGGTGTCCCCGCATCAACTAAAAATAGTTTAAGAAAACTCAAATTCTTGCAAGACTATTCGATAACTTAGCATAATATCACGTGTACTATGTTCGTTATTGCCAGCTTATTTCACAACAAACTTCTATAGAAAAGTGTTTCTTTTTTATAATTGAGTTATTCTTCGAAATAACTTCCGAGACCGAGGGAATGCAAAAATTATAAATGATATTGATGTTTGAATTTGAACAGTTGCTCTGTGGTAAATTCATTTATTATTTCCAAAATTCTTTCATCTTGATAAGAATAAAAATTAAATAAAAAAAACTATGCGTATTGTCTGAGCAGAATATTGAAATAAAATTTGTAAAATGATTATTGTCAAGTTATTCATATCTTATTAAAACGTGCATAATTTGGAAAACGTCTCAATCAGACACTTTTGAAGGAAAATTAAACCCAAGAAATATGAATTCGAGTAAATTATTACGGTTTGAAAATTAATAATTCTTAGAAAATACACTACTTTAATACCGAAATCTAAAAAAGTTGTGCTAAAAAAACCGTAATAAAGTTGCAATGAACATTAATTAAATACAGATTATTACAAACAGTATATTATACTAATCCGTCCGAATGAAAAGATGAGGCTTATTTATTCATCTCTAAGAATAAACTTAAAATTCCTCTCCACATCCCAAATATATCGAACATTGATGTATTTTATTCTCTTCTGTTTCTTAACATTCTGAATATCATCGTTGGTAAATTCATTCATGTTTTTTTCGTATGATACAATCGATCTGAAGATACTTCTAAAATGTCCATACATGCATCATCTATGTTGACCCTATTTGATATGTACAATATAGAAAAAAACATTTGTTTGTTTCATATTTACAAAAAAAAAATCCTCTCATGTTTTCCTCTACAAATTGAAAGCTTTTCAGCATTGTATAAAAAATGAAAGCATACACGCTGAAATGTACTTGGCTTTTTAAGCAATCACGTTACGAATGAGTGTTAAAAAAAAAATATTTCTCTGCGGGTTATTAAACCTGTATCGGCATTATCATTAAACTTTAATTTTTTTTTTTTTATTAACCATCAAAATTGCAATTTGACAAAATAAATAAATCCAAACGGCGTACGGTCAACGTAGTCACACACCGTAGATGAAAACTTGTATTTACAATGTTTTTAATTACGTTTAGCGTTTACGCCTCGTGGTATATTATTTTTTGTTTTCAAGCTACAAATAAGGAGTCAACTTCAAATGATTCAATATGCATGTGTTGCTTAATCAAAAACAACTGTGTGATAAGCAAGTAATTATTTAATACTAGCCGGTACCCGACAAGCGTTGCAATGTCACTCAAAGAAAGAAAGTGTTTGTGTTTTAATTGTGTTTATTGAAGTGCTAATATATAATCGCATGCGATCACAAGAACATTCATTTTTTTATATATATAGGCAATTAAAAACTTTTTGTGGGCGTCCACACAACAAATCACCAAAGCATTATCGCAATCAGATGAACGATTTGGGAACGCATGGACATTCCCGGGCGTCTACACAACAAATCACTAAAGTGTAATTGCAATCGGATGAACCGTATGGCAGCGCATTAATTACGAACAATCAAATAAATATTGATTTTTATATATAAGATTATGGATCTACTATCAAAAGATCGCGCAAAGCCGTGCAAATGAAATCGTCATATGTGACCGCATGTTTTATATATTGTTATATATTTGTATTGATTTATCTTTCAGTAACGCACCGTAAAACACTGCGCACTATGCGCATATAAATAAAGAGTGTACGTGTAAAAAAAACACGTTGACATGTAACTGCCACCCGGTGTATAATTAGTGACATATAAAAGAGCCACGTAAAAACTTTGTCGCAGTTTTCCTTAAAAAATATACGTAAATTTTATATGAATATGAATATCGACAACAAACCAACTGATCGAACTACATTATCTGATTGAATGGAACTGATTAGGAAGTCAGTCCCCATCGACCCATCGGTGTTTGTGAATCAAAAAGCATACCAAAGACACGTGTTGATAATGAAAAGACACAGGAAGCTCAGCCGTGGTAGGAATTCACAGTCATTGTTTCAATATCGATGACCACAGGCCAGTTGTAAATGAGTGATGCTAAAAATCAATGCTCGGAAAACCATTCGACACTGTGTTGGGACATTTAGGTGTTTAATCAGGGCTGTGGAGTCGTTAAAAACAATTACGACTCCGACTTAAAAAGTTTAATTTCGTCACGTTTTTTTCCTTCTTTTCTTATGTATGTGTATTCAATTATATATGAACCAAACAATCCGGCCAATAAGTCAAATTTGAAATATTATAGGTATCCAAAAATAAAATGTTCAAACTTTTAAAAATTTCCGACTCCGACTCCACAACTCTGGTTTTAATCTTTGGTGGAAAAGCATAATAGGAAAATAAATATTGATGAACATTAATATTTAAAAAGAATTAAATTTTAAAAAAAGTATATTTCACATCAGGACCGGTTTCGCTCATAGATCAGTAAAATTGTTTTTAGGGTTATCACATTTTAGACACCGAATTCTTTATACTTAAGTACATACCTGTTTTTCTTAATGTAAAAAGCATTCGTTATATTAGTGATTTCTGTTTTAGAATGATCTGTCTACAGCGCTTGGATAAAGTGAAGGCGAACAATAATGGCTTTTGTTGCTTGGATTTAGCATTACTGAACTGAACTGTGTATCAAACTGATTAATGTTCTACAGAATATAACAATTGATTAAAGTGATCCCTGTCAATACTTGGTGGAATGGCATTATATTATTTGCATATTTATGTAGCCAATTGTTGGTCAAATCTTTATTAGTCTTAATCCAATGAGCGAAGCCAGTCGTAATCCAAATATTTTTTTTGCGGAATAAGAACCGAATATGTCTTATTATTTTTAAAATAAAATTATAATGCTGAAAAAAAGGATCGACCAACCCTCGAAGGTGTTCGAAGAAGACATCAAATGAAAATCAAAATGACGGTGGTAAATATAGCTAAACCAACAACTTTTATCTTGAATTTAAATTTCTTTGGAATCATATTCCAAATATTATAATAAAGTAGAGCACTATTTGAGGTAGAGGTTTTCACGGGCTGAAATTTTAAAATTCTGCACGGCCCGAGCCCGATGCTCATTCCCGAACATCTTATTTAAACCCGACCCGAGCCCGACAGTTTTTTCAAACCTTCAACAAATTTTTAATCAACATTTAAAATAAGTTAACATCAACTCATCAAATTATTATATGTATGTAATTTAGGTATACAATAATGGCGTATACATCCGCAATGATCAGATTTGTTTTATTTTTTGTGTACTCAGGCCCGAGCCCGGCCCGGGCCCAAATTTGAACTATTGTTACCCCTTTTTGCACGGGCTCGGGCCCGCGAACTTAATCGATCCCGTGCAGACCTCTAATTTGAGGTCACGTTATATTCATATAACTTTATCGTTTAGTTGAATCATCAAACTGAAAACACAGTTTACTTTCTTTGATTCCGAGTTTTCTGGTTAGCAAATCTATTAGCTTTACTGAAGTAAAATGGTGGGGTTTGAATGTAATATCTAGTGTTGTAAGACCGTATGAGTCGACGACAGACAGGTAAAAACAGGTATAACTCTGAGAAATTATGACGTCATAATTTGTATGTCTCGTCCACGGCTGCATTCCAACTCGCCGTCCATTAAAATCGAACAAAACCGCTGACTCAATAGGAAAGTATTTTTAGCGGCTGTTTTAGTAATAAATTACGTTAAGCATATGATATATGTGCGATACACACGTATGTGTGTTAAATAAAGGGGACTTGAGTCTTAAAATTTCGAAATGATTTATTCACATACCAATAATAAATATACTATACATTTCTAAGGTAAGTATTTTATTGTGTTATCTGCTATATGAACATACAAAACGTATATATTTCGTACACATGAAAATAATGTTTCGGCTGAATAAACTTTCAGGTGTAGAACAAATAAGTATCTACCACAGATTGTTAATGCGGCGTAGTTCCTATTAATAAATTATGTTATATGAGAAGATATCACTGTCTCCAGATTTCCAAGATCAGTACTGTGAAACATTGGCAAAAAATCTCAAAATATCTGATATAAGACATTATCTTTCATCGGGACTGATAACGGATGATTGAGAAGCGGAGTTTACTCACAACTTGTGCTGATGTGAAGTGCTAGTCAAATAAACTTAACTTGAAATTTACACAACTTAAATCAGTGATGCACAACCTGCGGCGCTCAATGACCAATATCAATCACCTATTTTCTTCAGAAATTTTTACGGACGATGGAAGACCAATGTAAATCAATAAAATTTTCAATTTTATATACACTAAAAATATCGATAATTTAATAAGCTTTGCCCATGCTACCTGAGAATTGACTATTTGGTCCTTCTTCCAAAAAGGTTGTGCACCACTGGCTTAAATGATTGAAAACATCGATATCCAATTACTTAAAGAAATCAACATGTACGGTGTGGAAAAAATTGTAATTCTTCTTATTGTATTCCACCAAATGAAAATAGTATGTTATTTACCAAAGTAATTAAATGATCCCGTAAACAAAGTGTTAAAACAATATCTAGATTTTATTTTTTTAAGTGTTAGCTTGAATATGCTTTTTAAAAATAACACTCACTTTCCACTGTATTGTAACATAACTGATCAAAATAAATTATACATATATGTAAATAGTGGTAGGTAGTCGCTAAAACAAACAAAACTATTGTTATAAACCAGGCACGGGCAAACTGCGGCCCACCGAGTGTTTTCTGCGGCCCGCCACCATAAATCCTAATTCTAAGTAAGAATTTTTTTTTTATATTTTTTCAATAAAAATATTGAAAATCAATTAAAAATTCTTCAAGATATTGAGCGAGTATACAGATATTCCTTTTCATAATCAAATTCGATGGCTTTGCTTGAAAAAGTGCTACAACTTAAGATTATTGATCTGCACTGATTTAAGAAAATTACACCGTCGTGACGAAATCTGCAAATTTTACAATGATCTTAATTCAGACAAATTCGACCAAGTTAAAGATTTTGCACCAAAAATGTTAACAGACATTTTTGATCATGAACCTGAACAGATTCATTATTCTCATATTTTTCGTGATAGTAAATAGAGTACACCCGATCCTCTTTTTAAGCGATTTTTTTCAGTGATTTCGATTTTACGTGATTTTTTGGACGGCACCATGGTTTACATATTCGTAGGTACGCGATTTTTCTTTTTACAGCTGACTAAATGGTGCGCAAACTCATGCGATATTATTGGTGACTCTGCTCTGAAACTTATTTAAGCACAATGCATTTATAAAATTCGTTAAATAGCATGTTTCCCCGTCGTAAATTTTATCACAGAGTACATATGTCAAATAAATTTAAATGCACAATAATAAATACGAACTGAATATAGATATATTATTTTTGAATGTAAATGGGAATGTTTTAGGTATATTTCTATGCAAAAATTTTTTTTTTAGTTCGAATTTGAAAAACATTTGGTTTTTCCTTGTACTTTGGATACTTTTTTTCGCGATTTTTTAAGGTGCGCCAGTATTTTAAACCTATGTATCACGTAAAAAACGATAGGGTGTATATCTAAAAATGGTATTTTACTTGCGGCCCGCTGCTCATTTTGAATTCTTGGAATTGACCCTCCATCCGAAAAGTTTGCCCCCCCCTGTTATAAACCAACATTAAAAAAACAGAATATGTCTGTAAAGCAGTGTGGCTAATATAACTTTTGTAGGACCGGATAAAGCTTTATTAGACCAACCGTATGTATTGAAATACCTTCAAACTTAAATTCTAAATTATTTTAGCGCCTCTATAAAGCGTAATTTTACTCGCCAATTACATACTGCGGCAATTTCGTAAATCGATGTGACGAATACGCTATGTTTTGAATATTATTGTCATCATTTAAATCAGTGCTTCCCAAGAGCAAGGACATTTGGGGGCCGCATGCTTCTTCTGCGCAAATCAAATCAGACTCTGCCTTCGCCCTTGAAATTGAACACGATGAGACTTCTGTAGTAGATTATTAATTCATTTCACCTTAATAGTAGTTGATTTATGAAAACTTCTCGCTTCACAGATTCTTGGCTCTCTTTTTCGGGAATAGTAATGGAAGGAACGTAACAGATTATGATAAGTAAATTGCCCTCGCCTGTTTTAGGGGAAGCACGACAAAAGGTCGAAAGACATAACGCCGAAAGACACAACGGCCCCGGACATAATGCCCCCAGACATATCGCTCCCGGGCATATCGTCGACGGGCTAAATGTCTCCGCGACATAATGTTTCCGCGACATATCGTCCCCGGAATTAATGTTCCCGGACTTAACGCTAACTCGCAAAAGTTTCATTTTTAAAATATGTTTGATACAATAATTAATACTAATTTTTAAATTAGTTTGACAGTTTTATAATTCTTTTATTCATTCTGCATAGTGAGAATATCTGACATTCGCAAAAATAAATAATATCGACCATTTAATTGACATTGTAAATATTGAGCATTGAATTAGTAATTGACGTAGAACTGGCACAATTTTTTTTCGTATTATATATTTTCATACGATTTCTTTATTAATTATGCATTTCAACAATTCCCAAAATATAAGTCGTACACACCATGCTTGACAAGTATTTTGAATAAATAGTTAATAACTTATATATTTATAAACTATAAATATTATATTATTATAAATTTATATATTAATAACTTACTATATATTTATCATGATAAACAAATAGTAGCTTAATTTTAAAATTTGATTATTTCAGATTTATTTTTGTATTTGAATTTATGCCAGATTTTTGAAACAGGGCTTGCGCCAGAGGGGAAGTACACTTTTTTATTTTAATAAATTTTATTTTTATTTTAATAAATTATATCCGGTCCGTGGCGAAGTGTCAACGGTGTTGGCTTGCATACCGGACCGCCCGGGTTCGATTCCCGGTAGGAGATTTTCTGAAATCTGTTCACAGGCATGGGTGTTTGTGTTGTTGAAAATCCCTTCCCACCTTTCCGTTCCCAAAGAGCGACGCATAGTAAAAGCAATTAGCTTATCACTCCAATCCTTTCCATACCTACTCTCTTCTGAAAAAGAGAGGTTGAGCAACTGAGTTACAAACCCTTCTCGAAGAAAAACGTATGTTGAGATAAACTCCGTGAGGAGACCATATGCTCCATGTTAGGAGCGAACTTGGTTTAAAAAAAAAATCGACTCACAAATGACATTGCTTCAAATAATATACTGTCTCTCATTAATTTTTCGATTGATATTAATGTCCGGTCCGTGGTGCAGTGGTCAACGTCGTTGACTACCAGACATACGCTAACTCGCAAAAGTTTTATTTTTAAAATATGTTTGATCCAATAATTAATATTATTTTTTTAATTGCTTTGACAGTTTTATAATTCTTTTATTCATTCTGCATAGAGGGAATACCCAAAAATTCGCAATAATAAATAATAAAGGGCATTTAATATTTAACATTGAGCCGACCAATCAGCCCCTTATTACGTCCAAAATGAAAATAGTTATGAAATTATAGAAAAAATAATATATGTATATAACTATAAAAGCCACTTTATAGTATTTGAAGAATACATTTAATATCATTGATCGTAATAATATTAGTTAATCGATTAATATAAACTTGAAATTTTAGTTGCAAATCTCTCTATAAAATATCGATATTTATAATTATAGAATCTCAAATTTACATGCAAGATCAAGGGTGGCCAACGCGGGGCCCGCGGGCCACGTGTGGCCCGCGAGTGTCTAATTGTGGCCCGCGGAGCTTTTTTTTTTTTTAGTGTACATAAAACCAATTTTCTAAAAAAGTAAATTTCTCAAAAATAAGCCTGTATCGTCAAACTATGACTAGGCGTGTCGACGACATTATAAACCATATTGAAGATAATGGGAGAAATCGAATACTTGCCAAGTATTTTAAATAAATAGTTGATAAATTATATATAAAGGGTTTTTCATTAAGGGCGCTCAAACTTTTTTTTTAAATAAAACAAAAACGAATGAAGATATCTAAAAAAAAATTATTATGTTTTGAAGTACATTTAGTGGCAATTATGTATAAAATTCAATTTCCCTCGCATGACCACAGCGGGCACGTTTGCAGAAGTTCAATCGTTGAATCCAATTTTCCACCACTTTTCACATAATTCGGCCCGAATCGCACCAATTTCGCGTTCAATATTTTCTCTTAGCACTTGTAACGTCGCCGGCTTGTTGGTATAGACCAGGCACGGGCAAACTGCGGCCCGCCGAGTGTTTTCTGCGGCCCGCCAACATAAATCTTAATTCTAAGTAAGAAAAATTCTAAATATTTTTTAAAAAAATATTGAAAATAAAATAAAAATTCTTCAAGATATTGAGTGAGTATACAGATATTCCTTTTCACAGTTAAATTCAAAAACTTTGCTTGAAAAAAAGTGCTTCAAAGAGTTCGGGAAATAAAAATATTATAATTTTATTCTTGGAAATGAAGAATGTTACGACTTTCTCGGTACTGATGATTAGGGATTTGTGATTTTTCATTTACTCTGGACATCGTGCTACACTTAAGTACTATTAACTCCGTGTTATGAAGGCTCTGAATGACGATTTTTTACAAAGATTTGGTGACTTCCGAAAATTGAGACAAGTTTGGCGCTAGTAAGCGATCCATTTTAATAAGATATTAAAACTGCATTGAAAGAGCTACAACTTGAGATTATTTATTTGCAATGTAACACTGATTTAAGAGATTTACACCATCGTGACGAAATCTGCAAATTTTACAATGATCTCAGTTCAGACAAATTCGACCAATTTAAAGATTTTGCACGAAAAATGTGAACAGACATTTTCGATCTTGAACCTCAGCTTAATTCTGATTCCATGACCATTCACAAGCAGTTTTAAAAATGAGCTTGTTGAAAAATTTTAATCTTCGAAACAGCTTCATTCTTCTGATATTTTTCGTGATAATAAATAGAGTACACCCGGTCCTCTTTTTAAACGATTTTTTTTAGTGATTTCGTTTTTAAGTTATTCACAACGGTATTCGAGTTATTCGAAGGTATGTGATTTTTCTTTTTACAGACAAGATGGTGCGCAAACTCATGCGATATTATTGGTAACTCTGCTCTGAAACTTATTTAAGCACAATGCATTTATTAAATTCGTTGAATAGCACTTTTTTTAAATTTGTTGAAAAATTTTTTTAGGTCGAATTTGAAAAATAATTTTTGTTTTTTCTTGTATTTTGGATACGCGATTTTTTATGTGCGCCACTTTTTGAAATCAATGTAAAAAGATCTGGTGTATATCTAAAAATGGTGTTTTACTTGCGGCCCGCGGCTCATTTTGAATTCTTGGAATTGGCCCGCCATCCGAAAAGTTTGCCCCCCCCTGGTATAGACCAAAGATTTAACATAGCCCCAAAGAAAAACTTACGGGAAGATGGTTGAAAAACGCATTAATGAAAATCGAGATGCCGAAAAGTTGCAGAACGATGAAGATCATTTGTTCTTAATTAGCATAAAGCCCACTATGAAAAAAAGTTGACGGAAATACAGAAATTGGGTTTCCGCGGAAAAATTAATGACTGGCTTTTGGAAGCTATCACACAGAACGAATTTGGATTCTTTGAAAATCTTGGTTATTTTGTTCAACCAGATGCAAAATCAAACAATAAATCAACATCAACATAATCTTGTTTTTAACTGATCCAATAAAAAGGTGTTATGCAATTTGGTATATGAATGTTTTATGGGCTTATTGTAAGCGAGGTTAAATTTTTTCTAATATATAGTCAAATCTTGATACGGACATTCTTGTGTATTCATGAAATTTATCTTTATCTTCTCGTAAACTTCCATATAATGTAACAAATTCCCCAAACACTGCTCTTTGCTTCAAAATGTCGCTATGACCTATCTTTTAATCTAAAAGATCAAACTTTAGAAATTAGCTTTCCTCCAAACACAGCTTACAATCGCAAAAATAGCTTACAATCAAGCCAACATAATATTTTTTGACACGTGTATTTTTAAAGAACATTATGATGTCACGCCGAAATAATATTGTTGATAACAGGTCATGGCGTAAGTCTCCCCGATTCCTAATATGCACACGATAAAGGGACCTTTATTATTAATTTTATGTTTTGGCTAAACATTACCAAGGCGCCATTGTTAATGGCTTTTGTGGCTGCCTTGGAAGAAGAGCGTGAAGCTCCGCAATACGCCTCATACATAGTTTGACGATACAGGCTTATTTTTGAGAAGTTTACTTTTTTTGAAAATTGGTTTTATGTACACTAAAAAAAAAAATGCTCCGCGGGCCACAATTAGACACTCGCGGGCCACACGTGGCCCGCGGGCCCCGCGATGGCCACCCTTGATCTTGCATGTAAATTTGAGATTCTATAATTATAAATATCGATATTTTATAGAGAGATTTACAACTAAAATTTCAAGTTTATATTAATCGATTAACTAATATTATTACGATCAATGATATTAAATGTATTCTTCAAATACTATAAAGTGGCTTTTATAGTTGCATACATATATTATTTTTTCTATAATTTCAAAACTATTTTTATTTTGGACGTAATAAGGGGGCTGATTGGTCGGCTCAATGTTAAATATTAAATGCCCTTTATTATTTATTATTGCGAATTTTTGGGTATTCCCTCTATGCAGAATGAATAAAAAGAATTATAACACTCCCAAATCAATTAAAAAAATAATAATAATTATTGTATCAAACATATTTTAAAAATAAAACTTTTGCGAGTTAGCGTATGTCTGGTGGTCAACGACGTTAACCACTGCACCACGGACCGGGCATTAAATATCAATCGAAAAATTAACGAGAGACAATATATTATTTGAAGCGATGTCATTTGTGAGTCGATTTTTTTTTAAACCAAGTTCGCTCCCAACATGGAGCATATGGTCTCCTCACGGAGTTTATCTCAACATATGTTTTTCTTCGAGAACGGTTTGTTACTCAGTTGCTCAACCTCTCTTTTCAGAAGAGAGTAGGTATGGAAAGGATTGGAGTGATAAGCTAATTGCTTTTACTATGCGTCGCTCTTTGGGATCGGAAAGGTGGGAAGGGATTTTCAACAACACAAACACCCATGCCTGTGAACAGATTTCGGAAAATCTCCTACCGGGAATCGAACCCGGGCGGTCCGGTATGCAAGCCAACACCGTTGACACTTCGCCACGGAACGGACATAATTTATTAAAATAATAATAAAATTTATTAAAATAAAAAAAAGTGTACTTCCCCCTCTGCCGCAAGCCCTGTTTCAAAAATCTGGCATAAATTCAAATACAAAAATAAATCTGAAATAATCAAATTTTAAAATTAAGCTACTATTTGTTTATCATGATAAATATATAGTAAGTTATTAATATATAAATTTATAATAATATAATATTTATAGTTTATAAATATATAAGTTATTAACTATTTATTCAAAATACTTGTCAAGCATGGTGTGTACGACTTATATTTTAGGAATTGTTGAAATGCATAATGAATAAAGAAATCGTATGAAAATATATAATACGAAAAAAAATTGTGCCAGTTCTACGTCAATTACTAATTCAATGCTCAATATTTACAATGTCAATTAAATGGTCGATATTATTTATTTTTGCGAATGTCAGATATTCTCACTATGCAGAATGAATAAAAGAATTATAAAACTGTCAAACTAATTTAAAAATTAGTATTAATTATTGTATCAAACATATTTTAAAATGAAACTTTTGCGAGTTAGCGTTAAGTCCGGGAACATTAATTCCGGGGACGATATGTCGCGGAAACATTATGTCGCGGAGACATTTAGCCCGGCGACGATATGCCCGGGAGCGATATGTCTGGGGGCATTATGTCCGGGGCCGTTGTGTCTTTCGGCGTTATGTCTTTCGACCTTTTGTCGGCACACGGTTTTAGGTGGCAGAAAATTGGGTAAATTATGAATATATGGTCACGGGACAGAAACCCAATCCTCTTGAGCTAAGCTCAAAAAATTTATACATACTAGCATATAATTTTATGTTTTGACTTTACTCTTTGAGTTCTTGTGGATTAATATAAAATAAGGAATCAAGATGACTAAATCTGAAGAATATTACTGATTATTGTATGAGTACTGAATTTATTTTCGTAATTTTAAAACGCATAGTAAGGTGAAATATGAAAAAACCACAAGTCTCGAAAACTTTTAAATAATTATCAAGAAGGCTAAATCTTTAATGCATTCACATATGGATATGTGCTCCTCTGAAAGAAGAATTTGTTTTTTAATATTAGCCTATAATAAAATTATTCTTTTTATTTTTAAAAAATAATAAACTTATGTGACTGTCTCTATCTGTACAATATTATTATTTGTGTAGCTTGTGGTTAAACAACTCGATTTCATACTTATTTCGAAGTATTCTTTAGGATCTTCTATTAGAATAAATTTGAAAATTAAGGACGAAACATTTCAAATAAAATTGTAAGCCTTACATTAATTAAATAATGTTATCTGCTTTCAAATACCTGAACATGATAAATCAATGAATTCAATGTGCTTATTTTTCATAAATCTTTAAAAAAAATCTGTCCCGTGACCATATATCCATAATTTACCGAAAATTGTACATATATGTACATATATCACAGACACACATGCACTTGAACATAAATTTATGAACCGATTGTTTAATCAATTTACGAATGTTTCAATACAATTCGATTAAGCACCCGACTGAAAAACACAGTTCTGTTATGCATATCAATACGATAACTATGACAATTATAAAGATCTAACTTATTGAAAATATATGTATATGCAGCGCATGTTTTCCCTTCATCTTGGGAAATCAATAATCAATTGGAGTAGATTTGGTCGTGGTCGGTACGTTGAAACTGTGACACAATTTCCAAAATATATTTTATGTGTAGGGAATGTTTACGTATTCGAACGTTTGTATTAAAAGATGCAGCTTTTTTGTAGCTGCTGGGATTTTGTGTGCAAGCGTTGGCAACACTATTGGGAAGGTGAATAGAACTGCAAAATAAATAAATTGAATTTTAAATCTGACATGCAGTTCGAATTGGATGGGGTTTGGAACGATTTAGTTCGTTGAAAATAGGACCTCCCACACAAATCACCTGACCGCTTTTCATATCGAATCAATTCGGTAAAACATCAATCAATCTTGTATGTCAACGGTTTTTTTTAACTTTGTTATTCGTCTGGTTACGAAAAATATAATCGGAATAAATACGTGTACGTAGTAAGATAATAAATTGAATTGAAAATATATATGTAAAACCACAACGCTCATCACAATCATTAATTTAAAAGAAGTCAATTACTTCTTTTTAATTCAAGCATTATCTTTTGCATATTTTTATAGCTACCAATTAAAAACAACTATTTTTCAGGGCTGTGGAGTCGTACAAAAAACTCCAGCATTTGCCAAAAGCACGACTCCACTCCAACATTGACCAAAAACATGACTCCGACTCCGACTAAAAAAAGTTAAATTGCGACACGCTTTCTTTCTACTTTTCCTATTAATGTGTATTTAATCATATATCAACCAACCAATCCGGCCAATAGCCGGCAAATTTGACATACACGACTCCGACTCCAACTCCATAACCTGCTGTTTTGGATTGAAATCCTTTATATAACTGTACAATGAAACTGTAAGAAGTAACTTTTTTTATAAATTTCTCTTCATCATCTCCACTTTACAGTTAAAAAAACATAGTTGGTCAATCAGCAAATGCCATAAAAGCAATTTGCTATGACTTTCCTGGCGCTGAATGAAGCCTATGAAGTATTTAACAGACTATACAGCAATTATTCGTCGAGACATAAATTTTGTAAATTATCTATAAAAAATGCCATAAAACTCTATAACTGTTATAAACTTAATGATTAGCGGTATATCGTTGATTGCTTGAAATAAAAATAAGGCTTCGAATACTTAGACTACCATTGACGCGTTCAATACTTTTTACTACATAACAGAAAAACATGGTTCTTTTTGTTCCGTTTGCAAAGTATTCATACAGTTCTTGTAATTATATACTAGTCATACATTGATTGCATCTCATCAGTCAATAATTTTGTAATTTTAACGTCATCAGTAGCATAATTATTGTTTGTTTTGTTTCAATCCTCCCCTCCTTGCTTTCCGTAAAAAGGAAAAATCACAAACTCCATTTTTATAATTTACCTTTTTTCAATATTATAATCAATCTTGCTTTATTACTTGAGCAACCTTTCCGATAATAAATCCAAATTTGCCTCTGAAATGGGCGAAACACGTGTCACAACTAGTAATACAATACGTGGAATAAAGTTATTTTACATTAGTTCAAAATGGCCATTTCTTTGTAATGAACCGAAGTCACTGTTGGGCCTAATAGAAATATTAGAATTTAACACTCCTTAATCAATAGCCGGTAGAGTGATAAAACAAAAGATTGGCAAAGAATATAATGACACTAATTGTAATTGAGACGCGTGTAATTTATTTTCATTCTTATACGATTCGAATGAAGAAATAAGTAAAAATAAATTGAATTGGTTCAAATTGAATTGTTCGATTCACATTTAAATGTTTCACTCCCTATGTCAAAGTTTCAGTTATTGCAAAAAACAGGAAACCTTTAAATTTCCCAGTCCGTGGCGCAGTGGTCAACGTCGTTGGCTACCGTGTCGGACCACCAGGGTTCGATTCCCGATACGAGCAGATTTTTTCAGTCGATAAATCGATTCTGCCCAGAGGCAATGGGTGTTGTTAAAAATCCCTTCCCACCTTTCCGATCCCAAAAAAGAGCCACACATAGTTGCAGCAATTAGCAAACCACTAGTCTTGTCCTAGTCCTCGTATCCTCTCCATCTCTACTCTCTTCGAAAAAGAGGGGTTGGGCAACTGAGTAGCAAGAAGTTCTCGTAGAAAAGCATATGCTGAGATAAACTCCGTGAGGAGTCCATATGCTCCATGCTGGGAGCGGAATTTTTTTTTCGTATACATTCAAGCTTTTTGATAGAATACATAATTTAACACAAATATATTTTCGAATCTAAAAATCTTTTCAGAAGTAGATGCCTTAGTTAAGGTATGTGAATAAATATGTATGATATCTTTTATTGTTGAAAATTGTATGTCGTTGAAGGTGAGTAAAGTCTGAATGTCAAATGTTAACACATGTGGTAGTTGAAATTAATAGTTACACATTTAACCTTTTGTATTCACAAAGAAGACAACACTATTTAATTTTAATAACATTTGCGACTGTGAAAAATGGCTCATGAAGAGCCGCTATTTAAAATTACATAGAATATATATAAGATGAGACATTTTTTAAATATGAAGCTAATTACACTATCTATAATTAATAATATGATGACATATTTTTGTATCCATGAATTATAAATCCAAATAAGAATTTGTATGCTTGTAATAAATATTACGTAAACGAAGATAGAATTACTTTTAAGGTGTTCACTGCCAATATTTGGTGGAATGGCATTATAATAAAAATAATAACACATTTTTGGTTCTTATTCCACATAAAATGTATTGGATCAGTACCGGTTTCGCTCATGACGAACATTATCATTTGATAAGAAATACAACGAAACAGTGATATTTATACAAAAGTTAAGCAAGAATTTCAAGGTATAACAAAGAATTGGTATTACAACTAAGCAACTAAATTAAAGCAAAATACAAGCAAAATAGTCTATAATTAAATATAATTTTGAAGATCTTTTAGCAATGCAAGATATTACATTATAAAAAATTAAGTATGAATGATTATTAACAAAGTAAAAACTAAAATAAGTGCATTTTATAAATAAATCTTAATGTCTGTCATCCATAATGAATCGTGGAAACTCCGGGAATAATGCTCAGTCCAAAGTAAATTATTCTGTGAAAAGATTAAACGAGACCATATCAATTCTTACAAATAGATATCAATTCATTTGCAAATCAATACTTACAAGATAGAATTGATGTAATAAGATGTAATAATTTGAATTAAAAATAATAACATGATCATTCATTAACACACCAGTGGTGTGGAATCACTTCACCGTAATGTATATTAAAAAAATGAAAGAGCATAAAAAACGTAAATTTTAATAGTGACCAGTCTTCTACTATTTTTGCTCTACTATAGCGAGACAGTCCAAAAACCATTCCACTGTTCAAATAAAATCGTTTCATAGCCCATAACGCATACACTAAAAGAGCTGCATTCAATTAACTGCTACTATGTAGATGTAATCGGTTCTGACGGTTATTAATTTGGATAGTCAATCAGATACAACGGGTCAACTTTGAGCATTAGATTCTAGTCAGCAAGTTGTATTTGTATATATTTTCTGAAGCATGACCTACCACTAGATCATTGTAATTAAATTTGGAAATATAAAATAAGTATTGATTTTATCGCGATCGATTTATGCAACGATATAAAACTGCACTTAATGTAGTGCCATTATATTACGACCGGCACGGCTTAAAAAAGTTGCGACCAAATAAATGTTCCGTTAGAATTAATAAAAACAGTCATTATACATCCTGTATCCCAGGGTACATTATTTACAACAGCTAAAGCAACAATTTTCGAATAAAGCGATGGGTATAATTAATTTTCGATTCCATATTGGCAACACTGAAATTGAATTAAATTTGCTTGTAATATTAGTCTAAAAATCAGGGTTGGCAGAATTATTGACACCCACGGTTATATTCATAAGAAGACGGATATTCTTATTTCGCGAACTATTTCCATATAATGTAGACAATTAGATAGACAAGTAGATTTATTGATAGTAAGCCGCAACCAAAGATAAGATAAGAATCCATTTACGTACAATTTCAAATATGGACTATTTGTTTCATGATTTTTTTAAATCGAAAAACGGTCTCTTGTTGAAAAATTTCTGTTGTTTTCTTATCTCTCCCACACAAACTGTTATTCGATTCTGAAAAATTCGATTCAAAAAAAACCGCTGAGTTACCGATCATTTAATCATAATAAATACTTGATGAATGGAATTGAATTAAATGATTCTTAGCTCCATCCATATTTCCTTCCCCTCCAACATAAAAAGTGTTGGGCGATTGATATACAAACGATTTCTATTCTGTAAAAATTTCCAAAAGAAATCTGAATGCTTGAATTTGGCAGCTGACAAAAACTCTTTGAAACAAATTCAATTTTTTTGCTGTTGAAAAATTGACGATATTAATCTAATTTGTTTTTGAAAATCGCAAACCCTGCTTGCGAACCGCTTTGTTTATCTGTCACGTAGTTTCCTAATAGCTCTTATTATTTTGTGACTACATAACAATTGTATGTTAACTGAAAAAAAAGGTTGCTCAAAATTTTCGTTCGTGTTTTTTTAACGGCAATATTATTAAACATATCTATTCAATTATTTCTACTTTCAAAATGAACGTAGGCGATACTGCATTCCAATTTTGTTTCGTGGAAGGAAGATAATATCAAATGATGTAACGTGTTTTTTTTTATAGATAGACAACACGTTATAATATCATTGACATCAATACAAACTACACCCCCACCAGCTGTTTCCATAAACAAAGAATTTAGTAGCGATGACTGTCTCTTATATGGATTATGTACATTACTAATCGAGTAATGTTCCTGATCATTAAAGAGGTTATGGAAAAAAACATTTTTTGTCTTACCGCGTGTACACGTGTTTCAATCTCCAGTTATCTATATATTTTATGAATGAATTACCGATTACTTTCATATGTGTATATGTGTGCCCGGTCTGTGGTGCAGTGGTCAACGTCGTTGGTTTTTGTGACCGACCGCCCGGCTTCGAGTTCTGATACCAGCAGACTTTATCAGTCTATAAATCAATTCTGTTTGAAGGCAATCGGTGTCTGTGTTGTTAAAAATCCCTTCCTACTTTTCCGTTCCCAAAAAGTGGCGCGTAGCGAGAGGGATAAACTGAACACTAGTCCTGTCCTATTCCTCGTATTTTTTCAATCCAGTAATAAGCATATACATACATACATACATTTATGAAAAAATCGATTACTTGCATGAATCATAATATATAGGTGAGACGAGTGATTAAAAACTAGTACCGCCTGTAGAATAATTACAGCTGTGTAAGGACTGTTTTTAGGTTAAATTTTATAGAACATTTTGAGTATCATGTAAAATGGAAAAGAAAATTGTATATAGACAACCTTTTTACATTACTAGTTTAGTATAAAAGCATGTTACCAACACTTTCGAAGAACGTGAAAAGGTGCTCATTTATAGCTCTTTTGAAATGATAGTTTGACGACCTCTGCACTGCGCCATTGATATCTTAATTTTTTATAGAGCACAAAGAATGTATACTGCCAGCTTCAGCTAAGGCAATCTATGACATAACGCATAATAGCCTAACCCATCCCACATAACTGCATACAAAATTACATAAGCAAATGATCTGACAATGCCACGCTCAAAAACAGCTATTTTACGTAATAAAAGTTATATTAATTTAATACAGTCTGTTGAAAACATATTTGCCAATATAACTTTGTGACAGTGCTTTCAACAGCTTGGGAATACTGTGGTTATATAATGTAATCCCGGTATTCCGTACATTTTCTTCCTTGCGAAATACTCTTAATTCATAATGTGATATCGTGACGGCGAATCATGGATTGCATTGGTTTTAAAATACCGCTTAGTTCGTCTAATAAGGTACAATTTTAAGATAAGAAAATCGTACATTATGATAAATTGTATATCAGTTTTTTACGTTGGCGTAAATGCCATATTGTCAATATTTTAAAAAAATTGCTGGTGTTTCATAAGTTTAGCATTTAAGAAACGCTGTCTCTTTTTGAAATCGCTGAATCTAATTGTTAAAATACATTCCCCTTTCTTCGTTGTCGACTTCGGCGTGATCGCTGCAGAGGTAAGCAATCCATGGTGAAACCAGTTCACAAAGCCAGCCCATACATGTATCTAGTTAAAAATGTATAATATATGAATTACCCATTGACTATACGGGACAGGTATGCGGCCAAGTGTCACTAGTTTGAATCCTGGTCGGGGTTGTTTCATTTCTTCCATCGAAGTCTTGCTTTCTATTCGAAGACATGGATTTTTGAGTGATCTTAAACTCCCTCCCGTACCCATACAATCCCTTAAGCGGGAGGTAACTTTAACAATTAAGCAATGGTCCTGTCATAGTCATATCATTTATATCATTACTCTGTTCGAAAAAAAGACTGAGCAACCGAGCTACAATCAGTTCTTGCAAAAGGTTTTGTTGAGATAAACTCGATTAGGATTCTATATGCTTCGACAATGAACATGGCTAAAAAAGGTAATATACCCACGCATACTTACATATGTATGTACACACAGCATACTAAGAAGCAAACCGAAGAAATTATTTTCGTGGTGTGAGGGGTCGTGTTATATCCGTTTATTATTTTTTCCAATCTATGAGGGCTCATCGAGCAGAACTTGTTCGGTCTAAAACGATTCTCAGGTATTGCCTCGTCATAATTATAAAGGTAAGTGATCGTTGGGCTATATTGATCGCCCACCGCGCTGAAAAACTTATGAGGGATTTCACGCACTCACTAGAGAAAATAAGGTATTCTTTATGTCGTAGCGAGTTGTATACGTACTAGGGGACATTGTTCATATTGAAAAAATATAAAAATTTTGAAGATTTTTCAGATGCTTGTGGTGAAAAAAGCCCAAATTGAAGTAGCGTCTATCTTAATTAGGTAAGTTATTACTGTATAGAAGAGTTACTTGCTTTTGAGAGTAAGTTTTCTCTTCGCATTAAGTATAAAGTGCAATATTGTATATGCAGCATTAAGTCGACGTTTGTCGAATTGGGGTACGTTTGTCAAATTTAAGTTTTAAATCAAATTTGAGTTGATAAACTTTTTGTAAATAGTACCACTAGCGCACACGAGCGATGACCACTCAAACAAGGACTGCATTAGTGAATGAATATTTATTCGTATACTTAGTGTAAATAAATATAAAAAAAAGAATTATGACGCGTGGAGTATTTTTTTAGTTAAAAAATTCTATTGTCGGCCTGGCAGTAAGAGTGTAATATAGAAGCTTACCGAAATTTTCAATAGGCTTTTTATGTTTCCAATTTACACATTGATTCCTTATGTTTATGTGGAAATTGTTATTACAGTCTCTTGTCGATTAAGTTTTTTCCTTTTATGAAGGAAATATACAAAACCTGATGAAATATTTATAAGTGTGTGCGGTGCTTTACGATATCACTCCCAATGATTAACAGGATAATTTAGGTACACCAACGTATATCAAACTTTGAAGTTAACTCTAACTTCTTGACTGGGTTACGTCTCGATGAAGTAAAATTAATTGAAACCTTTGACGGCGTTGGGAAACTGTGGTTTTCTTTTAATCAATAATGCGCAGAGTTCTGTAATTTCTCGGGTAGTTTAAATATATAGCTGGAACTGACGAGAAATGGACTTATGTACATGTAACGTGATATAATTTTAATCATTTTTCTTTTACCTCACTGGAGTAATAAGGGTTTTTATCGTAAAATAAAATTAAATACTCGAATTACCAGACTTTTCAACATTTTTTTTTATAGAATATGTACGATTATCACTGTGAAATCAGTAGCTGCGCTGCATACACATAACAGACGTAACAATAATATCTATAACAATTAATTTGTATGTACCAATAGTTTGCACCGTGAAATACTTTCACCTTATATCACAAATAATATTATTAATATATGAATAATTATACCACTTTTATCCATAATTATCTTAGAATTAAATAGAAGAAACCATGTATATCAATAAAAAATACTATCTTTTCGAGACTGGTCTTATTTAAAACGTATAGCATTAATGGTTAGTTAGTACAGCGATAGTGAAGAGTAAATGGGCTCCAGCTTGAAACACTTTTTATATCCATGAACAAGTCCAATTTGTATGCAAATTCATCTCCAAAGTCTTTACTTCTGTTTGAGGTGTGTTATTTTAAAATTAGCCTTTGACTGCGATAGTGCAGTTAAATGTTCCACTATCAATTTAAAAATAGAACAGAATTTAGACTAGTTAGAATTAATAGATTTTTCCGGACCTGCATTTAGTTGTTAATTTAATCACATTAAATTGGTGGCGTATGAAATTAGCACTCATCTTTCGAACGGCGCGTTTTACATGAGTTTACTTTTATGTGGCCAAGAAATTACAATTATTGTACTACAAGCGGAACGCATTTGAAGAACACGCGTAGCGCGGGAGTTGCAACCGTAGAGGTACATGACTGGCATCTGCAACACCGCTCTCACAGCATAAACGCAGTGCGTCCAAAGTTGTAAATCGACGAGCATGCGCGAAGTCGCAGATTTTATATTTTTCCTGCATAATTTAAAGGAAAGTCAAACGGGAAATTTTCTTAGAGTACCAATAATAATTTTGTTTCAAAGTCTACAATGAAAATAAAAACAAATTTTCAGACCCATATGTCTAGTGTCTACATCATTGGTTCTCATTTGCGGCCACCAGAGGATTGTTCTGCGGCCACCAATTGCTTCTTAGTTAAGATTGTTATTAAATAAAAATGTGTTTTTACAAGTTAATTTGTCAACAAAGACAATGAAAATTTAATATTTTGTATGCAATGTATTGTGCATCAAGAATTGCTAGTTGACAAAAACTCAACACATTCATGTTTAGTTCTTTTTGGCAAAAAAGACTCAAAAATTTGGTGCGGCCACCAGAAATTTCCGTAGGACCGCTAATGTTTATAATGCGGCCACAGTCAAATTTTACGTGAAATCCACTGGTCTACATCATTGGCTTTGGTTACGGAACTCACGGGTTTGAATCGCAGTCCGGGAAGTTTCATTTTCGGAATCGAATTATTAATTTCTGCTCGAATACATCTATGTACATACGTATATGCATTCTAAAATTCTCTTTCACATTCATTCGATAAGATAACCTCTAGTCATGTCCTAGTTCTAACTTTCCTAGCTATACTCTCTTCAAAAATGAAAGGATGAGCACCTAGCGTAACAAGAGGTTTTCATATAAAAACTCGTCGCGATAAACTCCATGGCTTAAAAAAGGCATGAAATAACAATCTGTTTGATTACAATTTCTCAATTACGACACATAAAAAGTGACGTAATTTTTTTGAGATCTCATTGTGCAGTAATTAAGTTGTTACGCTCCCACGTATAGACTCGGGGAGTTACAAGCTTGTCACTATAGGCCGACGATATATTATCTGAACAGGTGAAAATAATTTACGTTTATATAACATAGGTAAATAGGTCTACATGTCTAAGGTTGAATTTGGAGCTATGTAGAAATCTCATTAGGCAGGAACAACGAACCTGTCTGGTGACATCACATTCCTGTTGACGTTTTAATTGCATCCGGAAAGCCTTATATTAAGGGATTGATACGTTAAGTAAGTTATGCCTCATTAGCACGTCACAGATAAATTGTGGAACTACATCTAGATTTAAAACATATTTAACGTAAGGAAATAAATTGGGGTTACTTGTTATATACATGTAATATATTAAAAACTGTAATTAAAAATCAAGGTAAATAAGTTAGCTCTTCAATTTGTATTAATATACATAAATAATATATATTATAACACAGATTAACACTGGTGGATCCAGGAATCGTCCCAGGGGATGGCCATTTTGAAAATAAACATAATACATAAAAAAATATATATACACACACCCAGTCCCTTTTTTACGAGATTTTTTGAACGGCACCGCTACTTTTTTCACACGATTTTTTTTTAGAATTTTTTACGGAATAAATGATCGCCCTGCGTTGAAAGAAGTGATGACGCCGAACAAAGTCATGTGATATAATTGATGACTCATGACTTTTATTTCAATTCAAAAATTCATACATTAAAAAACATAAAAAATTTGTTTGTTGTTTAATACCAGAGAAAAATCCCAAACATAATAAAATTTAGTCGAATTTTCGTTTTTTTGACGTTGCAAAAAGGCCCAAAAATATAAGGGGCTAAATATTCATTTTCCATAGGATATGTTACAAAGCCAGACCATATAGTCTTTTCGAACTCATACGATTCCTTAGTCAGGTTTTCATGCGTCGTAATGTGGAAAACCCCCTTTCAGCAGAGACAACGCTGATTGAAAAATTCGTAACAAAACTAAACAATTAAGACATAATTATTAACTTATCACATGTCGTATATATACAGTTGCAGCAAAATAAATCCGCGCACTCTTCATAATTCCATTCCTTTGCGAAAATTTCCTCGAAATCTTTACCGATTTTCATTTTTTTTTCATTCGATTGTAAAATAAACAATAACCATATTTTGAAAAACAATCCAGATTTGAAAGCTTCAATAGTACTGAACCAGACCTAGTCGCGTAAGCATCTGACGCAAGAAAACGTAATCGCGATTAAAGCCTAAATTGAATTAGTATTATGAGGAAAACTTACCAAGTAGAAAAATTTCGCTTTGAGTAGACTGTGTAGAAAGTAAAGTGTGATTTTGTTTTTAATATTTCGTGAAACTGGCGCTTTAGTGGGGTATGTTTGAACCGGCAGAGAGCGCTTAACAACTAACCGGGACGACCTTCATATAAGGAGTATGATTTTTCAAAAACGCTTCAAAACTGCTACAGTTTTCCATGCTGAGCTTTAGTCGACTGGTGATTTCACATAATCGATGCAAAATGTCCGTAATTGCCGTAATAGAATCGTGGCACAAGGATTTCCCGCTCGGCGCCTAAAAAAACAGTTCCCACTGTAAAAATTTAAAAATGGAGGTAAGAATGGACGAAGGTGCATTAAAATTTGGACTTTGGACGATTGGAGACGAGTCATATACTCTGATGATTTCAAGTTTAACTCTTGAGGGGAAGACGCGGTAAGCAGCCAGGCCCTCTTAAGGTTGGTGAGAGGTATCAACCGATTGTTCTTCAAAATATGGCAATTAGTTTTTTTTACAATCGGAAGAAACAAAATGGATATCGGTAAAGATTACGAGGAAATATTTTCAAATGAATGGAATTGTGAAGGGTGCGTGGATTTCTTTTACGGTAACTGTAGTTGTTAAACTAAAGGGTCGTGAAAAAAACGAGAACTACAACATATTTATTTAATTAAAAATCATTAGAAAATGAATGTCATAATATTTTGAATTGAATAAATTCTCCTCAGGGGGGGGGACGTGGATCCGCCTATGCAGATTAACCTTTGTGGTCTCCGTGGATGTGGGAACAACTAAATATTTATTTATGTGTAAAATAGTAAAAAAAGATAGGGTGTGGTAAGGATTACCCATAATGTGAAACTAATCCTACTTAACCTACTCCTGAAAACAGCAGGTGTCTAGGGATTACTTATCTAACGGTTAATACATGTTTGATGATAAAAAATATCGTGATGTTCGATATAGTCGTAAGCAGCTTGAATTATATTTTTGTAGCACCTTTTTGCTAAAAAAGAATGAATAAAAAAAAAGATTTAAAAATATATTCAAACGCTGACAAGGTTAAAATTTTGTTCATGCGCTATTTTAAACAATTTGTGTAAAAATTTCGATCATATTGTTTGCTACGCTACCCTCTAATCAGTGACGGCTGGTGACGGGGTGCTGGGGGGTGCAAAAGGAAGATTCAACTATTTTTCCGTACTACGGAAGAGAAACAGTTGATATTGCGAACATCTGAATTGAAAGTCCATGCAATAGAAGTGTTTTAAAATCCAATGAATAGGAAAGAACTCTTGCAAAAATGGTTGAATCTTCCATTGACCTCCCAAGACCCCGTCACCACCGTCACTGCCTCTAATAATAATTAACGTTCCCTTATTTTTGCTTACGTTATGCTGATTTCCACGAATTTTTATTCACATTACGACCGTTATTTATTTTCTTTACAACGTAAATTATTATTCATCATTAAAACATTTAAGAATTATTATCATTCAGGGGAGGAAGGTCTAGACGGGAAAAACGTATAAATCAAAATAATTGCATATAAATATAAATTGCCATAAAAATTTAGATAAACAAGTGAATTACAATATTTTTAATATGAAGAATCATTAATTTTGTTGGCAGTATATTATAAACTATTTTTGCCTTTGTATTTATTTGTAGCTAACTAATCAAGTGTACTTTTGAAACATATAATTGACAAGTTGTCTCGACTCTCTAACAACGTTGACTACTCGTCGTAAGGTCCAACAACTCTAGAATCTAGATAGTTATAAAATAAAATATATAGAATTTCAATCAGCATTTCAAGATTAAATAGAAAACCAATAATTTCTTAATTATAACGCTGTAAAGATTTAAGTATACATTCATATTAAGAACAAAGTGAAAGAATATTGATAAAAATGTCAGAGAGACTTATATGTATTATGAAAGTGCTTCTGTCCAGAACGGTGGATGGATTTGATTCTTTGGAACAAACATACAATATGCCGCGGTTATACAGTTAACCACACTTACAAAGTGGTAATGCTCAAAACCCATGTAATCATGATAGTGTACGGTGGTTGATGCTATTCGGACCAACATTGATCTTCGTACAAACACAGTGCAATTTAATTCAATGCTTGAAATACTTGCTGCCTTTCCGTGCAAATATTTAATTCGTATTTAAGTGAAATTAAAAATGAAGGATATTACAATTTAACAAAATGTCGCGAAAATCATACAAAAATCTTTTACGTTTTATTCCGCCAAACACACGCCACGTGCAATTAATAACATACGAAAAATATTTAAGAAGACAAACAAAAAATAAACAATAAGATGTTTTTTTCACCTTCATAAATTTTTTTATGTGGGTAGTTGATAAGGGAAAGCATGTGCCTCTTTCTATTATCTACTTTCATTTTCACCTGCCACACGATAACCTTGCTCTTACGTTAGATGCTTAAGCAGAATGAATATTTTATTTCAAAATATAAACGCAGTCATAATGCTGTTTTTACGCTACTTCGAAGTGAAGGTATCGTGTAGTTCTTATTAAGTATGATATTGTAACCGGCTACATATATTATGAGGATGTACTTTTAAAGTCATCTTATTTTTTAAGTTTATTGAATCAGTTATTTTTCATTATTGATGTTTTCCAATATGCGCTAACGCTATGTACCGATCTGAAATTATAACAGTCCCAAATTAGAATCGAGTGAATTTTGTAGCTTTTTTTACATTTGGGTTTTAGCTGTCGCCAACTTCAGGCATTTCAAGTGCTCGGATGAGTTAGAACTGCTTGTGGCAAAACACTTGGAAAAGTAAAAAATTCTAACGATTGCAATCTTATATTTAATTTCTATCAAGTCAAAATTTCAAAATACATAATGACAATCCCTTGATCTTGGCAAAAATCCAACTCTTGAACCCGTATAGCTTTTATTTTTTGTTACCAGTAAAATATATATGGGTAAAACAGTAACCACAAACTGTGCGATACCGGAGATTTTCATTTAAAACAAAATAAAATCGACGAAATTCCTTATAAATTAAATTCGTCGCCAAATATATTTACCTGCGCTATTTCGTTACATGCTACATTTCGGTGGTAGTACGTTCTCTTTTAAAGTTTTCCTTTCGGAAACTGAACGCCTTGATAATCTCTTCAGTCTGCTTGAGACACTATAAAAGATTTTCGCGAAATGCGGCTAAAAGCGAGTGATCACCAGCTTCAAAGAGTTTCTTTCAAAGGAGAAAATGAAGATCGACATTTCTTCCATTTGCTGACGAAGCTTTGTTCCTTATTTTACTTCTTGAAATGAAAATACTGACAGCGACATACCGAGGGTTATATCAGAAGTAATACATATTTACAATTTTCTCTACAGCTATGAAATAAATCGCGTATAATACATTCCTTTCATAAACTCACCAATTTAATTATACTGTTAATTTTAAATCGATATCATTTAATGGTACCTATGCTAATTTTAAGAACGCATATCTTTATTTAAATGTTCATAATTATACGGTATTATTTGAATTGTTCAAATTGATTTTTCACCGTGTTATTCATGCTGAATTCAATAATACGGAGAAAGCTCGATTCTGCGTATTTCAATTTACCCTACAATTTAAACGATACATGTGGCAAATGTACAAATAACAAAATGTTATTTATTTGACTTTTTTATTTTTAACGTTACACATTTTATTATTTAAAAGTCCTCATTACCTAGTTTCCGCATTGCAGTTTGGCTATTCAATTTTAACAAATACCCTCCAGCCTCCAGCTCCTAAATTCTCGTACTTGTCTAACAACAGATTTATCTATCTTTGGATTTTTGAATATCACTCTTCATATACAATATTCAACAAAGCGGTCAATCGGGATAAAATTGTGACACGCCCATAATATTTAGACGAGGAAAATCGGGATATTAATTAATGTTGAATTATATAAAAATTTTCTTACGGGTATTTGCCGGGATTATAAAAAAAATAATGCAAAGTAAATCGCGGTTTCACTGTAATACATTTTTGTAGATATTTTTACGAAAAGGTTTGAAAAATCAAAACATTATATACGTTTTCTTTTCTTTTAAACTAAAAATGGTTTACATTGATAGATGAAAGTATTTCAAAGTTATTTCAAGCTATTTTTACAGGACCGAAGTGACCTGTCAGATTATGTCATAAGTCATGAATCATTAAGATATCGATCAAAAGAGACAATTAACGTGATATCGACAAGATGGCTCGGGCGGCTTATATATTTTGACGGAGGAGGAGGCTGGGTTTGATGCTAGAAATGTTGGTATTAAATAACGTGGCAGTCTAGCGAGATAAAAATTTCGCTAAATTACTTTTTGATTGAGTGTAAAAAAAGTTTTCAAAGTGCCATTTGCTGTGGGCACATCGTGCAAAAGTGACAACTCTGCCGATTATTGACGGCCGCTACAGTGTCAAAACTCACAAAGTTACTTCTTGACGGATCATGTTAGATAGCTGATGTAAAAAGAGGCGATAAAGATATTTTCACTTGTAATAATAGATTACAGTGTGATAAAAAAATCTGTCAATTCGTTCAAAATTCAAGATCAATCATTGCTAACTTTGCTCGCGGTTTTTGCACTACAATAAAAAACTAAATGTTTACTTTGACGGTTAAAACGAATTCTCGATTTTGTTCGTTTCATTTATGTTTTATTTTACGATCGTAAGCAGATCGATATCGTAAGAAAAAACTAATGACCATTTGTCAAAGTTCGTTGGATTAACACTCAATATTTTAAGCGCATTTAAAGTTTCTTCCGTTAAAGATAATAGTTATATTCATTATAAAATATGTATAAATTTCAATTTTTTATTTTGTTTTGGTTGAATTAAATACGACTCGCCCAGATTATATACCGAAGCAAGAGAAAAAGAAAATGACATCAATCCAAAATAACAAACGTGTCAAAAGGGGTACTCTTTCTCTCTTCCGTATACAGCACCTGATATAAATTCGACATGGTTCTGACAAAAACCATACTTAATAGTTTTGAGTAATACAATTTTTGTATTTGCAAAAAAATACAACGCATTGACAAATAAGCGTAGAAAAGATAAAAGCTGATCAATAATTGATTCTGAATATAGCATTAAAAATTTAAAAAGAATTTTTATTTGATTTATAAACTTTGAAAAAGGAACATTTTCGTATGCATAACTAATAAGATTTTTTTTTTACATTAAATTCAGAGCTTTACATATAAAGTGTGCCTATTTTAAGGTGGACTGCAATTCTGAAAGAAACTCCACTACGAACCTTATTTTTTCACGGACTTATATATAATAGAATAATAAAGTGCTACACACACATAGGATAAAGAAAGTGTGAGTGAAAGGGGATTCCTCCAATTAATTTACTAAGTTAAAGCTCGAACACTCCACCAAGGACTTAATTACCCGGACTTGGTTCAAATGAATAGGGCAGTATCCGAGTGAAACTTAACACTCTTTAGGGAATACCAAAATAACTCGCGTAAACTGTCCGTAGTAGTTACCAAAGGTATTCAAAGTTTTGTGACGAGTCAAGATATCGTATCACATTACTTGACCTGATAAAGGTATCAAATGATATAGGACATGATACAAGCCAATAACGAATGGCATAACGGCGGTTAATATGGCTATTGTTTTAACCTTGTCAAAACATTCAGTGCATGTCACTTTAGAAATCAAAAGATAATCAAAGACAATTCAAATTTGATAGTCAAAGAATTGATTTTTTTTCGAATCCATAAGAATCTGTACAATATTATATCCATACCACAAAAAAGACACACTATCTTACTTAAAAATCAAGAAGTTCATATATCCGAATTATTATTTATGGCACTGTGTATATCATTAATCGCTAGCTGTTGTACATTTAAAATTAAACTGAATTAACTATGCAACATTTATAATAATTGATATAATTTCGATTTGCGGTTCTGACAAGCGTGCATTATGTTTCGAATGATAGATTTGATATTCCATGAACTTATATTTTGTATTTTACATTCAACCTAAATGCATATTATTGGACAAGTACAAATATCTATATTTACAGGTCAAATGTGATTTTTTAAATATAAACTAAATTAATATGATTGCTACCAGTATCATATTGATTCGCAATGATATGCTGTCTTCATTCAAAATTCGCTACACGTAAATATGCCTGGAGTAACTATATATTGAGCAAAACAATCACAGTACCTACTAGTAAAGGACTAAATTGGTCGGTGGATTGCAAAGACTCGTCATAGTGCACATTTTAAAAGATATACATATGTATTTACGATAATTTTTTGTTATTCATTCACAAATTGTCTTTTTGGGTGTGGAAAGGATAGAAAAAGTTAGTTTTGAGAATTAAAAAGATTGCTATCTAGTCTTGAGTGCTGGTATTTAAAATAAATTTAATTTAAAATAGTTGATCAACAATACAGATTATATTTATAAGAGTCACAGCACGTAAGAAAGCAATCAAACAAAAGATATTGGTAAAATCAAAAATATATTTTTATTCAGTATATAAATATTTTATTTCATAATAAAATGCGATAAATTTTTGTTGTCCTAGCGACATAATATTGGCATACAAGCAAATATAAGGTAATGCAATAACAAAATGTCGTAATAACTCATTGACCTTACAATTTGTCGCTGTCAGAGGGTGGCCGTTTGATGAATTAATCGTATAATCCCCTAATGTACACTGGAACACTTGAGCAATAACAGAGAAGAAAATAACATTTATTCTCATTTTTGATGAGAACGGGAGACACATCCACTTATTTTTTTTTCCATGAAAAGCACTGAAATTTAATGAATGACATCAAACGATTTTAAAAATAAAAGCATGTTTTCAGTGTCAATGATAAATGCCTTGCGAACAATATCAATTGAAATACCACCAAATGACCTATCCAATTATCCGATTATACGTTTTTTGAAAATACATATTAATATAACACCAAATGATAGATTTTTCCCCAACTACGTTGGAAGAATGGGGTAAGCGTAGCAGTGTTACACAGCTGTACACACACCCTCATTGACCTAACTGATAGGTGAGTGATAGTAATGATAGCATCATAGAAATTAATGGATACAATAAAATACGTAAAATTGATTGAAAGGAGAATGCATAAAGATGTACCTAAAGCTGGAGAAATAATTCCTTAGGTCGACTAGGTACAACGAAAGATCGAAGAAAACTTAGAGAAAACTTTTTATTTTTTTGTAAATCCTTTGCTACAAATAAGCTTTTATACATAAGAAATAAAACTTTATTTCATGGATAAGCCACTTTCCGGTTGACAAAGAGGTTTACATAAATATTTGTATTCATCTAGCGTCTTACGACTTGATATAAATTCGGCTGAAAAGTGAGAAATTGTTTCTGCTATCATTCCCAAAGAAAAGCAGAGGTGAAAGCAAATGTTTGCTGTAATTAAGACTATTGTCTCCAGCGAATAACTTGCCAAGGCACGACTATCCGTTTTTGACAAAAGCGAAGTTTGCGAGTGTGCTTTACGGCATTCTAGTTTTATACATTGAATCTGAATAATATCGTTTAGTATGTTTTGTCAGTTTATACTAATGGCTGTAAATATATAATTTACCGTTTATAAGTCGTATATTGTTTGCCGTTAATCTTTAATGTAATCATTTCACCTGTATAGCATGTATCACCTCCCTAGAGTGTAAATGCCAAGACTAAATAAAACACAACTGTACAAAGAGGCATATATAGTACCACAAGAATTATTTAATTTGTATCAGCCAACTCAAATTTTTACTAAATCCAAAGCACTTTCAAAAATTAATCATTTTCAGCTCACCACCATCGTCAGGACTATTGCCAATTTGTAAAATTATTGTGGAAATGATAATTTAATAACTTTACCTTATTGTAATGGAGTTTTTTCAATAAATTTCTAATTCAAAAAACGTATTACATAATATTATTTTATCCATCAAATATTTCGTTTTCTTTATCACAAGTTAAATCAATATTTTTTTTATTCAAATTTGAGTTCAAAAAAATATATTTGTGATGCTTTTATTGTAATAAATTTTAAAAAAACAGCTCAGAAGCAGTGCATTCTTGCGTTTAATAACTTGAGTTGGAATTCATTGAAACATCTTGCCATTTCATTTAGAATTAAATCATCATATTATACACACAGATAGGAATTTCAAAAAGAGAAAATCTAGACGCCCGTTAATAATAAATTTATTAAAGAACACTTTCTGGAACCGAGCAATTTCGCTTAACTTTTGATTACTTATCTTAGACATTATGGTCTTTCTGTGGAATTTAAACGTACTTTGAAAACTGATTGAAAATTAATTGCAAATGGATAACCACAATTAAAACGAGTTGTTTTAAAACAAATGTTTTCAAAAGCAAGTCGCGTCAGATTTTCAAAAATATTTCCATTAATTGAAAATGTATCATCGTTCTTATAAATAAAGCCTTCGGCGGTTTTCAACGTAGCTGGTTTAATGAATAAATTACAAAATGACTCTTATAACAAATTTCTCCTTACACTATTCCATTTAAAACCGCCTGAAATGGAATTTGACCATTTCCTTAATCGCAATATATATTAAATATAGTTTGCCATCGTAAATACACAGGTGTTATTTTTTAAATCCACAAAGCTATGGGTACAATGTTTTATTGTATTGTTTAATTTGCCTTTTTAGTCAAAGCATATTGTAATATATTTGATATTGAATTATATTGTATCTTTCACGAAACATATTTAGGTATATCAAAGGACAATATCGTTTTTGTTTTTATGCTCATTTGTTCCAACTGCCCCAAATAAAGATAACATACATATCCGCGTGGTATATGTATGTTTGGATACATTACTTAAATGTGTGAGATAATGTTATTATAATGCAGGGCTGTCACTCTAAATCCGGCATGAATTATCGTATCCGTTAAGCGTTTGAATATGCTTCATCTATCATCACGCAGATGTAAATTGTGACAACGCTGGCCATCCGTTAAAAGATAAAATGCGAAATGATGCCGGAAAAGAGTGCCGATTTTCTAAAAAAAACAAATTTGAATTGAAAATGTTATCAGACTAAAATCGATTCATGAAATAGTTATCCAATTAATCTAATGAATTGGGCGACGATTATGATATTAATCAATTAAAACAATTGTTTAATATCGTCAGTCTAGAGCAGTGGTTCTCGCGGAAAATTGCCCTGTGGCCGCATCATAATCAAAAGATGTCCTACGGAAATTTCTGGTGGCCGCACCAAATTTTTGTTTTGAGTTCGTTGTGTTTGAGGTGTGTCAAATAGGCTTACACATGTTTGTCAATTTACCATTGGTATTAATTTCACCCGAAATATTTATTTTATAGTCTTTGTTGACAAACTAACTTTTTTTTAATATCAATATTGTCTATGAAGTCGTTGGTGGCCGCAGCCAAATCGTTTGGTGGCCATACATGAGAGCCACTGGTCTAGAGTTCATATATCCTATATCTACGACGCTAAGCTAGATAGTTTTTTTTTTTAAATATTTGAATTTTGTACTTGAACTTGAACTGGAAAAGTACGACATTCAAACGATTCATATTTGAAAATGACATTCCGTGAAGTACCTTCAGTGGAAATTCAAAAAAAAGAGATCAAAAAGATTAGAAAAAAAAATAAAACATTTCAATTTGTTATTGAGAATTGGAAGAGCTTCTTTAAAAAAATGGAAGATATATAAATTTAGGGTTATATTATGTCGGGTCCATGGCCGGGTAGTCAACGTCGTTGGACAGACAGATTCATAATTGATTTTTCAATTTCTGTTCGAATGCAGAGATGTTCAAAAATACCTTCCAATCTATTCGCAAAAGAGGGGTTCAAAAAATAGGTAACAAACAGTTCCCGTAGAAAAACTTCCGTTTTGATAAGCTACATTAAGAGTCCGTATACCCCACACAGGGAGTGGATAAAATCAATCTTCCTACGCCACCTTTTTAGGGACCGACTGATAAGAGATTAGTGGGAAGGGATAAAAATATAACAGGCAAGAATTCCGATCGCATATAAAACCATAATTCGAAATGAAAATCCATGAATGAAAGTTTCGGTAAAGTAGAACGGGTGGCTAAGAATTTCGACTGTTCGGTTACGAAAACTTCATAAGATTTCGTAACCGTATCATTTGAAGTTGATACTGTAATATTGGTTTAACACTGTATATATAAAAAAATATATTTCAGCCTTAATTGTAAGTAAGTGGAAAAGAAAAACAACTAATAATTTGGTAAATTATGATTGATATAATAAAAGATTTTTTACGTTCTCATTGTAGCGGCTGGTTCGGTGTAAGGAATGGCTCACATGCGTTGTTGCTTACCTAAAAAAAAGAAACAAATACACATTAAACGAAAGATAAATAGACGTTCAAAGTAAAAGATATTCAATACGTAACTTAAATAGTAGATATAAAGATTTCAGCAAGGAATCTAAAAAATTTTACGCATACAAACATGATATATTTATCTGGCAATATCATGCCTTGTGAAATTAAAAAATATTCATCAAATTTAAGCATGTAGGCATCAATTTTAAAGAGTTGTACAATTTGACTAGTTAATCTAAAATTAGTTCATAAAAACACAATTCGGGAAAATAATAAAATTTTATAATTAATATTCAGTTACAATTTTTACATGTCGCACAGCCAAGGTAAGCGATAGATTCCCAGTGAAAGCTTTTTTTAAGTACGCTGGTTGTCTATTGTGGCACGTACAGACCGACCCAAAATTTGAAGAACCATTTTCCAAACCATTGGATAATGGACCCTTTGTAGGAGTTTCTATTTATAGCATTGGCACCGTATACTATTTTCACAACTTTCGAAAGAACCCTCCTCTTAAACACTACTTTCTATCCCCGAAAGTTAGTATGATTCATGTACCTTACCCGACCGGTCAGTTTGAACTACATTTTATTTGGACCCAATACATTTATACCTGAGATAATGGTAGCACCTCCCTGAACTCAATACACTTAACTACAATATATCTAAGATCGTACGGTATCATTCTGATTTTTAACTAAAGAAAGGGTTTAGTTCATTTTACTTAATCTACTGAATAAAAATGCTTCGCTTTTTGTTGCAATGTGGATATGTTTGACTTATTTAAAATGCTTCAATTGAAAAGCTTAGCAAAAGCAAAATTCAAAATAACAATCTCGTACTGTTTTACAAATTTGCGCAACCATTTGGAAAAGTACGCATTTGTCTACTAATCAACGTGAAAGTCAGTAAGTTATATAAAAAGATACTGAAAAAAATAATGTAGTGTCCACATTCAGTTTTTGTGAGGGGTTTTATTAAATTGCTTTTTCAAAAAAAAAAAAAGTCTTCAAAGTTTCAGCCCAGATAAAAACAATGTTTTGAAAACGATAGAATTAAGATTTAGACTTATTTTTTTTTCTGAAGCTTGACAGTTGTCAGACGCCTTCTTAACTGTAATAATTAATCAATTACGAGCTACAAGTTCTCGTTTATTTCTGTTATACAAATTCTGTTAGAAGAACCTTCAAATAAATATGCTATATTCATACATTAACATTTTCCTACCATTTTAATATAAATATTTAATACTCTTTCAATTTTTTCCATTTGGATATGCTCTACTTTCTAAGCTGTCACTTCCGATCACTTATCAGAGAACAAAATCAGAGAGATGTGTTTTTCTTAGAATAAAAGACACACACACAGCTTTCTTTCAAAAGATGTACCAATGTTGAAAAATAGTACATACGCAGATTCATAACAATCGATAATATTTTTTAGTACAAATTCACATTAAAAAAAACATGGTTGAATTTAAGAACTTCTTTAGAACCATGTAATAAATACTGGAAAATCATTGGTCCTGATGAATTAGCCTCACGTCTCAGAAAAACATTATATTTAACGACAAAAAAATGGATCACATTTAAGGTGCTCACTGTCAATACTGTCAATATAATAATGCTCGCTATGTGCTAAACCGGTCCCGATCTTAATAAATCTAATGTGGAATACGTCCAAAAAAATGTTTTATTGTTTTGTACCGAATTTTATGTTCATAATAATAATTTTATAATGAAGTTAACAACCTTTCTGAAAATAAATATTTTTTGATTTTAAAATTTCAGTTCTTTTGCGATGCTTGAATTAATGTCATCGATGTAACACTTTTTGCCAAAGTGACGAATTAATATAGAGTTGGCGTTGAGTGTTTGATATAAAATACATATTTCATTTAAGTTTAGCTAACAGATGTCACTAAAGCTTGCACCTTATTATGGTAAATATCCGTGGATTTTTTTTAATCTTACACAAAATAAGTTTGGTATAAAATGATTTTCCGGTTATGTCACGTGGCATTTTCATGGAAAATATGATGGTTGAAAATGGTGGCCTTTGGCAAAAATCCATGAAATTGTTTATAAGGTGTCTAAGGGATTAAAAAGCAAAAAGTATCAAAAATTAACAGTTAGCACGCCGATGTCCCGAGTAAATATGTTGCCGCATCATGGTTCGGAAAGTTTTTAACGAACCTGTCAACCAGAGGCAGTCGAACGTTTAATTCAAATGAAAGATTCACTTTGCGGAGAGCACGACGCGAACAATCTTTCACTAATGAGCGGTTTATTTACCCCGTCTCCGTACAAAATGTTTGCGGATTCTATTATGAGGACAATAATACATGAGGGACACGTCCCATGTTCACACACCCTGTGATTAAAGACGTAGCTTTTATCTCAATATAGCAGAATTCAAGACTATGATAATTGACAAATTACTATATACCAGGGCTGTGGAGTCGGAGTAAGAGTCGTGGAGTCGGGTTTTTTTGGCCGGAGTCGGAGTCGTCGCAGCGTTTTGGCCGGAGACGTACTCGGAGTCGGAAATTTTGAAAAGTTTGAACTTTTTATTTTTGCATTTAATATGTCAAATTTGACTTTTGGCCGCATTTATAGGGTTGATATTTAATTGAATACACATAAATAGGTAAATTAGGGGAAAAAAGTGACTATATTGAACTTTTTTTAGTCGGAGTCGAGTTTTTGATCAATGTTGGAGTCGGAATCGTGGTTTTAGTTAATGCTGGAGTCGGACTTTTTTTTACCGACTCCACAGCCCTGCTATATACAGTAGAACCTCGATTATCCGGACTAATTGGGGATGAAGATAGTCCGGATAAGGACAAATCCGGATAATCGAAAAAATCATAATTGACAGGAAAAGACTGAAAAGAAGTATATTCAGTATAAATATTTATTTTTTTAGATTAATACACAGCTTTAATAATAAATTATTTATAATATACCCTTATTTTACACATGAATTATTGTTAAAACAAATGCAAAGATCAAAATATTAAGACTGCATTCCATCACGTACGTAAACAGTGGACGCAATTCACCTCGTGCATATCAGAAAGTTTGTAATATTTTTGTTTATTTTGACCAATCCGGATAATCGAGGTTCTACTGTATTATGATTCTAAAAAATGTCCGGTCCGTGGCGCAGTATCAACGTTGTTGGCTTGCGTGCCAAACCGGCCGAGTTCGATTCCCGGTACGAGCGGATTTTTCTGGTCGATAAATCTATTCAAAGGCATGGGTGTTTGTGTTGCTGAAAATCCCGTTCCCGATTTTCCTATCCCAAAGAGCGGTGCATAGCGAGCGCGATTAGCTAATCACTAGTCCTGTCCGAGTCCTCGTATCCTTTCCATAACCTACTCTCTTGGAAAAAAAGAGCGGTTGATCAACTGAGTAACAAGCAGTTTTTGTAGAGAAATATTTGTTGAGATAAACTCCGTGAGGAGTCCATATGCTCCAAATTGGGAGCGGACATGGATAAAAAAATATATCGTCATTCTTGTTTTGAAATCTCTATAAAACTTAAAATTTGCACACAATTAAAATGAATTATTGTTCTCGCTCTATTGGCAAAAATTACGAGATTACGAGACATTACGAGATCTTACTTTGAAAAAGTTCTAGCTGCTATGAGACATAAGCGATAGAATTATATATTAAAATGGACTTCCACTAGTTACTGCCGAATCCATCGAAATATTGATATTATGTTTAAATTTAATTTATGTTAAGCATAGTTATTCAAAATTCAAACCATAATTTTTGGAAAAAATGATCTTAATGATGGGAATAGTGATGATACTGTAGGTTTTTCAAATAAATTCATGAAAACAATATTCAACAACAGATGACTCTGAAGTTAACATACATATATGCTAGAATGCAATTCATGCAACCCTTTTCGACCAAAATGTCATTTATGGCCCAAAATTTCAGCTGGAACCTTTTCAAAGTAAGGTAACAAATAGTCTACCGTAACCTTAAAATGACTGGAAACATTAATACATGGTATCATTTTCACCTCTATTTTATTCTTTATTTTTATAATCGTTGGGTGATTTTCACTTATATTTACATATCTCTTGTTCAAAAGATTTAAAATCGCAAGACATGTCCTTTAACGAGTGCTAATTATTTATTTTTTAATCATAGTATTTTAATAAGTTTGTAGTCAATCTTTCGTGTAACGAAACAAAAAATTTCAATTGAGAGATACAAATGGATATAAAAATAGTTTCTAGACTCATTGTGAGCAATAATAATACATTTGGGTTAGTTGAAAGTAATTAAATTCAGTGTTGCCTAATGCAAAAAAATCTCATTCATGAAGAAAAATGTTAGAATGTAATTTGAAACCTGAATAACAAAAGAAAGCTTACTTGCCACGACTTCATAATAAAAATTTATTTAGTACTGTGTTTGTGTTTTTATTAAATTTGAAATAAACCTCGAAAAGGTGGCAGCGTATTTACGCGCTTGCTGGCCTCCTGCATAAATATTAGAACAAGAAACACGACGTCTGCCTCAATAATTTTACAATTCAATTTTCATAAGAAGTCGCAAAGTCAGAATAAAGGGTCAGCTCATAATTCCATCAAGTTGGTATCTCAAAAAGCTTAACTTCAAATGGTAACTTGTTTTTCCAACTAAGTTTCTTGGCGTGTTTTTCTTATTATACAATCTGGGTGTCAATTTATTCGTATTCTTTACGACTTTGAGTTAAGTGATATGATATTCAAAAATAAATGGCGCATTGCCTGTTTTCTTCAATTTAAAAAAAAACGATTGTTATAAGAAAAACAAACTTATTTAAAAATTAGAAGCACTTGTGGGCCCCAGATTATTATTGGGAATTGTATTTAGTCCCTTTAAATTTAGAGTTAAAAACAAATTCGAGGTGAAAAAAAATTGGGTGCTGCAAAAACGCATGTAATTTTATTTTTCACCTATTTAAAAATGGTTCACAATGGTATATGTGTGATACAAATTAATATCTATCCAGATTTACATCAGTCTCATTTTACATATGTATGTACATAACTATTGTGACTTTATCTGGTATATTTGATCATTAAAAAATCGCACTAATAAATTAATTTACAATCAAGCAATTGCTCTGTGACAAAAGAAAAATCTAATGAGTTTAAGTCTTGAGGATAAAGACAAGAAAACAGTATTTAAAATATTACAATATGCAGTTTTTCTGAACATCTTTATTTTTTCTTAATAAAAATGTATTACCACTCCCATGGGGTACGTCCCTGAAGAGGGGGAAATATCATTATAAAGAAATTAAAAGTCATCGCTCATCTTTTTCAAAAAAGAGATAAAAAAGAAAACCTAGTACACGGTGACAAAGTAAAGTGAAAATCCTCAGCAGTCGACTCTGCGCCGTGCAATATGGCGCTGTAAGTAACTGAACGGGAAAAGACGCCATTATACAGATTTGTCTGATTTTCAAAGGATACGTTTTTTTTCTTTTCATTCGTAGTATCACTTACATTTTTTAAATGGGGCATTGGAAAGAATTATAATGTACACGAAGCATCATTTAGGTGGGAGTATTTTTAATGGAAAATAAAACGTAGACTTCATATGTACATTAATCTAGTGCATGGTTTCCCAACCATGGATCGCGACGGGTTTTACGTTGGGTATTATTCCGTATTTATACCGAAAAATATTCACTTTAATGCATTTTTGCTGTTATTTAATAACCTTATTAAAAATGCCTTTTTCAATTGCATTGGGTTCGCGGGTCAAATGGCCTGGAAAAGGTTGGGAGCCAATGATCTATAAACAACTATACATATGCCATATTTGATATCATTGCAAGTATTTGTAGAAACTTTTTATTCACATAAACATCATCAGATAACGATTGTCTTTGCCTAAATTAGTCAAAATTCGTAACATAAATATTTGGCATTGGTATCAAGCGTCATCAAATTGTTTGAAAAGCGTTTAAAAAGGCTGTCGCTTTCAAGATCTAGCCAGTTTACACCAAATCATATTAATATCGCTGTTAGTGACAGATAATTAAAGAAATTCGAATATTTTAATGATCGCTGCATAAGTAAATAATGCATGATAACATAACTTCAACTTCGAGTTGATGTTTGCCGTAGAACATCGGTCACCAAACAACAGCCCGCGGGCCGGATTCGGCACACAAAAGATTTTCATTTGGCCCTCAAAAACTTCTCAATTTTTGAAAATAAATTATTCAAATAAGAAAAAATATTTTTTTTAAATTTTATAATTTGGTTGTGAATTCACAACCATTTATTTTAATTCACCAATAGGTATCTATAAGATGACAGCGTGTGAACCCATAAAATATACTAAATGTTTTCTATTATAAATTTCAATAGAAATTACACTTTTTTACATTACATGTTTATATAAGAACATAAAAATTAATATTCTAGTTGGATTCCAGTACGAATTTATTTGTCATCCGGCCCGCCAAGTTTATGAAAATTTCAATCCGGCCCGCTTCACAAAAAGTCTGGTGTATCTGCCGTAGAAGAACAAGCCTCGTATGGGATTACGGTCACAACATTTTGTTGACAAATAAGCACGTAAAGGCTCTAAATCTTCTTGCTATCTCAGTACTCGCATAACTGGTTTCGCGGACTGTGGCAGAATTTTTTAACAATGGCAAAAATACTTAAGGAGCATGCAATTATTGTTGGAGGAGCGTTGAACTCGATTATTATTTGGAACTCGAACCATTACTACCGCAAACGTATAGCCTCGGGCGGTACCCAAGTCATACCACTAATGTGTCTATCTCGTCAGAACTGGATTGGGTATGTTATTTTACGTCCGTGTGTACCGATCGGCGTTGTAAAGTCAGTCATCAAATATTGACCGACTTTTTTTTTATTTTTACTATCTGAATATAAAATTTAATTGATAACTTTGTTATTCCACGTAATCTGAAGCAGGTAGTGACATGCGTTTCGTTTCTTTGAAACGCAACATCAGACTTACTGTCGTAAAGTTACTTTGATAATACGAGAAGCACGTGTCACTGCTTGTTACAAAATACAGTGGTACCTTGAGATACGAATGACCTAACATACGAGATACAACCGTCAAGCGTATTTCTTTGAAATACGAGCAACATTTGAGATACAAGGAACGGCCATCTGCACACGACCCATCAGTTTTTCATGACGGGTAGCTATGTGCCCTTTGCGTATGTGTGGAAGGAGTGCATATGAATGTATTAGTGGTAAATCCGTGTGTGTATTGGATTCTACTTCGACTGTCAAACGCGATGGACCTACTATATAAAAACATACTTCGCTCCATCTCGCACAGCCGACATTTTGGGGGTTGGAACGGATTTATGGCATTTCAATTAAATTCAATGGAATAAATTGCATTGACATACGAGAAAGGTTACAGAACGAATTAAACTCGTATCTCGAGGTACCACTGCAAGAGGAAAAGAAAATTTATCAATATATCGTATTAAAATCAAGAAAAAATACTTTAGGTAAACGGCCATTTGAAACATTGGTTGGTGAAATTAAGAATGACCACGTGGCAACAAGATTACGTATTCGTTAAAAAACAGTTGGTTGAATTCGTAATCACTACGATACTCACTGCCTTGCGACTTTTTTTTTATTAAAATTATAAACATAAATTAAAAAATAAATATGAATAAGCATTCATATTAAATATTTTTTGTTTCTTTCTGAAAATAAATATTAACATTATATCTGACTGTATAGTGACTGTTGGTTTCACGTATACATAGCATTTTGAGTTTATACAAATCATATTAAAGAAGAAACGCTATGCAATTCCATATGCTTTTTTTGTTTGTTTTTTTATCATTGTTTATTATATTAAAATCAGTGATAGCGGCGGCATCTATACACGCAATTTATTATTAATAATTGAAATCCAGATAGTTGAAGTGTATATTTTACTAATAACATCTAAGAAACGGTTTAAGGAAATAGATCCCAACAATTGCATAAGCCACTAATTGAACACTCAAAATTTAAACTATACAGCCTTCACTAAATTTACTGTTATATTTTCCTAATGTTTTGTATAAAATTCAATTAAATCTTACTTTACTTATTTTATTCACCACATAATTATTGAGAATGGATGCATTAGTAATTTAATGCAATTTTTTGCTATGATATTCTAAATTATATTTGACTAGGTCGAAAGATGCTAATGTGTATGTGAGAACTGCCACAATACATTTGTGATTAGGGATGCTCATTTCATAATTGAAAAGCTGATAATTTCTTTTTACTGTATCAAGTACCATGTTAGAATACCGATATGGATATATAACGGTTCAGGCGTATTAAAAAAGTACACCAAACTGTCTCTTAACTGCTAAATGATACGTTTAAAGATACTAATGCCGTAATCTCTTCATCGCTTACGAGCATTTTTAGTGTTGGATTCCATTACTTAGTCAATCAGACAATTAAACTACTCTCTGTATATTGATTGAGTAGGCATTTACTTGGTAGAACTCCATTATAATACGGAAAGAAAAATAACAATGTATTTTAGTTCTACATCAATTATTTTATATATTTGTATAGTTCTGACGAAGGCGTAAGCCGAAATAGCTATCAACAAATATATAAAATAATTTATGTAGAACTAAAATACATTGTTATTTTTCTTTCCGTATTAAACTACTCTCATTCAAATATTGATAAATTATCTCAAAAAATAATAGATGTTGAGTAATGCGTTAGTGTGAATCTTTTCTACATGCCGTTGTTTTCAACATATGTGATTTGCCTATTGAAACATGTCTACAATTACGAAAAAATGGTCTGTTATATTACATAAAGCACAAATATCTGTGATGGTTAAAATAACCTCCCACCTACCCGATCCTAAAGCGAGTGGTAAGCTGTATTCATTAGCATCTGCTTTAGCTCGTACTCTCGAAAAAGAGAGTAAGAGCAACTGAAGCTAGAAAAGTTTTCGTTAAGATGAGTTTTATTATGAGTCACATCGATCCAAACTGCATGGCTATAATAATTTAACTATTTTTTTTTATCATAAATAAAAAAAGGCAAAATAAATAGTAAGCTACAGGCTCCAACAGCATCACAGAATATCTTCAATGGGACGTAGCTAGATTCAGCAATTAATTTAATAATGGTGCGATGCCACTAGGGATTCCAACTATTCGGATATCGAATAGTAAAACTTTAGCTATCCGGATAGTCTTGACATGGCTAAAATGTTGTACAATAGTATGAAAATTATGATTTAAAAAACATATTTTAATAAACAATAAATTGCCAGTTGTTTTTGCAAGCCGAGAGTGGTCTCGATTTTTAAGTTTTTAATAAATAATCGTAGAACTCGCACGCAAATAGAGATCTTGTACGATCAATGTTTCCTTGCTCACTTATATACATTTTATAATAATTTACGTCTAAATCTTTTCCCACTTTTGCAAAATCTTAGATTGAGACAAAACATATAAATACCCATTTAAATACCGTTCCATTGTATTACCATATTTATAATTTGCAGCTGCATTATGAAATTACGGCATGATAGGTATTTTTTAGACCCGAGTCCTAGCCGGTTCGTTAAATTAAAGTATTATGATAAGATATTGATAGCACCCGAGTTGGGCGAAGGTAAAAAAACTCCTACCTGGGATATTCATAATTATTCTTTAGATGTGGAGAAATTGTCATGTGATCTTTCCTCGAATACGAATACTATCCGGATATTTTCCCAAATATCTGAATATCAAATAGTTTCAAAGGGCCGAATATATCCGGATATCAAATATTCGAATATCCGATTTGGAATCCCTAGATGCCACCCATTTGTAATGGTTGCGGAAATGAATACTTTGCTTTTGTCAATGCTTGTAAAAGTAACGAGTATTTAAACATCCCTATTAGCAACCACCGCAATGCGATTAGTGGGTTGAGCGTCCGATTCCGTCAAATTGCCGCAGTGCCAGAATGTTGCTCATCGTCGTGTACATTTCTGCGATTTGGAATTTACCACACGACGGGAGCCTCTCCAATAATTGGGTAGCATGTATCATCTAATATGCGAGGCCGCGCTGCGGCTTGGCGGTGAGGCCACTTATCAGAACCCCAAGCGTCTCAGGAAAGACAATGTAAATGCAATTTTTATTAATCACAACTTGCCAATTTTTGACCGATCCAAATTGATACGTAGTTTTAATGTGTTCACAGTTAATACTTGTTGGGATAGCTTTTGATTCAAAAATAATAACACATTTTCTGTAGTTATTCCATATTTAATGTATAAGGATCAGGACCGGTTTCGCTCAACATAATGCTTTATCAACTGATAATAAATACAAACACACAGCGTTAATTAAAAAAAAACTAAGCAATACATGTATGTAATTGGTAATAAAAATATGTAAATAATTCAAAGAAAATAAAACAAAATAAACATAATTGATAATACGTACAAAAAGTGTTATTAATAATATTTTATTTTTATATAATAATTTCAAGACTTGCGTAAGTGTGAGTGAGATTTCTTTAACAGTGACTTCGAACACTTCAAAGAGATATATTTATAGATAAATTTTATTAATCACAAGAAAGTTTGTAAGGACAGTTGATAGATGGATGTCAAAAACTAGATAGATGATTTTTGCGCCAATCACAGCTACATATATCCGTGACTTCCCACATTTATTTGATACACTAATTTACCAGTCCTTTAATTACCATGAATTACTTAGGTCGATTTAGAAGATATAAATTTTAATACTGTAACGTTTTATGTTTTGTTAAATTTTTATTTGACCGTAAGCCAATTTCTTTTAAAAATAATCATTAAAATTACATGTTGAAATGCTTGATGATACCAACTTTTCTACATGAGGAGCGATGACGCCCTCCCATATAGTTTATAAAATGATACAGAAAATCGTACAAATAAAATTGACACTGTCGATATCTTCATGAAAAAAAAACAAGAATCCCGAAATAAATTGCAAAAGACATCCGACATAAACTGTTAACAATGGTTTGTATGGATACCATATAAATTGTTTCTAAAAACTATTGAAAACACAAACATAGGTAAGTAGGTGGATATTGGACAAATCTGCTGAAGTTTTGTATATAGCTTATGGATTAAAAGGGAATTTTGATTTTCATGTTTCAAATACGATAAAGCTTTTTTTATAACGATACCTATTAGACTGGACGAAGATGGTAAGCTTTTGTTATTTATTTCTTTATCATAAAAAACAGCTTTTAAAAGCTGAGCTCAAATGGAAAAAAAACACCTGTCTGATAATTCTGGCGGGCTTTATCTACAACAATCCTTGAAAAATCAAAATGACGCTTTTGAATAATACTTTATAAAAATTTATAATACTTCACTTTACACGATATAGACGTTTTAAAAAATACGCCTGTATCTAGAAAATGTTTTTTAACAATATCTGCTAACATTTGCGTAAGTGAAGTGGAATTTATTGTGGTAATAAGAAAAATCAAATTTCCAAAAAAATCTTCGGCTTAGAATACACGAAGGAAAAAACTACATGTGGTATTTCACATACAAGATGAATGGATACGGCAGACTCCCCCATGTATAGGATGATAGTGCATACTCCGATACCTCTTTAATATAAGGGTCAACACTAAAAAAATACATTAATTTTTACTGTTGCGTCTCTTACGAGTATCTCAACGTCTGCATGTACGCAAAATCACGTATGAACGAAAAAAATTGCAAGCTCGCGTTGCCGTATGCACGATGCTTTGCACGTCTGCGCAAAATTGCAGCGCAGGGTGTGCGCAGTCGACAATTTTCAGTTAATAACGCCAAGAAGGGTGGAGAGAGGTATTCTTTAGTACCAGCGTCATATTTAAATACTTTTTCACTTATTTTAATATACCAAACAATATTCTAGTACATACACCACATATATTTAAAGTATATTTAGTCAAATAGAAATAGCACTCTTTAATCTTGGATATTTATTTTTTAAAAACATATTTATTTTAGCTCTACAAAAATTACGTAATAATATATAGTTGAAAACTATTTCGTCAGAAACACAATTGTCTGAACTAAAGTCTAGAACTTGTCCTGGCGAGGGCGATACCCGAAATAGCTAGGAATTATTTATATATTACTAGTATTGCTACCCGGCTTTGCACGGACTAAGCGACCAATAATTATTTAATTTTATATCATTCCCAAAGAATTACAGACCCATAGACATACATACTATTATAAGATTATATAATAAATTGTTGTAGAAATAAAATGCATAACTATATTTTCACCGTGTTTTAATGCAGTTCCAAATTCCAATTCAATCAGTAAATCAATCACTTTCTGATATTATAATTTCTATAGAAAATATTATAGAAATGACTAGGACATATTTCTTCAAGAATGCGTGTTTTTTCGAGAATTATACGAAAAAACATTTTTGAATAATCAATATACCTTGTACCGTGATCAAATACAATGATTGATGATTTGAAATCAACTAGTATTTGATATAATTTCGTGTCAATTTCATATTATATTTAAAAGATATTCAACACACAAATATACATGCAAATGTGTTGGTAGATAAATGTTACTGTCCATAAAATTTTTCGTCTGAAATACGAATCAAACGCACTCCACCCATTTTACAAAATTGATGAGTGAGTACGGAAATTCGGACATTCCGACAACAAAGTGCTGTTTATTTGCTTTGCTTTAAATTTTCAGGGGAAAAATAGGGAGGGAATGATCGTGATTATGGGGCAATTGGAATTCAGCATATCCGAAATAGAACTCCTGATTACCTGAAGCATGTATTTTGTGCATCTATTTTTGACAATTTTAGTGTTTTTATTTTGTCTTTGTAATGTTCGATTTTAGCGTCAATTTAGCATCTATTTTTATTAAGAGTTTAATTTTAATAAAATTTGTATAAATATATACAATCTAAGGACAAATCTTACAACAATTAAAAAATATTATAAAAATTATAAAATGTTTAGTTATTAAAATTAATAAATTTAAAATTCACATGAATATAAAAATACGAAAACATGAATATCAAAATACAATATCAAATTAAAATTTATTAAAACTCAGCGTGGTGCATTTTTTTTAATGTAATGATTGGTATTACAGCTAATGCCAGTGCGCCAAATATTTTTAATTGTGATGGTCATACGAGATCAACTAGATGATAAATAATGAATCAGTCGTGAACAACTCAACGAAAAATTACATACACCTAGACCAAGAGCTCGTTTTCAATAGAGTTTTTAATGTAGGTCCACCTTTCAATTGAAAATATTATTCAATACATCTTGTCTCAAAATAAACATCACATAAAGTCGTTAACAATGAAAATAGTTTGAAGCGCATTAATCATAAAACCTCGTAAAAATTTTAAATATATAAATATGGCCTGTAAAATAATAGTCTTATTGAAACAGTCTCGTTATTCAAGTTAAACATGGTTCCTCAAATAAATGGCAAGGTTTTTTTCATTTATAATATAAAATAAAAAAATATTTTGTGGGCCAGGTTTGTACAGTATAAGTTTGATAAGAACAAGTGCAATTTGCAACGTTGTCACGCAACAGCGTTAATTGTAGGAAAAGCAATAAGCTTTTTCGCTTTGAGAACTCAGGACACTTTTTGAACTGTATATGCTGTCAGCTTGATGAAAGCTTGCTTTTGCGATTTTCTCTAAAGGTAATTTTGCCAACAAAACTTTCAGCCCTATCCCTTTCTCACACACAATTTTGATTGGAAATTTTTACCGGAAAATATATTCCTGCACCGCTTTTAATCATGAGTTTTTTTTGCACTTACAATTTTGTTTTATAAAAAGCTGCTGAATGCTGAAAAAGCTCTAGATGAGCGAAACCGGTCCTGATAAATTCAATGTGGAAAAAATGTTTTATTATTTTTTAATATAATGCCATTCCACTATGTATTGACACTCAAGACCTTAAAACTGATCATAAAAAAGCTGTGGCAATTCATTCTAATAAAAATAATAATACATTTTTAGTACTTATTCAACATAAAATGTATTATATCAGGACCGGTTTCGCTCATAGCGAGCATTATCACTTTAAAGTGAGCAATTCATTCTATCGTCGCTAAATTCCAACGTTTAATTTTAATAGTATACAATAATTAATTAAATCCTGATAGTTTCAGTTTGCGCATATGTGAGAAACCTCACTTTCGAACGCGTGAGACAATTTTTCTAAGATTGAAGTTCTTACAACGAGTTCTTAATTAAGTGCATGCGAACTTATATCGAATACTCGATTCGCGCTGAGGGACCTTGACCGGTGAATAGAGACGGCAGTTGTCCTTTCCTTCCCGGCCAAAGATATCTAAACAGCACATGTTTGAATAATATGAAACTATGTATAGTGGAAAGAAGTGGGAGTTTAATTTTACTATAAAATGTATACACATACGAAAATTTTATAACTTTTTAAATGCCAATGAAAAACCGACATACTAAATAAATCACTTGCTAAGGTGTAATGCATCTTTCCTTTTTATTTTCTTCGAACTACAATATTTGTATATTTCTTTTATCAATTGTTTGTCACAACTTTATTAGTCTTGCTTCGTTTCTTTATAAATAACTCTGTATTGTTGTATGTCCATCAAATGAAAATGGTCGCGATAAACGAAACCGGTCCAGATCCAAATAAATTTAATGTGGAATAAGTGAAAAAAAAATCTTTTACTTTTCAATGTTTATCGTTTTAAGATATATATTAATAGAATCTCATTTTGCTCGTTGGATCTTGCTTATTAATTTATCTTAGAACTTATTAAAAAAAATACAGAGAATTAAAAAGTTCAAAGGAAGATTTTCGGGAAGGTTAATTTAATGTATCGATATAATTATACAGTAAGGCAACGATCAAAATACTTTGTCTGTAACAGGCAGCAAAATAATTAAGCATTTGATAACTAAACATCTCATTTATATAACTGTCTTATAAAAACTTCGGTTAATTAACAAAAGATATTTATTTGAAGTTTACAATTTAAGCTACAGATTTTAGCACTGTCTTCCATGTTATGAAAATATTGTTAAAAAACTTTGTAGGTACAGACTAACTATTTCAAGAAACTGTTAAAAAGCCATTATCCAACAGTTATCGTTACCTTACTTTGAAAAGGTTCTTATTGACATTTTTGCCTAAAATGACCTTTTGGTCGGACACGTTTTCATTTACCGGATTCTATTATACTATATATGAATTTCAGAATTATCTATCGTTGAATAACGAAGTTAGCAGAATTACAGAGTTGCACTGCATCTACACACTTTTTTTTCTAAATTTATTTGACAAAGTTCTAAGATCACTATTTCCATCATAAGATCATGATTTCTCAGCAAGAGTTCTGAAAAAATATGTTTAAAATAAGTAATTTGAAACATTTTTACTTGCTCATTGTTACAAGTGAATTTTAATCAATCGAAACTTCAAACGCTTATTTTTCAAAATAGTGTCAAGAGCAGTTATAACCTTTCCAAAGTAAGGTGTCGAAGTGGTAGGTAAAAATCTCTTATTTCTCAGCAAGATTTGTGAAAAAAATTGCTAAAATAAGTCATTTGAAGCATTTTTACTTCAATCAAAACTTCAAACAATCATATTTAAAAAAAGTGTCAAGAGCAGTTAGAAGTTTTTCAAAGTAAGGTGTCGAGTAATAATTAGATTGTTTCTTATTTAGAATATTCCTATGTGACATTGCAGACAACGTGTAATGTATCCTTTTTTTACACGTTGAAACTTTTAGCGTAATCGTGTGCCTCCATTAATAGCCACCCGTTTGGCCAAAAGGTGGCGGCGTAGCGAACGTGAGACCGCCCCTAATTGCAGAACCCGACTACGTGTTTATTTTATTTTTTTGTGTTTTTTTCGGTCACGAAACTTTGACCAAGAAATACGTAACGCAACATGTACCGAAGGGTTTGAGTTAGGGGGTCTCGAGAGCGGGGGAACTGCACGTTTACTGCGAAAACCTGACTGTGCCAGCCGATGCAACTTGCGCCGGAAATGCCACTACTTTCGTATTTTTCTTTCGCGCCTTTTCAGACAGTTCAGGAGTTACAAGTTCTAAGATCACTCGAAATTGAATTCTTCGATCAAAGCACGGTAAGAATAGCATTTCATATAAAACGCCTATGGCATTTTAATGTTGCAACATCACTAATTAAAACAGTTTATAAATTGAGTATAATTATATAATAATACAATACTAAAGTTAATACATTTATTATAATAGTTCAAATTGAGCCATATCAAGTTTTTAATAACAATACTTCTGGAATAAATATAGCACTTAAGATCTGTTGCAATGCAAAAATAAAAAGAGCAATAATGTTAAGCAATATTATAAATTAATGTCGATGACCAGTTGAAAATTTTAGTGGTGAGCTAAACCGGTGGTGATCTTATTAATTAATTGTGAAATAAGTACAAAAATGCTTTTTTTTTTACTTTTAAATATCACGCCTTTCCACCAAGTATTGATAGTTTACACCTTAAAAGTGATCTTATCCGTATTATTATTAAGTGTTCAGGCAATTTAACACAGATGATTTCATTGGTTTTTAATTAAAAGCACTAGTATTAATCTAACAATTTGGTACTGTTTTAAGTTTTATGGTGCAGTGAAAAATAATATTTCTTTTTAGATAGTCAATATTGCTATTTATTTATAAAGCGTTTCTCTGGCCTTGTGTAAAGATTTTGTTTGTAAATAATGCTTAAATTCGTAGCTGGTATTCAAAAAACACAGCAAAGAAACACAAAAAACGATCATTTAGCTTTTGTAGTTTGATGGAAGTTGAAAGATACCAAACAATCCATCACGTGTTTTTGTTCATTATGCAAGCTATTTGGATAGACTTTGGTACGCCACCAGAAACATCCTTATCAAGACTGTGTGATCATATGTACGTTTGCTAATTCAGCAAATCTGATACAACTCGCTTCCTCGACGCAAAGCTCTGACTGACGATACGGAAATCGAAGTCAACGTGACACGCATTCACAAAAGCAATTTGGGTATCAACTCTTCAATTTACACATGATAATTTACATACGCATAGTGACTCTGTGTTCAATCATCAACCTTGAATTCGTGAATATATTATAAAGTTCATTCGTGTCGTTTCAGTACAATCAGCCTAAAGGTTTCATCTCACGTGTAAATTCATCGTTTACTTTCATTCATACGATTCAGTCATACCCATTTTCAAACAAGGTTTGCATATTTAAAAATATACACCAAACAGTTTGTCTCGTTGCTTTGATAATGATAGCATTAACATTTAAAATTTAATTAAAAACCAATACAGAACTAAACCTTCACTTGAATGTAGAAGGTCATACATAAACTATGCACGTGTTTTTGATACATATTTTTTTTCCTATCGTTACATTCCTACCAAAATGATAATTTATGAAGACTCCCAAGTTCTTATCTCGTATTTATCTACAACAATCCCTCAATGTACAAAGTTTAACGATTTAGATTAACGTGGTTATTAAAAATCTACCGATCATTTTTTGTATAAACGTTAATACTTTTTTTATCAAATAAACTCATGCGAATGGTCCGCGGTATTAAAAATTGAGAGTTCAGTGATTTGTGAGGTGGGAAATATTTACGACCGCTGTTTTAGCTTAACTCGGGGACCTGAGAATACAATTGTTTATTTACTATGTCATATTGAATATTGTGTGTTAATCAATATATTATACATGCATAAGTTTCATTCAATATTGATTAGGTTTTTAAATCAAAACTTGAGTACGTAGTAGTTTATTATATGTTCGACTGTAAATATGTTAATTTAAGAGAATACTGTGACCAAATGATATTCTTCCGTTTCTAAAAAATTATGATGATAGTAATAAGGTTAAGTAAATAATTGAGTTACTCATTCCCGTTTCTTTATGCATCGTTTGAATTTGACTTTTATCGTTTCAAAGCATCTTCATTACATAAAGGAAACACTTTAAAGGTTATATCCGATCAAAATGGCGCAAATAACAACCACACCGCTCGGCCTTTTGAGACACTAAACGCAAACATAAACTCTTCCTCGCAATCTGTAGCAGTTAAATTAAAGATCTTTGTCATGAGGCAAAGGGCCACAACACTGCCTGCGCTAAAAACCAAGTCTCCAGTCAAAATAAATAAATTACTTCGGTTACGGTCCTTGGTCCTACCCGCTCGCCGTGTTTGCTGTCGATTCTCCTACAAAGGGATTGCACCCCAAGGACCAAAGCTTTCTGTGGCGTTCCGAAGAGGCCGCCCAACTTATATGTGTGTGCTTACTCTCAACTATGTAGAGTGGCTTCCGTTTAGTAGAAAGGCTTTTTCCTCAAACGGTGATTTTGAAGCGTTATTTACCACATGTGAAAAGTTTTTTTTCCAGGTATTTTTGAAAGCAGAATAATTTTCAATAAAAGAGATTCACTCATCACTTCCAAAAATTAAACAAATTTATAAAATAACAATTTTCATTTAGGTACTTCGAAACAAAATTAATTAATTAAAACTACTCACCATAGAGTGAGTATTTTCAATCGATCAACTCTTAGAAATAATACAAGCTTTTCCCGGTTAATTGATACCACTAAAATAAAAAATTATATATTTACTATTTTCACATAAAAAAATGCTTTTTTCAGTGCTCGCAAATTGAAGCAATATGTAAGAATGTCATACGATACACAATCGTCATGCGAAAACTCATCATCTTTCAAAAATTAAATACCCATTCTTTGTAATATGGCGAAGAAGTAAACTTTAGTTTCAATTAATCAATATTTTTTGACTATTTTTTTATCTCTGAAACAGTTTTCAGTGCATAGATTCTAATGCAAGCGTACATAAAAAAAAATTAAGCTCGAATTGTGGTAACTCCGTAAACTCTCATGTTTGAGTTGAGCTGATTAATTGATAATAACAATAAAATGAACATTATTTTATCATGTATAAGGTTTATAAAAGTTAAAAGGTTTTGCAGTCTCCTAATGCAAAAAAATCATTTCAAAAAAACGTTGAAAAACGATCATTATTTTTTATTTTTTTTGATTTTTTTTAGTAAATTTTTAAAAATATTTGGCATTACAGCTTACGCCAATGCGCCAAATATTCTTAATTATGAAAGTCATACGAGATTAAATCGATGATAAGTAATGAATCAGTTGTGCACAAAATCAACGATAAAAAACATACACCCAGCCCAAGATCTCTTTTTTTCAATTGAAAAATCTGACCTTGCCGGGAATTGAACCCGGTCTCTAGATCGCTAGGACAAAGCTCTTGCGACTAGACCACAGGGACCGACTTATTATAAATGTATAAAGCTTAATAATATATTCAAGTTAAGGAATGAGAACAAACAATCGTAATTATATAATAATAAATATATATTTTCGATTATTTGTTATAAAAACATTTTATGCAAATTCGAGAACAGCTTGTGCATAACTTTCTTGCGCCCTTTTTTTCATTTTGTTAGGAAAGATATTTTAAGTATATATTTGCGAAATATATTATACTAGTATTGCTACCCGGCGTCGCTTGGACTAAGCGACCAATAATTATTTAATGTTATATCATTCGACATAATTATATCACAAAATCTAACATCCAAAATAGAGTTAAAATAAAATCACAAACTTTATTTAATTTGATGACATCCCCATTCTCGCCCATTAAAATTTCCAAATTCAAGGAAAAAATCTAATTTGCGTCAAAGAAATGTCAAATAATACCTTCACATAAATAATAATCATTATTATATTAATAAAAGCCGGGAAAAAGTTGGTAGAAGACTAATTTATTACATTTTGACTAAATGTCTTCGCCGATAAAAATTCAAACATATTTTCTTTCATAATCGATTTTATGGCATCTTGCAACAACAATGCAAAAGGGAATTACAGACATACATACATACATATGCCGTTTTGGTTTTATATATAAGATAAGATGAGTAATGACTTAAGGATAATAATCAATAAATTGCTTGAAAAAATTCAAGATACTTTCAAAATTCAACTTATTCAAAAAGTTGGCCGCACAACCAAGATAGACTTTATATTTTCGATGGTTTCGGCGGTAACTTTGTGGAAGTTCATTTTAATATAAAATTTAAAATAACTTTGATTATTCCACGTATTGTGTAACTAATTGTGACACGTGTTTCGCCTCTTTCAGAGGCATCTTCAGACTTACTATCGCAAAGTTTGCTTAAGTAATGATTAATCAAATGTTTTGTTAAATAGTGACACAATATTTTTTTCGTAAGTGATTTTTACGCCCGAAAGATACATTTATATTACATTTGCTTGTTTGTATAAAAGTTGTTTTTATTATTTCCAGCGCGTACTTTTTGGATGGCTTTCAAGAAAATTACACAAATCTGAAACTCACTGCCTTTTAAAAAATGCTCACAAATGCCAATTTGGAACAATAGTTGTTTGTAGCAATAAAAACGAGGTTCCGAAGTAAGTGACAAGCAAGAAGATAATAATGCTACCCAGCATTTTCACTTTTTTTTTTTTTTTAAGAGTTTCCAGATGATAAAGCAAAGGGGAAAACAGAGGACGTCGCAAAATAAGGGATGGAGATAATTACAAACGTCTTTGTTCAATAAAAATTTTCGAACAATACGATTACGTTTCTCTCCGTATACCAAACTCGCAGAATCTTTCCTTAAACATTGGCTTTTAATTGCAGTATTATAATAAGGTAAAACATAGCAATGTATTTTAATTCTACAGGAATTATTTTATATATTGGTTGATAGCTATTTCGGCTTACGCCATCGTCAGAACTACTGCTGGAAGTGGAGATGGCGTAAGCCGAAATAGCTATCAACCAATATATAAAATAATGTCTGTAGAATAAATTCATTGTTATTTTTTTCACCGTAGTATAATGGAGTTTTACCAAGTAAATTCCAATTCAATCAATGCAATATTATACGATGGTTACATACATGTATAATATGTAAGCATAACATAAACATTTTTTCCCCACTCAAATGCAAAACTTAAATTAATCTCAATATGGATTTTAATAACATTATTGACACTAAAAAACACTATACACACACTATTAATGTTTTATGCTCATTTTTTATGTTGAAGAATATAATGGGACACGGAGATTATATGAATAAGATTTCCTTATATGTCCGCGGCCGATTGTCAAAGTTTTAGTCTTCGAGGTTTTCGGCTATAATAAGAGCCCGTACCCCTTAAAAACTATATTGCTATGTTAACCACATATTTTCGTAACTACAAAATAGACAAGTGTAAAAGACGCAAAAAATTGGACTGTATTATTGTACTTACGTATAAATGTTGCTGTTGGTGATTCACTACTGTTTGTACGCAAACGACGTTGACCGATCGGCTACACAACCAACAAATGGCACACAAAATTATTACTCGCAATAAATACAAATATGTAGAATAAATATTCGCACACTATTGATACGATTAACGTGATTTTATATTTAATCAACAAGGGGACGATACAATATATTTCTTCAATTTGTACATCGCTTTATGTAGAAAATTGCAAAAAGACTCAAACAAAGCGTGAATGCTCTCGGTCACATTTCAGCTTAGTCTTAGAACAATGCATATATGTTAAAACAGCGTATCTATGTTAAAGCAGCGTACATATATCTACGAACGTATTATAGTAATGTTGTATTATTTAAGAAATGTATGAAGGACTGAAAAGTGTTAGAGTTTCACGGTGTCCTTTTGTTTCGTATAATAGCCATTGAAACTGATACGCAAAGTTTAATTGTTTCACAAGTTCCACATTCCAAAGACAGTTACAACAACGCTTTACTTACAATAACTTCTGTTCAGTGGCTGATTTATGCTTTTCAACATTTCAAATATACCGACACTTAGTATTTTCGTTGCGGAAAATTGATTTTCACTAGATCTTTTATTTAAAATCATAGTGGGAAAAAGAATCAAAGTTCAAAACAATATGTTTCTATTAACAGAAAATATTGATGACAGCTTATTACAAAAAAAATATCAAAAGTCAGTAGTCAAATGGTTTTGCTTCAGCCGCGTCTTCTAGTAAAATCTCTATAAAATTATTGGTGACCAATTTATGAGTGAGGCATAGAGAGATCGTCATTGGCAATACTTCTTATTTTTTTACTGCCCAATTCGCATGAGATAAAACATAAAAATCATCAACAACAGCCCTTGGATTTATAATCAGCCATTGGAGACTAGCGGTAAGAGATTTAAGAGTTCAAGTTATGCCACTGTCAACACCAATTGATATTTTTATTTACGGACATACATGCCTATCTGTGAAATATTTTCTATTTTATTTTATGATTAAGTTCTCATTGAGCGTATCGATCTCAAGTGATTTTAAATATCTAGAGCATTTTTCAAATTTAAATTACATTAATTAACTTAATAAAAAAATCAAATAAATCAAAACAAGGTATTTGAAAAGACTGGGAGAAAAGGCCGAGAATGTGTGGGTGTTTTATGCCCTTTCTCTTAAATTTGATCTCGAGTGACTTTCTAAAAACTCTCCTCGTGTCTACTTCAAGCGTTTTTAAATTTAAGTAAATTTTCTCTAATTCTATTTTTTACACAGTTTTTAAAAAGCTATCAAATCAAAAATATAGTTGTCAATTTTGACGAGTATTATTACGTAAATAAATATAAAATGCAGGTGTAAGGGAACACTACCAATTATTATCAAAATAAATATATTTCTTATACCATTTTGCTAAAAGTCAAAGCATTACGAAGGCAATCAAAGGCTTTGATACTATCTCAAGGATAAAATTTCATCCTTCTTTTGTGTTTTACAATCTGACAAATAAAAAGTCTGCAAAATTATTGCCTGAAAATGGCGTACTTTGTTTCAAATGCAACTAAGCTTTGAATTCTTGTATGAATTGCACCGTTTCACCACACGACGGCTATTATTTAAAAACCACGCGCATTGCAGAGAAAATTGGTAAAATGGAAACTTTTACATTCGTAAGATTTTGAAGTAATCAGAATTTCCTATAAGGTATGTTTTAATAGTTTTAAAAACCATCTATATACTGCTTTTGACGGATTCGGCGGTATCGTTGTAGAAGTTCATTTTAATATAACGTTTAAAGTAACTCAGATTGAACATGTCACGAATAGTTACAAAATACATGGAATACTCTATATTATCTATCTATTTCTTCTGAGAATCATTGAAAATGCTGATTATCTGCACACAAAGAAATGACTGACTAAATGTTCATTGCTCTATAAAAACTAGGGCTGTGAAGTCGGAGTCGCCGCGGTGATTTGACCTTAGTCGTTGTCGTGATTTTTTTTTTAAAGTGTTGACTTTTTATTTTTGCATATATCATGTAAAATTTGACTATTAGCCGAATCGGTTGCTTAATATTTAATTGTATACACATAAATAAGAAAGGTATGAAAACAGCGTGACAAAATTTAATTTTTTATGTCGGAGTCGTGCTTTTGTTCAATGTTGAGGTCAGAGTCGGAGTAGTGTTTTTGTTCAATGCTGGACTCGGAGTCATGTTTTTTTTACGACTCGACAGCCCTGCTAAAAACTCATTTTCAGCATCGAATAAGCTGGGTTGAGGGGGAGGGACTGGTTGAATGAAAAAATTACAAACTCCATCAACTACGGTGATGACTAGCTTTGCTACAGTTTGATGAGAACCGAATGCGATTCAATTATAAAGAAAATATCGGATAGGGTGACTCAACATAGTGAGAAAATTGCTCTACTTCTTTAACCGAGTCGTTTTTACTATGAAAGTGATACCAGGATCATCAATCGCAAACTTTAATATTAGTATGATACCTGGCTTTTTGCAAGTAAATAAAACGATGGTGATAAAGTTTGCAAATAAGGTAACTTTAAAAAAATATTGAATTAAATATTAATAATACATTGTGGTTTGCCAAAAAACGATGCACAAGTTTAATTTTTTTATTAATTTAATTAAGATTAAAAAGTTTTTTTTTTTTTTATAAAATGTCGTGTTTGCTATTTCCTGTTCGGAAAGCACGCTAGACGTTCTAAAATGTGTACAGTACCCACAACAAAGCTTCGTTTATCTGGAGGAATTCTGAATGACGCAGTAAGCATTTTGACGACTAATCTAAGCTTTTTGAATTTGTGAAAGACGTGCGGTTTTCCTACATAATGGAAAAACTCTTAAGTTACGTACCAATGAAATTAGCCAATTATTGTTGCTTCGAGTTGTAGTATTAACGATCTTTTTTTTTGATTAGCCTTTCTGTAATGGAATTATTTTACGATAAAGTTCATATTTATTTTATTTAATAGTATTGTATCGACTTTAAAGTTGCAAAATATCAAACGCCGATTCTACAAAACAAAAAATCAGTCATGAAACAATGTAGAACTCGGTTAGTTATAAGCTCGTAAAAAAATAGATAAGCTTAAAGCCTATCATCGTTTTCAAAATGAATTTTCACATAAGTTTTTAACTTATATAAATGAATAGTGTATTTTATGTTAATCTAGGAAAATCAATGTTTTTAAAGCGGCGATTTTTAAGATTATGCTTTTGTAAATAAAAATACTGTATTGATTTTTTTTTTCTTCTCAATGATTATATTAAATTTATTAAGACTTTAAATTCTTAAAAATTATAAAAATGTTTAAATATTTAAAATACTACTTTCTATAAAGACATAAATTCGAAACATATCTTAATTAATAACATTAAAGTAATGTTTCTTTGCGAATAAATAAAACCCTCTTTAAAATAAGATAAATTAAATGAAAAAGAATCAAATTACGTATTCAGTAAAAAATGTTGAAGGAGGCTAGCAATTATTTCTAAATGTTGCAAAGAAAAAATCCGGGCAAATTAGAATAAGAAAAATTATGTATAATTGCCGAAGAGGTTTTTTTGATGTTTTGCGAAAAGCAAACAAAAATATTATATTTGCATTTCTTTACCTTTTTTGCTCATTGTTCCCGGGTCTGTATTGTATATTTTTTTGTTTATTGTCTTTGTTAAAGGCAATATTAAGTCGGAATTTTAAAATACTCCAGACGAATCGTCTCCCACAAATGCCAAATGCAGTAAAATAAGATAATGGTCTAAGACACTCTCGACTGAAAAACGCGAACACGTGGAAAAATAAAGGAAAACCTGACATCACTTCACTCCACGAGAAAAACCTTAAGCTATACAAGCTGTTTCGAAGAACACAAGCTGAAAAAGCTTCACCCACTACAAGTTGTCATGCTTTTGTATTTCGTTATTTACTATAATGGACTCGATTTTTATAAACATAAGATCCTTGCCCTAGATAACTATTATAAAATATATGCTTCTTTATTGAGTATATTTGTCACAACAGAAAAGAAAATTCCACTCAATTATAATCATGCAGCAAAAATAATTCTACTTGGATTCATAATGATATAAATAATGACGATGTTGAAATCTTCCTAATAATACAACCAGTTCTGATATTAATTTTAAGAGAATATTATAAGAGTGTAAATTGTTTTCCCTGTCCCAGTTCAATGATTCATCTTCTACTCAAAACTACGGCCAAGGGTTCGAATTTTCCATTCAGCGTTTTGAAAGGCTTAAAAATTCATGTTATTAATCTTAGTCATGGATTACTAAGTTATTTTAGTGCTATAAATAAATATTACACATTTTATAATACAACTTCCACATGTATTCTGATAAAGATCCGCGGTTATTTTTCTCAGAATACACGTGAAAGAAGTGCTATAAAATATGCATCATCGATTTAAAATAATGCCTTTCCACCAAATGATTATTTTAGTGTGTTTATTTTTACGATACGTTTGAATAATGTTCACTCATAATAAAAATTCAGTTCACGGAAAAAAAAACCTGCCAATGTTAAATTCACTGTGACAAAATATTTTAAATATTATTGGTTTTTTCTATTGTTAATGAAATCGTTATCCAAAGGGTGCAATTTTTATGTGAATCAAAGCATATGAGAGCTTAAACATAGCTTATATCATTGTTAATAATATGCCCGTTTCTATTTGCTGTCTTTTAATTATAGTGAAGTATTCTACGTAATATAAATGTTTTTTTTTTGTTCTAACGAATCATCCTTGCTTAAAACAGTATGCCAAAAAAATGCACAGGGAATGGGGCTTAAATAAATATTGCATGCCACGCTTTTAGTTGTCAGACATTTATAAGCCTGTATTTACAACTGCCAGAATCTTATATAGCGAAAGTTATTCACTGAGCAACATTCTGTATCAAAAAGATTAGCATAATTTTAAGCGAAAAGCGTTTCGAGTCGCTAAGCGATTCTATGATTTATTTTCATTTATAATATTGAATGCACGTAGACGGGGCTTGTTCTATTAGTGCCAAGTTTCATTGCTCAGTTTTACAACTAGTTTAAATATTCTAGCTTTAATTGAATAAGTTTCCACCGTCTCGTGCAAAATTTTGAATGGATAATAAATAGCTACTTATAAAAAGTTAACTCCTCGTATCTCACCAACGGGTCGTGCAGCTTTTACGATACTAATAATTGAAAAATATAAAGTGAAAAAATATTTATGTTTCGGAAGAGATTGATTCTTAAAAATATGCCGCAATTTCGAAAGTGCTTTTATGCGTCTGAGCTTTCAAATATTATGCATAAAGTAAAAAAACTTTTCAATGAATATCGTAAAGATATGACATATTGCGTAGGGTTTTTATTAAGAGTCTACAAGATTTCCAATTCTGTATGAGAAATAGATTACAATGATGACATTTAAGTAACCTAAGACCAGCGATTCTCAAACCAGCTAATAAATAAATGAGCAGTTAATAAATTTAGTAAATGTTCTTCTGTTAACAAAACTTGAAAGAGACAGTTAAAAATTATGCAAGAGTTATGGAGTGGAACAATATTTTTTTTAAATCATACCTGTAAATTTTCGTATTTTGAAACCAATGGAGCATTTCCAAAGTTTTTTTTATCAAGTACTGATGGTATTTCTTTAAGTACATATAAAGATTAAACGATACGATTTATAGTCAAAGAACTCATTTTTAGTCATTCGCCCTACATGTCTTTAGAGTAGCGATAGAACAAACACAAAGCTTTCAAACAGACTAGATAAATTGACGGAAAAAATGCTGCTCGTATTGGGACTCGAATCCATCACGGAAGCCAACGACGTTGACCACAGCACCATGGGTCCAAAAATATTATTTAGGATGCTCTTAAATAGAAAGATCAATATTACAAATAAATTATTTTGAAGAGAAATACATCAACATAATAAATACGTCACGAAAAACGATCAATTTTGGAACTCATACCCTTGACTGCGCAGCTAGATGGCATGAAAGCTCAATCGAGTATAGTAAACTATGCACCAAAAAACAAAGTTATATACAATACTAAAAAAAGTATTACCAACGTAAGCAGAGTAGAATTTTAAATTCGAATTCAAAGCAATTTTCAGTCTTCGTCACAAGGCCAGGACGTGATGCCAGCTGCAGCATCCAGTAGTTACCGATTTAATTCCTTCGGGGTCTGTATCACTGTTCAACAGGGTTATCGTGTAACCAGCTACGAGGAGTGTGAAATAATGCGATGGGTGAATCTAAATTCATCACGAAAGCACTTCATCGCTGACGTTTCTTTTTATTTACGACACCCAAAGCCTACAGAACCTGCATACAAATCTGCGAAGTTTTTTAGACCTATAGCTCTAGAGGGGAGTTTGTCGGATGATTCAGGCGAGGAGAAGGCTAATGGTTGTAAATTTGCATATTGTTTAAAATACAATTTTAAAATTTGTAGATATATAATGGGGAAACTTATTTAGAACTTAAAACTGATATGAAAAAATTGATTTTATTGAATACTTAATTGTTTAAGTATGTGTATACCTGGTCCATGATGCAGTGGTCAACGTCATTCGCTTCCGTGACGGACCGCAGAAGGGGTTTGAGTACCGATACAAGCAGATTTTTTCAATGGATATTTATTTCGTTTCTGTTTGAAGGCAATGAGTGATTGTGTTGTTAAAAATCCTTTTTTCAACATTCCGATCTCAAAAAGCGATTTTGATAATATTCCCTCAACTACGATGTACCATGAACGATCAGAACTGGTGCTAATAATCTTCAAAAAATCTCAGATTATTAACGTCGAAATAGAAACATGGCTGTTAAAAGAAAATTAATAAACTAAATAAATACATAGGAATTTCTTCGCAATAAAAAGTTAATTGAATTCATAAAAAATAAAAGGTTAATTTGCTGTAACCATTGTGTCACATAAGAGTGAGTTATAATTGATTCATACACTTTGTCAAAAGATGATTAATTTAAAATACGATAGAGTTTCATACATATTATTATGATATTGAAACAGATTGTGTCCCGAGCGGAAGTCAATTTGCAGTATACATATTTGTTTTTTTTTTAATCAAAAAAGTCCTTATAAAAATTCATAATCATCAAATAAATACGCTGGCTCCTTAAAGATTAACTAATTTTTTGAATTCTTATTTAAAGCTTCATTTGAAATCTAACGAAAACAATCAACCGTCTTGGACTTGCTTTTCGCTTTCCTCTTTAAATTACCTACTCGCAGCAAAAAGTTTGCCAAAGAAAAGCAATTTGCCGCGTGGAACTATTTGGCCCTTTGAATTACAGATTTATCCTTTCTACTTTCATGCTACCAATACATTTTCTAGATTTAAAGCGGGATTTGTTTCTATCGGCACATTTGTGCGGCGCACGATCGAATTAAAATACTTTTTTCAAACCGGACGTCTCTCAAAATTTTACGATATTCAACAAATTAATCAAATTAATTAATATGGAGTCGGAGTCGAAATTTTTTAAAGTTTGATTTTTTTATTTTTGCATATAATATGTCAAATTTGGCTTTTGGCCGGATTGGTTGGTTACTATACAGTTGAATACACATAAATGGAAAAGGTAGGAAAAAAACGTGACGAAATTAAACTTTTTTTACTCGGAGCCGTGTTTTTGGTCAATGTTGGAGTCAGAGTCGTATTTTTTTATAACGACTCTCAATCACTATGATTTATTTCTATTTTTATGTTAAAACCGTTAGATTATTAGTAAATTGTTTGCGCTAAGAATACAAAAACGGTAAGACATTATTTATTACATAAAAAAATCACGTTTAAGTGTAGAAAACATTAAATAAAAAACTTGTTTTATAGAAATTCTTTTACAGTAACGTGTTATCAGTCTTTCACGCAAGCTTCAGCGAGTAAAAAAAAGAATGGGGCTAAATGACTAAAGGTTAGTCAATCGTTTTTTCAATACTTGCCTTACTCGATCATAAAGTTACGAAAACAACACAGACGGTTGAAGAACCATTGGAAATAAGCTTACATTCCGGGATTCGAATACGCATCCCAGAAAGGCAAGAGCAGCTAGTTACCAATCCACATCGGTATATTTACACCAAGCTTACTCAAAAGTTACGAGTATTAAAAATAATACTGTCAGATGCAGTAAATATTTTCAAACGGCCTCCAACCTGAAGCTTAAAAATCTGATTTTGACTGAACAAACGCAAACAAGGCGAGTTTTAAATTTAACACAAGTTTTTAAGTTCCGGACAAAGTTTTCTTAGTTAATTAAATGAATAAATTTGGTGGTTAAGGCACTTCCATTTACTCAATTGAAATTTAATTTTAATCAGTTTATTTCCTTGCGATGAACCAAAGGGGGTTGTTTGTTTGGTCAAATGAGAATTTAGACGATTGTTATTTTTGTTTATTTGGGTAAACCCAAAAAACAATAGGCGGTTATGTTTACACGTTTTTTTTTAAAAAATTATCGCGATTGACGATACCGACAACTAGATTTGTTCAGAATAATTATTTATTACATCGAAAACGAAATTTTCTCTGCTTTTTATCCAGTTTTTAGGATTCGGGTACGGTGAAATAAATATAAAATATTTTACCACTTTATATCCTTATTAATTTTAACAATGCATGTGATATCTACTAAAACTGTCACTTAGTTTTTATGCTATGTCGATATAGGGTAGGTAGTTATTGAGATAAACAATAATTATACTAATTCTGAATCTCTATCTTACCAGTATATTTTATATTTTTCCCAATATAAAATATAATTCCCATGAGAGATTAGTATTTAATAAAATATTGCCAAGACACGTGTATTAGCAAATTTACAATTATTCACAATAAATACGGCTATTTTTATTCACAAATCAAACATGTAAGTGTCGTAAAACAGCCGGTGAAATATTTCCTAAGATTCTATTTACTTTGTCAAAAAGATTCATGTGTCCAGAAAAAAAAACATTCCGAAAAAGTAATTTTGAAAAATAAAATATTTTTTACGATTTTTTCATTTCTTTGCATCTGTCTGCTGGGTAGCCCGAAAGAGTGTATTTGAAAAACACATAGATATGGTATAAAGAATAGAAAGACCGATGTAATATTTGATTTTATATGACCCGATCTAAAACGCAGCCTCTATGTAAGTATACATTTCTCCTATTTGGGCAAGCATCATATTTTTATGGGATTTTCAGAGAGATTCATCTTGCCCCAGTCGTTTATATGATAATATAATACTTCAAAGCTTTTTTTCTCTTCATACACCTCGGTAAAAGGCGGCCTATCTTTATTTTGGTTTCGAGGGTACCCTCAAGAAAAGGTCCCCTTACTGTAAAATTACTCGGCTACAGCCTTCTTTTCCAGTTGAGAAGTTTTGTTTCTTTTGACTTGGACTTGTGTGTTATAATTACGACATTTTGGCACTGCGTTTTTTTCAACCTTTTCTTTAAATTCGGCTAATTCCATTGAAATTTATATTTTTTTTTCCGTTGAACTTGTTGTGTCGCATTAATATTAATGACAATGATTCCCTTTCATCTTTAAACGATAATACGCAAGATGTTTTTCGTAAATTGCCTTAATCTTTCCATAATTTTTAAAATCATTATTTTTACACACATGATTTGCAACATATGGAAAAATATTTTTAGTCTTGAATGACTCATAAACCAACCAAATATTAATGTTGCTGTATGAGCGTTAGCAAAGAGGCTTAAAAGAAAAAATAAAAATTATATATCATAAACTACTTTCTTTGAATTGACTCGTCATATATTATTATAAGCAAGACCTGTCTGCCGCATTAGAGTAAAATGACTACCAAAACCTTTTTGTCACCGTAACGATTTTTTGCTTTAATACGTAGCTGTTATGATTACAACAAAATATATATTTGGGTGAACAAGTTGGTTGTCCCACCAGCCTTCCGTTATGTGTGTGAAGCTGTTTTTCACAGTCGCCTTCCATAATGCTATACGATCAAGAAAATAAACGAATGCACTCCTCGCTTACTTGACCCGAGAAAGAGCTGCATGGGACTGATCTTTATCCATGCACTAAAGTGCTTAAATAAAAGAAAAATAAAAAGGAAAAAAAGAAAATGTGACTTGCTCGGCCACTTTGTTAAAGTGATATTAATATGTATCTTAGTATCTTATGTATCCGTAGACGGAGAATTCGTGGATTACAACAAAATGATTAATACGCAAAAAAATAAAATGTGCATCAAAATAAAAAAAAACTACCAATTTGTTATAAATATAAAGGTAATATTAGAGGCCACGTTATAATCCAGATAATAGTTATAAATACTTATTATGATATGCGTTACAAATATTATGTATTTTTTACAATTACTGTCTGTTCAATAACTGAGTTTGTTATACTACTCGGAGTATCTCAATGTTTGTACATGGTAATATTATTTGAATACTCAAAATATAACTTCAGTCGTCGGAGTATTTCAAAATTGAAATGGACTACAAGAAGCAAACTGAATAATTCATTCATTCAAAGTGCTTTTTCATGTGACAGTTTCTTTATGCTGAAATTGTGGTGATGTGTATATCATTTGTAGAACGAGTTCCATAACACATCTGTATAATATAAATAGGACCTGCGTGTTTTCTTTATTGGTACATAAATAAACTTCAAGGATAGTTGTGATCGTAAACAATGCATGATTTTGACCTTTTGATTTATCTACTACTATCACTTTTCGTTAGTACAGTGAATCAACCGTATTGTTTAAAACAGGGCTGTGGAGTCAGAATCAGGGTCGTTGAGTCGGGGGTTTTGTCCGGAGTCGGAGTCGTCGCGGTATTTTGGCCGGAGTCGTACTCGGAAATTTTGAAAAGTTTTATCTTTTCAAAATTTATTGTTCGTCACTTTACCCAAACGCGGTAGACAGATCATTCTAAAACTATAAATGAATACGATATGTAGAGAAAAATACAGTACATACTGCACCTGTTTTTTATTATTTTTTCACTAAAATAACGCTTTTTACATTAATAAAAACAGGTATGTACTTAAGTATGTATGTATAGAGAATTCGGTGTCTAAAATGTTATAATCTTAAAAACAATTTTACTGATCTATGAGCGAAACCGGTCCTAATGTGAAATATACTTTTTTAAATGTTCATCAATATTTATTTTCCTATTATGCTTTTCCACTTCAGATTAAAACCAGGGTTGAGGAGTTGGAGTCAGGAAAAGTTTTAACTTTTTATTTTTGCATATAATATGTCAATGTTGGCTATTGGCCGGATTGGTCGGTTGATATATATAATTGAATACATATAAATAGGCAATGTAGGATAAAAAACGTGACGAACTTAAACTTTTTTTTAGTCGTGTTTTTGGTAAATGCTGGAGTCGTAGTAGTAATTTATTTTAGCCCTGATTTAAAACATTAACAATAATTTGTCAATATTATAAGTGTTATAAAGCAAAGTGTAAGTGAACAATATTTATTTCTGTGTATGACATGAAACTTTGATTTAAAATTGATCGAATGCCTGATTTTTCCAATTGAAAAAATGTACGACTTAATACTTAATTAAGTATTTAATATTTATATGTGTTTACTCAAATTTTCTCCACCGAAACCTTACATGATTGCTTATGAGCTTCCATTAAACATTCCTTTGAGACACCAATTTCTTTAATACCTTTGAAACGGTCGTTCACTTTTTTGCAGGGTGGCAGTATTTTATACATATATATGTATTATATATTAATTTATGATGGCTAGATTTGTTGGTTCAACACCATAAAGAAAATCATGGAGAATTTGGAATGATGCACAACCTTTTTGACAGAAGGGCCAGATTATTAATTTTCAGATTGTCCAAGGGCCGTATGGGTAAAAGTAAATAAATTATCGTTAATTTCAGTGTATATTACATTGAAATTTTATATTGTTCTTGAAAATTTCTGATTAAAAAAGGTTGATTGTTATTGGTCATACGGGGCCGCATGAGATGCCATTTCAGGCTGTACGTTGTGTATCACTGATTTAAAGCAATTTATCTAAAAGTGATTCATTCACTGTTCCACTTGCAAAAGGTGTCATATTCCAAATGGAAATCGCGTAATGTTTATCTGTAACCATTTTATCACAAGAATATAATGTATGAATTACAAATTGTCCTCGACTTACGACCGAAATACGTTCCTGGACTTTAGTCGTAAGTTGAATTGGTCGTAAGGCGAATTTCATACAAAATATGTATGTATGTATGTACTAGTTATTTAATACAAAATTCAAACTCTGTCTAAAAATATTGTATCGTAGTTCATAGATACATAGAGAGATAGCTAGGTTGCAGATTTCAGTTCAACGATATTCAATTGCTCGAATTTTCTTCTTTGCTAAGAAATACTTTTTAAGAATGTCAGGGTATCTAAAAAGATATAAAAATAATAAACTTGATAATATGTACTAAAGAAAAATTACGAACTAAAATACCGGTTTCGGTTTGTGGGAACCTCTACGGGATAAATAATTATTTTTTAACAAGTTCATGAGAACACGGCAATAAAACATAATAAAAATCGAGTCTTTATATTCAGTTTAAGAAAAACACATCTCATGAAAATAGTCACGGGAAATTTACAACACGATTAACAGCTGATTGCGTAGAAAATTGGCATTATAGAAAATTTGTAGTGCGAAAACTTATGGTAAAATTTTATAGCGAAATCACCCGTAGGAAAAGAGGATCGGGTGTATTAAATATTCGTATATTGAAGATTAAATAAGTATACGTTTGGAATTAATCAATTCTTAGTGGTCGGATAAGTTTTGTGGTAAAATTTACTGAAAATGTTGTCCGAGTTAACCGGTTTTCAGGTTAATGGTATCATAGTTATTTTTTAAAAATATTTTGTAAATTAAAAATGCCGAGAATAAAATGTCCCCATTTATTGATCGCGACACATTATTTTGCACTTAAAATTGACCTAAATCAGCGAAAAATTTTCGATGTTAAAATTAAGCATTTATATACATACATATTAAAATAAAACATGTGTATTTATTTATATTTTTTATTGTTAAATTTATACTTATTTACATATTAATATTTGTTGTGTGTTGTTTTTTTCCCCGTATATTTCTTTGTAGCAAGCAAGATCTTCCTCTATACGGCGGTTTATACTCAAAAATCTTTCTTTATACGAATCTATTTTTTCAAATTTTTGCATTACTTGTCAATTTAAATGAAAGCTGCTTCCATTTATTTAATACAATTTTTTTTTTTCGTTTTTGAGTTTCCAAAGCCTTTTCTTTTTTTTTTAGTCTCTTGTTCAACCCTCTGATTTTCGATGCATAATAATTCGTCATTTTTAAAATCTTCCAAATCATTTTCTATAAGTTAGTCTTCACGATCAATATTAATCTTTATTGCGTTATCTTTGTTTACGCATGAATCAGGGTTAACAAACACGCACCGTAATACTATTTTTTTTTTGGTCGTAAGTGCGAATGGTCGTAAGTCGAACCGTCCTAAGTCGAGGACTACCTGTATTTTATATTCTAAAAAACAACATTTTAGTTTAACATCAAGAAATTTGCAGCAAGTAAAAAATGAAAAGACTAGAAACTGTTGCTGCAGTGTATAAATGTAGCCTCGATATTATATGATGAAAATGAGACATTTTACATTTGTCAACCCTTTCACTACAATGCGATTTCACTTGAAAACTCCGTAAAAAGATCGCGTGACTTCTCAAAGCCACCGCTAACCACAGGAGACTAGCCGCTAGCCAATTGCGTGATGATAATTTCGTTCTTTGGAAAATAAGCTAATAATCTGCGGGCGACACCTGTCTTTTTTATGGCACCTGGAATTATAAATTACGTCTCTTAGTTCACCAAAAATATAAAAAGAGTCTTTATCAGTGGTGTACAAATTAATGTATTACATAAAAAATAAAATCATTACTGCCATCTACCCACCACTAAAAATTATATAAAAAAAAACATCAATATTCTTTAATGTAATGTCTATATAAACTATCATATATAACTTAAAAGTCGCACTGATATTAAAACAGTTCTACTGTAAAAAAATATCCGTATAGGATAATACTCAATTATTATTTCGTCAATTATCAAAGTTATAACCGAATGCAATTAAAACAACCAAACAAGACTATATCTTCTCATAGAAGTAGTCATAAATTGTACATAATTTAGTTTGAAAAAAAGCATCACCTGAAGTCACGCAACTCGTCAAAAAGCGGAATGCAAGCTGTTAATTAATTCGTTGATTTCAACTTTCAGTTCCATTCAATTTTCAGTTTTCAAAATTCAAAATTCAGTTTTCAGGTCCATGATCAAGTGGCGTCATTGGTTAATTTACGGTGCTCATGGGTTGAAATCTCAGTACGGACAGTTTCCTTTGTGCATTTTTCAATTCCTGTTAAAAAGCATTGATTCATGTGATGTTTAATTAAATAGTTAAAGCGATTAGCTCACTATAAGCAATACATCAGACTCAACCTTCTATTCTTCGCTCTTTAAAATAGGGAGGTTAAGCGCCTGAGTAACGAGGAGTTCGAATAGAAAAAATCTGTTGATATAATCTCTATTATGATATAATGTCCATACGCTCCACATCAGACATGATAAAAAAAGTCTCTGCGTAGTGGGTTAAAAATAAATACTTGTTATATCACATGATACTGTATAAAAAAAATTGTGGCTTTAAATTGTGTGATAAATTCTTATAAAAGCAGTTTTCTATTTGTTAGTAAATTTGATTACAATTTACATGGCTTTATAGTGTGAAACCATATCAGTTACATGATATGGCAGTCAAATTAAACAAATCTAATAACGGTACGCTGATTAAATTGAAACTGGGCTTGGTTAAATTTATTTATCAAATTAGATGAACCTGATTACGTAACGACGTGTACAGAAAAACGAATCGAATTATTTTTCATTCAAAGCGGATTTTAACAATACAGATTCAAATATTTGCAGTTACATTTCTAAAAATGTGAGTCTACGATAATATGTGTCATAATTCATCCCTGGCCTAAGCTGCATAGTTTTCACTGGCACTAATCTTGACAAATGTACATTATTTATATTTTATTTTTGCTGTAACCGCTATTTAATTCAGCAAATTGGCATACTTTGCCATGCAAAGTAAACTTGTATTCTTGTAGTAAGCTGCAAAAGACATAAGAAACATAACATATATTACCTTTGTTACCTCAGACCAATTATGGTGGAAACACATAATATTTGTAGATAAACAGTTTGTAGGAACATACATATAAATATATTTTATTTTTACAAATAATTTGAAATGTGTTTTGCAATATTTAACTGGCATATACATATGCTGCTGTATTAACTCACTCGCTCCTGATTCCAGGAAAAAGTATCGGATTGCAAAACGTGCATGGGATAAACAAACCGTACTAACCAAAAAATATTTGTAGTTCGACATGCAAAACAACACTAGCGAAACTTTTTGTGAAACAATATTTTCCGAGAATTCATATAATGCCGAATATTTTAATCAAAGCTTTTGAAGGCAACATATACTACACTCCTGCACAGTATAGTTTTTGTTGATATCTAGCGACGTATTGTCAAAAAGTTCGCGTATAACTTTCAGCATTAAGATTCCAGCACGAGCTTATTTTACATATCCGGATTGCAAAGCAAAAGCCAGAATAATAATACTATCCTGGCATGAAATAATAGATAGGATCACAAATTTGCTACGCACGACACTGCAGTTAAAGTACCTTATCATGCTTTTGTAGCTACAAAGTGGGTAGGATATGCACTTATATATGTATGTAAGTGATAAAACGCGCTAGATGGAAAAAGATCAAAGACAAGCACATGAATATATTTGATGCAGTATTAAAAATTATACAAAATTATTTTTTTTTATTTATTAAATATATCATAATCTAAAACTTTGGCAAAGTTTTAAGTACATTTCATAGTATACTTCTTGAAATATATGATTTCACTTTAATCTTATACGATATATTTGAAACACAATTTAAAATGTGTGTATGTTTCTTTATTTCATTAAAATATATTTCCTTCAATGCAGTTTGTTATTGCGCTCTTTCAAAATGGTTTTTTATTTATATTTGAATATCTTTAAGATTTAATTTGTATCCATTAATCATGTATACTAAACTGATTAGGCGTTATCAATGTTCCAAGACGTTTTTATCTTCCACTGTTAAACATTAGAAAGCCTTAATGAAAAATCTTTCAAGAATTAAAGATTTATTTTTTCTGGTGTTTCAATTTTAGTTGACCAACAAACCGAAAGAATGTAAGTGTATTCACTAAAGAATTTTAATTTATGTAAAAATAAGCAAAATGCGTAAGCCTAAGCTTTTGTTGGTTTATAAATATTTATTTTTAAACAATCTATTTTTATTATAAGTAATATCCATTATATTTTATGTAATATCCATTATGAAAAAGCTCTCAAAAAATCTTGTACAGTATATATGACCACCATTGAAGTATCGTACTTTTTAAAACACTATTAAAGGCTGAGTAAATATTCTTAGGACGAAAACTTTGAAAATAGCTCTCTGAAATAACGATACCGTTGTCGATTTTATATTACTGTTCAACGGATACGCTGTGAAAGAAAAAGCTTTTTAAAACAGCGGAAAGTACACCTCTAAAACTATATTCTGCTCAAGCCTAGCTCACAAGAGTCAAGTAAATTGTATCTCGATTGAAATTCATGAAAAAGCATTTTTCTTCAATAACGGAAGATTATTAACTAAATAAGATTTATAACATCTTAAGTCAATATTAATAAATAACAACTTTGAATTATATACTTTAACTATTTGTGAGCAACACGAATACATTTTGTTTTATATCTAGTAAATAAAAAAAATATTAAAATACTTTTATTTGGTGATGATATCACAAAATACACTTTTGAACATAGCCCAACCGTTCAATTCTCGTCATCGGTCAATAATTCGCATTTTAGAATATGGATGTTGTAATAATGTACGATTTCAATAATTTACCCTAAAGTCACTTAACATCGAATCAATGTATAATATCACTCGTAAGATGTTTACTGTCAATACTTGGTGGAATGGCATTATAATAAAAATAATAAAACATTTTTAGTACTTATTCCACATACAATTTAATGGATCAGGACCGGCTTCCCTCATGGCGAGCATTATTATCACTTGATAATGCTCGCCATGAGCGAAACCGGTCCTGATTCAATAATTTGAAAATTTCATAAGTACTAAAAATGTTTTATTATTTTTATAACAATGTATAATGCTGATGAATGCACTGCCTGTTGATGTGGACATCTTCGGCAGGGAACTTGATGCTTTGTTTGTATTTCTTTGTTTTTATGTAAATAATTATGTTTCTGTTTTGTTTCATATATATTTTTAAACAATTTTGTGTAATATGTTATATAATTTTTATTTAATTTGTCCAGTGCTTGGTGCCTGCTGTAATGCTATGTATTCCATATTATTTTTTGCCAATACATATGTAATACATTATTTTCAAGCAACTGGTATAATGATACGGTCCAAAGGCAAGTTAAATACAGTTCCGCCTAACTAATTCTGAGTAGCAATTAATAAGAGCTGACACCCGAGAAAATGGTAGGCATAGTTTCAAAACAATTGATTTTCAATTAACTTAAATAATAATTTCTCGCCCAATTAAAAACTGCCAATGTCCCAGTTACTCTTCAAATTTAATGCGATGTTTGAAAGCTTTACGCTATAACGTGCAGTGTTCACAGGCTGGCGGTAAGTCTGAGCGTAAAGGGACTCATAAAACCAAGAGGAAAGGTGAAAAAACATATTTCAGCAATAGCAAAGTTACACGGCACGATTTATAAACATGACGCTGGACAAGAGCTTTAGTCAGTGGAAGCTCTGGATAACAGGAACTATGGCGAACTTTACAATATTTCATTCGGTCATTTTTAAATATTATATTTGCACTCAAATCAAGCAGTTAATAAGCCAATTATCATAACTAGTTGATTGCGATTGATCAGCGAATTAATTTTTATTATTTCCTACATGCTTTCTGACATTCAATGAAACAATTCCTAATAAAAAGTTTATCAAGAAATTATCTCTTTTAAGGTGTTCGCTGTCAATACTTGGTGGAATGGCATTATAAAAAAATAATAAAACATTTTTAGTACTTTTTCCACATAAAATGTATTGGATAAAAACTGGTTTCGCTCATGGTGAGCATTGTCAACTAATGAAGTTGACAATGAATATATTCTGTAAATAAAGAATAGGAAATTACTTCGCAAAGCCATACTTGTTGGGTGACAAATATAAAGTATGTCCTTTCAATGGCTTTCGAGCTATTGGTAACGATTAACATATTTTCACTGTCTTAATAGTTTACTTATGTATAAATGAATGAAATAAACTTTTGTACAATTAATAATTATTAAAAAAAAAAGCTTTATCTTTGCAAAGTAGGAAGCTCTCCAAGGTAATTAATTACACTGTGACAAAAAGCGTTTTTGAGAAAATAATTTACAAGTGACAAAAAATATACATATTGAAGCAAGCGGCGAAGGGAAAAATCATTAAAAACTGCGGTTACATCACCATTATCCAACACAGTATAAATTGAAAAATTAATTAAATTATGTAAAAAATCTATTAATATTAAACAAAACCGTCTGAAATGTCATAAACATTACTCATCACGTTGAAGTTATTAATGGCGTACGCAATTTATTTCTTTACGTAAGCAAGACCTTCTTTTTTTAAAGAAAGGTTTAGTTCAGTGGTCGGCAACCTACTACCCGCGGGTAATTGAATTACCCTCTACGACATTTTAACTTACCCACCATGAAAATGTGATAATATTTTTTTGTTATTTTTATAAAATTATTTATTATATATATATATTGGGAATAAATAATCTAGAATTATAATACATTAAATTCAAGTTCAGTTCAATGGACAAGTAAATTTAAAGATCTTTGACAGCATCTCGAAAACACAGAAAACGATCACATGGATGCAATATCATCATGCTGGGCGACATTATCACAAAAAAATGATGCTTATAAAAAATTTCATTTGCTCTATTATCAGCATTTGGTTCCACGTATTCTTGTGAGCAAACATTTTCCCAAATGAAATGTGTCCATAATACGCTGCGGAATAGACTTACGTTATTAAATCTTGATTCCTGTGTTCGTCTCACGGTAACCACATATTTTCCAAATATCGAAAAAAAACCAAATTAGCCACTTATATAAATTTGTTTAATGTGTACACATACATGGACATATTGTTCATACATGTACATATTTTTTCATTATGTACACATACATGTATATATTTTATTTTATGAAAATAAAATTAAATACTTTTTTAACTTTTACCCACTTATCAAATGAAATTTTCAAAATTGAAATTTTTTACCCAGTCTCTCAAACGGTTGCCGACCACTGGCTTAGTTGTTCACTTTAATGAAATAATTTAGATTTATATTTGATTAAAGAATCTCAAATTTATTTTCCGTTGTGAAATGATCAAAAAAATATTATTTTATATTTTCATATTATTATTCTAAGATAGTTAAGAAAATTTTCGTTAGTGAAGCTTAAAAAATTTCGAAATATTTTTCTTAGTTTTTTTGGTACCTACGCGAATGGTAATGCGAATATTTTCGTTCATCCAAATCCAAACACATCAATGTATTGTTTGTATCTAAGAGAATAATTTTATTTAAAAAATTGGAGCAGCTATTTTTTAAGTTCCGCAAAAACGTCATTCTCAAAAAACTTTGACGAATTTGAAAATAAAAAATGAAACTGCATGCAATACAGTTAATTATAAAATAAAAAGAATTAATCCAAGTACGAAATTTCAGTTTATTTAAGGAGAACAAAACTTTTCAGCTTATTAATTTTCCCCGTTTACATGTGCAAGAAAGTACACCAAGGTACAAGGACATATTTCATCGACCTCGCGGAAGAGAAAATGTACACCAAATAACGTCCCTCTATATTATGAAGAAGACCATCGCAATAATCCAGTTGTTTTTATTATGTCAGTATAAAAATTATATTCATAATATTCTTTTATTATAAATGGAAAGTTGCCAACCACGGTCAATGCAAGTTGCAAAGAAGGTTGCCTCTTTATAATGAATGTAGGAAAATATAACGATAATCAACCTCAGTTTTATTATGAAATTTAAAATAACTTGGATTATTCTACGTATTTTGTTACTATTTGTGACACGTGTTTCGCTTCGTTTTAGAGACGTCTTCGGACTTACTATCGCAGAGTTTGCTCAACTAATGAAGCAAGATTGATTATAATATTTCAAAATGGAGTTTGGGATTTTTCCTTTTTACGGGAAGCCTAGAGGGTGTTATAGAATCAAAACAAAGCAAACAAAGAATTATACTATTAATGACATTAGTTAGACTACTTAGAAGAACCTTAGTTTTTTTGAAAAACATTTCCGATAGTTCAAACACGAATAAGTAAATGGTATTATGAAATTACTATACGCTAAATAATAATGTAATTAAATATTATATGCACTTTTTATCATATACCAAAACATTCCAGTAATTATGCGAATTTGTTGTTCAAATCAATGACGCAACTAGTCTTAGCAAACCATTTCGTTCGCTGATCACATTCGGATGAGGAAAATAAAAAATTAACAGCCGTGAGAGCAAAAAAAGAAGACCCCACAATTGGCCGAAGCCCGACCGAGGACGGTAACGATAAAAAGGATACATCAAAGAATCAAGGAGTCAATGCTTTTTATATCCTCATAAAACTTGGTCGGTTTACCTGGAAGGTTTCGAGACAGGAAACGATGCCAAATACCTTTCAAGATATGGTTATTTAAATCGCTCACAGGTTCTTTTGATTTCATTTTTAATACGACTTAAAGATCAATTTGCCGCCTCTCTTTCCATTTTCAAATTCCAATTCGAATGATTTTTTTTGGCCACCAGGATTCTTTGTTGTCACAAGCACATTTTTTTTTATAAATATTGATTTGCTCTAATTCTACCACTAATTTTTTTCAAGAAGAACACCTGGTCTCACATGTCGATCGTTTCACCAACCCTGACATAATGTTATCAACTCATTAAAAAGGTCTTTCAAATTGGAGCATTCGACAACAAACTCCACGTAGGGTATAAGAGCCATTAAATGAATATTGTGAAGTCAATTGATTACTTACTAAATAAATTCAAGCTCCCTCGCTAAAAAGTTTTATGTTTTGGAATGAAAACAAATAAAAAGGCGCTTAAATTTTTATGATGGGAAGACACTTTATTTTTTCCATTGTCTTTATTACTGTTGTAACATAAATTTTATCGCAATAAAGGGTCGCGTTTCTTTCAATATGCCGTTTAACAGGTGATAATTTTTAAAACAATAAAAATATTTTCACTTAGCAAACGATTCAACTTAAAATAGGAATAACTTAAGTATAACTTAAATTTTTTTTTTTTGGGAACAAATTATAAAGTCCGTGTACTAGTAAACGCGCTGTGCCAAAATTGAGAATTATATTTTATTTCTTCGATAGCTATGACTAACAATTGATGAAGATATACATCGTTGGTAATGAAAGACTTGTCTCTTATTAATTTATTTTTAAATTATAATGCTTTCATTCATAAAACAACACATCAGCTAAGATAATTATAGTATATTTAATATTAAAAAAGCCTCCCTGTGATCTTTCAATTAAATAAATACGAATCGTTTTATTTTCACCGATAGCTTGAAGGAAATTAAGCAAATTATCCCGAAAATGGAGTCAATAAAAGTGATATATTTTCAAAGGCGGGAGCTATCCTCGAAAGCATTTAAATTGCAAATGCAATTGAATCAATTGTTCGGTACTTCCAGCTAGAAGGGCAAAGTAGAATTAAACTCAGAAACCAAACCAACGTCTCATGCTAATTCCAGCACTCGTTAATTTATCTTGATTGAAAATCGTATTAAGCTTTGGTAAAATATTAATTAGAGATTTTTTCTTTATTAATAAAAAGTAAATTTGAGCACAGTGAACCCCCTATAGTTTCTACTGATAAAAATTGAAAACGTTCACCAGATTCTCTTTTTGCATGACTTTGTACTACATTAAATTTAAACCGAAATAATTATAAGGTATGCATGGATTCGATTTTGAAAAAAATATCTGACACCGCTATATTGCTTTTAATGTGGGTAATTGTTTTTGTTTGCTCGCAATTTTACACTCAAGATATCAATAAAAACCGATTTTGATATTTCACGGTGTTATACCAAACATATAAACGCGCCACTGACACAAAGATAAATCATGGCAAATATTTATTGTTATAATAAATTACGTATGATTTGAACTCCATGAACGATGTAAAGCCTACAGCACAGTTCATCCATTCACCTCTCTCAAGTGTTCCTTTGTTTCGAAGGACAGGTTAAATAATCATTGGCTTCTCTGCGGAGGTAAGTAGTCTTCAATCAACCTGTCTGTAGGGTTGAAAGTCGTGGAACATAGCAATTGCATAATATTGCATTACCACGAATCAGGACTGGCCATTAAAATTCAATGCACAATTTTATGTTTTATAATTTAGAAAAATCTATCACAAAACATGTTTTTTTTTAAATTGAAGAAACATTTAATTTTGTCGTATTTAAATTAATTTCATTAAGCACGGTGAAAAAATAACAATATATTTTTGTTTTACAAAAATTATCTAAATATAGTTGATAGCTATTTCGGCTTACGACCTCGTCGTAACTATTAATATAATGGAGGTCTACCAAGTATGTGCCAATTAAATCAATAAACTGCATTATTGCATTTTGTTTTAAAAAAAAAATTGAATACGGCCATTTAGAAAGCATATTATGTTTATATAAATAAAATTTAATGTATTTTGCTTTGGTCAAACTCGTAACTTTCGGTCAGTTTGTAAAATTGTATGAGATTGTCTATGACATCGCATAGGATGAATTTCTTCCCATGGAAGTAAGTATTGCTTAAAAACCTGTCATCCAAAATTCAATTAATTTTTGTCATATACAATATTATTTATAACCGCATTGACATATTTTTTATTACTTTTGCGAGAGAAACGTCGTATTACGTTTAAGTATATTAATAATATCTAAATACACACACAATAATTGACTCATTATCTTGTATGTCTTCGTAAAAAAACTCTTCGTCATTTTTTTCGAGGAAATAAATATTGATGATTTTTTCCTTTCACATCCTTGATGACGCATGCAATACCTCGTGATGCACAGATGCATTGCAGCGTAAAGACAGAGAAAACAAGAGTGGCGCTCGCACGTCGACTCACCGAAGAAAAAATCCACCTGCTCCTCGTTTCAGATTGATCGCCTTTTTAAAACCAGTACCGGTTTCTTTCGTCAGGTTCAACAGTCTGATGGCCGAGTCCTTTAACCCAGGCTGCAATTATGCTACGCGAGCATATTGCTTCCGAGAAATCTCTCCGCTGGTCATTGAACACATTTTACTGACGGCGTAGTACTTCTTCGAATGATTGAATTTTGTAGATGTCAAACATTATTTACATTTAAAGTTATTTACAAAAAATATCTAATAAAATTGGAAAATCGATGAATTTTTGGTGGTTAGGCACATTTTAAATACATAAATAAAAAAAATCCAAAACGAATTACAATGGTCACAAACGGCTTCACTTGTCACGAGAATTTTCAAAAATGAAAATTCACCTTTAATATTAAATTAGTTATAAGAACAAACAAAAAATAAACTGTTTTTCCTTGGCTTGGAAGCATTTTCATGCTATACCGATATTGGATATGGGTAAAAATTATCGCCAGCTGTTTTTTTTTTTTTTATTATTGAGATATGCACTTTTCACCAACTATAAATAATGGCTTTTTTATAAATATTGTTTATTCAAGATATACTAATGGAACTTCAAATATGTTCACTTAAAAAATATATTTTTTATTTTATGTATTATAAAGAATGTAAAGAACTCGTGAAAGCAATTAAGGCTACTTTTATATTTCATAAATATATTACGTTTGTTTAAAAAAAGTAAGAAAGCAAGTACTTACATATCAAATCAATTACGCTGAATTTTCGTGATTTTATATTCTCAAAAGCATTTTAAAAATGTAATACGGATTTTTTTATTTTTTAAGGGAAACTTTTGATTACTCATTAAATATACTCGTCATATTTAAAAAAGTATATTTTATTTGATGAGATGAATTTTATCTTCAAAATGAAATACAGTAGAGCCCAAAACTAGCATTCCAAGAATTAACAATTCTCTTTATTTTAGTACGTTAAAAATTTTACTTACAATTAACGTGACATATTTTTTTATTTCTTGGGAATGGCAATTTAATATGGCGAGCAACAGCTGTTTATTAATATCGTCATAATGCATTTCGGCTTACGTGCTAAGTTCCATCATTTCAATAAAAAAAACCTACTTTTACTTTACTTGTAATATTTGTATTTATTTTGTGAAAAAAATACATATTTATCGATATGAGGCTTGATTTCATAAATCAATGACAGCAATTGACTGTGTTAAAAACGAAAAATTGTTATCAGATATGTGAATGCAAACGGAGAAATCGATTGAAAATTGTATTTATTAATTTCTACACCCAGATGATGCAAAGCGTTCTTTATTAATAGGGTTTTATTTTTTTAACATAATTCAAAAAGAAAAAAAAAGCTTTTCATTGCAATCATCAAATTTTAATGTGTATAGTTACTAATCAAATTAGTTTTAAGCAAGATTTTAAAAGAAAAAAACTATTTTTTTATTTGTCTTTGCTATGAATAAAATAACGATAACTGCTGTTTTTTAATATTTTTATGGCAGTTAAAAAGTCCTTATTACGCGTTTTTGTTACCAAGAGAGTAATATAAGATATTTTATGAAAGTTTATGAGAGCACAGTATTTTATAAGGGGGTGATGAGGATGTACAAGGCAGACTTATTTCGATTAACATCCTCGTCGAAGCTATAAACAAAATTACAGTCTCAATATATATAATACCACACAAGAAATGTGCTGCTAGAAGTGTGTATTATTTTAGAAAAAACATTATCTTTGCGAGTAATAAAAATAATATAACCATTTAACCTTACAACAACTTTGTTAATATACAGCTTTCGCTAGTAAATATTTTCTGTTTTATTCTTCAATTAATTGCTGTTCATAAAACTTTGATACCGTAATAAATAAAATTTCATTTTTGCTAATTTAAAATCACTTTAGGTCACGGCTGATATCCTTTTTTAAAATTTAGTATATGTATCAAAGGAAGTGGTTTGACTGGTTTGAGCCGATGATAGACAAATTTTCCGTTTACAAATCTTTGTATCTCTGAATATGATTAAAAAAGAAGCCTGGAATGGAGTTCGGTATAGAATTTATGTATCGTTGGGCGATGTTGTCCGTCCTTTAATAACGTAGGTTTTTAAAGTTGTTTTTTTTTGAGAAAATTAACGAAACAATACAATTGTAGCAATTTTCTAAACACAAACTGCAAACACAAAAAAATCACATGGCTGAACCAACGATGCCTGCACGTATTCAAACTGCTATAGCTTTATGACCAGTTCTAATATCATTCATAGAAAAAATATGATAGCCTTCAAATATAAACACGCATATTGCGTTCGACAATTGTCTGCTATCTCATAGTTTAATTTATTACTTATATAATCGCTCTTTTTGTATACAACTTTCAGCATCGGACGGTAAACAGTGGATGGGAATGATCCTTAAACTATACAAACATTTCTGATTGATATTTATTTTTTGACATCTTCTTTTTGAGGAAATTCAAGTATGGCCACGAACGTTACGGACTTACATAACATTGAAAAAAGTCGTTTATATTCAATAATTTCCAACAGAAAATATCTAAAAGATTTGATATAAAATCAAATACAACGATGAAAAATGTTCTTCACCAGATCTACTCTATTTGTTGAGTATTAGGAAATGATATTTATCCGCTACAAATATGAAATGTGGACTTTTCCTGTAAATCACAATGAAATTCATCTTCGTCATATGCTCGATAGTATAACATTCAACAAAACTCATTTACCGTTTGTACCTGAATTCAATCAGAGCTCGCTTAGTTGAGCTGAAAAAATATTGTGGGAACAAATTCAATCCAGGGGAGCACGAAAAGACGTCTTGAAGGAGCCGAATTGAAAAACCGCAAAAAATGAATTCGTTTTCATGTAACAAACTTACAAGATAATTTCATGAAAATATTTTTAGTGTTCCAACGAAGTGTGTTATTTGAAATATCACTGAAAGTTATTTGGTTATACATTTAACGTTAGAATACCAAACTAAAAAGCTTTTTAAAATAAATAATTTTCGTAAGTTGACCAGATTAGTATGTATCATACATTTGATTATTTACATTGAATTTAAATCGAATGGTGTATACCAGGCATGGGCAACCTTTCCTAGGTCTGGGGCCGGATTGTCATTCCGTCTTCGAGTCAAGGGCCGGACCAAATTACTACACATAAGTTATATTTAATTCAACAAAACACGTTGCTACATCTTATATATTTTTTTATTTATATAATGAACGACATAATATTAATATTACTGATTACAAAAATTAGTGTGGCTAGTGTGGTTCAGTGTGGAAGTAAGATTGGCCTTGTACTTGAATTACAAACTCTCCATATTGGCGATGATATTGCTTAAGGATAATCGCATAGAATTTTCGAGATTATCGTTTGAATCCGTCAAAGCAATGTTGTTAAATTGTGATTTAGCAATAAATCCCCCTAAAGCTCAATAAGTTCCATCTGCAAATTTGCTGGTTTTTTACATCTGAATCTATCGGACGAGCAAATATAGCGAATGTGGAGTCTTTGTTTTGGAAGTCAGCTAGCCTTGTATCATATTGCTCTATTAGTGCCTTTAGTTCATCTCCATAAGAATTTCAGTCGCGGTAAAAGAAATCCGAAACATCCGCTGAAGCCTTCAAATCTCACATGCTTTTTAAAATATGGCTATTAGTTTACTTTACAATCGGAAAGGAAAAAAATGGAAATCGGTAAAGATTTCGAGGAAATTTTCGCAAATGAATAGAATTGTGAAGAGTGCGCGGATTTCTATTACCACGACTGTATATGTGTTGTTTGTATGAGCTAATAGACTAGGAAAATGGTTTTAAAAAAAAATCTCCCTGGAACTATTAATTTCTTTTTTAATTATTTTTCTCAGATGTATAAGGGCCGGACAAAATAGCCCGGCGGGCCGGTAGATGCCCATGTATGGTGTATACCGTCTACAAGTATTTTTTTTTAATTTTAATGAATTGGTTAAATCCTTTCTGTTTGTATTGTATACACTATACGTGATTAAAGATGACGTTTCTCTTATATTTAGGATATAACAATAATAATAATAATTCTTTTTAAAAAACATTCGTAAAAACTGTTCCCATTTCTTTAGGGCAAGCATTAGTGCAGTTTTGCGTTAGTACATGATAAAGCTCTGACACCGAACTGCTAGAACAATTAACGTTGATAATGGCCCAACACATGGATTTAAGAAAAGCTATGTTTTTACTTCTACGACAAATTATTTTGATTTTATCTAACCGTATTTATAGCCTTTTGCACAATACATATTTCAATCTCTTTCGTATCGTTATCAATTATGATTACATAAACGAAGCCGGTCCTGATTGTTCAATAAAATATGAAAAAGTTGTCACATATGCGTCTTAATCCCAAAAACGTTTCTTTCATCGATTCATTAAATTAAAGACATAAAACAAACATAAACTGAAAAATAATAAAACGTACACATAAAAGTTAAGCATAAATTCACTTCGACTGTTAACCAATTATTTCTAACAGTAGACTAGAAATTATAATTATAATTTCACCAATAAATATTTTATAGTATTATATTAATAGCGATATAGATCAAAAACAGTTATGTTAACATCCTGCAACTGTAATGTTAATTATCTTTATCATTTGCAATTAACGTAATGACATATGTATTTTACCGCATATAATTTCAACATGAACGCTTAGGGATATTTATTTATTTGTTACATGCCATAACTGATTACTGAAAACTGTCATTTTCCTATGTGAATAACACTCAAGCTCTAGTCTTGCTTGTAATAAAACTTTGTTCAAATCCATAGCTGTTACAGAAATTAAATTATATATTTTCGGGCCATTGCTATAAGTGATTGCGTAAATAAAATAATTGATGATTGATGTTTATTTTCTGTAATATAAATCTAGACTTTTAGTTGTTTTTCGCAATTCTACTTTTTAAACTAGTGTTTTTTAAACAAATGATTTTTTTCACTTATTGTTACCCAAACATGGTTTTTATAAACAATTGAATCGACATCAAACAATTAACTTTATTTTTTAATGTCACTTAACACACATTTTACATGGAAGTCTGTACTACATATATGGACATTGTATTTACATGTGATTGTTTTTTATATGTTTAATATGTTTCACTGCTAAATATATTAATAATAATGATAGTGGACATTTAAAAATTTACGATGAACATATAAGAAAGAGGATGTAAAGTATTACTTTTAAAACGGGTCGTTAGTTATTACTACTCTATAATGCTCGCGGCTACGTTGATAATGCTCGCGATGAGCGAAACCGGGCCTAATTAATGTAATGTGGAATAATTTCTAAAAAAGTGTGTTTTTTTTATTACAATGCCATTCCACCAAATATTCACAGTGAATAACATAAAAGTTAGCTAACATATTTTATATAAATAACATCCCTATTTAATAAAAATAAAAATGTATAAGCGTAACACGACCAATCAATTGTATTTTTTTATGTAATCAAAGATTATTCACTTAAATATTTGAATAATACGTACAATATCAATGAAAATTTGTCCGATGGTAATTTTAATTCTTTATAATGACCTTGAAAGGCTTAGCGTCATATTATAAAACCCCGAGATATTTTCAAACAATCAAATCGTTCAAGCGACTGGCATGAAATTAGGGCATACAAATCATAAATAATACACTTTGTTCAGTTGATTGTTTTAGGGAAAGAAGATAATGCGATAGTCAATTAGAGGGCGCTTTTAAGAGGTCCGCAATCCTACATGTCAAAATTTAGCTTCCCTTTAGCGAGGGTTCAACCGCACGCCATTATCTGACGACAGATGCCGACGACACTTAATGCCAATCCCAATTTCACTATTTTCATAGAATTTATTCGTTTAATTAAATTTAATTCGAGTAAATTTTATCAAACTTAAATTTTTAATCCGTGTCCGCTCCCAATATAGAGCAAATGGATGTGAATACGACACCTTACTTTGAAAAGGTTCTAACTGCTCTTGACACTGTTTTGAGATATGAGCGCTTGAAGTTTCAATTGATTAAAATTCACTTGTAACAATGAGCAAGTAAAAATGTTTCAAATTACTTATTTTAAGCTTTTATCTTCAATACTCTGGCTGAGAAATAATGATCTTAAATATATAATGATGGAAATAATAATGACAATCTTAGAACTTTGTCAAATAAATTTAGTAAAAAAATTGTGCAGTTGCAGTGCAACTCTGGAATTCTGCTAACTCCGTTATTCAAAGATAGATAATTCTAAAATTCATATATATGATAGAATGCGGTTTACAAGCTTTTACGACCAAATGGTCATTTAAGGAAAAAATGACAATTAGAACCTTTTCAAAGTAAGGTAACGAATTGTTCAATATCAGTTGCTCTAACACTATCTTTCTCTCTTCGGAGAGGGTAATGAGAGAGTGATACGTTTAGGATATCGCTAGTAGCTGAGTTATTGCTCTCGCGATACCGTTTTCAGGATCGGATAGGGGTGGGTGGGGTGCGATTAAAAAACCACAAAGACGCCCACGCCCACATACAAACCTAAAATCAATCGAAAATTTGTTGAATAAAACTCAGCATTAGAATATTCGAACTGTTGACCGTGTAACCGAGTTAGAAAAAAGCCATTGTACATTCATTGTATTGACTTTTCAGCGACAGAATCGTCATACATTTATTTTGATCATATATAGAAAGTATAAATTGATAGTCATGAATAATATTTTTAATAAGTTACTGCTTTCGCTTTTTTTATTTTAAAATGTTACTTGAACTTACTACAATTTTAAGCTTTTAATTCACATTTATAGTCAAATAAAAAAAACCCTCTAAATTTTCACATTATATATTAAAATATTTATTATTTTACGTATTTTGATGTAAACATCATCGAGGAATTGATTCTTAAATAATTTTTTTAATATTAAGTAACCTTCGTTATCTACGTAGACTACGAAACCGTCATGAAAATCCAACCCTCATTGATGGTTCAATAAAAAACCTTTCATAGCCAAATTAAATTCTATGGCGAATTTATTTAATTTGGTATTTACGTATTTACTTTTTTTGTAAGTTGTAGCCAAAGGGTGATATTATAGGTCTTTCGTTTTTATTCGAATCCAATCTATGAACGAATACTTTCGCGTATTGATTTTTAAATCGATTTGTTGATTTGTATCCAGGAGTAGATTTTCCTTTACTATTTTTTCCATTCCATGCAACATGAAAACGTAAAAAAGCAATTATCTTACCCCTCCGTCTATTTACCCTACCAGAGTGATTTTGTCATTGAGTTCCGAATTTTTTAATTTTACATCTTTTATTAAAATGATCTACCATGAGTTCATTTAATCCACGTTAGGTCTGATATGTTATAAAAATAAATTTAATTTTCACAACATTTGTTTTGTAAAAACGTGTGTGTTTGAATAGTTATGTTTCGTTAATCATGGTATTTCGTTTTTGTTGTAACTGCTTTCTGTACAAAATACGCTTTATTATTTACATATAAAAAGTGGCATTTCTTTATCATAGGAAAACTTCTCTATGGATACCTATTTAATATGTTTAATAAAGCTTACACAAATTAAGGTTTATCATAAATTTACCATACGATTTAAAAGCATCGTAAGAGGATATTTATCAATAATCAAAGCAGTGGAACAAGTGCAGAATAGTTCAAAAGCACGAAGGTGATAAAATTAACTAGAAATTACCAAGTTCATTTTTCAATTATTTTATACCAAACACAATTGCTTGCTTAACGTATGAAAGAAAATAAACCAAATTGCCTCAATAAAATTTGTAGCATATATTGATATTAATCGGTAGATTCTCGAGAGATATTGATATTAAACGAACGCTAAAAACTTTTTATGCTATGCAAATGGTCGGTCCCTGTGGTCTAGTGGCAAGAGCTTTGTCCTAGCGATCGGGGGACCCGAGTTCAATTCTCGGCAAGGTTAGATTTTTTCAATTGAAAAAAAAGAGATCTTGGTCTGTATATGTATATGTTATTTATCGTTGATTTTGTTCACAACTGATTCATTATTTATCATCGAGTTAATCTCGTATGACTTTCACAATTAAGAATATTTGGCGATTGGCGCAAGCTGTAATGCCAAATATTTTATTTTTTCTCAAATTAAAAATAATAAAAAATTAAAATTAAAAAAAAAAAAATAAGCCACAACATTAAACTTTCTTAATATTTCTCAGAATTGCATTTATATTCTAGAGTACTTTGCTTGTTGCCTACCCCTACCCTTCCAGAATTGCTTATAAATAAGTTAGACCAAAGTGCATTTGACCGCGAGCTCCGACATCTAATTTGACTGATAAAATTAACCCGAGAAAGGTAGACAGTTCACTAATTTTTAAGTGATAGCGAATTTTAAAATAGCTCAATTATAAAAATAGCAAAGGCCGTCTTGCACTAGCTGCATTATTGACCCGTCGGATGAATCGGAATCGATACAATCTATGATTGTAATAAATAGATGGGTGGGCATAATATGTGTTTGTATTGCGTAAAGTGTACCTGCTTTTGACTTGACTGCGTTTTAATTAAATCCAATGTCCATCCTGGACAAGAGGCTGTGTTTATTAAAATTTAATTCAACCTAATGAATGTCTATATTAATAAATAATAAATATCAATAAAAATACATCTAACAAAAACAATCAATTGATTGATAATTCTATTAAAAAGCCGTAAGAAAAACACTGCATTTTGTTGTGATGTATACGAATTGTATACAGATTATATTTTTGAATGTTGCATCTACAGACATCCACGTGAATGAATTCAATATTCAGAAAAACGATGAAAACTGATCTAGAAGGTCAACTCGTTTACATAACCGCACTTTTAATATCCAATCCCGTTAAACAACAACAACAAAAAAGTGAAGTGTGTGACGGAAAAACTTCATTGGCACCAAAGGCGTACAAAACTAGGTCAGTTTTCGCTTTTTGTATTGAATATGCAATCAATTAGGAAAAAACCCTACGTTCAAATATGGGATTGCCAATCTTATAAGCTGTATGTGATTGAGTATTTACGTTACCACTCTACATTAGACCTTTGAACATTAAAAAAATCATTTTTTTCGTTACCAAAAATTTATAACAATTGGTCAATTAAAATTAATTTACGATGAAGCATTATGCAGCAACGTTTTAGCCATAGTTTACATTCATTAAAAACAATAAAAATCAATAAATGTCTGACGCAAGGATCATTGTGTACCAAGGAGATAATACATATAAGAGGGAAAAGGGTAGCGGCTAAGATCGAAATTCAAAATTCCTTTTGAATTCCGTTTTGATAAATTACGCATTTTGATGAATTAGTAAGAGCACATTGTACAGTGACGTACGAAGTTCGCAATATACATAGAAGGAAAACAAACAGATCGAAACAGTGTGAATAAATTTTAAATAAAAAGATTATTTCTTTGCACGTTTCGTTTATTGAATAGCGATAGAATAAAATATTGAATAAAAAAATGTTACTAAAAATTATTTTAATTTCTTTAAATAAAAATTTGGCTTCGTTTTATAGGTACATCGTAAAAATAGGAAAACACTGTTTTTCAAACTATTTTTGATTTATATTATTTTTTTCACTTGCTTTGTTCAGTAAAATATATTTCTACATATCATTTCTATAAATTGCTGTTGAATACTATTTTGATAATATTGGTTTGTATATAAAAACTAAAGTCAACTTCGTCTATCTCATTCGGTTTTTCTTAATTAAGTAGAATCAGACAGCTGAATAAATCAGCTGCTTATACCGAAATCATAATTTTAAAATGGAAGTATTCACTTCTGTATATGTTGTTTTGTGTACCGCATTAGCAAATTTTGTCATAAAATACATATAATTTAATCTATACAATTATTATATAATATCTATTAGTATATAGAAAATAAAATGTAACGCCATTGATTATTTTTATTCAAATATGCGTTTGCTTACGCACTTTTCACTGTATGAAATTCCTGGCTTGGTTATGTAGCATACACACGTACCTGAAACAAAGAGAAACAACATATTAAAACATGAATATAAGTGTATTCAAACGAATAAAATATGATGTATTAGTATTAATGCACAAATAGTATAATACTAAAAAATAACCGGCTATTTATTTAATTTAAAAAGAAAATCAAATGTTTCATTTTGTGATAATGGAATTTATTGGGTACGCCTTGCTATAATAAAATACAGTTTACGATTCTTTATACAATATTCAATTGCAATGATTTTTTATTCATATTCATAACGATCAAATTACAGAACTTTATCGCCATCACGTTCACCAACATCATAGATCCTTCACAGCAATAACAACAAAGCCACAGAGAAGAAGATGAGAGGCCAAGACACGACGCACGCAATAAACTTTGTCGCACTTTTTTATCGCTGAATCTGCAATATACGTCAAAGTTCCTTTTGCTCCTTACATAATTCTAGTACAAGCTGAAGAAACAAGACGCCTTTAATTCATCGTCTGCGGTCTTTCCTCGGAAATCCTTGTGAGTACGCACGTGTTGTTGCTTTATTCTTCTTTCGAATAAGGCATATTCACACGATCTCTTTTGTTTAAAATTATTTAATTTGAATTGTTTGAATTTTGTACTTTTCCATGAGTTTTGTCGCTAACGACTCGGGTTTCGCTTTTCGGTATCTTCATTTCAAGTCTACGATTGTACTTGAACTGACGTACAATCCGTGCACTTGAAATGCCTAAAGATGCCGAAATGCGAAACCCGGGTCGTTAGCGACAAAACTCATGGAAAAGTACAAAATTCAAACAATTCAAATTTGATATTGAAATTCCATCAAGCACTTTAAGTCGAAATCCTTAATTAAATTTATTTGTTTAAAACAAAATGTTTTTTTAATCCTTAAACACAATATCTATAGCCTCAACCTATGTACGTACAAAAAAATGAGTAGTTGTTTGTAAAACTGTTCTTCCTAAAAGTTTAAAACGACAATAATAGTGAATCGTGAATTCTCATTAATTTGTCAAAGTTAAAAAGTGGTTTTTGCATAGTTTAATATTCTCAACTATCGATTGAATTGTATTTTGTAAACGTTAATTGTTATCAATTCGGCGTGGAATTTTAATGCTTGCTAGCTTGGATAATTAGTATTAATGTAAAACAAACAGTTGTAAAGTTAGGATGCGATCCACTCATCCCGAAATTATTGATTGATTGAGACCTGAGGCAGAAATAACAATTTATAAATAATAAAAAAACTAGTTGCTCCTAAGAATGAGTTAAGTAAATTTTTATTAGTTTTTTGAGTAGTAATTCTACATTACAATATATGTTATATAAGTCGTTGAAAAAAAATACGACTCCTTCTCCGACTCCAGCATTTACCAAAAACAAGACTCCGACTCCGCCTTAAAAAAGTTAAATTTCGTTGCATTTTTTTCCTACCTTACCTATTTATGTGTATTCAATTAAAAATCTATCAACCAATCCGGCCATTAGCCAAATTTGACATATTATATGCAAAAATAAAAATTTCATCTTTTCAAAATATCTGACTCCGAGTACAACTCCGGTCAAAACGTCACGACGACTCCGTCTCCGACTCCGGCCAAAACACCCCGACTCCGACTTCACAGCCCTGATTTAAATACATAATATTGTGCTGTTGTCATGGCCATTTCATCCAAGAGTCATTGTGTCATTTCATCCAAGAGTAGCATTGAAAATTAAACTGAGATATAAAAGCTTAAGCCAGAACAAAAAAGTTACGAGCACCATAGCTGCAATTTGCAATACATATGCGACAATCGTATTCACATATCAACCCAGCATACATTTGGAAAGCAGACATTACTGTGTGGGAAATGTTGCGATTTTTCCCTACCGGATCATAAATTTTCATGATTAAGCACCACTCGGCTGCATCCCGAGATAAAAGCAAAGCGCTGAGTTGTTCTCGCTTTCATTGACTTTAATACTACACTTCAAATCCGTGTGAAGTTTTATTAAAAAAAACATTTACTGTCTAAGGTATAATTTTAAAACATACATGACAATAAATTTCAATTTAAACTCTCTGACTAAACTATAACCGCACTTTTGAAATCGTATTAAATTTATCCCTCGATTTACATGGTTGATAAATGTGGTACTTAGTTCAAGCCCGATCAACTCTTCTATGTGTATGAATTGAAAGATGTTTTAATTATAATATTACCCTTTAAGGAGCATTTCAACACAAATTATTTAAATGAATTATTTTTAAAGTATGATGCTACGTTTAATATGTCTCTTTCCACAAAACATATATTTTGGAAAATTTATAAATGTAGAACTTTATATCAAGATTAAAATAAATTTATCAAATTAAGTAATGATTAATGCATCTTCACCGCACTGACAGTACTTGTTACAAAAATTAGTTAAATGTCCGATTGGATATCAATTGTGTATCTGGATTCTTTCAGCATGTATATTATTAATTAAAAAAACGACAATTTAATGAAAGGGTAATAATTCTTAATGCAAGTTTATGGGCAGGTATTATATATATATTGATGCTATTTATGGATGTTGAAGTTACTTTTTTTATTTGTGTCAGATTGGCAAACCGTCGAAATTTTGATGTTATAATTACATGATGTACACAACATAAAATAAAGAAGCTTTATTCTTTAAGCTCAAGTTTGTTTTCATTTGATGGTTATTCAGATTTATCAACAATTAACTTACCAGCTTCTTCCAGTTTTATAAATATATATTTTACATTGAAACTTTATTCTCAGTGAAAATGTATCAACGTGATTTCACTGGTCACGATCATTGAAATTATTGGCTCAAGTCGATGATTTGCCGGCCTAAAATTTTGGTTTCCTTCAATGAAACAAAATCAGCAAGTAAAAAGAGAACCAAAGAAAAATACAGACAAACATGGGGCTGGAGATAGGGCGGTCAAATTTAAATTTCAATGACAGTTTGGAGAAGAATATATTTTCACTGAGAATACAGTTACACTGTAACATATACACCGTGAAGTAGAACTGACATGTTTTGGGAATATGACGATTTTAGATAAGTATAAAAAACTGAGTTAACGGCCGCGATCAACATACATATAAGCCATTTCATTTTTACCGCAAACAAAAATGAAACCGTAAAGATAATTAAAAATCTATAATGGGATTTTAAAGCAGTTAGGGCAGGTTTCCTGGATGTAAATCAGCAGCCATTCCCGAGAATGAGCGCAGGCACCTAGCGTCAATAAAATTTAACGGACCGTTATGTTCCGCCTCTGCTTATTTATTCAAAATTTTGCAAACGAAGCAAAAAAAAATAAAAAAATCGCCGCTTACTCCGTTTCCATTTTTTATTCCACCAATTTCTTTTTTAATGGATGCTCACTGCAGTCAACGAAAGTGATGTAATGTTTTCATGAATTATTCTGTTTTTTTGCAATTTGTATTTTTATGTGTTCGCAGTTGACAAAAAGTGAATCTTGTCTGAAAATTATTTTTTCTAATGTAAGCTCTGTGAGAACACTAGAAGGCTAAACTACCTTGAAGAGGGTCTTAGCGTTACTGAGTTATTTCTGTTAGATTCATTATTATGTCTTTTCAACTAGTCAAATCGTCACATTCAATTTCGTTTCGACCGTATTAGAATATTTTTGACTTCAAAATTAAATTTTGTTTGCAATGGCTGCAACAAACTTTGTATGGTTAATGATAGTTACGATCGTTCAGAGAAGATACTTATTTTATTGATTTTGATCAAATGGCTCATCACCTAAAATTTATATGTTATTAAAATAATTTTATATTTTTAACGGAATTCGATAGTAAGTAATAAAAATAATAAAACATTTTTAGTATTTTTTCCACATAAAATGTATTGGATCAGGACCGGTTTCGCTCATGGTGAGCATTGTCAACTGGCGAGAAAACAACAAAACAGTGATATTTATACAAATTTTAAGTAATAATTACAAGGTATGACAAAGAATTGGTATTATAACTAAGCAAAGTGTACGAATAATAGATTAAAATTTAAATTTTTAAACCACTTAGCAATGCAAGCTATCACATCAAAAATAGTGTGAATAATAATTAATAAAGTGCATTTAATAAATCTTAATGTCTATAATCCACGTGGAGTGCTCAATTCAACGACAGTTATTTTCCTAGATAGATTAGTGCTTTCTTTTATTATAATGCCATTCCACCAAGTATTGACAGTGAACACCTTAAAAGTGATCGATAGTATGCAGAAAACGATTCTAAATAATAATGTAATATATTCTATGGGCAGTGGAATTGTAAACAGGAATATCGCTCGACACCTATCAGATTGAATCCTTCCAATTGAAGCCAAATGGATTGTGGCAATCTGGACAGTGATCAGGTTGTGAAGGAATGTTAATATGACAAGAGGGGCATATAAAATGAAACGAGGCAGCCAATAAAACATATAGTGTCATTCAAGTGGTTCATCTTACAGTCAAGTTATAATCTTCAAAAATAAAAGTAAAGAAGGTATAAAAATAAACTTGCATGGATTAAAAAGTGTTTAATGGGCGTATCGGGCAACTTGTAATAAAATAATGTGACTTTTACCGTTGATTGCGATATTTTACACATCCGTCGTTGTACCCTCAATGGGTTGATATTCTAATATTACATGTCATTTATGTTTTAGTTGTAATTTTGGGATCTAATTTGTTGGCCTACTCGGCGATCTTCAGACAAATTCCAAACTGCCCCAAAATTCTCAAGGTAAAATAATGCTGCAAAGAAGTAAATTCTTGCCAGCCATGATTCTGTAAGAAGTTATGTTATTCCGTCGAGGAATTTCATTAAATCGAAGCCATTTGAAATCTGAATCAGATTTTTGTATAGAGAGGTAGTGATGATAAACAGGCTATCGAATACCTATCGCGCTAACGGATACTCAATAAGGAATTCACGTTTTTATATTATATTTGGTGAGTAAAGATTGAGTAAATAAATTGGCAAAGATATTTCTAATTTTTTAAGTTAATAATCAAATCAGATTATAGGCTTGATTGTTTTAATCTGAATTATGATATTATATTCTTGTCACTCAGATGACTTCCCTGCACATTCTTCAAACTAGCCAGGAAAAATCAGAGAGTAAACAGTTTCTTTGATTTATAAATATCACATTTGTTATTGATTGAATTGGCATTTACTTGGTAGAACTCCGTTATAATACGGTTAGAAAAAAAACGATGAAAAACAACTTTAATTCTACAGAAAGACAAGTAAATGCACGTTTAAACATAGTTCTGACGATGGTGTAAGCCGAAATAGCAAAAATACATAATCAAGAAATATATAAAATAATTTCTTTAAAATTAAAATAAATTGTTATTTTTTTCACCATATCACATTTTTTTTATGAAAACCTCAAACAAATCTAAGTTTTAAAAAAGAATCTCTGGTTATTAATAATCAGGGTACTGTAGAAATATAACATTGAAATGAAATGAAATTATATACATACCAAAGTATGAGTAAAAGCATTATATAACGTAATTAGAAATAATTATCTCGTGTTAATTTATCGCTCGTTGATCACAAAATTTACGCGTACTACATAATAGTTCTTCTGACGAGATTAAAAAACTACCTAACTTGAATGAATGAATTGAATGAATTGCACAACATTAAAATTTTAACGATATACACCCATCCCTCGCTTAACACGGAAGATAGGTTCTGCTAGATCACCGTGTTAAGCGAGACTATCAAATGTATGAAAAAGAGAGGATAGGTTCTTTTTTAGAAATAATAAGAAAAAAATACGTACGGAGAATTTCTGAAAATTTATTGAAATATTAGGAACCCGGATAAAATATATTATTCAATGTCACTATCACTTTAAGATATTAATAATTATCTTGACATATAATTATCTCGGTAATTTGTGATCGTTCATCTTTTTTGATATTCTTGTAAATCTCTTCATATCTGACAACGCAATGTTTAATTTCTCGTTGAAATTTCAAAGCTCGATCCATAACTGGATCATTTGCAACTCATCTTTTATTGTTTTAGCAGTAATCGCTGAAATTGGACCAGAACATTCGGTATCGCTTCTGATTTCAGGAGGAACACAATTAGTCATATCAATTAATTCTTCTTCATTGAACTCTTATTCTTCAAGCAATTCATCAATTTTGTTGATTGCCAAATCCTCCAATCCCTCACCTTCTATTAACGTGCGATATTAATATTTTTTTTCCCACTGAAGCTGAAACCGTGTTAAATCGAAACCGTGCTAAGCGAGTACCGTGTTAAGCGAGGTTTGGGTGTACTTTCTCAATTCACTTAAAACTACTTATTTTAATTTATTCTTAAAATAAAATTAGCAATTCGATGACTTTTATCCAAGCAATTTAATTTTAAAAGTACTCGGTTAATCTTTCTAAAAATTCTTGAGCAGTCCGCCATCTCTATTGAAAGATACATTTCGAATATAAAGCGTAATAGATAACTCGAATGCATTCAAACTGAACTATCATATCGTTCGCATTGCATCAGAAGGCATTACGTTCAAGTAGTTGTAAGCATTAGCACAATCCAAACAGAAATGATATCATATCGTATCAAAGCGAATTGATATTGCCCGTTATTGATATCATTTCACTGGTTTAGTACTACACTCCGGAGGCAAATTTGCAAGCGAGGAATTTTTATATAATTTCACATTTTCAATAATATCAACTCCGGCATTTGAACAAAAATTTACATAGCCTCTTGATATTTCATGTTTCTCACAAGAGACCTATACGACAAATATTTGCAAATTGATTTTGAATAAACGAATAAGGAACTGCCATAGAGAATCGATGGTACTTGAAGTGAATGAAAAAGAAATTGGTAAAAAATAAAAACGTTGAAATGTTGATCGCTTTATCTTATCACATATAATGTGATTCGAGTTAAGTTTCACTAAATGGAATGCCATCTTCAAATGGATGTATTTTTGTTTAATTAGGAATAATAATAATAATTGTTCTTTTAAGCCCATGTGTAAACGCTCGGAGATTGGTACAATCGGGATTTCCATAATCACTGAAAATTTACATTTATTTTTTTTATACGCACCGCTGATAAAATGCCATGTGTCAAATATGCACGGTATTGAGTTAAGCATATACAGGGTCTTTTTATAAGGACGCTTAGTTTTGAAATGTAAATAAAACAAGTTGTTTGTGAGATTTCGACTAAATTTTAATTTCATTTGTAAGTATATTTTACGGCATTAAATATGGAATATAGCATCAAATGTCTGCCAATATACATTCATTATAAAATGGGCCATGTCGCTAAAGTTGACTTTTTTGACAAATTTGGGTAAACTTCCAACAGCTCCAGAACCCAATCAGGCGTTGTCTGTGGTCGTTTACCTGAAGTTCCTTGGTTAGTTGGATTTTATACGGGTGCAGACATAAGGCCCGATTCAAAATTCGCCAAGTTGAAGTCGCAAGAAAAGCCAAAGTTCTTGTGAACAACGAGAAATAAGCTGCCTTGGGTTTTCCTGTACACTTTCACACACAGCAGCAATGTTTTCACCAGATATTGTATTTTGATGACGTACAGGTAGGTGTTGGCCGATTATTTACTAAACTGGTTGACTCAAATTTGGCCACTAAACAATGAATAATCTACTCAGCAGGACAAAGTAACATATTTTGAGCGTCCCTATTGAAATACCCTATATAACAGTAATAATCACACGTAAACCTCCAACTGTTAAAAAATATATATTATTAGATTTTCTAGTTCACCCCTAAATAGTGTTGTGACGCTATCGTACCGTGAAAATCGAATTGAAAAATCTTTTAAGGGCAACTTAAATTCATTTTTTTACGATTTTCCTGCTCGTGTTCACCAATCTAAATAAATATGAAGACATGCTCAAAAGATAAAAGAGGGAAAGATAATAAAATTTGAATTTGACATTGTCAGAAGGATGTCGTTTTTATGACTATTTTATCGGAGGTGCGATTATATTTATAGATTTAATAAAACATATTGAGTCTAAAAATATGATCGCACCTCACTTAAAATATATGTATATACAAGAAATAAAAGTAACAAAACGTTATTGTAATCATTCAATCCTCGTTAGTATGTTCTCTTGTCACCGCCATTAGGAATTGTAAAACTGTTATGTTATGTATGTATGTTATGTTGAATGACGCTGTTTAATGTAGATTGTTTTATTTATTTTAATTTAAATTTTATTTTCTTAATAAGGAATACAATATTATATCAATGCATTAACAGTAGAAGTTAAAAAAAAAATTGTAGTCAAATTGGCAGCGAACATTAATAATAATCGTAAATCTGTATTTAAATTTTATGCCAGGTAGTTCGTTTTTTAGTTAATAGTATAATTTTTCTCTTAATTAAGGTTATTTTATACCGGTTTATTTTACCGTTATTATTTCTACTAATGATATTATATATATACCAGGTGACAGTGCCAACTAGCTCTCATGCAGTCTCTCTCTCTCTGTCTCTCTCAAACACACACACAGTGTCTCGGAAGGGTAAAAGATATACATATATTTAAATATGCTTTGGCTTTAGCCGTCATGCAGTATACATTTTTCTAATAAAAGAATATCCTCAAATATCCTCTATATGTATATATATTTATATCACTTCAAATGTATGAGTATTTGTAAAGTTTATTTAATATAATATATAATAATAATTGAATTTCTGGACACGTATAATTTGCAGTTTCACTGTGAATTATAAGTCAACACTAAGCCTAGCAAAAATAATAACCATGTCTTTAAAACCCATGGAACATACTCATATTATGCAGTAGAATAAACAATAAGCGACGCTCGTAAATATTTCACGTTCATTTCTAGATGTGCTGGAGTAATTTTACAAGTACATAATGCAAATTGAATACGTTGGAAATTATTGCTTTCTGGCTGCATGCAAAACAATGGTCGTGGAAATTTACCGAAATAATTTTAGGATTATAATTTTGACTCTGAATCTGTAACGTAGGGAACCATAATTTGGTAAATTATTGATATATGGTCACGGGACAGAACCCCAATCCTCTCGAGCTAAGCTCAAAAAATTTATACATACTGGCTTAGAATTTTATGTTTTGACTTTACTCTTTGAGTTCTTGTGGATTATTATAAAATGTGGAATCAAAATGATTAAATCTGAAGAATATTACTGATTATTGTATGAGTTCTGAAAGAAGAATTTGTTTTTTAATATTAGCCTGTAATAAAATTATTCTTTTTATTTTAAACAAATAATAAACTTATGTGACTGTCTCTATCTGTATAATATTATTATTTTTGTAGTTGTGGTTGCATTTTTTGCTACTGTAAATTATAAACAACTCGATTTCATACTTATTGCGAAGTATTCTTTAGGATCTTCTATTATAATAAATTTTAAAATTAAAGACGAACAATTTCAAAAAAAATCGTAAGCCTTAGATTCATTTCATTTAATGTGCTTATTTTTCATAAATCTTTTCAAAAATTCTGTCCCGTGACCATATATCCATAATTTACTTATAATTTTTCAGTTTGTAGAATGGAATGATTTGATATACACATGTCATTATAAAATATACCTTGTAAATCGTGTAAACATTATTGTATTATTTTTTGTGAAGCGGTTTTACGCAATTATTTTACTCTATTTAATTTTACTAGCATAATACTGGTATAGTGAGTGCCGTTACATGCAAGAAGGCAGTAACTGACTCTGACAACCTTTTGAGAAAAATGACATTTGTTTTTTCAAGTTTTGGTATTTTGAATTTATAAAAAGCGAGTGATGCGAAAATGTAATAATTTCTTTGTAAACAAGTGTTTAGTAGATGTATTGACTGCCTAATCAATATTCTAACAAAACTTAAGTTACTTTTAGCGGATATTCAAGTATTTGAGTTATAATACTGCAGTAAAAGTGAGCACCGTGTGTAGCTTTCAAAAATATTAAGCACATTTCCGGCATTTATTGCAAAGTTTAGAAATTTTGCTAGTATCTGCCTTTTTCCTTTGAGCGGCAGTATAATGAGTGACATTTGGATCAGCATAAAAATATTTTAAAATATCATTACTCCTTGATGTAAGCTGCGTGTTTACGACACTAAAATAGAGCCCGAATAAATTATTCAATTCATAAATGTGTTCACATTTAAGTCATGCAATTAATTTCCGTCGGTCAGCATCTCATTGGATCCTAAATGATGACGGAGATATATTTAAGTCATACCGCGTCTGCGATGCATATAGCTTCCATGGATAATTCTACATCAGGGCTTGTCAACCGGTTTGGTTGCAATAATAGCGGGCAATTACGTGCGGCTTGCATATTCGCCCCGGCGCACTGTCTGCGCGGCGAACCGAACCAGGGACGCCCAATAATTGCCGCGAATTCTCCCTGCGAACGATTATTTTTCACCGGTGGCAACACCGCGCCAGCTAACGGGGCATAAACGTGCTGTAATCACCGATAACGCTTCGATGTTTTTGTAAAACATACTGTAGGGCTGATTGCCCTGTAAATACTACGAAACCATTTTTCATAATTAGTTTTATATTTCATGCCGCTTTTCTTATTAGTATGACGATTAATTTAACGTTTTAAATTATTTATACCTAGAATACTTATCGAGGTAAACTTTATTGCTATTCACCTACTGAAGTGCAAAACTGCTGAAATTTAAAAAAAAAACCTACAAAAGCACAGATTAAGCGACCACCGTTACTTAAAATAAATTACTAAAGATGCTTCTCCTCTAGGCAAAACCCGTGCCACCATGTTATATTCAATATATGAAATAACAAAGTTTTTTAATTTTATGTTATATATGTAACCGCCGAATCCATGGAAAGTATTTCTACCGATATTTTTTTTATATTATGCGAGTGGATTTTTTTAAACTATATAATTTTACTATCCAATTCTTAATCACTGTAAAATCTAGAAGGAAAGGAAACATTGTTTTATAATAATAGTGAGATATCACGTATTATTTTTAATAAAGCTCGGAAAAAGCTAAGGTCATATTTTTACTAATTTTATTTTACATTTTTTTTACAAATACTATTTTTATCGAGTGCTTAGTAAAGAATTTACTATTCATTGTCAAACATACAAGTACAACAAACAAAAATATCGAATGTTTTAAATTAGTGATAAAACAAGACTAATCTCCTTTTAAAAATAAGTGATGAAATGGCCTCATTAATTGAATATTGAAATATGACTGAGATTTATAAGGAACGCTGTATTTTTCATTGAATCAATTTTCATTTGCAACAGTTCATTTGCAAAAAGCGGGAGTTGTAAGTAATTCGAAAAAGAAGAAGAAAAAGAATCGGCGCATATTATTTTTTATGAAGGCGAAACGATCACAAATATGCCTTTCCGAAAATGTTTCTCATTATAATACTTTAAAGACATACAACATAATAATCAGAGCGACACAAACTTTTACTTTGGTAAACTTTTAAATGTAAAAGTTATTTTGAAAGATTTTTTAAGAAGAAATAATGAAATATCAGTGGAGAAAAGAATTTAAGCGATTTAAACATGACCTTCTTTTTATACGGAGATCATTTGAATACTACATAAAAACAATTGAATCGCGTTTAAGTTATAAGGGAAGGTACAATTAATTATATGTATGTTATCATATTTGGTATATATTCAAAGATTTTAGTATCGTCAAAGTCATTTGAAGCGATGTTTTTTTATCAAATCTTACATCATTATAATTATTTCTTTTGAATTTGATTATTTCGAATATAAAATATATATACTATAGAATATAATAAAAAATTGAAATTAAATATTGTGAATCAATGATTTTTAATTTTTAAAAGGGGGCACTTGATAAAATAAAGTTCTTCGTTTTTTCTTTGAAACATTGTTTTTTTTAAGAATTTTGTTGAACAGCCCTTTTCTAGGGTAAATATTAATTGAAATTATAAATCGTATCGTTAAAAAACCTTAAAGTCTTGTAATTGAATGTAAAATTTATTATTTTTAGATGGTTTCGGCGGTAACTTTGTGGAAGTTCATTTTAATATAAAATTTAAAATATCTCAAGCAAACTTTGCGATAGTAAGTCTGAAGATACCTCTGAAAGAGGCGAAAGACGTGTCACAGTTAGTTACACAATACGTGGAATAATCAAAGTTATTTTAAATTTTATATTAGTAACATTTATTATTTACAACTATAGGTTTAAAAAATAAACGGTTTTGTGTACTCATAAGCTTTGAATTATACTAACAAAAACAAAAAAAAATGTGACTGTCACTAAGAAAAGAGTGTTAACCTCACATCTATTAGAACTGGCTGTAAAAAATATATTCAAATTCTGTAGAAATTTCCATCAATTTCCGAACGAGCTTTAAAGCTGAGACCTACTTTTATATTACAATAAAGGCATTCATTATTGGAGGCTTTATTTTATAAGCGTTTTCTGTGTCTCGGGTTATTCTAGCTCGAAATATATTTTCCACCTATGTATGTATGTACGCGGTGAATAAGTGATAATGCTCGTTTTTTTTGGGAACCAGTTGCGCTCTTTGAATTTTAACAATGGAAAATATTATTGCGGCTTTATATCGTACAATAGATGAAGTAACGTAAGAGTATTAGGGAACTATTTTTAAATCAGTAATATGAGCCTCAAGCGTAATAAAGACTTCTTTCGAGATATCACGGTGTATTTTTTTGATTTTTTTAGAGACTGTTTTTGTCCAAATATGAATTTGAATTTTAATATTTGAGCCCTTGCCCGGAAGAATGTTAACTACAAAAATAAGTCTGTATTTTAGAAACGTGGAGAAAACTAAGCCAGTCATTTTTTTTTTCAAATTTAATTCGATAAACTAATTACCATGCCATAGTACTCACCAATATACCCAATAATGTTCAATTGATTACTAAACAATGATATTTTTATTAGATACAATGTTCTTCCGAGAACTTCTTTTTGAGGATCAATAAATTACATGGATTCATTAAATATATTTGTTCTTTACGTTGTTACAAATGTGTTCGTCTAACGCAACACTTTTATTTTTGATTAAAAAATTATTAAAATTACAGATTTATTTTAAAATATTCTCGGTTTATTCTTCTTTTCGAAAAGAATTCTATTGAAAGAGATGTAGAATGTATAAGACAGGATATTTATGTTTAGTTAATTTGTTTCAGATTACAAAGAAGCTTAACAAGCTTTAATAAATCACCGATTATTATTTTAAGTATTGTTTTAGGACACAGTATAATTGAGATGGCAAATAATAATTATCATTATTATTTTAGTAGTCTAATACAGGAAGCCGGCGGTGGAACATAACAACCGGTCATAATCTCGAAATTGTAACAATTGGCACGTCCTTTTAAGAGGCATTTCAAGTGTCACGACGAGGGAAAGCAGAAACGACATATTCACTAATAAATTACCATTCCTAAATTTTGCAACAATAGCGAATGCGGCGATGGTCATTATTTTATTTCCGCCGTCCTCAAACCCAATGTTAAGTGTGTTGGTAAGAAAAGACCCCTCGAAGTACCGAGACTCGATTTATTTATTACATAATACAATATCTTTCGGTATAACAAATTATACAAATGCCTAACAATCGTGTGAAAACATTTGTTTTATCGGTCGATATAGCATGAAAAATAATTACAAATAATGTTATTTTAACAAGCAATAATTACAAATAACATGATGATAATCATATTATTAAATGAATGTATAAATTGAGAAGCTTCTGCTTCGCTACTTTGCTACAGCTAATAAATTATAATTTTAATAAAGAGTGTGATAAAAGTGACAAAAGTCGAAAAGTTTGTTAGGATTGATATGAAAATATTTAAATTTGTAATAATTTAAACGACATTAAACAAAACAAGCTGAAAAAAGAACGCGTAAAGCTATGCGCGTGTTCTGCTTTAGAATGGAACGTATAATGTATGAAAACTACTACAATGAAAAATTTATACGGTTTATAGTAGTTTTCGTCATTGAAAAAATTTTACAACTAATATTTGACACTACAATTTTTCATGTTTGCCACTTTTATTTTCTGGTCTATGTAGGTATCCCTTTTAATAGCAAAGGTCTAATAAGGTCGGCGGAAAGCATTTCCATTGGAAATTTCTTTCAGTAAAGGGTGACGTAAGATTGAATCGCTTCAAAAATGCGAGATACTCTTTTCTTACACGAGATGGAATTCGCCGAACGTTTTGCAAACCTCCTTTGGCCTATTATCACCATGGAATGTGTTCGTAGATTGCTATTCCAGATTGGATTTCCCACAATTTTATACAGAATAAGTGGTGACTTTGATGATTCAAAGATATCAAGTGATGGTACTTTTTATAAATTGACGGCTACGTTGAAAATTACTGGATTTAACGACTTCAAATTTACTATGCGTGATTGCCATTTGATTTTGTGGAATTATTAGCGAAATAGTCTCGAGTGTTTTACAATGGAATTGGCAAAATTTCATCTCACCCTTTTTACTTACCAACATATTTTCATTAATAAGATATATTAAGACTAACTATAAAACCACGTTCAACGTCTTTTCCAGACACATTTCGGGCGATGTTGTGTCTGCCTTCAAAGTAAACGGGAACAAATAATTGCGCCTGTTTGTATGATATGGTTAATTGTTTGTTGTCACTAATCCATTGAATTCCTGTAATTCCTTTTTAGCAAAAGACAACGATGTGGTTATCATTGCCAGAACTTGATAGGAAACAATTATTGAGAATTAATCAGGAAACCAAGGATATGATGTTACCAAAAAATATTATTTTATAAATGCATGCACATTGTAAAGAAGTAGAGAAATTGTGATAACATCAACATGAATACGATATAATCAAGAAAAATACGCAAGAATTTTCAGAGCCTTTCTTTATATTACTGTGCTACAAACTGAGGTTCAATTTCACCGCCTGAGTATACTCTATAATAGGGTTTCCTTCGACGCTAATGGATTTATATAGTCACGGCTATCTGATAAAAATCTAATTCTTTCTTTTTTAAAGCCGCGTTGACTCCTGACGTGTAGCATTATTTTGTACTTCTTATGTAGCATCTTAAAAGATGGTTGTTTTACGAGAACTCATTCTTATTTATTCCCTCAACTTCTCGTTGTTCGAAGAAATTGAAGACAATAAAAAACGCGCAAAAGCATCGACCACTCGGCTACAGAAACAAATTTTCATTCTGTATCTCAAAATTTCTAAAAATTGAACATGAACATTTATCCTTTTCGACTGAAGGTATTTGATGGAATTTCAATATTTAATTTAATACGTGGGTTTTAAATTAGTATGCATTTCATGCTATTTGTGGGTAATTTATTTAGATGATATCGCATTTAAAATACCTTACAACTGTAGTTTACCTATACAATTACTTATCCAATTCATTGAAACTCATTAGTATCAAAACATTCTCTAATTCATCCAGATTGCGATAATTTAAATTAAACTTAGTGACTTACTTTTGCTGAAGTCAGAAACCGGGCCATTAGCGATAAACCAAAAGAAAAAGTACAAAATTCAAACATTTCAAATTTATATATTCTTATTTTTTCCCTATAAAATAGATCAATTTATTTACGGGGAGTAAAAAAACCATGCATTAAATCAATGATATATAATATTACAAAATTACTGATCAAAGTTTATTTGAAATTGTATATAATTTAAAATTCAAGAGCAACACCCGGTCAAGGTTAAAGAAGACTCAGTTCCATAATGATGAAGCCTAGATGTTGAGGTAATTCGTCCGTTTGGTAGTAGTTGCGTAGATTTGAAATTCCTTTCGCATGCATGAAAGCAAACCGACAAAAGAATCGAAGGGTTTTGGATGATTGAATCTATATGGGAGTACATACATAGTGCTTCGAGAATTGATGGAATTCGTCGAACGCGTGAATATCTACTTTGCCTCCTACACGGTTTTACAAAACTATCCGCGGAGAAATATCATATTATTAATTTTTGTTTTTATATGCCACGATTTTGTTCAGTGATATTCATTATAGGCACTCCCGTATTCAAATTTAATACATGGCTACGGCCACCCCTTGAGAAAATAATTTTTAAATTACATTTGTTTAATTACCTGGAGCTTTACATCTTGTTTAACGGTGAAATAATACTCCAGACAGCCATGTTTTTTTTTCCTTAACGCAAAGAATACAAAATACTGTATCGTGCTCTTTTTGCCAAATATTTAATCTAGGAGCTTGAGACGACTATCGCTGATTGAATGTTAAATGTAATAAACACTAATTTGTATGAGCGTTTATATTACATGTACAGATACTTTTATTTCAATACTAAAAAAAGATTTGTTAGTTAAAAAATATAGTAAATTTGATTTCCCAATCCTTGTTTTATAGTGTAATACAAAAATTAACACTATTTAAAAGACACTTAATGAAATAATTTTATTTGATAACAAAATTACCCATCTATAGGAGGTGTTCAGAAGTGGCCACCATATTAATTTTAATCATACATGGAATTCAGTTGTACCAAAATACATATTGTCATTTTCATTGCAACTTGAACTGTGAACGAAAAAGTGTCTGTCATTACTTCGGTTGAAGTGAACCTTTCGTTAAGTGTGCTTTCACTTTTTTCAGTTTATAAGAATAGCCGATTCTATTTTGTCTAGTCTATAATTGTATTTCAAAATATTTTTGGAAAAAACAATAATATTTTCCTTGTTATTTTTTATCACTATTCCATTCATTATAATGTATAGGTACATATTTAATGTGTTGAGAAAATTTCCAAAAAAAAATGATTCAAAAGAATAGTAAAATTACAAATCTACGTCTGAAAATATGACAATATGGCATATTTTTGCTGTATCGTAGCATTAGCAATCTTAACGGAGACATGCGCGAAAAAATCATTTTTATTGCAGGTTCATTTTAAAATTCGACATCCTTTCGAAAATTTATATGGTATAAAATAAATATTAAATCACGAAATCACGAAAGACAATTTTAATGTTTGTAATGACATTAATTAACTCATTAAATCGTTATTTGATTGCAGAGATTTATGTATACATATAGCAACATAACCCGTATGTGACGAATAGTAACATTATTCTGCACGGCACCACTAAAAAAGTTCCATTATTGCTAATATTCCACAGTGAAAGAGTCTTATCACAAAAATGCTAACTCACGAATGCTCGAGACAGAGAAAGATGTACGTGTGATATAAAGGCAGTCCTGATTCTCCTGATATAAATTGTCACTTGCTTTAACGATACAAAATCGTTACACAGTGACAGCAAATAATAAAAAATAATATTTTCGTTACTCAGAAACTCAATAAAACCTTATCTTTTCTTTGACTACAGATATATTAAGTCAACTGTAACATTAAGTTTAATATACTACTCAAATACTAATACATCTCTCAATCATGATTTAACATTTGAAGTTCTCAATAGTTGGGTCACCAAAGACAATTACCGAGCAATTATCAACATCTAACATATGAAAATGATTCATGTAGAAGGCTTTGAAAAATTACTCACACGACAATTTACTACAGAAGACAATTTTAATTAGATGAAATTTTGTTTTCAGTGTTAACACTGCAACCTTTATTACTTAAAAGTAACTTAGACACATGGCGTTAAAGAAAAATTCAAATAACAGTAGTATGACACGAAGCTTTGGTCAACAGAGCACAACAACAAAGCTACAATAATAACACATTATGCAGTCATATTGGATATTGCTAACAGCTAAAAAAATTACTCGCGATTTGAAAAATTCTCACTAAGCTTTGTAAATTGAGAAAATATGTCCACTCTCAATGTGGAGCATATGAACATAAGAACTGGTTGCTATTAAATCACACAACAACTTTTTTTTGGAGTAGGTGTATACACAGTAATAATAAAAATTACATATAGATCTATATGCTTAAAATTGGTAATGGAATATTGTTTTATTTACATTGGATAGCCAAATACCCACAGTCAACAAATTCAATATTTCAAAACTAAATGACGATAAACGTTTGTGGTTCTGAATAATAATTTTATTAGTTTATTTGCTAATACGATTCGTTATTTAGACACACGTGTAATTTCAATCTTTCAAATCGAGGCCGTAAAAGTTCACTAGATTTATTATTTGCGAAATACTCTGTATATTTTGTTGGAGTATAGGGCTCACGTAGAAATTGGGAAGAGAAAAAATGTTGAAACATTGAACGAAATTGCTGCGAGATGAAATCGTGTGTGAACAAAATAGGTGAAAATAAGCGAGCCTCTGTAGAAACAGGCAGATCATTCTTCGGTGAATACATTTTACTGACGCGGAAAGGAAAATTTATTTGTCCGTTTCATAAAAATTTCCGTTATTCACAACAGGCATATTTATGTAAGAAATGGGGCAACTTAATCTTTGTAACCTAGTCCACTCCTTATGTGAAGCATAGTAATATAAATGGACTAAGTTTATCGCAACAGAAATATTTCATACTTAAGAACTCGAGAACTTCTGTTACTCATTCGCTCTACATCTCTTTTTTGAAGAGAGTAAGAATATAGAAATAGTACTATTAAAAATATTGCTGTAATTTGAACCCTAGACACCGTAACCGAAGCCAATTGTGTTGACTAGTATGCTTCAAGCCGAGAATTTTATTTTACTATAATATAAGCGATTGAAAACTTTTAATAAGAAAATTACATAAGAATTTCTGTATTTATTTAATAAACATATTATAATACAATATATTTTTCAATGTATTGAAAAATTTTAATCATTTATAAGTGACTTCTTTTCTTAAGCAAAATCAATTTCAATTTATGGAAAAATTTCTCGTGCTTTTAATATTATAAATTCAGGTTAATAAAAACAAATGTAAAAATCGTTCCGGTAGTCTAAGATATTTTAGTGTTTAATTTTATTTATTCCGTTTCCTCAAGTATTTGCCTATTCATGAATTATGAAAACAATAATTTTAGGTAATTTATGATGGAATAAATCGGTTTTAGTGATAATATAAGATTTAAAGGAAACAAAGCATTACATTTATGTTTTTATTTTGCTACTTATTCAACTCTTAAAGTCAATTTCCACAATCACTACATTCACTACCCTTTTAAGACGACAATATATAAATCATTCATCACTTTTATGGTGTTAACTGTCAATACTTGATGGAAAGGCATTATAATAAAAATAATAATACATTTTTACTACTTTTTCCACATAAAATTTATTAGATCAGGACCGGTTTCGCTCATGGCGAGCATTGTCAACTGATAAGGAATACAATAAAACAGTGATATTTATACAAAAGTTAAGTAAGAAAAACATTTTTTTATATAAATCATTTATAATAAGATCACTCCCACTAATTCATAACATCTGATATAGAAGAATTCAAACTGAAATATATATTTAAATAAAAATAATATGGCAAGTTCATTATTTTTGAAGAGTTTAACCTAGTTGTAATTGTTAATTTATATGTTACTACTCTTTAATTTCTATCAAAATTTATAATAAAAAATATTAGATTTATTCACAACTTAATTCAAAGAAAAAAGCTAAAAATGTATTTTTATACTTATTTTTCTCACACAATATTACATGAGAATTCGCAATATTTCATAACAACAAATCAATACGCCTTTTAATTTACTTTATTTCCGTTACAATGGCCGCGCCAGCATTCAAAGTATAACATTTATGTTTTAGAATGGGATAATCCAGGTTCTCCATATTGACCGCAAAGGGCGTGTTTTGGGTTTTGACCCTTACGTAAATTGGACCCAGGGAATAATAAATTAAAATTAAGCTTATTTATTCCACGGGCCCATTTGTTAAATCGTTTATCCGATCAGACATCGAACAATTGAAAAGCGCCGTGCTCATATAGAAATCAACAACCAAACATTACTTTATATAAATCGAATAGTATTTCGTAATATTTATTTTCAATGAAATGAAACTTCCAATTTGGAGACAATGTAATCCGAATATACTGCAATAAAACTTGTTTTATTTTATTATGTATATTCGGATAATATTCGGATTATTTTTTTATGCATATTTGGATCTTTAATAAGCAATCGTTTAGGTCTCTCACTCATTCTAAAGATTAACTCTTAATGAATTGTTCTTCAACAAGTATTTACGGAATTCTCCATTGAGCCACAACTTAAGAAAAGACTTTGAATTATACGTATTCGCCAATATTTTTTGTAATCACATTATTGAATTTTGAATGAAAATATTCCATATTATGGTTTCTGAATCGCTATATGAATAAGTATCCTAGGGTTGGTGCAATATTAAGTATTTTCCTACTCTTTCTACTGCTACTAAAATACAATAAGCAGTATGCTTGTAACTAATCCTTTTTACCATCTCATTATATCGGTACTCTTTTGAAAAAGCCAAGATTCAAGTCTTTAAATTATAATTTTACTTACTTCTTATTGACGACTTTCATGGTTTAAAACTAAAAACAATACACATTTGAAGCCATTCTTCAAATTTTAAGTTGAAAAAATTGAATTAAAAGAAAGTAAACACGATATCTGTTTCGCATCATCCATAAAAGCTGCTCAAGCAAAGGTAAGAAAATCCTCGGGGATTTCCTGTAGCGAATTGTCACCCTGTCTTTTATTTGAAGTTATTATTGACAAGGAAATAAACCGCACCCTAGTGTAATACCTAACCTTTTAACATACTGAGAGAAATGGGAAATGTGGAAAGTTTCTGCACTTGTGTTAAAGTATGAGTTTTATTAATATTTGATTTCTAAATAAAATACCAAAAAAAAATTATACTTCTTTTGGAAATTTTCAACTGTTTTATAAACGATTTGATATAAAAATATGATGAATGAAGCCAGTGTTGTATTACGCATATTTACAATATCAAAAATAAATATTATGTAATGTCAAACAAACCATTTCCGTGTAAATTTGGGTTTAGTTATGGAAATTTTATCGTACAGAATTAAATGAACATTATATAAGCAGACAATAATTGAATTAAGATTTTTGTACTCAGTACGTATTACATGAAATTTAGTCGCAAAATCCATTTTTTTAATATTGTTTGCTTGACTATTTAATGTCAACATTGAATTTCTCAAAAAACAATGTATTAATTTGATGAGGAATCTTTTAAATTGTGTATTTTATAGTTAATTCCTAAAGACCTTTACTATTGCAATATTCTGACACAACAAATATTTTGTCTCATCTCATTCGAAAACTTTAATTGATCTGGTTGCAATATGATTCTATTTTTTCACGTGGTTAACACTTTTTTCATTATGAAGGTTTTGCTTTTATTAAAGGAGGGTGAAGAAAAACAATTAATTCGATCGATTTCAAGAAAACAACGTGCCTGACAGACCCTTCTAAAACTAGAATACAATATAGAATGTAGGGAAAACACGGTACATAAATTCATAGCACACGTATAAAATTTTTACCAGGCTCGAAATCATTCCGTTACGCTCAGGTATATACGTTGTAATTATAAAGTATAGTTGACCCATGTACTTTCATTAATCTAAATAATCTTGTTCAGGTAAACTATTTCCAAAGTATTATTAAGTCTCAGTCCTATTACGTATACGTTCCAGTGCTTCGTTTGATTAAGAAAACAACTCAAAAAGGTTCGTGAAGAAATTTAAAATGGTAGTGAGTACGAGCCAGTGGATCGTTTGATTGAGAACAAAGGAAGGGCAGCGAAAGGTATCATCCTGGCAAGTGCGAGGGTGCGTGACCGCAAGAACAGCTGCCTCAATCACGACTGGAATGTCCTATACACATTTTATCAAAAACATCACAAGAATTGTAAAGGAACATAACAATTTTGCCTAATTATATAAGTTAATTATTTAAACGCTTGAACAATCACTTTGATGTTAGAAGAGGTACGTTAAGATTTTTAAATTTTGAGTTTGTTATTTATATGGTTTATTTCGTGTGATATATTGAATCTTTTTGCTCAATTGAACTGTTTTAATCGTATGTAAATGATGAAAAGACATTTTTCTTTCAAGAAAATAGTACTTCTTCAACCATTTAAAAAAAATTCGTCAGATCACCATTGGGTTCTGCTCTGCAGATTTTTTGGTTGACAGTGCTCGCTTGAAAGCAAAAATTTCCTGATTACACCATGAAATCGTACAATTTTCACTATTAATTGGTTTATCATATTACTAGAAATAAAAGAGCATACGTATTACCAAATAAATAAATATTTAGTATTAAATAATTTTACCGCTGAATTTTACGTGATAAATCTATATTTCTCACTAATAAACGTATTTTTACTAATATTTCAAATTTAGTTGGTTTTAAGAGAAAATATTTATAGAACAGTCTAGAAACAATGAAATAGGAATCCTTTAAGGGTGAATGGCCGCAGGAAACCATCCGAAACGAAAAATCTCCGCTTCTAACACTCTCTCACCTGATGATTTCTATCTACGCCGCTTACTAGATGGGACCGCCTGCGCTACTCAAAAGGTATCGTGACTTATCATTTTTATCGTCGTTATAATCATATATCATTATTTTTATCGTTATATCATTTCAAGAATAAAATAATGTGTTTGGTGTGGAGCACGATTACCGATCCTTTTTTTATGATTATTTTTCTTTACCCATGACCTCCCCGAGTGTGGAGCATGTGGACGCAAAGGTGCATTATAAAAGTAATAATTTTTAACGATTTGTCAAGTACTTCTGTCTTAGCTAATCGTAATCACTACGTCTGATTTTAAGAATCTGATGGTAGGTGATCACATCTCTAGACACAAATTCACGAATTGAAGTAAAATCCAATGATTAAAAGTTTCGGTTTGGGATTTTAAGCCTGTGATTCTACGCTTGAATAAGACAAACGTCCAAGAGCTTTGACGATTCAACTATGGGACCAAAATAAAAATCTATTAGTTTCTATTTTTCCTCGTCATTATTTGTAATAAAGTGTCCCATTGAAATTTCAGTAAAATACTTTTGCTATTGTAACTTATATGAAACCGACAAAGCTTTCACCATGAAAGATAATGAGTTAATGTTAATGTTCAGTTGTTTTTACTATGAATAAATTATGTATAAAATGAAGCTACAAAAATTAATGAGCTGAAAACTACGACGAAAACTCAACCATATTTCGTATTCTATTTGTTGCGGTTTTCTTCTTTCGCTTCTTTGATAAACATCTTCACACTCATACTTTATAACGTAGGCATTAATTTGTCTCATATAATTAACTTTTCCCTAATTACTTGTGTGCGCTAAGATTCTTAATGTAAATAAATTTAAGAGAGAAAAACAACATGACTATTTTTTAATAATAACTAACTTAGAATGACCCGCTTTTTCAATTTCTTATTTGAATAATTTTAAACTATCAATTATAAAAATTGTACTTTTTGTACAATTAAGTTTTTCAGTATTATTGTAATTAGTTCACTTAAATGATATGAATGTGTCGTCTTAAAACTCCTTCCCATCCATCCGATACTATACGCGGGTAGGGTATAGCGACTAGCTAAACACTAGGCCCGTCCTAGAATTATCCTTTCTATCGCTACTGTCATCGAACTGAAAAGGTTTAGTAACAAGCAGTCGTTGTAGAAAAAATATGTTTAGATACCTACATTAGGAGACCATATGTTTCATATTTTCTTCTTCAGGTCCGAGTTGATAACCCTGATATCCTTGAAAATTTAAGGTTTCATGATCCCAGTTTCTACTTACGTGGTCGTAACCAAGATAAATCAATTTTCTTTGTCTAAACTTGTTTGTCACGTAGGTCTTTTGAATCTCCAGTTGCAAGGGCTATTCAGCTGATAAATGTGCTGCCTGTTGATGTGGACATCTTCGGTCGTGAACTTGATGCTTTGTTTAATTTTTTTTTCTTCTTATGTTTCTGTTCTGTTTCTTATTTTTTAAATTTTTTGTGTAATATGTTATTTAATTTTTCAAATGCATGGGCTTGTTGTAATGCCATTTTATATTATTTTTTGCCAATAAATAAATAAATAAATATTGGTGGCAGACATAGATTTAAAAAACTAATAAGAACGAAAATTTTGTTAGTAGGATTTTTGGCATATTCTGTAAAATAACATTATTAAGTATTTGTAGAATTGAAAAAAAAATCTTGGTCCATCTAAGGCACAGTTGCACGAAAAATAAATCATTTATGAATATGTATGAATGTGTTTACATAAATATGTGATTATATTTAAAGAGGTTGAATTATATTATACAGCTGGCGTAGAATTTGAAAGCACTTTATCAGATACAGTATTCGTCTGCAGTGCGCAGTGGCTGTTAATAATCCGCATCCATAGAACTGGCCGGGCACCCCAGTGTTAAGGGATTCAGTCCACTGAACAGGACCACTCATAAAATCATAGCCGTCTATCAACAGTACATAACGTGTAACAAAACAGAACCAACAAATGGTTTTCAATATTTTATTAACAAAAAAAATATATATTTCTTTACATTCGTTACGTTATTTTCGATGAACTGCTTCGTTTGGAAACTGAGTGAAGAGGAAAAGCATTGAATAGTGTGACTGATGGATGACAGTAAGCAATAATTCACTGAAATGAAAATGGTATTTATTTATTGAAATTGATTACACTAAAACATTATTTTAAAACAGGAAACAACTTGTCTCACACAATAATAACATACAACAAAATATGCTTTATCTACCAATAATGTAGCCTCTTGACGTATGAGGCTTATATTGCTTTTAAGGTGTTCACTGTCAATACTTGGTGGAAAGGCATTATAATAAAAATAATAATACATTTTTAGTACTTTTTCCACATAAAATTTATTTGATCAGGACCGGTTTCGCTCATGGCGTGCATTGTCAACTAAAAAAAATATTTGATCAGTTGACAATGCTCGCCATGAGCGAAACCGGTCCTGATCAAATAAATTTTATGTGGGAAAAGTACTAAAACTGTATTATTATTTTAGGCTTATATTGGTTCATTTCATTTTTAGTCTAATTGTAGTAATAGCAAGGTTACAATCGATAAGAATCTATTATATGTTTTTGAATCGCTTATTTTTTTAGTTTGAGTTCTATCACCCGACCCGGATTTCACCTTTCGTTATCTTCATGCATTTCACGTCTACAAATTATCTTGAACTGACAATTGAAATGTGAGCAGGTGCCCAAAGGCGAAACACGACCTGAAAACAAATTTAAACTTGATTTTGATATTCCATCAAACACCTTCAGTCGAAATGCACCAAAAAAACTAATTAGCTCGCTTGAGATTTTTGTAGCAATGGCGCCAGATTCGATTATTTGATGTTTTAAAGTGTTGAGTAAAATCAATAATTGTAAAAGCTTTATTGCCGGATTATAAAGTAATGCTTAAAAGTGAAAAATGAAAACCAAAACATGTTTTATTGCTTGAATGTTGAATCAAAACTTTTAACATTTCTAAGTTTGATTTCCATAATTATTTAACTGAATCATGATTACCATGTGAAGGTATTCCGAGTTTATTCTCCGGTTTACACGCTTGTAAACTTTTAGCAAGCCACATGCTTACGCGATCCATTAATAATCTACTTTTTAAACAAAGAAATATCCTTGATAACGCCGGCCAAACATACACTGATTGTAAAGTTTAAAATAACATTCATAAGACGTGTAATCGAAATAACCAAAATATTAAATGGACATACTAAATTGTTTCCAACCAGAAATAATAAGGTCCTAACCTACAATACCAAATGTTATAAACCAGCATAGAATGCAAGGTCGGCAACATTGAAGGTTATGTAGGTATGACATCGTAATCGCTTCAATAATGCTGGTCAGTGAATCTTTTCTACGCAACGACGACACGAATATTAAATGTAATATTATAATAATTAAAATAAACCCACGGTTTAAATACATATTACTAAATTATATACCAAATCGATGGGTTTTACCAATAAATCTACATTGATATTTTTGTTTCATATTCTTCTTTTGGTCTTACTTCGTAATATATTTGATTAACTATAATTACACGAACGTTCTAGTATCAATTTGATATATCATCGTTGATTATTAATTCATACTAGTAGTTTTTAAAAATAGACCGATGCTTAAGATATTAAATAGATAATCCGTGCAAATTAAAAAATATATTTTGCTGTTTAACCACCTGATTTAGAGAATATTTTTTTTTATACTGTTCGATTTTCCATTATTAATTTCAAATAGTTCGTATTTTCTAAGGCACGTAATGATATTTTATTTTACTCTTTTAATCAGTTATTTCATCTAAGACTTTACTTTTCTAGCTAAGAAAATTGTGTAAATGAAATATACATATATGTATTACTATTGGTAAACGTATAGCTCTGTTTTGATCTGAATTAAAAGATTCGTACTGAATACGACAACTTATTTAATACAAATTTTCAAAAAACATGGAACACTTTTTGTAAATGAACGCAAGCATGTATTTCTCTCCTGTGCGTGTTGTATCGAAAAACAGGACAAACGGGTTTTTTTTCCCCATAAAATTATAACCATCTACAAAATTTTTGACTCGATATGTCGTAACTAAATTACGTTACGTGTTTTTTTTGGCATCAGGGAGTAAAAGCCAGTAGACTGGAGATTTAGTAAAAAAATCTGACGTAAAATACAGAACGATTTACTGTCGAAATTAAGAATTTATTATGTACGTGCTATCGAGTACTTTGTGTTACTGTGACATATGTAAACTACACTTTGTTTTATTTGTACGTCACAAAGTCATATTTTTAACTAGATAAAATTGAATGAAAAATTTGGAGCGATTTCGGATGGAGTACTTTACGTGGTCCGTGTTTAATTTACTTTTTGTTGAATATTGACGTGAAAGCCCTATTTTTATTAACCTGTAATCTATAAAAATACACATGGTTGTTTTAATAGAAATATCGGGAGAGTTTATTTGGACAGCTGAAAAAATAAGTAAAACTAAACGAGTTATCGTTGCGCGGTAGCAATTCGTTTTACTTTGTACTTATTTTACGAGCGTATCTATAAACCGAGATCTGAAAGAAAAACTCAATCATTTTTCGCTCCCACGCGCTTTTTAGAGTCCGCACCTATTCGGGAAGTTCCCCAAAAGCGAAATGGAAAAGTTTTTCTTTTTATTTGTTTACACTTGGCAGAGAAACACTGTCGCAATGCCCGCGGTTACTTTACGCCAGTGAAGTACAATAACCAGTAACCAATCACTCGATGTCAATACTATCATTAGTATTGACTTCATAAAAATAAACAGACCAAGCACCTCTCTATCGCCCGATATCTATTTTGGCTCCTTTGATTACTATGCTTTTCAATATAGCAGTATTTTTCGAACAGTATCCATTATGAAAGTGAAACATACATATATACTCTTGTGAATCACGTTTATATTTTTTTAAACAATACCATTTTTAGTAAAAATAATAACACATTTTAACTACTTATTCCACACAAAATTTATTGGATCAGGACTGGTTTCGCTCATGGCGAGCGTTATCAACTAATAATAAATACAACGAAACAGTGATATTTATACAAAAGTTAAGCAAGAACTACAAGGTATTACAAACAATTGGTACTACAACTAAGCAAATAAATATAAGCAAAATAGACTATTATTAAAATGTTGAAGACCTCTAAGCAATGCAAGCTATTACATCAAAAATCAATTAAGTATGTATGATCATTAACAAAGTACCTTTTTAAAAGCGATTAAATGTAAAACACTTCAAAATAAATTCAAGATATTGTATAACAGTTAGGTGTAAATGAATAATGAAGTCACGAACAGAAAACACTTAAAATAAAGCCACAAACGAACGAAGTTGGAAGTGAAACTATTAGCGATAAAGAAGTATTCATTAACAAGAGCTTATTTTTACCATGCTAGTGCAAGAACGACCCTTATAACACCACGCCAGTGTGCAATCCCCTTTTCTTTGTCAGAAAGAACGTTGCATAATGGATAAGAAATCGTCGAGATGGAGGGTTTAAAATACCTACGCGTTAGACCCAAGTCAAATATTGGCGCATTACAATATTAAACGTCTTCAAAAAACGGGATTGTTTTCAAATAAAATATTAAAAATTGACTTTTCTCGATTATTTTAAAGAAAAACTTGTACCGACAATTATTCCAATACATCCAAGTATCGAAGACTTAAGTATATAGATTCAAATTCAGTTTATTCAAGTCTTCAAATGGCAGCAAAAACATAATCCAAATATATTTATTTACGGTTCACTTCATTTATAGAATACCTTTTAAGATATTATTGTTTCTTATATTTGCTAGAAATAACAAAAAAAAACTGTATCATAGAATAATAAAGTTTGCTTTTCGAGGACTCAAGTACTTTTACTCAGTTGACCAATACCTTTTAAGAGCTAAACTAACTTTGGATATAGCTGTAGTGGTAGTGAAAAAATGGCGGTCAAGGGTCGTAAGCTTTAAGATTACCCCTTATATGAAAACTTATCGGTATTTCGTATCCATCGGGTGGACGGATTTTCTACAATAAATATTATTTCATAATATTTTTTTCATTATTCCGAGCCATATTGCGTAGTTGTGAGATTATCAGACTAACATATTCCATGGTAGTGTCTTCGTTTATCGACATTTGTTTGCTTTCGATTTATTTAATTTATATTATAACATAACAAAGACACGATATGATTTTTTTATTATTATTTATAAATGTTTCCACTAATCGCATACAGTGAGTGAATAATAAGAAATTCTGAGTGTCTGGAACTAATACATATGTAAATATAACAGTAGTAGGTGCAAAAATTCATCAATTTGATATTGATAGTCTAAGTTTTCTATGATCTCATCTTTTATAACACAAAGCCTCGCACACACTTAAAATTTCGTTTTCTTAGTGAATAATATTTTGAATATGCAAAAGGGGTGAGCTTGTCCAAAAATTCATGATGTAAAATTTTACATCAGAGGTTTACCAACCTGTAAAATACATTGATGAAAAGAGTTTCTACTTCGACAAAAACAAAATTTCAATTAATCATGTACTAAGAATGCAATTTTCATAAAAAAGGTTATAATTGAAACATTTTTCGTAAATTTACAAAGCTGTATATTTATCCGACCACACAAAATAATCATAAATATCGATGATTTATAATGTGAAAATATCGTTTTCCTCGTGTTTATTGCACGCCACGGATTTTTTTGTTTTGAAGCACTCAAAGAAACTGAAATTAACCAATAAGTCTTGCTCATCGATTCCTGCTTTTAAAATTTATGTATTTAAATCAAAAATAAAACTTTTATTTATTTCATCCAGTATCTGTATCTTTTCGTTTTGTTTAAATAATAAATTCTTAAACTACGTGAAACAACCTCAATTTTATCAAGTTGAATTAGGAAGTGAAACATTTCCTCACTCAGTTTTTTTTTCTCAAAATAAATATTGACGAATGCGGTCTCGTAATAGTGGGTATGCAATCCAACTTCCGATAAAACTCGGACAATTATTGAACCCACGATAAAGTCAAGTATTTACTTTGGCCCGAACCTCGATGAAGAATCCCCATTAAAATTTAGTAGTCATTGGGGAACTTATGTTACAGGGGTATATTGCGAAAAATCACAACATACATTAGCGATTTTTTGTGTTTATAGAGATATCCCACACACAAACAAAAAAGCTTTCCACCAACCGTAATACGTCACGATAAGCGAAATCTCTTCAATAATTGACAAATGGTAAGCAATAATAGTCTCAATTGAATAAACAAAGGCATCAAAGATTGTGTTCAGAAGATGATTCAAAACTTAGCATTCAAAAAATATAGTTTAGCTGTGCTGAACAGGAACGAGTCGAGAAAATACAGATTTTACTAGAGATTATTTTTTATAGATTATAACAATAAACAAAACCGTCTTTATTTATTGAGTAGGCATTTACTTGGTAGAGCTCCATTATAATCCGTCGGTCCCTGTGGTCTAGTGGCAAGAGCTTTTTCCTAGCGATCAGGGGACCCGAGTTCAATTCTCGGCAAGGTTAGATTTTTTCAATTCAAAAAAGAGATCTTGGGCTGGGTGTATGTTATTTATCGTTGATTTTGTGCACAACTGATTCATTATTTATCATCGAGTTAATCTCGTATGACTTTCACAATTAAGAATATTTGGCGCATTGGCGTAAGCTGTAATGCCAAATATTTTATTTTATAAAAATTTAAAATAAAAATAATACGGTAAGAAAAATACATTGTTATTTTTCTTACCGTAAAACCGTCTTTCTTTAGTTTTAAGCTGTGTACATTCATAAAGGTAGTGACAACCTTAATAGTTTGAGTATATTTACGCACGCAGGCTAAGCAGTAACAATATTGATCATTAATCAGTTAAGTTGTTGCACCAAATAGCTAAAGACGTCGTATTGTCTTAAAATCTTAGCATCGCATTGGCGGCGTAATCCTTTCAAAACATCAATAATTACGTCGTATGTCAATAACGACATCCTAATATATAAATGTATACATTTTAAAATGTTTTAAAACACTGCAGTCATATTTTCGTGATTTTATAAGATAATGGGACTTAATCTGCTTATCCTTATGGAATATACGCTTATATTAATGAAGAAATAAAAGATTAAATGTAGATATATAATCGACTAATATCATTTTCGGCGAAGGACTGTGTCCAAATATGTATTGGCAGATATCAATATACTTATTACAATTTACATTTTCAATCTAATGTATTCCTCGTCTGGATAGATTTTAGTCTTTGTACCTACTACATAGTATATGATGTCACTGAGTTGACTTGTGTAGTTTTTGGCATTTAGTTTGATATAACGTCTTATTTAATTGAAAATCCAGAATGTATCTTATTGCAACGGGTGGCGAATTCTCTCTCATATCCGACAAGGTATGGCGATACTCTACCGAAACGCATTAGAACCCCTAGAGATAGACCTTTCGATGCCAAAGAGAGTCCTTCTTGTGTGTGAGCATGCTAGTGGTGGGGTAAGAGCAAAAAATATTGTGAGGCCAGTGGATATTTGTTTTTGCCCTTTATTTGTCGGTGGGGGGTCGTTTTGTGAACCTCGCAAAATGAATTTCCATACCACATATGGCGGACGTTCTCAAATTAAGATGTCAGATTTTCCATTAGCCTTAGAAACACAAGATAGAATTATTTAAGGTTAAATAATAAACAATTTCAATGATTTGATTGTACATATATTTTTTTTTAACAACGCCTATGCATTTTGTGTATTGGTTAAAAAAAATACTAAATATTTATATGTATCCCATTTCACCAAGGATCGACAGTCCACAACTTAAAAGCGAAACTTAAAATTGTACAACGACCAACGCTTGACTTACAAGGTATCATTAATGCTCCACTATATTGACTATGTATTTTCTATCAATTATATTTAAATTTCATCATTATTTTCAATACCAGAATACCGGTGAATGTATTTTCATAACTAATTTATCAGTATTGAAAGAAAACTGGTATTCAGGTTTCGGTAATACCGGTAAAACAGACCGTATCCTACATACAATTTCCTTATTTTAATCTCCACGTAAATTTAGAAGTTGTGATATATTGAATCTCAGGAGGTTCTAGAGAAAAACGCCTCTACGACCCATTTCAATGTGACTCTGATATCCATTATTTGTCTTACGGTACAGACTATAGAACACAATCGGACAAATGGAAACGTCCAAACGTCTGGTAAAGTTTAGCTTTCCAGAGATCTAATAGCGATATGTCCATTTCCAATTGTGGCCTCTTTTGCGCGTGAAAAATGGTTCAAATAATAGGATAATTTTTTCCACTTTAGTTTTACCAACAATGGCGTTATAAAATTACATTTTATAAGTAAAATATAACAACCCAACTGACTAGTTTATTCTACAGGTTTTTTTATCAATTACAATACTATTTATGTTTTCTCCAAAAGCAAAACATGTCAAAATTTTGAGTAATCTTATTGATGGTTTAATTATGAAATTTCATCTTGTCATTATTATCAAACTAATAAATATTTTGAAGTAGAGCAATGAAAGTCGATCGAAAAATAGCCTTACCTAACTTTCTTAGAGTTTACTAAATTTACGTAACACTATAAGACAAAAATATTTTGTTTATACGTATATTGGGTAACCAATTGAAAGTTCATAGTGTAAAAAAACGTTAGATTATGTAAAATATTTAGTTTTACCGCTAGCTGCTTCAAATAAAACAAAATATGTGCTTCTTGTGTTGTGTCTCGTAGATAAAAAATAAAGAATATCTAAAGCGATAAAATACTATTTAAATAAATATACAATTTATCGTTTTTTATTGGCAGTATGTTATATCGTCACTTAAAGACAATATTGACTTTTAACTGATAAATAATGAAATAAAAACTATGTATGTATATCGGTAAGAGCGAAATGGTTTTTTTTTCATTTATAATACCTTTTTATCCATTATAAACGAAATGTAAACGATTATTTATTGTTGAACAATTAATTCGTATTTATGATAGCTAAAAACAACGCTGGAAAGCGTTTTATCGAAATAATAAAAAAATTTTAAAAAAAATTTACGTTGAAGTGAAACGAAGTAAGAAAATTTACCTGATTAAAAAGGCAGTGATATGAAAATGTGGAATGAGGGAAAGGTCACTCTTTTCATTGTGGATATTTTCCACGCCACTAATTGGCCCTCATCCGCTTAACGTTCAACCATCTCAATTAGTGAAATTGGCACTCTTTGCCCAGTTCTTTAATTATCAGTTAAGTACTGGAGTAGATCAAAAGCCATTTTTGGAAGAATTAATAGAAGGGATACGTCACATTTTTTAATTTATTTAACTGTATGGAGATATACACGTCTTATATAAAAACATTTTGACACGTAGACACAACATTTTTAGCTTGTAAGCAAACACAAATAATTATAATACATGTTAGAATCGCACAAACCTAGAATGTTAATCATGTAACCCCACAAATTGAAACTTAGCTGAACACAACAAAACTTTCAAAAGGACTACCACGATGAGAACGTTGTCTGTTATACCTAGTTATGTAATAATATTTTTATATGAAGGAAATAATTATAAAAGCGCTGAAGAATGATAGAACTTATTCTCAACGATAAATTTCAAAGCAAAAAAAATAAAAACGTGTGTTTTGGTAGCTAACATATTTTATAATTTGAAAGCAAAATTGTGTGCACTTCGTAAGCGTTTTGATACTATTGATTAAGTTGGAATTTATTTGGTAGAACTTAATTACAAGGCAATAATAGCATAGCATTAGACTATATCGTGTGAGTTTTCGGAAAGGAAAATTTTGATTTTCTTACATTATTCCTATTTTTGTCGAAAAATTGAAGCTTACAGATTATAACGATTCATCGTTTAATTGCACGCTTGATCGGCATCTTGAATCGAAATCGAACAGAGAGTTCACCCAATTAGGAGATTTTTTCATTGAAAATTGTTATCTTTGTGTTTGTTGTTTGAAAATGAACAACGATAATTATTTACTAATTGCCTATTAAATAAATAAAATAAATCAAAAAGCTCTATCAAAAAAAACATTTAAACGAACTAAAACACTATTTGACATAATAAATACACTATTATTTGTCATCTACCTGAATAAATACAGTCGTATAAAAGTAAATAATTTGAATATGCATCACTGGAATCCACCAAAAATTGAGCAGGGAACTTCATCATTTCAAGTCTATGTAAACCGCTTATGGCCCAGTGATTAATATTATAAATAATGATCAGATAAATTCTAAGGTAATAAATAAAAATACTTTTTCGCAATGTCTATAGTTGAAATATTATTGATATATCAGGGATAATAAATCAATCGGATTTGAGATTATCGCTTCAATAAAATTCTGATAAACAGGATTATTAGCTTTGAGAGATTCACGATGAAAATAATCGGCTCTTCATTTAATCAAAATAACTTGGGCATTAACTTTTATGTTATTAGAACGATGATCGCTTCTATAGCATCTGTATTCGTTCTCGTTCGATTTTACGCGACGACATAAATATTGGAAAGAAGTAGTTCAACGTGGCAAGCGCTTAAATGTATTTTTGGTAATTTTTTCCTTACTTTAACATTATATTCGGACTGTAAAATGGAATTGAGTTTTAGACTGTATTTTGGTTTCTTCGGTGGTTTTGTAATTCTCGTTTTTTTTTTATTTTTATAAAATGATGATTAGAATCTCACCTAACCTAACCTTATTCGCATAAATCTCTTACACATTAACCTTTTTGAAGTTTAAGAAATCAACTGGTAAAAAAGTGATGAAAGTCACTGTTTGATTTTGATAAACATCCCGCCCAAAAAGTGTAAAATCAACACTGTAAAATTTCATACAATATTGTTAAAATTTCATAACAAAATATCAATTTCTGTTTATAAAATTAAATTTGTTCATTTATTGTTAGTTGTAAGTATGTGTATAGTACTGAAATAATAATATTACACATTTCTGAAGAAATAACACTGCAAAAATTATCTTCGCATCTCGGATATAAAGTTGTGGGCATGAATTTCTCCATCACATAATTAAGAAGCAACCAGCCAACAGTGATGCTACTGAGAAAATATTGATCATTGTTTATCGATATTTATTAATATATTGAAATTATACGGGGATGGAAGTGAGTACTAATAATTTCTATTTATATTGTTTTTTCTTCAGCATATGCCTTGATATGATTTGACACACTTTAAAGAATGAAACAACATCAACAGTATTTCTCATTTTCAATGGATTTTTTTTGTATTTAGCTTGCTGCATAAAACTATCTTAAAATCAACGCTGAATAAGAATCATTGGATTTTACTCAATACGCATTGTAAATATTTTATAATTTTCATTCACGCTCTTTTTCTCTCGCGTAAGCTCAAAATAAAGTGCAGATAAATGTTCAGAAATTGAATGTTAACAGTATGGCGAATCTTCATCAAATTCCTGGCACAAATAAAAGAGTATAGAGAGTGACTGAGAGAACAGTATTGGAAAGAACAACGGAACAAAATGTAATAAAAGCACTACATAACAATAGAATGTGTTTTTATAAGTAGACTTTACAGCACAACAATCAAAAGGAACATAAATATTTACTGCCAGCCAACCGTATTGCAAATCTACAGAAATTTTGTTGTTTCAAATTAACTGTAGTTGCAATTTTATTGCAGAAGTAATTAATATCGCCGAAGCTCGCACATCTATAAAATACAGCTTTACAATAATACGAAAATGTAATGAAGAAGTCTATATTACCGTTTTATAACAGTATTTCGTAAAAAAAACTATGCAACCACACACTAATCTTTTTGTGGATGTGTTGAGAGTTGCAGGGTTTGTAATGTTTGAGTTAAGAAATCCGTTCTGTGATACGAGGTTCGAACCTTTCTATAAACTGGTTATTAATCTTCACTTTAATGAAACGTGTGGTGCTTTTCTACAAGAAGTGCATGTTATTCATTTGCTCAGCCTTTTTTTTTTGTTTTTTGAAAAGAGTAAGAATCAAAGCAGGGCTAAAACAGAAGTTGTAGATAGCTTATATCTATTGCTACGCTCTATTTCTCATAACTTTCCAAAAACTCACTTTAAGAAGTCAAAAATGAAAATAAAGATATCAAAAACACATATATATAAAATATCAAGTAGTAAATTGAACGAAATAAAAAATTTATTGTGACAATGCCACTTAAATTCTCTGAACAAATACTCTTCAAGTCGGTATATAGAGGCCATGATGCTTAACTACAAGGTCCTGCATATTATACTATCTACTCAGTATACTATCTGTATTATACTATCTATATTATACTATCTACTCAGTATGTTTAAAAATGTGACTCGTTAGTTTTGATTCATAAATCTAACTTTACAACCCGTTTAAAAATGAAATAATTCATCAACGCCCAGTACGACCAAGGCATCGAGTAAGAGCCTTCGAAAAATAGCCGGCATTTCGTTCAATGGTCATTAATTGTCATTTGATGCCCTACTCACCTTTATCTCGCTAACAATGTTTTCGCAAAGTTAAATCCCACTTGAAAGTCAATTATATTTTCATTTGGCTTAATTCCTTTCTCAGTCAGAACCGTTATTTTACTTCCGAGCAGAGGGATGAATAAATTTTCTCTTTCTTATATCTAAGAGTCAGCGGTGTCAAATAAATTCATTCCGGAATAATCGTGAAGGGATTCACTTTTTTTTTTTAATTTTATAATAAATATAACGTTGTAGGTAGTTAGTTTTTGTATGATGGTGATTTATTACGTACATACAATGTAGGTGACAATTTGATTTTGATTTTGGAATAAAATTTTGCCACATGGTTTTTAATAATAACAAAAATCAACATACGGACATTTAGTCTATGCATTTTAATTATTTAATGTTTTTTTTCTGATATCTCCGCTTCTAGTGTGAAGCATATATAACTCTTAACACTTTGTTTACGGGCCCTTTCAATTAATATGGGAACTAAGCACAAATTTGTGCACAAGGTAAACAATGGGTTAATGGAGCTTACCTAAAGTTGTTTAAAAGTATTTTACAAAAACGGTTTTTCATTCGGTCGCTCAACTTTTTTTTTTCTGCTAGCTATGACGGAAAAATTTGTTAGCTAATCGATCTTGCTAATTCCGTTTAGGGATCAGATGGGCGTGAGAGAATTTAAATGTCATAGATATTGAATCCACATATAGCAATTCAAGTACACAAATGAACTAGAACTGAAGTTATTTTATGGAAAATTACATCCAGCACCTTCAGTCGAAATCCTCAATTATAAAATAGTTGAAATCATATTTTGTGTCGGCGTTAACGATCGCTGAAGTTTTTTTTATTATCTGAACCAGAATCAAAATAAGAAGCGTCAATTACTCGCTTTCCAAATATAGCGACGACCTTTCCCTTGAAAAGGAAAATACAAGCACACAATGAAGTGTTTGGCGGACTTTTCAGAAAGATTTCATATTTGACGTCAACTTTTTTATGGTATCATGCGAAAAAAAGTATACAATGAAAATATTACACAACTTTTTGGCGCTTTTTATTCACCACTCAAAATATCACAATTACGTTTTGATTCTAAATAAAACAAATCAAACGAAGTTTGGAGAATGAGACTATTTTAACTGGAGTTTTTTTCTACTTTTAGCAATGGAGGGCGCTGCTGAAATACAGTCATCTCTTTAGATGCATGTGAGATTTCATTTCTTTGCGTCGATGTATCCAAGTTCTTCGACGTGAAAATCATTTTATATTTTTGTCCTTATTTTTAATATAATGTAATGACATAAACAAGAGTGTACATTTTATGATTCGTTTTTATTGAGGAAGATTTTAAAAGTTTTTATTGCGATAAACACTGATCTTGACAAAAAAAAAATGTCCTTAATATAATACAATTATATAAATAAGGGTATACATTTTAAATTTGGGCATTTATTGAGGAAGGTTTTCACAGGACCATTAATACGGCTGCTTAATAAATATACTGGACTAATGTCACATTCAAAATGTAATTCAAAAACACACAAGCATTCAGTTTTATTACACATAACGATCCCAGTAAAGTACTAATTGATAACTCTCATTTTTTATTTTCTTCATTAGAACAAAGTTTAATCATAAAACAATAAATAAATTAAAGAAGTTCCACATACTGTTTAAAATATTGTAGCAGCACCACCCAACACGCGAGATATGCTGGTACTTTTATATATATATACTGGATATATGTTTTTTTTCAATAATTACTCAAGATCCAAACGAGGACAAATTACTTCACCCAAACACCCAAACAAAATTGCAGCATTTCATTTCCTCTTATGGGGCATTTAAAATGAACCTAAATCTCTCTTTGCACTGTTATTGTATAATATTATCAAGTATTTTTATTGATTGTTTCATAATTACGGCTTTCAAAAAAGAAAAACTCTTCACCCCTGTCCTTGACATTGACATAACCTTCTACTCTGCACAAAACCTGACCCTAGACCTGCCAAGCTTTTACAGGTGTATATACACAGCTTTTGGGTATCAAATCCCATGCCAAAACTGTTATTGTAAGCAGTATGACAAGAAGAAAACCCTGGCAAGATTTTAATTTAAATAATAATGTTAGGGACATTAATTTGGAAAACAGAACGAATCGCCCGCCGCCCCGTCCAAAAAGATGAACGTGCATCGCGTCACATTAAAATTATTTATATCACGTCCCTATTCTATTATATTTAAATTCGGATCTCTTATTTTTTCTCGGGGAAATAGAAATAGAAATGTTTATTTATTGTGTGTTAACACGGAACTAAAACGAATAAATACGAAAAGAAAACAGCGTTTTGTATATTAATGTTACTTATTCAAATACAGCTACACAGGAGCGCCAGAATTTTTTTATTGAAATACAAAATGGCAAACGCGTAAGTAATAATTAATGTGACAAAAAAACCTGTTCAGGTGAATACAGATATCATTCAAGCTTTAATTTTAGCCAAATTGAAAGAAACTATTGTAAATAATTCGCCGTGAAATATTGTAGATCATACCCGTTACACTAAGCCAGGAGTCTGAAGACTTTCAAGTTAGAATAGCTAAGTTTTCAAGGAAATAGGATAGCAAAGCTACGAGAGAGCTATAAATATGCAATATATGGTGCAACGACGTTAGTGCGCAATACTTATAATTTTAAAAGTATTGAAAATAAAATTTGAAAATTTCCCATGTGTTCCATTTTTTATAATTCATGGATAGTTTAGGTGAATTAAATATATTTATTTACATAAGCAGTCATTGAATTTGAAAATAAACTTCATATGTAATGAATCTTGTTGCAACACTTCTCGAAATTGCTTTCTGGTTTATCTGGTGTGAAAATATTCTCCAAGAAAGATTTTTGATCCAAACCAAAATGATGTAATTTTAAGCGCTGTGCGTTTTCTTTGATTGTTTATAAAGAATTAAATACGTAATACAACGAGAAGAAAATTATTTTTGAAATAAAAAAATAAATGAATAAAAAGGGTTTGAACGTTTTTGTGACATTAAAACATCAAAGAATAACTATTTTAATACTTTCGATGGTTTCGGCGGTAACTTTGTGGAAGTCCATTGTAATGTATAATTTAAAATAACTTTGATTATTCCACGTATTGTGCTACTAACTGTGACACGTGTTTCGCCTCTTTCAGAAGCATCATCAAACTTACGTAACGAAGATGTGTGGAATAATCAAAGTTATTTTAAATTTTATAATAACTATTTTACTGCACAGACTCTTATGTTAAAATAAATTTGTAATTAACACTATGTTATTACGCTTGACTAGAGTAAACTTCATCTTAAGTTTCAAAACTAGTAGGCCTATTCTCGCTTTGAACACTCAAATTTTAAAGCTACAATTCAGCGAGTTTCTGAACTATAAAAAGAAATCAGGCTCAGTTTTATAGTTTTTAATAAAAGCTTGAACGGGTTAATTCCAACCCCCGAGTGCTCTGTAGAAACACGCATTATCTTCAGCGGAGGATTAAGCCGGGCGTATACCATTGTTTACTTGCCATCCGCAAACAAACTGCGAGTACTTTATAGTTTTAATGAATCTGTGAAATACACCTATTGCCTCCATAAACAAAAGACTTGAAAGTGTTCTGTAATATTTTCCATCTTTTATTGTAAGCCGCATATTTTGCAGCGGCCATCGTTGTATGAATTCTACTCTACGTCATCAGACTGACGCTTTTTCATTTCTCTAAAAAATCCTTCAAAATATTCAATATCCATACATCTGAATGGAAATGATGTATTAAGATGTTATATGCTTGGTTAAAGCTATTTTTTGGAATGAGATGAAAGCCAATTAAATTTAGTATATTTTCAATTATTATATTTATTAATGACATGCTGTACCGTTCGTTTCAGACAAGGATACAATATGGTAATCAAGAAAATAATATTCTTATTTTATTTTATACTAACTGTTTATCTCGATCGCATCAAGTATAATAAAATGCATTCAATATAATATCATACTTCATTTTAATTTCCATTTCGTTTCCAATTTATTTTTCAATCACAAGTAAATGACAAATATTGACTTTAAAATAGTAAGGTTCCATTTACTCATAATAAATCAATTGAATATCTACATTTAGGATTCATCTAGAATGTTCTTTTGCTTAATTAATTAATAATACTTCAGATAATAAGCACGTTTTCCAGAGTATTATTAGTATCATGGTGAAAAAATATTAATATTTTAGTTCTACGAAAATTATATAATATATAGTTAGTTGGTAGCTATTTAGGCTAACGCTCTCTTCAGAACAGTAGTTTTTTTCACCGTATTATAATGGAATACTACCAATTTAATGCCAATTGAATCAATAGATTATTAGTATCTTATTAATGAATCACGAGTTTTTATTTTACAAATTTATTTATCATTGTGGCATGGACAAACTATTCGTTCGATAAATAACTGTGCGAAATTTATGGCATATAATAAGTATCTTATTTGTCAGTAAATATGTGTGTTGTATTTTTATAATGATCTGATGAAATGTGACAAGTGATGAAATGCCGACCCCTGACCTTTTCATCTACCCTGTAAAGAAGGACTATTATCTATGACCTACGACCATATGTTTTCTCAACACACAGCTGATTTTTTCGACGTGGTGGGAGGGGATAGAGATGGGGGTGGTAGGAAACGGATTTGCATAAACATAAATTACATCCACTAAGACTACTTCTCTGCATTTGCCGCAACAGAACACCGTTTGCACGTTAGATGTCGTCATTTGTCGCATTATTCGGCGCAATACAATCATTCAAGAAAAAAACAACAAACCCACTTAAAAAACTAACTTTGTTTTGTTATTTGGTATATTTTCTACAATATCTACAGGAAATAGATCGTAGAAAAATTATTAAGAAGATTTCATCCAACAAATCATCTTAAATTTATCACGCAGAAAATTGTTTTCAAACAAATTCATTAAAATATCAAAATGACGAATAAAAATGCTATATTTGACATATTAAACTTGTACAAAATTGTCAGGTTTAATCATCATCGCGCTAACAAACAAGGCTGTAAGTCGAAATAATATTGTTTTTCTTTTTAAATACAATTTGATTTAATAAAAATAAAAAACTCATTTTTTGTACTTATTCCATACATTTTTAGTAATCATAAACTAATTATTTTTAGTATAGTGCCATTCCGCCAAGTATTGACAGTGAACACCTTAAAAGTGGACAATTTGATTTAACTTATCAAAGAAACGCATTGTTGTATTTATTTAAAAAAATCTAAGAGGATAAAATTCACAGCAATTTCATATTTAGTTTATTATATATAATGTGTAATCGTTAAGTAGTATTTTCTTATATTAAGCAATTGTCTTAAATCTACGCTAGAATTTGATCACAAAAATGTTAAGCGCATACTTTAAATCGTTTCTAACCCACCCAATAGACCGATCAAATAGCAAACGAATTCAATTTCTTTATTTGGTTTTCTTTACCCTGGATAGGTCAATAATATGGCCGATGCGGCTTGGACAACAGGCTTCCAATTAGTATTATTTCAGGATTAGATGGCCTGATTAGTATATACAGTAATCCTGAATTGAAACAAGCATAGGAGGGCCAACCCGATCCTTATTGTTTAGTTAAATTATTATTCAAATAAACCTTGTCATAAGTAGATTAGATCTTATGACTATGATTTCTCTTGAACTAAGTACGGGCCTGTCACATTTTGTACAACTTTCCTTTGTTACTATATGTGTAACGTATAGGTACATAGTAAACAGATACTTCCATTTTTTCTTATATTTTGCGTTTACTGAATCAACGATGCGGTATTGAAATGGATTGGTAGAATACAGTTCTGTTTTGTTTAAATTATCAAGCTACTTATATTAATTAGCAAAATTTTAATGGCAATTTAACTTATTAATTACTTTTATTTTTGTATTTTAACGATACAAACTGTTAACTGCGCGTCAGTTCAAGTACATCCGTGCACTTCAAATGCCTGAAGATGCCGAAGGGCGAAACCCGGGTCGTTAGTGACAAAACTTATGCAAAAGCACAAAATTCAAACGAAACAAATTTGACATTGTAAGTAAACTTTTTCGTATAAAAATGTAATTTTAGAATTTATATAACCACTTTATTTGGGTTAAGATTCGACCAACACAGTTAGTATGATTGTCGACTTATTAAAGTTCTTAAATAAGAAAAAATTAGCAATATGCTGCAAGTTTTAATTCTTTAAAATTTACATCACTATTTGTATTTATTTATTATATTCTCTGTATTTCAAATGAACTTTTATAGGAACAACAACACGATAAAGTAAATAAAATTATATCTAACAAGGACATAAACGTATTGAGTGCCGAGTGAGGTCGACAGAGCATCGTCGCTTAAGGCGGTAAAGATCAGACGTGGATAAATCTATACAATAAAAAACTGTCTTTTTTATGCATCGCGTTGATATGAATTAAACAACATCAATTTGAGACACATTCTTTTATATATAATACTTATTTCTCAAAACCCACTCTCTCTAAATTAAAACCAACGCTAATCTAGTTCATTGCAATCAATCAAAGAGCACATTGGATTATTTATAAATTCATAGTTTATTCTATTAAGCTATGTATAGAGATTCACAATACTATACTCAGCTTGTGAACTATGGATATATGCGAATAAAAGCTAGTGTTTATTATATATTTACTACTGATGTTGAAAAAATGCTTAAAAATTTTTCATTGCCAATTAATGAGGTGTGCGATCAAAATTCAGTTAATGTTTCTTTTAACCATTTCCGCTCCTAGCTTCGAGCTATGGATTCCTCACGTCCGAGTTTTCTGCAAAAAGTTTTTTTTAACCAGGTCAGGACTAGTTGTTAGCCAATCGCTCTCAATACGCGACGCATTTTTGGATCGGAAGGGTGGGCAAGGATTTTTAACAACACAAACACCCATTGTCTTCAATCAGAATCGATTGAAAAAATCTGCTCGTACCAGGACTAAAATGCAGGCGGTCCGTCGTGGAAGCTAACGACGTTGGCCACTGCACCACGGACCGGCATTATTATAATAAATTCTGAAAAAGAAAACGACGATGAAAAAAAGACAAATTTTGCGCCACAGGAGTTTACAATATAAAAATGTGATTGAAGGAAGAATCATTGTAAAGCTGACGCCCATTTGTAATAGGAGTATTTTTTTAAATGTATTTTATAATTTATTGATTGAGTTGGCATTTACTTGGTAGAACTCCATTATAATACGGTGAAAAAAATAACAATGTATTTTAATTCTACTGTTAATATACTGATTTAATTCGGCTTACGTCATCGTCAGTTCAACCTGCTCATCCTTATATACAGTTGTAGATCCTAGTTTCCTAGTTTCATCCTAGTGTCATCCTAATTTTGGTGGAGTACTATGGTGAAACAGAGAAGAAGATGTATTGTGTACCCTGTCTAAAACTGTATATAAGAATGAGTAAATTCAGGCTTAAAACATAGTTCTGACATAGCTCTAACCAAATACATAAAATAACGTCCGTAGAATTAAAATACATTGTTATTTTTCTCACCGTATTGTTCTTTATAATTTTCCGTAAAGCCAACATGTAGAAAGTAGAATATGTCTAACAATAAAAGGGACTTGAGAAAAGCTAAAACCAGCACGAAAAGCCGCTCCACTCCATGACTGAAAAGCGAGCATCTTTCGTGCACGGGTGAGAGACGGTTAGACAATTTGTAAGCGTGAGACTGTCATTTGTCAGCACTGGGCTTAGAACAATGTAACAACGCCTGGCTTCGGCATACATCCCAAACGATATGTCGCTGAATATATGCAGTGGCGTGCATAGAATTTGAAGACAGAATTAAGAATAAATCAAGACGGGCTGGGCTGTAAGAAAGAAAAAAGATAGATATTTTTCTTCAATAAAACCGGTATTTTGGAGTTGAAAAAAAAAATAACTACCGGTATCCCGGTTCCGATAATATCTCAATTGCAATATCTGTGCAACAGAAGTATTACTCCGTAAATTCTACAATAATAACACTTCTTTGATGCTAGTGGTATAAAATAAAGTACAATATGGATTAATGTTGACCATTTTTTAAAACCAAGCAATATCTATGTAACATAAGTATAATTAGGTTCCTACATTTCATAAAAAAAAAAAAAAATTGTTACTTTCGATATAAGTACAATATAAATTAATTTTGTCCAATTTCGTAATCTAGCTGTATGCAACTACATATTTACCATGCGTCAATTCAAGTTCATTTGCTCGCTTGAAATGCTTGAATATTCCAAAAGGAAAAATCCAGGTCGTCGGTGACAAAGCTCACGGAAAAGTACGAAATTTTAGCCCAATAATAGTGTATGGTTGTATACTTTGCGTATTATCTTTGTAAACCTCAGACATGTTTTCTTCAATTATAAAATGATTCAGATAGTAATAAAATTATATTTTAGCTTTTATGGACTACGCGCCACTGATTGTAAAATGTATGTTGCTCGGAATAAATCTGAGTTCGCGCCGATTTTTTTCAAATATGATCCAGGTCCATCGTGTAAAGCAAATCTTTGAATCCGTTTCGAATCAGAGAAAAAATGTTCAACGTTCAGATATGAAATGTATCATAGTTTTTCTTTTAACGTATTTGCAATTTCAGTAGACTTCCACTCATTCAGGATACTAGGAGAGGTTACAATATAATTCACTGTCGATATAATTCCGACGGGAAGGGGGGGGAATTTTACTATTGACACAAATTGAGTTGATTTTATAAACTCATTATTTGTAAAAAAAAGTATTTATGAATAAATTTGGATGTGTCTTGAAACCAGCAAGTAATTTTTTGGTTAAGGTACCATTTTCGTACAATTAGCTAATAGTAACGGACCCCTTGACAATATTGCCAAGCATGTCTAAACGATTGGTATATTATAACAACATAACGAAAACAAAATAAATTATTATGAACAACTTCAGCTCAAATTTTTTCAAATTTAGAATGGTTTCGTCTAAAGATAAATTTCATTACACATTACAACATTACAGTCAGTAGATAGTCAAATGCCCTTAAGGAAAATTATTTTATCATATTTTGTTCTCAAATGGTTTCCAAGCTTAATATAATATAATGCAAATGAAAGTATTAATGGGTTCGTGTGACAGAACTCGTTTTTTTACTTTCAATAACTACACCAGCACGCAAAAAAATAAATATTAATAACCAAAGAGAAGAAATAAAAATATGTAATATTTGTAACATTTAAATTCGGAATATTATATACAACTTTCTTCACCTCCGGGAACAATTGCCGCCGTGTTTTTTGACATATTACAACATCTTGACAGAATTAAAAAGTATTTATTTATATACTTTATGACATGCATGAAAGAAAAGATACCAATTACGTTTAAAATATACATAACGTATTTCTTTACTTCGTAAATGGGACGAGACGTCAATATATAAGAACTAATTCTTTCCGTCTTTTTTTTTATTTGATCCAGATTCGATCCAAATAAATAAAAAAGCTGAAATATTATTGTGTCCCCACATGGCGCAAAATTAATTTAAATCGTCAGCGGTAGCAAGTTACCCCTGGCACAAATAGCTCCATCTTCGCATTTACATTACACCATCGAACTTAATTAATTGCTCAACTGAAATATTCAATTGTTCTTTTACTTGCGTCAACGAATATTCTTCCAATAGAATTTTGATTGCATTCCAAGTTTTATTAATAAAAGCAAAACAAATACTATTTGTATAGTAGTCTAAAATATGTATACATAAATGAAACCTATAAACAAATATTAGAATTATTCATCACGAAGTGTTCAGAGCTCAGTAGTTACTGGTATTTTATTGCTTTTATGCATTAGTCATCTTTCGCAATGTCACAATCCGATAATAATTCCTTTCAGATTTATTGTCAATTACAATATTTGCAACTATGTGTCTTTCTGCATATCTATCAGAAACAAACACATTTATGTTAAAGGTATAAAAGTCCTTGCAATATGTAAATCCTTTTTAATGAAATTAATGTTTTGTTTGTTTATTATATTATATTAAAACAGAACAACGGCAGTGCCTTGTTGATGGTTAGTTTTGTATGCAATAATATTTGGTTTCTTTGAGTGAAGGTAAAACCTCAAAAACCTTGGATTCGAGCCAGCTGACTCGCGCAAGTATCCAATGCAACCAGTTACAATTTTGAATGCAACTATTGCAGTTGCACTCCAATCAGAAACCAAGGCCATTTTGTTAATGCAGTTATTCCCATTAAACATACATCAGAGATTTTTTAAGGTTCTCCATTATTGCGCATCGTATTTCTACGAAATTGAGCAAAGATACACCTTAATATGTTTTTTTTATACATCTCAATATTTAAGAGTTTTACAAAGTTGTTTTCAATTCAATCGTAATAGTGCATGTTTCATTATAACAGGTTTTGATACATTTTTATTAATGATCCACTATTCAGGCATGGGCGCTGATTGGCAAAGAAAGCTATGACTGAATATTTGATCAACGTTTATATTATAATGTGTCATCATATAATAACATTCGCATTTTTTAATTACTTTACCTTTGAGACAGCAGCTCCAATGTTTAAATTATTTATAATGATTTAAATAGAGGCAATCTAAGGCAGCTTACCTGTAAACAAAAAGAAACAGAAAGTAAATACATTGTATTACAAATCTTCAATCTTATTTCGAGAACGCTGTTATACAAAAAGGACGCCATGGTTTTATTATACATAGCAACGTAGGCGATGTGAAACTTTGTACTAAAAATGATTGCACGAATGTTGAGATTATGCAAAAGGGGTGTATGGAAAAAAATAATAGAGTAGAGTCCTCATTATTTTTCATTCACTAAGACTAGCTGGGATTTTAAAAATGAGACACGACCATTACAGGAATGACAATGAGTTTTACAATTGAGGGTATTCAACGTAAGTTTAATAAAGATGATGGCTGCACTACATTACTAAGAACAGTTATGGCATATTACATATAAATCTATATTTTTTTGCTTACTTTTTTTTTAAAATTTTCATACAAATTAGATTGTCTCAACGTTCATTATTTGATTATAAGCTTAAATTGGTGGAACTGCCACCTGACAATTCACATAATACCAATCTAATCATTACACAGAGATAGACAAAAGCATCAGGAAAGTGTAAGTAATAACAACTGTGACTTCTAAATTCAGATATTTAATTCTCAAAGTATAGTATATATTATATTCTTTTCTACTTAAGTGTTTCAATATCTTAATTGATAAGTATCATTCCTGCTTACGTTAGATACTTACAATGCATATTGAAATATTTCATTTCCTAAGCAAATTGAGGATGTCGACTTGATTGGTTTGAATTTTGAGTTCTGTCACATACAACCCTGGTATCTTCAAGTAAACAAATGAACTCAAATCGAATGGTAGGTGTAAATTTTTACAAGTTCTTAAATAGAGAAATTTCACCAGACTAAGAATCATGAAAGATTTTATTGCAGAGTATAAGAGAGATTTTGTACAATTTTTTTACAATCAAATACATATTAAGCGCCAAATATTGAACGTAATAAAATTTTAATCAACGTAGCAAATAAACGTGGCTGTAGTTTTCTTTTTCACGCTTGGAGAAAAGGCATAAACAACACATAAACTAGCAAATGGAACGATTCGATGCAGTCGATAATTAAAAGATTCACAATCTTACATTTTATTCATTTTTGTCGATAAAATATTTTAAAACTTCTGGTCGAAAGATATTACCAGTCATTTTTCATCCGTCAATCGATTGAAGACGACTGCTGAAGCTGTACATGTTTTGTAAAGAGTATGTTCACCTTACGTAAATCGACCTATATTTTACCCGGAAAAGTAAGTATAAACGTTTTCAAATTAAAGCTTAAATATACCATTCCACGAAAATGAAACAAATAAAAACATCTTCAAAATTCTTTTTGTTACTACTGTATTATAATAAGTTATTTAAACGTATTTCCACAAAAACAAGAGAACTTATTTTTAGGATTAATGTCAAGAAGTAAAAAATTCAAATTATATATTTTTTTCTTTCATGCCATAATAATGAAATACATACATATAAAACGTATATTGATACAGCTATGGGTCAAAACTAACAAGGATACTTTCTCTCTTAATGTATATAATTATAAGCCGAATGAATGAGAATTTACTATATTTGGTTAAACCCATCTATTTATTGTATCTTTTAATCAATAGCTGTATCGGAACGTTTTATTATAGTGAATGATCAACCATTATTTTGTATGAACCAATAAAAACAAACGATTCAACAGAGAGAAATTGAGTAGAGATGCAAGGTTCTTCTTACGAAAATATCGTAAAAAAGAGAATTCGTTTGCACAAGAATAATACAACAACTAGTTCGGCATCACGTCTTAATTTCAGGAACAGGAACAACATTAAAAAATAGTTTGTAGCTGGGATCCCAACCCTTGACCGTACAACCATGTGGATCAAAACCCTAAAACATTCCCCATTCAACCAAAAGCCTGACCGATATTTTAAAAAAAAACATTATTTTATCATCAATAAGTAGCGGTTTAAAATTATAAATATATCCATAACAATATCGTAAAATCTTTATTTTCATATCTCGTAATTTTAGGTTATAATTTTTCCGGATGGTCAACATAAAAATTTTGAATGGTCGTAAACGAAAGTTTACCAGTCAAAGCTCTTAAAGAAATGCTTTCTCTTAGAAGCTGCTCGTAAAAAAGTTTACATTCTTAAAGCATAATTGTTCTCCTAGTTATTGGTCATTTAACAATATAACAAAAACTTTCTTGAGTCTTAATTGAGGTGGTGTTTTATCACTCTACAAAATAAAAATACTCATATTTTATGTCTTGGTAATTTTATTGTTTCGTGATAATGAATAGTAATGGCATTTGAAAGTTTTTCCATTCTGTAATTAAAACTTTTATAATACTGTTATTATCGAAAACCAATCAATTTACTATTCAACAGTGTATTTATTGCTCTATTATTGGTCGAGTGTCATAATAAAATATTAATTGGTATCCAACGGTGCGTCCGTTTTCAATAATTCTTGTCCTACAATGTAACTACATAAAACATAAATACTGTTCAAAAAATAAACTCTGCAATATTGTTTCAAGTTCATACTTGCTTATATTTTGCTAAAAGGAATAGTTTTTAATCAATTTTTATTACGATATCGACAATATTTAAAGCGTTCACAATTAACAAAATTTTTGAAATCGATCGATAAAACCTTCAGTTATTGACACATATATACATATAATATATTAATTATTAATACAATAAAAATTGACGCTTCAGAGCACGTATTATAAGCTCGTTTAGAAAAAAAAACTAACACTGACGCCTCAGTATCACATGTAAATTATTTTAATTGTAGCCTGAACGCTAGGCTAAATCATTTACCACTAGACCACAAAATACATAACAACAGTAATGCACTTGAAATGAATGTGTAAATCTTTAACGTTGAGTGATGTTATTGATTGAGAAGGCATTTACTTGGTAGAACTCCATTATAATACGGAAAGAAAAATAACAATGTTAACATTGTTATTTTTCTTTCCGTATTGAGTGATGTTAATTTAATCATAGTATCTATCTGGTGTTTTGAATCATTCAAGTGGAAGCTGTTTAAAAATATATAGGTATATTATAGATTTTCAGAATAATCGTTTTTTTTTCAAACATATCTGCTCCCGATGTAGACCACCTGAAAAGTACTCGTTAGTTCGTAGTAGAACTGGTTATTATTCTGTCACTCAACCTCTATTTTATTATTAACAATGTATTTATTCAAGAGTCCGTACCGGAGCTGAATTTGTGGATACGACACCAGAATGTGTCAAGCCTATAAAAGCTTTGACGTAGGTAGGTAAAGAAAATATGTCGATATCCTTTCAAAATATTACATATTTTATGTATCAAATAAAAGAATCTCACAAGATATATAGATATCACTTATTAACCTTGATTTATCACGCCCATATTTCTTGTGTTACGATGATTACCCCAGATATATTTGATATAAAAATATTTTTATTGTTATCCGTTCGTTTCCTTCATTCGTGACCACCACAAATGGGGCGTTAAAACATTCCAAATGCGCCTCTGGGAATGCACTAAATCTTATTTTGGGATAGTCACAGCATTTTCACAGGCAAGCAAAATGGTGTCTAGAATTTTACAGTGATGTATGCTACAGTGGCGGACAATTTAAGCACCACAAATTGGATATATTTTTATAATTAAAACTAGCTGACCCGGCGAACTTCGTACCGCCTCAGAATCAATAAATGTTGTGTTAACTTATAATCTGAATTAAATTCAGTTTTATATTATGTTAAAATGAATAATCAAAATGAATTTAGTTCAGTAAATGTGCAAAAATCAAAATGAGATGTTTTAATACTTTAATATATTATATGTAGATATCATCAAAAAAACGCTCCATACAAAATGTATGAGAACATGATTTTCCTTCATAATTTTTTTGCCCTCATACTTTGGGATGTTGTAATATTTATTCTACTATTCGGGATGGTGGGCCAGAAAATTAAAGATCATCAAATTCGGTCCAGCCGTTCTCGACTTAAAAGTGGTGTAACTAAAACGATTTTGTTTTATATATAATTGTATATATTGGTTAGCTGACCCGGCAAACGTTGTTCTGCCATATAAATTGGGATGGGATCTACGACAGAAAGAGGAATGAAGCGCTGTAGACGATGACCGCCGATAAAAACAAAAAAAAAACCAACTATTCATTTTCTCAATTCAATGTATTTCATTTAAGTACATATTCATTGTTTGATCTCTTATAAGTTAAATGTTAATTTAAAAAAAAAGTAATATATGTTTAATCCTAAAGTATAAAAATTAAATAAAGAAAATCAATATTAATTTCAAAGCTTAATTGAGTGTACGATAATTTTTGTCAGTCCGTCTTTAGCCAACACAAATTTGCTCGATGGTTTGCCCATGCGAGAACATGCCACGTATAATTGTCCGTGTGAAAAACATGGTGTGCCCAAATCTAAGCCGCAACCAGACATCGTTTGGCCTTTTGACGTATTGATTGTCATTGCGAATGCCAATCTAATAGGAAATTGAAGGCGATTGAATTCCATTGGCACGTCTGTGAAAATTATTGGAATTCGTTGTAGCAAAACATTTTCGGCTCGGAATTTGCCATTCAAAATGGTGGCTTCCATAATGTTTTTCATGAATTTTTTAATGTTCCACACTGCGTCTGGGTTATTTTGAATATTAAGTGGCAGCTTAAATTCTGAATGAGCTTTACTGCCTCCATCCAATAAAGTTTCTGCAATGCCAGATGATGCAATGGCCAATGCGATGCCATTATTTGATCGTTCTTCGGCGAGAATTAGCAAAATTAGAAATGTTTTATCAGTGTAGTTTTTGGTGGATTTATGGCACGCTCGATTGCTGTCTCGTTGGTGAAAAATACACGCTGATTTTTCAAGATGGACGGCTAAATTTATTACTGCTGGGTCCCGTTCATGAATTAGGAAATTAAAGATACGCCAGGCAGCTTCATTGGAGCTGATGTACCAGCCAATTTAGTAGCGCATTATTTCGTCGTTGTCATTCAATCGAGGAGCATTCACATCGGTATTTTGAATTTGAAAACAGCCTTATCGCTGCCTTTATTCACATACTTGCAAATGTATTTGATGCTCTTCGCCGAACTACAGAACTCAACATTAATATGAGCATTGCATGTTTTGCTCCGCAGAGTTGAATATGGTACCACCCAACGATTATCAATGCCAATTTCTGCGTTGTTGATATTTAGTGTCAATGATTGTCCGCCATTATCAGTATTTTTTCAACGATATTTTGGATATCCGTCGAAAAACGTTTTGTACATTTTTCATCTGCCATGCGAAGCGGTAAATGATTCAGATCACCGCATTGGCCATTAATCATGTTTGTGATAACAATATCGAACAGTTGTTGTTCACAGTAACACACGCACACACGCACACAAATAGATAAATTAAAATAAATCGTACATAATTTTAAACGCACTGCGTTGCTACAAAAAAATGCCGAATGAAATGTCAAAATGACGCGCGCTTCGTCGCAAGATTTGTTCGCCATTTGTTATTCAACAACTTAAATAAAACGACGGACGTCAAAAATATTGAAAAAATAATTCCTTAACCTAGCGGTAAGAAATATACTTTACAATTTTCTCTCATATCTAACAAATATACATAAAAAAATCATAAACATCGGTCAAGCCGTTTCGGAGGAGTTTGGCAACAAAAATTTGTGACACGAGATTTTTATATATATAGATTGAAATATAACCACAATATTTTTATGGGTTTTTAAACGTACGAGCTTTTAATGTAGCATTTCAACAGAAGTTTTTTTAAGTTTAAAAATGGTTAATTGAGTAGGCATTTACTTGGTAGAACTCCATTATAATACGGTAAGAAAAATAACTAAAATACATTGCTATTTTTCTTACCGTATTAAAAATGGTTTTTAGTTAGTCGCTCTACGATTATTAGTGATGCTTTATGTTACATTTTTATGAATTAATCGCACAGTATTATAAAAAGAAAAAATCACTCAGCGAATAAGCATTTTCAACTGATAAGATTACTCACTTTTAAGGTGTTCACTGTACTTGGTGGAATGGCATTATAATAAAAATAATAAAACATTTTTAGTAATTTTTCCACATAAAAATTATTAGATCAGGACTGATTTCGCTCATGGCGAGCATTGTCAACTGATTTTATGATAAGATTACCATTAAACTTGTCTGTATAGCTAAAAACATAATCACTTTTATAATGTTAACTGTCACTTGCTGGCTGAAAGGATTTATTTTCAGTAAATGAAATACATTCTTTCAGCGCTACTTCCACATATAATTTGATAAATATCAAGACCAGTTTCGCCCAGCTATACCTGTAATGATCTTTATCAAATTAAATGTGAAAGCAATAATCTATTTAATTTATTTAAAAATATTACCATAGTGTTCGAGGATGTGTAACACGTGATGTATGCAGTAACACAACCAGTAGTATAGCAAAGCTATAAATATGAATTGTGTATCTTTATTACTGGATAAAATAGGACCGATTGAATTTTGATCCGGACGTCTCTGAAATCGGAAAAAATGAAGATTTTCGCGGAATGAAAAAGTGTTTATGGTAATATGTTCGGATACATCGCGAGCATTGGTCGAACAATATAACTACGTCAGTGGTTAAAAGTTAAAAAGCGCTCTTGTGATATGAAACAGCCTGTGTTATTTCCGTACCACCTGTGTTAATCAGTGCGCCTATTGAAGCGTCAAAACATAAACTCAAGCAAACTCAAAGCTTTGGAACAAACGAACTGTTTTTAAAACCACAAGCACGACAAACATACTGTGATGCTTGAATAATATACGAAATTTATTCAGCTTACACTAGAAAGTTCTATAAACTACAACTTAACGGGATGGCGTCAAATAAGTGCTGTGATTGGGTGCTCAAGACCAAACTATTTGACAATGTCGTTGGATGTCACAAAAAATGTCATAGGGGCAATGTTGCAATTACGTTTTGACTGAATGGTGTTTGTTATGTATTTGGGTGAACAAGTTGGTTCTCCCACCACCCTTCCGTTATGTGTGTGCAGCCGTTTTTCACAGCCGCCTTCCATTACGCTATACGATAACGAAAAGAAACGATTTTACTCCTCACTTACTTGGCCCAAGATAGAGCTGCACGGGACTGATCTTTTAACTATGCGCTAGGGTACTTAAAGAGAAGAAAAATAGAAAGGAAAAAAAAGAAATGAAAAAAAGAAGAAATTTTGGGCGATGGACCATGTAATCAGCATAATATAGAGCAGTGGTTCTCATGTGCGGCCACCAGAGGACTTGGTTGCAGCCACAGACAACTTTATAAAAAATATTGATATAAAAAAAAACTGAGTTTACAAGTTGATTTGTCAAGTCTCTGATAATTGAATATTTCGGACGCAATTAATACCAATAGTTGAATACCAGTTTCATTTTTTTAATTCTTGGAATTGGCCTCCAATCCATTTCATATGAGTAGTTTTGTCAAAAATAACATTAATCTTGGTGGATTTATGCCTTAAAATACATAATACAAATTTCTACTTAACATAAATATGGCTTCCTCAAGATAAGTAGATATCACTCATATCAACTTTATCGCAAGTAAAATGTATTTTCAGGTGACACCGTGATTGATTAGTCTCAAACGTTTTAGTAACAGAGGGTTAGAATCTCCTTCAGCTGTACTATCTTTCTAAAATAATTGAATTAATGCTCGATAATAATGTTCAGCAATTCGATGCACAAACGGGGAATAAGATATTTTGTATTTTGAATAAAATCCAGTCATATAGAGTAATAATATAAGTATTTCTTTTACATTTGACATACGAACAGTATAGAATTTAACAACACCATTTAATTAGCTGTAATGAGTATTGCAAAAGCTTTTATAAAATATCCGTTTTGATTAATTTGCATAAAAAAGAGCCACTGTCAAATTTATTTATCATTTTAAAGTGCAGTTACGTTATCTATGTTTGATTGGAAGTTGTTGCTTTTTGAACGATATCATTCTTTTTGTTGAACTACTCGTCATCTCCAGGAATCCCAAATACACGTATGAAGCTGAGATGACGATATGCGCTACATTTTTCAAATTTTGTTAGACTTTGCAATTGTCATTTCGCCATTTGTTTTATGCTATTACATGCACAGTTAATTTAAATATGTATAATTTGATTTAGAAAGGCTGGCTTTGTAATATGATTTATTTTGTTTTGAAAAGCAATCTGTTTTGATTTTATATTCGAATCACAGCCATGATGTTATTGTCACTGGGGAAAGCAATTTGATTTACCAATAATTCCAATACAATAAACCGTAATATTATTCATATATACTTATTACAAATGAATTGTTTTTGTGTTAATTAGTTTAATACATTAATTTCAAGTTGACATCATATAAATGCAGATAATCATTGCATTTTTCTCTATATTTATTACATGATAATTGATTACATTGTTTTCTTACAGCAGAGGTTCTTAGCCTTATTTTGACTCCGGGTGCATTTGAGATTTCGGAGAACTGTGTCGGATGCAAAACGGATTTTTAAAAACCAAGCTCATATTTATTTATTCTATCATTGTGTCCGGGTAGCTGTAGTAAATAAATAAATGGTTATATTTGTGTGATTTCAACAGATAAAATACAAATTCAGATAAAATTAAGTTTTTTCGTTATTAAATTCTTTGTAGCGGGCGCACGACAATATCTCATCGGGCGCACACATGTCCGCGGACATAGGATTAAGAAGCCCCGGCTTACAGAGTGGAACATATGTATAATAAATACAATGCAGCACTTACAGTGAATGTGCTAGTCAGTGAGTAAGGATGGGATAAGGTAAATATTAGAAGTCGGCTAACCTTTCTTCGTATGCTCAGTTTTCATGATAGTGAAAGGTGGATGGGATAGGTCTAGAACACCACAGATATTCATATAAAATCATGCACGGGGATTTTCCGACGGAGATACGTTCCTGAACCTCGGTTTTAAATCGGTTCGGCTGTAACTCGAATCCATACAACACAGTCAATCAATTTTTGTTTATATTAACTTCTTTACATGCCTTATCTTTATCATTGCTATCATATACCACATTGCAGAAGCAATAAACTTTTAATTAATAAATAAATAAAATCTATATATTTTTTTCTTGAAGGATATTGTATCTTTTTCTAAAATTATTTAAAGCTTTTTCCTTCTTCTATTGCCTCAATGCTGTGCACAGTTTTTTTTTAAATAATAGACTTTAAGGGCGGCAAAAGCTCCATGACACTTATTTTGTGTGGTACTGGCAGTATTAGGTAATAAATGTACAACTTTTATTTCGGATATAAATCTCCTATATTTGATGGATGTGCTGGAGCATCACATAGATCTTTTTTGTTCTCCAGAAGGCCTTTAGCCATGGGCGACAGCAGCTATGGATATATTGATTAATTTTATAAATAAAAAATAAGTTTTCCGTTCTACCGTCGTAAGTCGAGAACTATCTGTTGGTATAAAGTTATTGATTCACGGATTCAGACCCGTGACTATGCAGCCGAGTGAACGAACTCCATGACAATTCATTGAGCATTTGACCACAGGATCGGCCATGTATAATGTTATCAATTGTGCATTTCTCTCATACCATTAGGTAAAACTTTATTTCGATAAAAGGCTTACTCACTGAACCGTGGGCTGAAATGTTCTCTATAATCAACCTAATTTATACAGAACATACACGTTTATGTGTGTTGTATTGGTTTACGACTCATATAAAAGCATCGTGAAACGTTAATTGCGAGAACGAGGGACGGAGCTTGAGCGGCCCGCCCTATAATAGCATCGCAAACATACCCTCCCCACAAGATCAACAGAAATGACCCCGCATGACGTCATTCGGCTACATTGTCAAAGAAGGCATTAATCGCCTTATCAAAATATCGCTGTCACTCAAACTGACATAATTTATTTCTTAATCACGTAACTAACGTTGTCGTATAATAAGTATCAACATTTATATAATTCACTTTATAAAATCGGACGTATGTAAGTTATGGTAACCGGACAAATCAGAACATGTTTTTCAGAATATGACTTTTCAGAACATGACTTTTTAGAATATGATTTTTAAGAACATGACATTTCAGAACCATACAAAACAGAACAATTAACATGAAAAGTCATGTTCTGATTTGTCATGGAACCGTAAGTTATCGCTGTATTTTTTTACTTATTACTCTAGTATTTACTCTAGTATTCTACGTATTTTTCTAGAAAGCGTCAGACAACCATCAAAAGAAAACAACAGGGGCAACTTGACACGTATATAACTTGGAAACAATAATATTGATTTAAATGTACAGCGCAAGTTTAGCGTTTTACGCTTGTCTGCCCTCAGTAGACAAATGTAGAAGTTACTTTGTAGGCAATAATGAATTAAGATGTTATGTAACAAAAACAAGTAAATCGGTTGAACTGGCACTAGCTTCGTAGGATTACACAATATAGTAAAATGGCAAATTATTAATTTCACAAGAATCATAATATAAAATTGATTACTCTATCGTTTGCAAGTATGTATGACGATAGAGTTATGTCAAAATAGCAATCAATTCTCAATAACGTTTGTAGCTTTATAAATTAAAGATGTTTGCTACCTCGAAAAATCAATTGTGCATCGCTTTGAAGACTTTGTTTGAATAGTCCGTACATAATTGTTGAATAAATCAGAAAAGCGTAAAATAGAATTACCGAACAATACCATCGTTCACGATTCTTTGTATATTCGCTACTTCGCATCAAAATATTTGCTCCGTTGAAGTTCGTCCGGTATAATGCATTTAGTTTGTGGAAATTTGATGGTTCCGAAATGAATTTAATTTTACACTGTTCTGAACCGGCTTCCTATCTTGAGGAGAGGAGTGCTATTGCAACATTATGATGCAGAAATAGATTGTCGTTTTCTTGTTTACTGCAACACTGGTAGAGCTTTTAATATACATACATACATTCCTTTATTAATCGGAATATTTGTTTGCAGCCGTAAGAAAATCTCAAGAAAAATTAAATTAAAACATTATAAAACCTTTAAGTAGAATGAAATATTTTCGTGCACAATTTTCTCTTTTTAATCTTCGATGGATTCGGTGGTATCTCATTGATTGTGTTACTAATTCTGACGCTTCTTTTGCAAGTCTTTTCGCACAAGATTTTTATTTATCATATCCTATATATGTATGTATTTATTTTAATAACTTTTTCTTTTACTGGACGTGGAAGAGGTAAAATGAAAATAATTACAATAAGTGATCATTAAAATATTAATAATGTGTGTATGGAAGGGAAAACTACAGACAAGTTAAATTGAATAGCTCTTTTTTCTAGTTACCTACCCGCAATTCTGTTATAAAATAAATCAAAAAACCCAAAATGTATGGCAAATTAAAGCGAGACAAAAAACACAAAAACATGCTCACCACGAGCGAAACCGGTCCTGATCCAATAAATTTTATATGGAAAAGGTCTTAAAATGTGTTATTATTTTTATTACAAATAACATTTATAAGTCGACAAATTTACCTGATATTTGTCAAATGTGTTATTTATTCTCTCAATATTCAGTGCCATAAAATGGATGATTTTTTTTAATCAAAGTTATGAGACTGACAGTTACTACAAAGTTACATCCTACGCATTTTAATTATTGGGTAAATTCTGCATTTTCATGGTTTCGTAATAATACAAATGTACGAGTTTTATTTTTAATGTCAGCAAATTAGCAGCCCTTATTACATTTCTACGGTATCACTGTATTTAGGAAAAATGTTTAACGGAAAATGTTCTACTAATTACTAAATAGAATGAAGTACACACGTATTTTAATCCAATTCTTTTTTCTGCGTTTCAATACGGTTTCATCGCTAAATACCTAGTACATTTTTATGTGTTCTGAAACCATATTTTTATTAGATATAAATAAAAGAATTGTGAGTAAAATATGAATGACTATTAGCAATTAATGTACATTTTATTACAGTTTAAATAAATGTGTCTTTGATTTTAATTCATTAATTTTTCATTTAAAGGTTTTCGAGCGATATATGTATAAATATATTATACATCTCACAGCACTAAATTAAAGTACTTTAAATGCTAATTAATTTAAATAAGAAATAATACAACAAATCTCTGTTACACAGTTTCTTTTAATTAATTATTAGGAATTTCTAATGAAATTACATAATGGTGAAGGCGTTATGCTATTTCTTTCTAATGTTTACCGCCCTGTACTGGAACTGAGTAACTCTGCAATAGACTGTCAGTGGAAGAATATTATAGGGGATACCTTAAACGGTAATAGCTTTTCTCGTTAATACTGTTAATGTCACTGTTAGTCTAAATTTGCGTTTTCTACAATTTATTCGAAATTTAAAATAATGCAGCTTTTTTTCGACGACTTATAACAGATTCTTTGTTCATTATTTTTACAGAGGAAATGGTAGAAATGTAAAAACATGACAAATAAATGGTCGCTAATGCAAGTTACGTATGACAAAGCATCATTAATCAAGTTGGATTTGTACCCGTGTCATTAATCAAGAATGACTGACATTCAAGTTGTTGAATCAATATGATGAATTTCACAGTATTAGAATATTATAAGCTGTTTCGATCCATTAGTTCAAAAGCTCCTTATTTATTAATGTATTAGGATACATATTTACTGTAAGCTTCTTGAAGAAAACTCATAAATATCTACATATATATTGCTTTATGTTTAGATCTAGGTTTACTGAATAACCATATCGAACAATTAAAATTGACGGACACTTTCATAGTTTTTACACATAATACATGATTCCCATAATTTGTAAATCACCAAAAAAGCAATGTTTCTGTTGAACATACAAAAATATCAAGTTTAATTAAACATAGATTTACTAGCAATGTTCGAGTAATTTCCATTTCAATCTTAACTAATTAAGGTTTCAATACAGTTGTAAGATTTTATTAAATTTTCTTCGCTTCTATCGAAAACTCATGTATGTAAATATGTATATGTTACAGTGAAACTGTATTCTCAGTGAAAATGTATCAAGTAATAGATTTGTATGACAACATGATTTCACTGGTCACGATCATTGAAATTATTGGCCCTATTATTAAGACGATGATTTGCCGGCCTAAAATTTTGGTTTGGTTCAATGGAACAAAATCAGCAAGTAGTCCCTTTCATAAAACAAAACCAAAGAAAAACACAGACAAACATTGGGCTGAAGATAGGGAGGTCAAATTTAATTTTAATGACAGCTTGGAGAAGAATATATTTTCACTTAGAATACAGTTTCACTGTAACATATACATATAATATAATGAACACATTTTTTTTAAACTACCAAATTAAGATTCGACGGAATCTTTTTCACAAACTTATATCATATTAGTTTTCTTGCTTAACTTTTGTATATATATCACTGTTTCGTTGTATTTCTCATCAGTTGATAATGCTCGCCATGATCGAAACCGATCCTGATCCAATAAATGTTATGTGTAATAAGTACTAAAAATGTTTCATCATTTTTATTTTAATGCTTTTCCACCAAGTATTGACAGTGAACCCCTAAAAAGTGATCAAGACATTTTACATATTTTTCCGGTATAATGATATTTATTGGGCGGGGACTTGGGCTGTAGCCTAATCCCTTCAATCGTTTACGAGTTATTACATGTTTAGAATAGAAAATTATTACAATAAGCAAAATTTTAACAATATGGAAAACAATGTATTGAGTTATATTTTATATAGTAGATTCTTCGTCTGTGGCGCGGATGTATGCCGATACGCCGCATACGAAGTTCATGTCGTCAGTTGAGTGATGATGATGATGATTTCATCCATCGGGGGTATCTTAGTAGCCTTTGCAGTCGCTTGTGTTGGCTTTCTCCAGTCTGAGTGTTCCATGTAGATTCCTTAATCAGTCATGTTTGGGATAAACACTCAGTTTCGGCTGGCTTCGACGGCGTCCGCGGTGGCTTGATGATGATGAATAGTGTAGAGTGTAGTGTTGATAATAATAATCCGAGTTGTGTGTCAATAAGTGCAGGCAAAACGTTTTTCGGTTTGAAGACTGTTGATTGAAGTACTATGGTCGGTCCGGAAGCTGTTTAATAACAACAACTCACCGGACCATAGTTCTGGCAGTATTAGAACGGAGCGTTCGGCGCAGAGAGGTGTTCACCGCACGAGAACTGAAGAGCGAATGACATTTTACATAAATTTACTATTTTTTATATATCGATCGGAAATACAGCAACAGTTTAATTTACTGTCAATTGTTTATCAAGTGCCCTCATTTAATTGATACTTTTTAAATCAAACAGCCATCTTGGTCGCTTAATTTCATTGAGACTCTTAGGTCAGTGCCGTTGCAATGTAGTCGACCTTTATAAAATTCCCACACTCCACATTGAGTTGGTGATCGAATTCATATTATAATAACGTGATTCAGTGATCCCCTGTCTGCCCGCATGTGCATTTATTTCAGTTGCAACAGATCTTTTGTAATTGAGAATCAGTATCTTATGAGCCTCATGCCTGGGCGTAGAATTTATTTTAATAACCAGTACAAAAAGGCAACTTTATTCAATTATTTAACAGAATACTTGTTCTGCTCTTGTTATTAAAATATTTTTTTAAAAAATGTCGTCGCACCAAGTTAGTAATGAACTCATCAGGTACATTTTAGTATTGCATTAAAAAAACTAAGCAACTTCACTTTACAATACCCATATCTAAAATTAATACTTTCCCTGGAATTCACCAACTTCTGATTTCACAAGGAAACGATGTGGGATGTTTTGATTAAACGAAGGTATGAAAACAAGCATTGGTAGTACTACAACTTTTATATTGGCTTTAAGTATATTACAATATTAAATTCAAACGTTTTCAGTTAAAACTCTCAAGTATATTGTAAAATGCGATTTTCGATTTTGATAAACTATTCAATCTGTGTGACAGTCAAAGAATTATTCATTGGTACAAAAAAGTACTTAGTGTAGCAACATGTATCAATTCATTTAGTTTACCCAATCCCTTGTTGAATTCGTAGATCCCCATATGAGCGTACACCTAAGCTTGCACCTTACCTATACGATAATTATTTGGTGTCATAATTATAACAGAAGATTTTTTGAAGAACTCGTGACATTAATATTTTGGTGGTATAATCTTTGGTATTTCATTTAATGAAACATTTTCAAAATAGAATATTACACGTGTAAGTAAGATAATAACAAATATAAATGAAAGTAAGTATAACATATGCTCATTAGTAGCAAAGGAAGTTTGCGCCTTTCCCTTTGACGTTGCATTTCGCTGATTGCGACGGTGTTGAAAAATCGACCTTAGCCGTAATGAACTTACAAATAATGGATTAACCCACGGGAGCTGTCTTTATCTTGATTATTATTAGAAATATATATTTTTTAGTCGAAGTCTGTGTACTGTGACGACTACATCATGAGCTAGATACGTCCTACCAATTCACCGAGAGCATTACATTTGAGTTGGAACTTACATATATTGAATTCATAAAAAATGTGCATTTTCTCATATATTATGAGAGGCGATAATTTTCTAAGGGTTGCATTAAAACGTTTTAATATTCTTTTGACACACTCTATCCGTCAAAAGGTACGATTTATAAATTCTCTTTTCACTGAACACAAATGAAAAAAAAACTCACGCCTACAAAAGTGATAATTTATTGTATTTCAAATACATTCAATCTTACCTTCTGGTTGCCAAGCCTTATCAAAAAACAACTGAGACCATACGAAAAGTTAAATAATGGAAATTTAAGAAAACAAACAAATATTTTTCAAATCAATCTCATCTTAAATTGACTCTAATTTAATACTCTTAATTATTAATATTTCAATCAACTATAACATAAATTTATTATTTTATGTTTGTTATTTATTCACGATAACATATTGACGATACTCGATTGAGATATTGATATCTCCACTATAGAACCTGCTCGTTTATTTCCAGTGGGGTAGGATGTGAAAAAGCTTTTCAGGAAACTTGATTTAGCAAAGTGAACGAGTGGAAGATATTTTGATGTATATTTTATATTCTTCATAAGAGCTTCTTAACGTATCAAACAAATCATTCTAATGGCAAACTATTTATTATATTGACTATTAAATATGCAAGAAATCATTATGCGAGACAGCGAGCGATATTATGCGAGATTCTTTAAAACATGTAAAGTATGAAATATACCATAAGAGCCCAGGCTCATAAAATATTATTCATCCATATTATTGATGTTTTTTAATCTCATTTTAGCACGTGGTCGTGTGTCAGCTTCGTTTTCGTCTGTTGCGGTTCTCCCATCGAGCGAACTCGAATCCCAGTAGTTTTTTTTTTATCGAATTTCCCACACCCATCCGATCCTAAAAACAGGACAGGACTAGAGTAATTAGCTAACCGCTAGTCTTCTCCTAGCCCCATCCAATATATCCTTAGGTTCAGAAACTCAACAAGTTGTTCAGTAAAACTTCTGTTGAGATAAACGAAAAGAATAATACGGTACTAACGTGATAAAACAATTTATATAATTGATTATGCATAAGAATAAGGCAATGGATTGCATGGAAAAAATACACTTGAATACGGCAGTATTCCGGTCTAGAGGCTGAAATTTTAGGTCTTTTTGCAAGTGCTATAGAAAAAAAAGTAAAGTCTCTCTTCAAGCTTTAGTTAAAGGCATAGCTTACGGACTATGCACTCTAGGCTTCCAATATCTGTATACACTTTTTCTGATCATAGTTATTGATACCTAAGAAAAATAAAAAATGTTTTACCTTATTGACAGCAAATATTTCTTTTTAATATTGTTCACGAGTTGCAAAATATACGGCAGCTTACCTGTAAGAAAAAAAACATTAAATTAATACGACAAATATCTTTTTAGGGACGTGGACATCATCATACTTTCGTAATCAATTTATTATTTTGGATGGTTAATTTGAAGATTCCAATAACTATAGCTGTCCAACTAACGTTAGCAGTAGCCCTAAATATATTTAAAATTAGTCAAAAATATGAATGAAATATCAGATACGTTCCATAAATCGATCACAACTTGACAAATAGATATTAGCCCAACGTTTGCCCGTTAAAACTAAAAAGTATTTGATACCATGTTGACCTGATCTATCAAGAGAAGCGTTGATTATATTTTATATTTCATAACTTTTTTCCACTTCCGATGTGAAAAAAATGGATTGTCCCCGATTCATATTACTTTGACATAATTTGCTTTACTAAACTACTTGTTACTAACTGAAAAGGTGAGGATTTAAGTATGGCGTTAGGATACGACTATTTTCGGTATTTGGCGACTGGGCGAGTTGGTGGAAATTACACATCAATTTTATGTATATCTGCAAACACAATTTTACTGTAAAATGAAAGTGATCGTTTCGGGATTCGTGCCTGTGTACACTGTAACTGAGGAGGACGAAGTTGAGCGCCCAGATAAAGACAATTTTTCGATTCAACAAATAACGCATCTCTTATCATTAATGCCAGTATACAAATCATACATAATAAAGCAGAAACTTCACACTAGCTATATTTCCTTTGCATTTAAAGTGGAGCAGTGGCGTAAAGTTGTGTTTTTCTTACGCCGTGACATAACACCTAAAAGCCAATATGCTCCTACAACTTTGCAATTACGAGCAGAGCTATGGTGCGGCATTATCTCCGCGTAAACAATGCTAAAAGTTTGCAGTGTAAACTCGCCTTTAACGCTTAAATGTTGCTTGTTTTAGCATAATTTAACACTTTCGAGCGTCATAGAATAAGCGTGGGCTGGAATAACGTCAAAAATTTTGCGATTACGTTTTAAACCTTCGAATAACGCCGTGGATCATCTGCGCCAAGCCGCACTTTTACCTGCCCAAGAAATGAAATGGCGCATTTCAATAAACATTACATAGCTAATTTTACGAAATGGCAACCCTTTCGTTTTACTTATTTTTCTTTGGTTATTTAAACGTGAAACTTCTTCAAAGACATTCAGTCGCATCGTTTATTTCAACTTCAATAAGTCTCAATTACTTTATAACTGCGCGCAATTAGATAAATATGAATTATGTCAAAAAAGGTTCATAAATTATAACTATTCTATTTCATCTCGTTGACTATGTTTACTACATATTTGGATTTCATACAGCTACTCAACGGTGCCTATGCATATCATACATGCAATATTCCCGTCGTTCTGCCGAGAAAATCCCTAGAATATTCACCGGCGGCCATTTAGGACTACAAAATCTGTTCGTTTGTAAGGAGATGCAGGAAGAATTCAGTATTTCTGAAAGTACTCGTCGCACGTGACTGCACATCTCTGCACATCTCACATCTTTTGGAAGATTCATGATTTCAACCAAAATGCTTATATTATAATATATTGTGTATTATAATATAAGTTTTTATTGAGTTTTTATATTTTTCTTAAGATTGGCAAAACAACATTAAGCCGTAAATGTATGAACATATAAGTTATGTTTGCGGAAATCTTCCATAATATGGTTCGATGAATAGTTCATATAATGAATTTAGTTATTTTAAACAAATGAACTATCGGTAAAAATATCGTTTGTTAAATGAATATCAAAATATATGCTGTGCATATAAAAGCAATATTTGATTATAAACGCATAATTTTTTTAATATTATATTATACTTCATTATGTTACGTACCATCCGAAATATTTTATTCCTTCAAGAAAGAACAATACAATTATATATTGCTTTTTCATTTCGAGTAAAATAAATACTGTAGTATATTAGAATGAATACAAAATACTGCAGTAAAAGTTTATATTGAATGCATAATATCGTGGTATTCAAAGTGCTGAAAGTGTTTTGCATGGAATAAAAGAGTATTTTCGCTCGCAAACTTAAAATGATAATAACAGTACAATGTCCATATTCGAGTTAAAGCTTACTGAGAAAATATTATTCAAAATACCTCACACAACACGAAGAGCTGTTGTTTACATTTGGAGAGCCTTATAATGTTTGTAAAGTTGAGAACGATTTGTCATATACGAAGTTTGCTATTCAGTTTAAAAATTTGAAAAAACTTTAACATTGCGAAAATTTTTGAATTATCTTATTAATAAGAAAACTATTCTTTGTAAAGCTTAAATTTTCCAAACTTAACAATTTGGAGCGAAATTTTCGAATGCACTTAGGTATCATTGCTGTAATTTTTCCCAGCACTTTTCGGCCCTATTCATCTGCATTGCTACAAGCTTCCACTGTCTCTTTTCCTCTTGTTTTCTATATATTTTAAAACATTATCGTGGATTAAATGCGTAACAATGTTTAATACACTGAAAAAAATTAAAATTGAAAAACTACGAAAATTAGTTCTTTTCAGATTATGTAACTCTTACTTCGATTAGGGACTAGTAAAACCGAACCGACCGTTTTCGTCTTTTTTTCACTATCGAAATACTGGTTTTCATTATCAAAAATACCGGTATTTCTGTGTTGAAAATTAATCGTTTTTAATGCTTAATCAGAGTGGGAGTAGAAAATTTATATTGCATTAAGTCACGCGTTGCTCCTTGCAAAATTTGCACATTTATTTTTTCATACGCAATAAAAATTGTTATTTCTTGGCTTAAAAGTTTTAAATATCTATGAAATTTGGTTTGCATCGCTTATTTTTTTTCCACCCATATATTATAGAAAACTGTAAAACTATTTTTAATATGAAATACCGATATTGAGCTATCCGTCCGGTATTGCAATCCTTAATTCACCAAAAGATCAAAGATATTGAGATTTTTTTTATGTATTACTAACACTATAGAATGTTATTCGGTTGAATTACCTTCATACTATGTTCTTCAGTGTGAATGAAGCCGTAAAAATATTTATAAATCCAATCACACTTACTCCAAGAAACTTACGACATATTTTCAGCATTTCACATATTTATTACGCGTATTCATGCTATGTCAATAAAATTTGTATCATATTTGACCTTTATATATTTCATCAATGACGATTGCTATTTATATCAAGACCTAGATATGTTGTACGTCCAAACTTCTGTAAGAAAAAAGATGACTTACTCTTTACCACTTTTATGATAATTATTGTTTTATTTTTCAGATAAGTTTACACTAAAGTCGGGACCGTGTTATTTGGGGATTGAATGAAAGGGAGTGTATGAAAAAGATGAAAAATAACATTTCCGAACACTAATATGGACGAAATATTTACTTACTAATTGCCTTGCAAATGCGACCGTTCAATTGTGGGATTGCAGCGAATGTTTCAAGCCAGCGCGTAATTTGGGGTAGTGTAAATAACCATAAATCGATTGAAAAATCTGTTTTCTTAAATATCTATTCGGGGACTTAAGGGGTTCCCCCCCATGTGACGGCCGGTTTTTTTAGCTTTTTTTGACGAACCTTATTAACGTGGAAGTTTGAAAAATTTTCCATATGTTTATTAACATTTTAACAATAAGTCATAATATTTTCAGACTAAAATCTTCATCAAAATGTGTGGTGCACCACTCCAAACGTATCCATGTCGAAAAAAATGTTGTAAACGGCCTCCATCCGACCGGCTGATTGTCTTATCGGAAATCAAAAAAACTAACGGTGTTTTAATCTATAAAACTGTAAAAAATGTGAAAATTTGAACAATTGTCAAGTTTTTGAAAAAAAAACTTCAAATTTCATGATTTTTTTCATTATCCTAGTTCAAACGATGAGAAAACATGTTTTTAATCTACCATTAAAATTTCAAAGGAATCGGTTAACCCATGAATTGAAATTACAAGTGTATTGAAAGTTCTCATGTAACAAGCCGAAGCGTCAAAATGTGACCGATGTCCGCCTCGTAACAAGTGTAGTCTAACTGCAATAACTTTCCAACGACTTCTAATATTGTAAAAAATTATTCTATGCAAAAAGAAATTGCAAAGATTGTTTCAAAATATCACATGGGGTGACCCCCTTAAGCGCCACAACCAAATAAAACGAAATCCTAAGACCTTCATTGACTAAGTTATCAACTATGTATATCTATATAAATAGATATTTCAATGTGACATATTAAATCGGTATAGTTCACCAGATTGTCTTTGAAAATCAATAGTGTGAACCATTCGCCTGTTCATTAATTTGCTCATTCAAACGACAAAATCATAACGATGAGATTGCAGTAAAATACAATACCAAATCGTGAACCACCTTCAATAACAATCACTCGCTTCATCAAGCCAAGTGAAAATATTCAACACAGTTTTTCATTAGAAAAATGTGATTTTTCTAATTTTAAGTGGAGTACAGAATTGTAATTAATATTTGATTATTCCGTTGACTTCTAGGGTGTCATACGTTGAGAACAGGGCTGTGGAGTCGGAGTCGGAGCGGTGCTTTGGCCGGAATCGTACTCGGAGTCGGAAATTTGGAAAATTTAAATGAACAACCTGTATGTGTTTAATTTCGATATGTTTATTCTACCAATTATCATACCAATTTATTCAATTAGCAATAAATAATAATATAAATAAACGTTCAAAAGCGTCAATTTAATGTGATACAATCAAACTTAATTTCATCTTGAACATTGTGTCCATTATTTGTATTATGTGCATTTTTAGTGCATCTTAGTTTTGCATTTCGTAGCGGTCGATTCAATTGCATACATATTCTTAATTGTCTTAAATAAATAATCAAAATTACATTTTAAACGTAGCACTCAGCTTTCGTGGTTAAATTTGGGGTTTTATCATCAGAGATTCTGTTAGTCGTCAATTTTTTATAATATCAATTTGAAACACACTGCAATTAGGCGTCTCAACCAGGGCTGTGGAGTCGGAGCCGGAGCGGCGCTTTGGCCGGAGTCGTACTTGGAGTCGGAAATTTGGAAAAGTTTGAACTTTTTATTTTTGTATTTAATATGTCAAATTTGGCTTTTGGCCGCATTGATAGGGTTGATATTTAATTGAATACACATAAATAGGAAATTTAGGGGGAAAAATGACGTTATTAACCTATTTTAGTCGGAGTCGGACTTTTTTTACCGACTCCACAGCCCTGGTTGAGACGCCTAATTGCAGTGTTTCAAATTGATATTATAAAACAACCAGTGTTAACAGTGCTACAACTATCACGGACATAATTTGTTAAAATCAAATAGGTATGAATTATTTGGTTTTAAAACCTCATGTGTGTATTTAACACAAACACTGATGAAATAATTTTTAAAATCATAGTTGTTGAAATATTCGTAAATTGGCTCAGAAGTTAAAATGATTCATTGAATACATCTGTTAAACAGTTTTAATATCTCTTCTTTATTGTAATCACTAAAAAGTTATTTTCTGGGCGGCTATTTCTGTGAGAATTAAACGCTATTTTATTAACGCCAACATTCCGAAGAATTTTTGAACAAAGCAAATCGAATAATTGAATTCAATTATTGACCCACACGTGAAACAAAGGTTTTTCATTCTTACCCTCTTCTAAATCGGTATACAGACAGGGCTATAAATAGCGAAACCCCGTGACAAGTAAAAATGGCAGCGTATTTGATTAGAAGGATCCCTTCACGAAGTTCTTAGCTAGTTTACAAATTATGACATAATCGGTCCAATAACCTCCGGATACATCATGAATTATAACTGTCCATATTTTACTGAATCATCCGAATTATTTTCAAAGCTAGATTAAAGATTAAATTTCTTATTATTTTGTTTTGGAAAATATAGTAAACTACGATTAAAAAAGAGGCATCGCTAATCTCCTTCCGTTAATTTTTTTTTCAGATTTGGAGCGGACATGATTAAAAAATACCTATTTATTTAAATATATATGTAGAAAAACTTAGCTATGGGACGCCAGAATGACTTGTAAAGAAGCGAGGAGGTTGGCGGGTGACAGAGAATCTTGAAGAGACCGTGCGGTGGCCATATGCTCCGAATAGTGAGAGGATATGGAAGAAAAAAAAATAACTTAAATATTTGGTAAAAAAATAACAACAAATATTTTGTACTTATTCCGCATTAGATTTATGTGGATCTGGACCGGCTTTGCCCATCGCGTGCATTTTAACACGTTCACAGCGTAGACTTAATCCCGAATATTCACGTGGTGCTGCCAGCAATTTTCAAAACCCCCAAACTGTACATAAAATTCGAAATTATAATATTTTGTTAAACTGATGCAGAAACCGGATTTTTTTGTGGAATAAGTACAATTTTTTTTATCATTTTTTAATATAATGCCTTTCCGCCAAGTGATTACAGTGAACACCTTAAGAGTGATAAATTGAAGGTGGCTAAAATATTTATTATACTGTATTTTATCGTATGTAATATATGTATTGAAGGTGTCGTTAGATGTGTCAAAGCAAAATTTCACTATGGACAATGAAACATAGAGCTTGAATAATATGCAGCGTCAAGGCTTTGCAATACAATATCGTCGGACCGCAAAGCACATAAAATATTCAGGTTAGCGCGGTGGGTTATTTGCCGCCCCTTGGTCCAATGAATATTTCATATCTTATTGAAAGTCAATACAAGAAGACGTGAACGGTTTTCTGTTCACTTTCCATAAGCAAGCAACGATGAATAAGCAAGCGGGTGAACAGTGAGTGCCCTAATGAACATGGCATTGTCTCTGATAGTAACCAAATTGCTACTAAATTGTCCTATTCTGTATTCATTCCACCCAGAAAGATTCTCGTACTTCGTGTAGTAAAAACACTTTTATTTGCAACTAATAAATATAGAAATAATTAAGTACAATAAAAGTACAACCGACTTATATTTTTATATTATATAATGAATTCTTAAAAAAAATTGTGTCGTTAATTATAAAACACAAAAGATTATTTAAGAAAAATTAAACGACTCCGTCTAAATCGATAAGGATTCTTTTCGAAGGCAATGTGTGTTTGTTTTGTTATAAATTTATTCCCACCTTTCCGATCTCTAAAAGCGACGCATAGCGAGAGCGATTAGCTAACCACTCGCATCTTTTCGCATCTTTTCAATCCCTAGTCTCTTTGGAAAAGAAAGTTTGAGCAGTTTGAGTATCAAGCAGTTCTCGTATAAAAATATGTGTTGAGATAAATGCTCCTTATGCTCAAATTTAGGAGCGGATATGGTTAAAAAAAATAGGGAAAAACTTAAATTGAATTTATATTTTTCTTGTAAATGAAAATTGTATATATGTTACTAGTAATTCATTCAATACTTATTCCACAAATTTATAGCTCGATCAAAGACAATTTCACTTAGTGTAAAAACATTTCCAAATAAGTTCAATCATCATCAGTGGAAAACTATTACTGTCTGGTCTTGATTACGTCAATAATATAAAACAAATTGACAACACCATTTAAATGACCAACCTGTATGTGTTTAATTTCGATATGTTTATTCCACCAATTATTATACCAATTTATTCAATTAGCAATAAATAATAATATAAATAAACGTTCAAAAGCGTCAATTTAATGTGATACAATCAAACTTAATTTCATCTTGAACATTGTGTCCATTATTTGTATTATGTGCATTTTTAGTGCATCTTAGTTTTGCATTTCGTAGCGGTCGATTCAATTGCATACATATTCTTAATTGTCTTAAATAAATAATCAAAATTACATTATAAACGTAGCACTCAGCTTTCGTGGTTAAATTTGGGGTTTTATCATCAGAGATTCTGTTAGTCGTCAATTTTTGCTATTATTAATTTATTGTTATACCTAGATGTACGTGGAATACAATTTCACCACCAAAGAGCTGATCGAAAGTTCTCTGTTGTTCCATACCGGACACGATCCTCAAGCATGAGGAAGTGTACGAATAAAATAGCAAACAATTGGCTAAGAATTATTAGCAATGTATTCATTTTAATTTACATTTCATGTCAAACATAACATCAATTTATAACGATGAATAAACTTCCTGGCCATAATGTAACAAAACAATTTCTTACTTCAATCAAATTAGTAGTTTTCTCGGAAAATCAAATTTCGTGTTTAAAATTAGCGATTGTAAACATTAGAAGACGTATTAATATAGAGTATTATGCACTGTAACTACTTGGCAGATACGTCGAATCAGTTCAAGCTATTCCTAAGCTATTATATCAACCGTGTAAGGATGGTAATTGGTACAGAGTTATCTAGAAAGATATATTTACTTGAACTATTTTATTGCGGTTCTTTTTTTGGTGAAAAGTTACTTAATTTATTTATTTTTACCAATGTTTCATTATTCATCTATTTTACACGCATTTGTCTAGCAATATATGTACATATAATGACTTAAGATGTAATCAAATAGTTAATAGTACCTGTTAATGAAATTATGCAAAGTTAAAATAACGAGTCGGACTTATTTAATATATGTACAATGCTAGCACACGTTAGACAAAACTTCATAGCAACACAATGATTTTGTAAATAAATTTACGTTACAACCAAAAAAGTTCTTCGAACCGAATTGTAAGCCAGCGATCTGCCATATTTTTTAAGTAAAACACTAAAGTCATGCCAATAGATTGTTTATTTGCTCGAATCATTTTTCAGTATTTATCAATCCTCAAATTAATTAAATTAACAACATAAATTAATAAAATCCCCAAGTTAATCAGGTAATATTAGCTAGATATTTACGTCCAGAAATATTGATAGCTATTCTGTCATATTTTACTGGCATATCTATTGCTCTGATAGTTGCTTGATTACTAAACCGATATTAACTATATTATATTTCTCTTATATAACTTAATAATTTGCTTGTAATAGTGACGCTGTAAGGCATAGCCTCCCAAACTTTTTCGGGTGGCGACCCTTTTGTACAAAATCCATGTTACCCGCGACCCCCCAAAGGCAATTGAAATGGGCATTTTCAAAAACCATCGTTTCTCTTTACTTTAATACACTTTTATATCTTTCGTAATTATTGTGTATTCATTTAAAATATTCATGGTGTGAGTTCACAATATACGATTAAAGCTTAAATTCGAAATAATCAATCGCGGGGTAGTTCCCGTCCTAATATATCTCTCTTGAAGAATGTAATTTCCGTTTTTTTGCATTTCGCGTCATAATTACACCGTAACGGTTATCATAAACGAAAATGTATAGTATGGTCCTTTTTCGTGAACCCAAAGCTTTGAATTACAATACTTTCCTGAACTAACTGTACGGGGCTAACATTCGCTCAACTCATGGTTCTTGCAAAAATTAGGGAAGGAGTGGCATATAATTGGGGCTGTGGTTTTCCACTCTGAAACACCCCCGGTTTCAAATTTGCCTAAGTCGATTGGCGCTTAACATATTATTATCATTACTGAATGTGTTCATCTGATCTAATTCTCATATCGTTCAAAATATGTCAAAACAGGAACTATTCCAAAATAGAAATGGAGATAAATGATTGCAATTAACAATTAATAGCATATCGTTACCTTACTTTGAAAAGGTTCTAATTGACATTTGTGCCTAAAATGAGCTTTTGGTCGGAAAAGCTTGTATTTACCGCATTCTATCATATACATATATGAATTTCAGAATTATCTATGGTTGAATAACGGAGTTAGCAGGATTCCAGAGTTGCACTCCATCTGCACACTTTTTTTACTAAATTTATTTGACAAAGTCCTAAGATTGTCATCATTATTTCTCTGGAAGAGCTGTGAAAAAATATGCTTGAAATAAGTAATTTGAAACATTTTTACTTGTTCATTGTTACTAGTTCACAAGTGAATTTTAATCAATCGAAACTTCAAGCGCTCATATCTCAAAATAGTGTCAAGAGCAGTTAGAACCTTTCTAAGTACGGTGTCGATATGGCAAAGATTATTTCACATTGCCAATAAATATCAGTATAAATAGATATATTTAAACATCACGCCACCTTCACAACCATTTAATGAAACCACTAAATGATTCAGCATTGTTAAGCTAAATGTAATGGCACTCTACCAATTAATTTTTGATTTAATCGACAGATAGTTTCGCTTATTTACTAATCATGAAATAATCACACTATCGTATAGATCATAGGTTCCCAACCTTTTTCGGGTGGCGAAACCATTTTATAAAAGTCGTTCGACTCGATGCAATTGAAAAGGGCATTTTGAATAAGGCAATTTAAAAAAATAACGAAAATTCATTGTAATGAATATTTTTTTAGTTGACTGTATAAGTTGGCGACCCCACAGAAAATCCGTCGCGACCCATAGGTTAGGAGCCCATGTTATAGATGGAAATTTAAATATATATATTCTTTCTTAAAATCGTATAACATAAAGTCACTGCCCATGGTATTATTCATGTTTATGGTGGAAGTTTCGAAAACAAATATGTACAATGATACTTTAATAAACTGAGATGTTACCTGCATCCTTCTGAGCTGTGATAAAAAAAACTACTCTCATCAACATATATATAAGGTACAATCGCTGAAGCTATACGACTATTATATAATATTAAGCCAGTGAAACATACTGGTATGGCCATCTTGTATATCGTAAAATATTAATATTTATGCGAAAGAGATTTTTGTTAAAAATAAATGAATATTATTGCCAGTATGTTTGTTCTGATCTGAATGGAATCGGTATTGGTCATTGAATTTGCTTTTGAATAAGTACTTTAAATTGATAAAAACAGTTTCTTTCCACCGATTATTTACATTCCCAACGCAATTGGCATGTATACTCCGTAATTACAATATGTACAATATTATTGAAGTGTCCGCATCATTTACATTAGTAAATAAATGAATACAGTAGGAAATAAATAATACAAGACGCATAGATAAGGCTTCTAGTTAAAGGTGCCGACCAAGTCCATTGAACTACCCATTCCTACTTTGAATGCATACGCTAATGCAGTTTAAGGATGTAGTCACCTTTAGACGCTGACCACAAGCACGTTTGTTAGCTAGGAGCAACTGATACGATTGCTTTGCTCACAGCAGGTGTGCTAAAAGAGGGTCCGCAACATTCGCAATAGTATTGTTTGTTAAGTCAGTCTAATGTTCAATATGCCAATTAATTTGTTCAAATTCTGTACACTTTTTATTATTAATCGTATCTACTTTTATTTTTGCATATAAACGACACAAACTGTTTACTACGCGTCAGTTCAAGTACATCCGTGCATTTGAGATGCCTGAAGATGCCGAAGGGGAAACCCGGGTCGTTAGCGACAAAACTCATGTAAAATTACAAAATTCAAACAATTCCGATTTGATATTGAAATTCCATCAAGCACCCTCAGTCGAAATCCTTAATTGTACAATGTGACACTTAAAAGTAATACTATCCCATGTCCATTAGGGAAGGTATGTAGAACATGTGGACTCATAGTATAGCGACTTAACATAAGTTTTGCAATCGCTACTGCGAACAAAAGATAAAAAGGTAAGGAAATAAGAATTGGGATAGATTATGAGACTAATCGTTGCTACTAATTACAACCGTATTTTTACGATCAGATGGGAGAATGTACAAAAGGAGAAATTGATGCCCTTTGAAAGTTTATTTTATTCAAAAGACTGACTATCTATTCGAGGACACAAATCTTGCTATTAAGAAATCACACCCATGTGTGTGATGGGTAAGCGTTTATCATAAGGCCTGCTTTGTAGTGAACCAAGTGCACTCTACGCAATAGATTTGTAAACCAACTATCCAATGTTTATGTATGCATCGGAAACCTGAACTTAATCCGTGCGACATGAAAGTTTAATAGTTGTTAATATAGTCGACTGGTGGTGTTTGATGGGCATTTGATATTCTATTTCAACGGTTATTTATTTTACGCTTCTTATAGTGTGTAGTTTATGAGCCCGATAGTTTCGTGCAGGCCTAAGTGTTGAGTGTAGACCAGGGATTCCCAACTAGTTTAAAATTCTCTCAAGAGAGGAATTCCAGAGTTCCAAGTCGTGAATTACTGGATTCTTATAGTTATAAGTCCCAAAAAAGGGAAATTTATCCAATGCTACATTGGCACAATTATAACACATTTATCTGGCACTAGAGGGACAGCTTTTCAATGCTCAAGTCTATCGTTTTCAATAGTTTGCTTAGGAAAACAATTATTTGCCGAAGAAGCGATATGCATATTCTTTCAACAGCAACTTTTGAAGTAACTTGTTAAAATTAGAGATTAAATGCAAGCTTAAATTATTGCTGTCAATTTGAGTATGAATTTAGGTTATTATGTTTACAATGGAATCGATATCAGATGCAGTATTAAATTGATTTTTTTGTATCTAATGTTTTTGGTATCATTCACTTTCTTTCATTACCCAAATTAGGATAAGTCTTAAGCAACCCGTTTATTTTTAAGCTACAGTCTTAGCACATGCAGATATGACTATAATTATATCTCATTGACCTGTGGGCGGTGTTCTGGCGTAATTATGCCGAATGCAAACTCTGAACATAAACATTATGTAGTATTGTGGAATAATAAATTTTCAGCTACATATATTAAAACATAGCATTATATACACTCTTTTGTTTATCATCTTACAAAAGAATTGAAAAAAATAAACGTACCTATCTTTCAAAAAGAAGCTTACAGATTCATTGGCTACGATTTATGCATTATTTATACTGTAATAAATATATTTATATAAGTGGTGGAGATCAAATCTGAAGGCTGAAAAAGCAATTTAAAATTGTATATGTTATTTTCAATTTGCGTTCAATGCAACAATAAAACACGGCGGTTGGTATGCCCTTACTTTCCTGTTTAAGTAAAATAAGTTCGTCGACCACCCACAACTCGCAACGATATTTTATGAATATTTAAAATGATCAAAATGGCGATGCATTTCAATTGTATTGCAAGAGCAAAGTTCACAAAGGTAGCTTTTATTATCCGTCGAAGCTGCATACAAAAGGCTGTGAATTCTCGTGATTGCTAAATCAAAAAAAACAATACTTTCTTTAATATTTTCTTTTTTAATCTGAAAAAAAATATAAAATTAAGAAAATGCTGCCTGTTTATCAAAAATATATTCTCTTCTGCATTTGGAAAAAAGGTGTTTTCTATATATGTATGTAGAATAGGATTGCTCGATTTATACATTTGCCAAAGAAACATAATAATCTCTTTCAAGGTGTAAACTGTTATTAAGTGCATTTTTTTAAGCCATATGTATCCGCTCCCAACTTGGAGCATATGGAGTTTATCTCAACATATGTTTTTCTACGAGAAATGCTTGTTACTCAGTTGCTCAACCTCTCTTTTTCGAAGAGACTAGGGATTGAAATGATACGAGGACTAGTGGTTAGCTTATCTCTCTCGCTATGAGTCGCTTTTGGAGAACGGAAAGGTTTTGTAGAAATTTATAACAACACAAACAAGACAACATTTCGAAGAGAGTAGATTATGTGCATTACATTTATAAAAATAAAACAGATTTTTTAAAAGATTTTTTTTGAATAAAAAATAAAAAAAACTTTTCGTTTTTAAATGTCATTTTCCAGCTTAGAAATGAATTAATCTTCTCCTGGTAAAGATACCATGACGTATTGCTTCACCATATTACCCTCTTCAAGAAAAATCTTTTACGTATCATTTCTCCTCCATTTGTTTTTTTTTTACGTCGGGTTACCTTAGACACGGGTTAAGTTTATTCACATAAGGCCAAAGGTTGCTGTTAGTTTGTTTCATTATTAACATAACAAACACTTCTTGAATTATCATTGTTATTACTTGAAAGGGTTTCGAATGGCCTAAAAACTTCATGTAATATTATTAACACAGCTAGAAGCATGTTATATATAATTCATCTAACAGTGAACTGTGTAGTGTGCTTCACAGTGTAATCTGTTAATTTTCTTTACTTATCGTCAGATTATTTTATATATAATACAAGCTTTGACCAAATTAATAAACTTTTCAGGACGAGCTAAAAACGTTTACATCGTTATCTATATATATAAAAATGAATGTCTGTATGTATGTCCGCTATGGACTACTAAACCGCTCGACCGATCGATGTGAAACTTTACAAATTTATTGAGTACACTCCCGCAATGGTTTCTGGCCTACCAACCCTTCCCCCCAACCACCCCCCAACCTCCACCCACCAATTTTTTTTTAAACTTTATGAATTTTTCGTGTTCACTCCTTCGAAGGTTTCTTGCATACCCCTTCCATACGCCCCCCAAACCCCACCCCGCCAAACAACACGACTCCCCCCCAAAAATTGATATCGAATTTTTTACGAAAATATTTATTATTAATTTAATTTGTGCATATAAAAATAAATAAGCTGATTTAATTGATTATTCCACTATTGCACCTATAAGACGGCAAATCAAAAGATTTTTTTTCAATATTATATTGCTTTCATCATAGACTTGTCATTGAAGATATGTAAGTCAGCAGGACCCAAAGCAAAAGTAACAAAATAAATTCTCGCATAGCAGAGCAACGGCAAAACCATTTTAAAAAATATATTAATTACCTGGCAGTAAAATCCACGTGTAAGACTCAGTTAAACGCAATGTTAAACATATTAAATGAGTAAATAAAATTAGGAAGTAAGTCTTCATTTATAAATTACCAGTATAATTTGAAAAATGAAGACTTGAGTATTCTCGAGAATAGTTTTCTATACATTTTTTTATGCCTGCAGAAAAAAGCTTGCCTGACAAAATCATGACAGTGCAATCAAAAATATGCGTTTCACTATTTCTATTTAAGTTAAATTTAATATGTCGGACCGAAAAACAAATTATGAATACGTTTTGGAAAATATTATTTTCAAAAAGTAGTATGACAACAATAAAATTTTGTCGTGAGCAATCAAGTATAATTGGATATAAATAGGTCAGTAAGAGACCACTTGCGATTCGAAAACATATTGCGCATACGGGAATTGGAAAAACAGTATTTACGACCATTTTCACTTTGCACTTGTTTTATCGTTTTATTGCACTCGGTAAAGCCATTGCAATTAATCCATTGCCGATTTTACAGGCCACTAAAACCTTCAGTGAGGATTTTTTAATCACAATTACTGTTTGCTAATTAATGTTTTATTCAAATAATCTTAAAATAAAGTATAATTAAAAAAATATTTTTTTCGAAAATTTCCTCAAACTTGAAGAATTTATGGATAAGCTGTGCTGCATGAAGTCGTCTACAAGACATTGACCAGGATAATTTGCTTAAAGTCAACGATATATGTTTTCTTTAACACACACACTAAAAAAGACATAAAATAAATAATTTCAAAATAAAAACAGAAAGCACTATAGAATAAACATAAAAAATTTTCCGACGGTGGAAACTCGTGCATTAAAATCGTTGTTATTCCACCAGCTGTATTACTGCTTGTGCGACACGTGTTTCGCTTCTTCTGACTGAACAATTTGATTCTTAGTTGTACTTTAACAAGAATCTATACAAGAATTTTTACAGAAGGACTTAAATAAATTTAAAAACATCACTGAGAGATCCAAAAAATAGTTACAAGATTTTTTTTCTTTATTAATCGAAACAAACACCTTTGTTAAATTTGTATTTTTATCATCGTTAGGATCGTTGTCCACTCTGCTGACAGGATAGGCGTTATAAAAATAATCAGTTATTTAAAATTTGAATCGTTTGATCAGTTATTTAGTTAAATATCATAAATATGTTTTTTCTTCCTGATAAGAGCAACGTTCTTTTGGAATCTAACATCTTTTGTTGTCTTCACATCCGACCAAAGACATATTAATACGAATCATTTATCTCACTTTCTAAAATATTTACTTTTATGTATGGCCCTACATTCAAACAGTCGGAAATTATACATTAGGTTACCTTTAAGAAGGCGGTGGCAAGGTTTATTTATACAAAAATAAAAATTACTGTGGTTAGGAATAAACGAATGCACTGACTGTATCAGAGGTCGTCAATTGAATTGTAACCTTTATCCGCTCTCGAATTGCACATAGATATCTAATGGCATAATAATAAAACCAAAAAACGATATAAAATTAAAAGAGTTGGATGTGAGCTGGAAGTTCTGGATTTTTTTTTATGTAAACAAGCTTAAACAGCACAGTTCTGTTACACTTTCGTAAAAATCGTAAAAATAAATTTGTTGAAAAAGTTACATGAATTGTTTTGCACTTGGGATGAATTCACGAAGCTACTCAAGCATTCAAGTATTTACCTTATACCTATATGTATATACGTTATACTCGTGGTATTCTTACAAAATATTTTATTACTCAACTAAATTTGTATTCTTTTTGGTGGCTTGACGTTGCAGTTTTACAACCCCCTTCATCACAAATCATTACATTATATAAGAGCACCCCACCTGTGTGACGTAATTTATTTACGAATTTATCTATATATACGTAATTAATAAGCGGTTTGACTAGTTACTTTGTGAAGTCGTAATCATCAATGCATTATTACAAAACTCAACTTTTGTTTTGGGAAATAAGTAGGTGTATCATTTCATTTTTACTTTAGTTTTTTATGTATTTGTAGTATTATGAAAAACTATTTGATAGTGATAGAATCAATATAAGGTGATAGTGCCACCTGTCAACAATTTTTCAATGCACTAATAGAGAGAGTTTGTGTATGTATGGCTTTGCTTGCAATCTATGTATGTTGCGTACAGCTAAACCGATTAATCAAGAAAAATATATATTTCTTTTGTAAATATATATACATATAAGTACAATACAAAATTCAATACCTATATTCCTTATAAGCGACGCATTCTTTATAAAGTAACATCACAAACCACAGCTAACCAATACAGCTAATTTCCCCACTTTTATAACAAGGCAACGTTTTTCCTCAACGTAAAGAAATTCATCTTACAATCTTATAATGCTGACTCTACTTCGTAATAAACATTTCTTCATATCGTAGAATTAGACGTATAAAAACAACAATATGATATTAGATAAATTGAAGTGCACTTGGAACCTTGAGAAAGAAGTGTAGAAGCACCATTATTTTCATATTCCATGCAGAACGCCTCGCCACTTAAAATATCCACTAACATCTGCTTTTAACACTGAAAAAAACCATAAATATCAAATCAAGCGTAGCAAAAGCAATAGAATGATGTTTATTTTATGGAGATTAATTTTCATAAAAATGTACTTTCGTTGTTTTTAACAAAAGCAATTCATGACTCAAATTTGAAAATATAAGATTTGTTGCGACTTGTTGTATAAAAAAAAATATTACCTCGACAATAAATGATCAATAAAGCGGTTCCTTTCAAGAAAGACAAATTCAAAAGACCATTATTAGTCACTCGTATGGTGGAACTATTCCTGAGCTGTGGAGTCGTTTAAAAAATATGACTCCGACTTCAACTCCAGCATTTACCAAAACACGATTCCGACTCCGACTAAAAAAAGTTTAATTTTTTTTCTATTTGTGTGTATTGAATTATATATAAACCAACCAATCCGGCCAATAGCCAAATTTTACATATTATATGCAAAAATAAACAGATAACTTTCAAAATTTCCGTTTCCAAGTACGACTCCGGCCAAAACACCGAGACGACTCCGACTCCACAGCCCTGCTTAAAACAAAATATGTGTCCAGTTGAACTTTGTTTAGCAAAAATATTGCACCAATAGTTTAATGTTCATACAATTCATCAGAGCATAAAAAATTTAAAAAAAATCAATAGTCCGGTCATAAGATTTATGTATCAACATTTAAAATTATATCCTCTTCAAAAATATCATTTAAGAGAGGTTAAGCTCTCCTATGAATTATGGTAAAAAGAATTATAGGCTTTGCTTACTACAAAGTTCATGGCTACACAAAGGTCGGTTGAACACCTCTTTCGGAAACAAAATGCAACGATGCAATACAATGGCGCAGGCCCACCGCGTGTATTTATCTCGCCTGTATATAAATCATAAAAAAATAATAATGTAAATGGATAAATTCGTGCATGAAACATAGAATACGATGATTTTATAGAACTAAAAAATAAATACATGAAAATCTTCAAATGTAAGGTGAGGTTATGGAAAAATATTTAGGTTTTTGTAACAATTATATCTATTTAGGATAGAAGTTAGGATCAAAATCTAGCTCGCTAAAATATGCCTAGCATTGATATATTATGAGAGATCTCTTTTGTTTATAAATTCGCGTGATACTGAGATCAAAATAATATTTAATCTTTCAACACTAGAATAGTTTGAACATTTCCAATTTTATTTAGTCAATGTTCCGATAACGGATTTATTATAATATATTTAATCAGTATAAATGTTTTCCCATACAAGTACGTTGCATTTAAAACCAGGGCTGTGGAGTCTGTAAGAAAAATTACGACTCCGACTCCGACTCTAACATTGACCAAAAACACAACTCCGACTCCGACTAAAAAAAGTTTAATTTCGTCATTTTTTTTCTACCTTTCATATTTATGTGTATTCAATTATATGTCAACCAACCAATCCTACCAATTGCCAAATTTGCCATATTATATGTAAAAATAAAAAGTTCAATCTTTTCAAAATTTTCGACTCCGACCAAAAGTCCGCGATGACTCCGACTCCGAATCCGGTCAAAAAACCCCGACTCCACGGCCCTGTTAAAAACAGCCCAAAGAGTAAATGCCGAAATAAGCATCAGATCAAATATGAAATATTTTCATTCTATCATACATACGCCGGGTCTGCCTTCAACGAACAAACATACCGGTAACTGCGTTGCCCACGCACGAAATTATCCTTAGTTATGGGATTGTTTAATAGGGGAACACAGGTTTGATTACAATACCTGAATAATGGTGATACAACCTATCTAATAGTACCTATATGCTATAGTACTTTGTTCAGTAGACCGTTCAGTGTGGACGCACGCGTCGACCAACATTTGAAATATTCTATTATGTATAATGACAAGTAATAATATATGGACAAGGCATTGTTCGTACCGGGGATGTATTTTTTTAATAAAACAGCCCCTCTCCCTTAACAATATTTTCGAAAAAAGTAACAAGCTTCCTTTACCTGATAGTTTTCATGCACTGAACGCACCAAATCTTCGTAACTATTTTATTTTTTTAAGCAATTTCCCTTTGTAAAGTTTAATACTTCTTACTGAGTTCTTCATAACAGAAGATTTTCTACGATTAGTTATATATGTTATAATTGCTCAACCTATAGTTAGAGTAGATTTCTCAGGATAAGACAGGAAAAGGTGATTGGCTAATTTACTAGACGGAGTTTTTAGGATCGTTTAGGAGTTTAGGTGGCAGCTGATTTGACACATCACAGACATATGTACATGCCTTAGGAAATAAATCGATAAATCAGTTGAAAAATCTTCTGTGACTCAAACTCGTGAACCGAAACCAAAGACGCTGACACTCGACACGCCAATGTATTAAATAAAGGGGAACGATAGAACAGGGACTATTTCTAGAATAAAATTTATGAAAAGCAATAAAATTTACTTAATTATCTTTTATATTTAAAGTATTATACTAAAATTAAACGAGGAAAGGTAGTTTCATAGTAATTTTAATTTATTAATTAATAAAGATCCCTACATTTTTATGGCACCATACAAATATAATGTCAACACCCACGTTTTGTGCATTGGAGTAATAGCCTTGAAAAAGAACCGCAAGCTTGGTAATATTTTCGCTTCGTTTACGAAAATAAAAAAGATGAATGCGGCCATTTTAAGTTAATTAGTGCCCCACCTAATGACGATTGATGACAGCCTCGAGTGTCATATTTTTGAGGCACGGTGTATTAAAAAAGGTTTATTTATACATTTCAAATAATTAATTATGGTTCTTGTAATCTCCTAAAACGTGATTGATGACATTTCCTTATTATTTAAATGTTGTAAGATGGGCTCTGTACTTGGAAGTAATTACATTTTTAGATAATGTTGTTTATTTTATTTTTAATTATATTTTATGCACCCAGCAGTGTTTCAAACACGTTAACTTTATACATACAATCAACAATAATCCATTTAACGAAGTCTGTTTATATATCAGTATCGTAAGTAAAAGCTCGTTTTTAAGAGTGTGCACAATATAAGATAAGTTAACTTAAAACTCTAAATTCATCATTTTTCCATTGATTAGTGTACACGGTGACACCTTTACGTAATAAAATAATACTAATCGTCGATTCAAAAGAAAAGCAAGATGCCCTTTAGTAATTCAATTGTTCTCCAACATGCTGGATATCATTAAAAATGTCAAACAATTAGTACTGTAAGATTTAAAAAGTTTGTAGTGCAAGCAATAATCTCAAATATAATTATTATTATATACAGCGAAGGAAAATAGGTAACTATTAAAAAGTTCCTAAGTAGATATTATCCTGTTTTCCAGCTCCTCGGATACTTTAGTTCATGTAAATAGTTTTAAAACAACATTAAAAGTGTTGCCATTGGAAATAAAAAGAAACAGGGACAGACTCCGAGAAAGTGTTGTACGAGTAACAATACTGAAAGCAAAAACTCTTAAAATATTATGCCACGTTCACAATATTTATTATAGTTTGGGGTGCTATAAAATATGGCTATATCATTTATTTTTATCATCTAGTAGATAGATTAGATTATATACGAGCGGTTTACTTATAACTGGACTCAAAATTAAGTGAGACTGCTTTTGTTCAAGCAATCATATAGAATAAAATGTTATTTTATTTAAACCAATTTATATAGCAAGATTGTCGCTGATTGCCTAGAAAATAATATATATTAAAAGTCATAACCAGGGCTGTGTAGCCGTTAAAAAAATACGACTCCGACTCCGACTAAAAAACAATTAATTTCGACACGTTTTTTTCCTACCTTTCTTACTTATGTGAATTAAATTATATATCATTCCGGCCAAAAAACCCCAACTCCACGACTCCACAGCCCTGGCAAGTAGACAATATCAGCATGGCGAGAATTATTAACTGATAGATATGAACTCATTTGATAATGCTCGCCATGACCGAAACCGGTCCTGATCCAATAATCCGATGATTCAATCTAAAGTGTCTAATTATTTTCATTATAATGCCATTCCACCAAGTATTAACAGAGAACACCTTAAAAATGATATATTAAAAGGTAAGATAAAAATGGCACGTGCTTCATATATAAATCAGGTAACATCGGTGAATAAACAACACGAATGCGTTTCATAATCTGACTAAATAAAAAGTAATTTTATCTTTCGAAACTTTTCAAGTTAAGTCCATCGATACTTTTCAAGATTAGTCTCTTTCAAGTGAATGAAGAAACCCGTTTTTAATTAAGCATTTCGTCCAAGAGTCGATACTATTTTTAATCTTATACATTGGTAGCTTTATAGGAATTGATGTTTTCTATGATAGTTTCATATACGGTCCCTGTGGTCTAGTGGCAAGAGCTTTGTCCTAGCGATCGGGGGGCCCGGGTTCAATCCCCGGCAAGGTTAGATTTTTTCAATTGAAAAAAAAAAAAGATCTTGGGCTGGGTGTTATGTTATTTTTCGTTGATTTTGTGCACAACTGATACATTATTTACCATCGAGTTAATCTCGTGTGACTTTCACAACTCAGAATATTTGGCGCATTGGCGCAAGCTGTAATGCCAAATATTTAAAAAAAAAAAAAAAAAAAAAAAAAAAAAATACGTATATTTACGAATCTGAGGCTTACATGGGCCCTAGCCTGTCCCGAGGGCCACTAGCCGGCTATGTCGTAGGCGTGTGACGACGTCTGAGATTTAAAAGAAATTTAAAAAATATATATTACAGATTTTTTTTTCCAGTCATGTCATCAACAATTTATTGCATGATAATATAGTTTATTTTATATCTGTTACAAAAACAATGCTTTATAAAAAAAAAATTGTTCTATGTCCTAAATTTGAAATAGATATATGACTATTGCACTGGCTTCCGTGACGGACCGCCCGGGCTCGATTCCCGGTACGAGCGGATTTTTTCAGTCGATAAATCTGTTCAAAGGCATGGGTGTTTGTGGTGTTGAAAATCCCTTCTCACCTTTCCGATCCCAAAGAGCGAAGCGCATAGTGACAGCGATTAGCTAATCACTAGTCCTGTCCTAGTCTCTGTTTCTGTTCGAATGCAATGGGTGTCTGTGTTGTGAAAAATCCCATCCCACCTTTCCAATCCCAGAAAAGCGGGGCACATAGCGAGAGCGATTAGCTAACCACTAGCCCTTTTCTAGTCTTCGTATTCTTTCAAAACTTACTCTCTCCTTAAAAGAGAGGTTGAGTAACTGAGCAGCAAGCAGTTCTCGTAGAAAAAAAAAAATGTTGAGATAAATTCCGAGAGTAGTTGGAAGCGGACATGGTAAAAAATAAATAAATGTATAAATGGTTTTCATAGGGTTAAGGAAAAAAACAGTAACATACGATACAAAATTAATAGTGATCTCTTGGCGATTTTGAGCCCCCGCAGACCTCTAGTGTGAATATAAATTTTATAAAAAATCGTGTTTCTTTAAAAGAATAATTCTATTTATCAGATTTGAATTTTTTTTATTTAAAAATCCACTTCTGTTGCCCTGGTTCAAACAAAAAACTTTGTTACGAGAGTAATCCAATTCAGTCATAAACTTTTGAGCTTTTTAATTCTTAACGTGTTTTAGGTGAGTACGTTCTTGTTTGAATATTTTTCATGAATTACGCATTTCAAATTGCGGCCGAAATACATTTCTGTTTATAAAATTAGATATAACTTTTCTTTTGAGATATCCGACGCTGGGATAATACAATTCTGTAACGATTTCACCCTTTTTATCCATTGCTTCCTAAGCTGTTAAAAAATATTTATCTACGAGATTGAAATACATAGAGAAAAGTTTTGTTACCGCATTACTAAATAAGATATAATATAATAGATAAGGCTAACATATTTACTAAGGAACTTGTAAATAAATATGTAATGCATCTGAAATGTTTATTTTATCAAATTGCAATTATAACTTCAACGGTATTTGTTGTAGTAAATCAAATAAATCTGACATCTGACATAAATCATTTAGTATGAAATCAACATTCAGCATCGGGAATATTTTTTTTAAGCAATGCCAATATGTATTGAAATTTACTGAAAATAATTACTCTTCTGAATCTCGGACATTGTGAAGCTTTGTCTAAACCAGTGGTTCTAATGTGCGGCTACCAGAAGATTTTGCTGCGGTCACCAATAACTTCATAGTTCATATTGATTGATTTAGTAAAAATGTGTTTGAACAAGTTAATTTGTCAACAGTGACACTGAAAAGTGAATATTTCGTATGCATTGTATTGTGCATCAAGATTTATTAGTTCGCAAAAACTCAAACACATTCTCTTTTTCTGGTCTTTTTGACAAAAAAGGCTCGACACAAAAATTTTGTGAGGCCACCAGACATTTCCGTTCGACAGCTGATAACCCTAATGCGGCCACATTCAAATTTTACGTGAGAACCACTGGTCTAAACTATTATCATTGCATTGAATTCAAATCCTTCATCTTTTCAATCGTTAACAAATACTTCAAATGTTATTCTACATTTATATAAATAGTAAAATGAATTAATGGTGTGTATTTAAAAAAAACCTTTAAAAACAAAATCTAGCGGTGATTATCTCGTAACTCCCAGTTTCACAATCTTTATTAAGCCCTTCTCTTGCCTTTGCACTAATGAAAAGGTAACATCATCCCAACTCATTTTTATGAGACTTTTAAATTTAAGGCTAATTCAACAAAAGCCAATAAATGTCCAGAAATACGACCTTTTAAGAACTTCCTCATAAAGGCTGTTAAAATATTTTCAAATCTCTTAAAAGCACTCTCTTACTACCCGCTTAAAGTACCACCATTATGATATGGCATTGGCGTTACTAAGGCTACTAAAGAAAACACAAGGGAAAACTTTGGTCAATGTCTGAAACATGTAGGCATATTTATATTAATATTATTATTTTTTATAACACTGGTTAAGTGGCGTGCTACATAATATAAAAGTTATAAAAACGATAGTGGGGTTTGATTACTTAGCCAGGAGAAGCTTTAGCCTATATAAGAACTGATTTGAACTGACCAATATTGTTCTTTTAATAAATCCCTTTGACTTCCTTAACCTTACTGACTAACGTAGCTAGCTGCACATCAATATCGTACAGTTATTTACAATGAAGAATAATGTTCATATATTATATAGAACGAAAATACAGTGAAAAAACACTTTTCCCAAATTTATAATACGGTCAGAAGCGGGTTTCCTCAGTGTGCACATTTTCAAATGAATTAAAAATAAATATCTATTTTATTTTTAAATTCTGTTGACACAATCCATCTATTTGATATATAATTGGTTCTACGGTAGATTGGTCAATTATTCTTGGTCATAAAAATTCTAAAGACAGAACGTTGCGAAAATATTATGTTTATCCATGCTTTTATTGAAATTAATGTAAATGGGCTTTATTGAGCCCACTTTTAAATCTTTACAAATCAAAGTAACGCCACTGCAAATTGGCATACTAACTTCAAGTTATTCTTATACAGTAATATTTAACTGGAACAAAACTTTCTGGCTAATGTTAAAGAGATTATCAGCCTACTTGACAGGTTGTTCCAAGTTTTTCCTATCTTAGGTTTATCGCAACGCAAACTTAAATTGGTATATTAACATTTTTGTGAAATGCTTTACTGTGTTTTGTGACAGGCATTTTAAGTATGATCTCAAACTTTCAACACTCGGGAAGTTTATACAGCCAGATATCAGAGGGGTCTTATCATTCCGATTTCTTTACGCCGCAAAGATTAATTAATATACAATGAACCAAATTGTTTTAAAAACCGTCGTTCGACTGTCATCACCTCACTGCGCACTGCTATTTTAATTATGGAGTCATAAAAAGTACAGGAAGCATTTAAAGAGTTTTCCAAATAAACTAAGAATGGAAACAAATTACTAATTAAAATATACAGAGTGACTCGTGTTTTATATCTTAAATTGAATGGTGAAGAAAAGTCGTTAACAAATAGATTCTTATAAGGTTTGTTGAAAAATACAAGATCTTATCAAAGCCACAAATAACTGAGTGATCTGGAAACGGGGGTGTCAAAATATTTTCTTTCAAATTTGCCAATACCGAAGATAATATTTTTTATATATTTCATTACATGATAAAATATTAACTTTTTTAACTTTGACTAGTAGGTACACATCTTGTTAATATATATTTAAAATAGCACTATTTGCATCAATAGTAAAAAATATATAGAACATATTGTTTTATTTATGAACTATGTAATTAGTTTGTGAGAAGAAATCATTATTTTCTAATATGTATTGTAGATAATATATACGATTTGTAAAGCTAATAATAAAGTGACCAAAAGTACCGTAATGTGATCAACTTGAAAATCTTTCATGTTCTATACATATTTCTGATTTGGCGTTTTTTACATTGGTATTTTACAGGTATCGCGATATTATATTATTTATTTTATTATTAATGAGACTTCACATAGTTGTTATATGATCCATATTTGTGAATACTGCTCGTGGTTAATTTCTCCGGATACAAAAATGATAAATATTTAGTGGTCGTAACTAAATTTTATATCACTTTTAGTAAAAAGTCTTACTATTTTCAACCGCCGGTTTACGCAGTTACCTACTGACCAATTCATTGAAAAAGAAAACATACAAGTAAATTTTACAATTCTTTTCTTGTATTTATTAAAAAAAGAATCGATAACGTTGATGAAAACACATCGAAATACGTTTATTTATAAGCCAGCTGGTCAATTTTGCCGATACACTTTTGCCATCTGCTGCCATTTAGGATATAAATAACTCCTCGCAACGGTTGAACATGTTAATTGTAACTTGGAACAACCAAAATACTATTATAATACAGCTTGCATTACAGCTATTTAATGTTATCTTTATTTCCTATTTCCCGTCAAATGAGTCATAGTATTAAATCACCACCAAAAATAATCCGTAATAAAGAAATGATCATATTTTTACAAACATAGCAATTGCATTGAATGACGTAACTTTGACGTCAGATTGGATTCATAATTTGAATATTTCATTGTATGGCACAAGATAGACAGTTCAAAAGAAGTCTGGCATTTGTCTGCTTAGTAAATAATATATAAATAAACATAAACTGCCAAAAAGTATAAACAATGGGTTTATATTATTGTTTTATATCTACACATATGTAAGGTAAATGTACCAGTCGTTGACCATGTACCAGTAGTTGACCTTTTAAGAATAAAATGGCCCAAAATAAGAAATGAAAATGCGGAATTGCTCTAAATTGTAAAGTTAAGACAATTTAAGGCATCTGTGGTCGGAATGAGCCACTAACACATCACCATATAGCCAATGGAGTGCCAGGGTGGCCATTTGAAAACAACACCTAGTGAGGAAAGTGTATTATTTCAAATTTCTTAAGTGATCAATTTAGAAACGGTAAGTACCTTGTTCCTGAAGCACCCATTGCTACTTGATTCAACCAAGAGTGATGTGACAGAAAGCCCTGAGGCAACTCTGACAGAAAGTTCACTATAAAGCTCCCTGTTTAGACATGATCGACTACTAGATTTTTCAGTTTGTGAGATGGTCAACTACTGAAACAAAAACATGACTTTAAATAATTTAACCCAACTTTTTTTCAACAGGTCCTTTCGTAACTTTTATTACATAATATTAATTAAGACATATGATCCAATATGAGTATTCTTGCTTTGCCTTCATTCGGTACAATGCTAAACCTCAATCGTTATTTTTGCTGAAATTTTCTCTTAAACGGTCATCTACTGGTACATTTACCTTATATAAAAACATTTTTTTCGTACTACCTCAGCATTTAATTTTCAAACGATCAGGATCGGTTTCACTCATTGCGATTATTCATTTTAAAAAATGCCTTTCCACCAAGACGTGACAGTTAAATACTTAAAGGTGATATATTGACACCTTAACTTGCAAAACAAAACACTCGCATATACACCCTCGTCGTTGGAATTTACTCTATGACGAATGTTACTATTTTAAGGTAGCTGCGTCCTTCATTTGGCGAATGATGAATAAATTTGAATTCAAATGGTAGTTTGAATTACAAGCGAAGCTGCATAGTGGGGTCTTTAGCCGAATGGTTCGTCCTTGGCAGTTAGATTTATTCAAATGTGATAGCTCCTGAGATGAGTCCTGAAAGTCTCCGGACATACATACAAAACACAAAACTATTTATCATTCGATTTATTGATTCTTGGTATGTTTTATTCCACCCAGTTAATCCCATCCGTATATTCTTACTATCTCCGAAAAAGTTAGGTTGAGCGACGGAATGACAACAGGATCATCTAGTGTTGTTCCATTAGGGTTCCATGTGTGTCAAGTGAAACAGTTAAAAATTAAATGTTAATGTATTTACGTAGTTACACATAATATTGTTTATGGAACATTCTTCCCATTTTAAACGTGAATCTACATAATAATTGAGTCATTGAGTTTTCTGTTGCGATTTAATGTAAAGGGAATTATCGATTATTTTAAATTATGCCTCCTTGATAATCAGGACTGATTGAATCTCAACTGAATTGAATCAATTAGAGTGATTCAATTTGCCCTGCGCAAAATGTTAAGTGAAGTTGAAGCCGAATCCCGGCGGACTATAATTTCATATAAAATTTTGGCAAATATTATTTCATTCTCTTAGACATGTAATCGAATTGACGTTAATTGTGTTTAGCACGGGGCGGTGATATTTAATTGGACGGGGCGCAATTCATTTGAATCTTTATAATTATAAATAAATGCATACATCTATGGGTGAATGCAACTCTGATGCTTCAACGATAGTGACATTTATGTGAATAATTATAATTCTGTTGTTGATTTTACTGTAATGGGTAACCTCCAGTTCATTACAATGTTAAGTCGTTTTAATTGTAATGAAAACCAAATAAAGTCACTCCTACATGTGTATAGCACCATTCACCTTTGATGTTAATATTGAATAACTTGTATACAAAAAATATACATATTTTAGCAACAATTTTAGGCTGGGTAGTCTTATGATTTTTTGGCACGTACCTACTTCGAAGATATATAGCACGTGCATAAAAGATTACCCACTATTCTGTTGCATTTTTGTTTTTTACGATCGCATTTACAAATGTAAATTACACACTAACATTATTTCATCCAAATTTTCCAAATAATATTTTGCGAATTTACGTATTTTTTCATATTCTTGTAGCGATGGGGGTGTTTTGCATAAAGGGCAATGAACACTTACATAGTCAAGTAATATGATTGGAAAAGTAACGTAATTTATTAATTTATACAAACTGCTTTTACGCTCGGCTATTAATTAATATTTAAAATTAAATCATGTTCTTTTTCTCTGAAACAAAAAAGGATACAAATTATTTGAGTGTGAGTATTCTCCTATACCACATTTTTTGTATACGCTTTCATCACCAAATCATTGCTCTAAAATCCGTATTGACACTACGTAAAAATGACCTAATCGAAGACATTGAGATTTTGTTATATTATGAACGATATCCTGATTAAATCATAAAACCAGTACTTCAAGAACTGAATGGGACCGTATGGCTTTTAGATGTACCCTCATTTAAAATATTTGTGACTGGCCACAAAACGTTTCGTATGTAAGTAAAATTTGGCGTGCACACTATGGTGATTTGATTAACTGTGTTGTCGGTTATCTAAGTGAAACAAGAGAAACACATTTGCGTTAGCGGGTTTCCAGCTGCATTTTTGTTTGTTTTGTGTGAACAATATTATTATCCATGAAACCCATTGTTACAACAATAACAGAAATTATTTATTATCCTTGCCGATGAACGACGGACGAATAAACACGTTCATTCTATATAATCAACATTATTTCATGGCTAGTTATTCAATGAAAAGCTTTTGTATCCGCTCGCCAATATTAACAAAAAAATGGAGTATGCAATACTGAAAAACATCAGTACCGAAACCAAATGGTCACTGTTGCTGGCAGCTGTTTAACTTTAAACGTAACCATGTCAATTTAATTCAGTTAAAACCATGAGATATATTTAATTTTACTGAGCTTTGCTTATCAACACAAATCTTTATTATTTATATATTATTAAAAAATATGTGCTGAATAACGCACTTAAAAATATTTAAATTTTTACCGTCCAACCGCGACCCATGATTCAAATCATTTGACATTTTTTTACTAAGTTTCCAATCGATTTAAGGATTTTTGTGAGAAAGAATGGACGTCTGTGATATTTTCATTCTATTTTTCCTTAGTTTTTTAACGTATGAAAAGCAACTAGCCAACTATCAGACGTTTAGATAGCCACCCGTTCGATCGAAATCCGCTCTGAAGAGGGGGTTTTAACAACAACAACTTTCACATAAAAAATGATGCTAAAACAAGTGTTAATATAATATATATGCTCCAGTTTGGAAAAACACTTTTATAAGAAGTTTTGATATTTAGGAGAAACTACTAATGAATTATAAGTATCTTTGTGACGTGTGACAATGTACAAACACAGAATGACCGCTCTTATGCATAAAGGAAAGACGACTCAACTGTACAGATCGTGTACAAAAAATAGTCAATTTTCAACGACCAAGGAATCAGCTAACACCAGACCGAATGTACGTTGGAGGGTAAGGTGGACTAAAGTTAGGTGATCAGAGAAGTGGCAAGTCATTCCTATAGAATACAGCTAAAGCATACGATATATGGGTATCACATTTTTAATTGGTATTTGATTTATTTCTTTTAATTCTATTATCAATAAAAAACATTTTCGGTAGCCGCATACTTTCAAAATAGTTATGTTACTTTCCCTCAATTTTTATTCAACAATTTTTTAACATTAGCTTGGGGAAGCGTTTGTAAATAAACTAACACCGAACGAAATTCAGTTCGCGCATACGAAAGATTGTAAATTTAATGATGTGATTTAAATTCAATTGTACGTGTAATGCGAATCTAAATCCATTATATTATTGAGAAATATTTTTTAAATAAATAATGAATACTTGAATAATCTACCAAAGTCTAACAAACAATAAAACTTGCCGATTACTTTTCCCGTGCTCGTGAGATACTGATAGTTTTTCCAGATCTATTCAAATCATTTCATCTTAAATTACTAACAAAATTTCACAATTGTATTCACGTTTTCGGCACAAAACCTTGCCTTTAAATAATACAGAAGTACTTATCTGCAAAATTAACTAATATCTAAAGAAAAATATAAGTGAGTTGATATCACATGGAAATAATATTGATCGAACATACAATAAATAAAATTAAGTTTGTACAAGCACCGTTCTAAAATTAGATCAATTGAAATTGATACATGTTTTAGACTCATCTAAATATAACATTACTATCGTATGTCTTTTGTAAATATACTAACTACTTTCACAAACAATTTGTTATTGTAAATTTTCTTGCCAATGACTAAACTCTGTTTTTATTGGAAATAACAGTATTAAAAACAATTCAAACATGCATATAAGCTGAGCTTAAAACAAACACAATTACACTTAAAAGAATTTCTATTTTTACTAATCAATTGAAACTCCACAATTTGTGTTAGAATGATGATACTATATGAGCTGATGAGCTCTTTAAAAATGTTAATCTACGTCATCATACTTAAGTTTTGTCACTTACGACCCGGGTTCATATTTTCGGCATCTTCGTGTGTTTCAAGTGCATGAGAGTGACACAACTCATGAAAAAGTATAAAATTAAAATGACTCAAATTTGATATTATTAAAATTCTAAATTATGTCACACTAATGACAGGGGGAAATTATAAATGCAGAGTAAACATACTCAAAACTCATATAGGCAATCCCAAGAGACTATAAATAAAATAATAGCATTATCCAACTTACTTATTGCTTACGTATTACTTAAAAAAACTTGCTATACATTTCAAATGTTCTCTTCATTAAAAAAAAACTATCCGGGAGAGAAAGAAACCACTTTTTTGAGAAAATCTGATAAAAGCCAAAAAATAGCTATCAGTCAAAATTGACGTCGTTACAAATTCTTTATTTAGCTCGACTTTAAAAGGCGGTAAATTTTAAATTACGCTCGAGTCAAAAAGGGCAATCGATTGAAATGCGACAAATTTGAAATTCGAAGGTTAATCCAATCGTCGGTGTGGTATGTGTTTTTTTTTTCACGGCCGGTCAAGTCCTCGTGCCATTGATGGCCAAATTGTCGCTCAAGCGGGTAAATACGGAGCCCGAATAAAAAAATATATTATTGGTCAATGTCTATCGACAGTGGCCAACCATGAAGCGGAAGAGAGTGGACAAAAAAACGTTGACCCCACTTTGCATGCATCATATTTCGTAACTCACCGCCGGCAGAGCCGAAAATACATTAATGTGAAAAAATTCAAGGAAGTTGAATGAATTATTTATCGGTGAGAGCCGATCGGCCAAAATCTTAAGGAGGTGAACAGATCTTTTTTTCGTTGAGTTCAAAAATATTCATCAGCTGTGATTTTTTCAATAACGGTCATTGAATGATGAGGTCAAGAAATATCAGATCTTAAAACGCTAAAATAAGCCATTTTAAGTAATTCAGTAATTTTAATACCATACATATATTATTTAATTATTTTTATACATACATGTTAATAAAAGCTCAGTGCGGAATAGCTAAAAAAAATACTTTACATATTACCTAAGATTATCAATTTTCGAAACAAAAATAATGTTGAAGTATACAACCTACGTACATATGTACGACTACCGAACATGCCAGCAATGTCGTTTTTATACACGAAATGATCTTATAGTGTTGAGAGAATTTTACAAAAATTATCTCAAATACCCACATATTAAAATCGAATATTTATTTTAAAAGATCAAAAAATTTTTCGTTTACTATATGAATAATCAGTTTTCGATAAATATTTATATAAATTGATTAAAAATAAAAAAAATAAAAAAATGAGATAAACTCCACAAGGATTTCATATGCTCCACATTGGGAGCGTAAATGGTTTTAAAAAAATGTACTTTTAAATCAGGCGCTCACGTTGCATGACTCGATCTCTAAAAATCGCGGATTGCGACATTGTTGTATCAATAAAAGTATTTTTGTAAATTCTTAATTTAGCGGTAGTTTTTTTTTCTTTTTTAATAGTGCTATGAACTCTTAGCAATATTTTAAGCGCAGTGCAATACCTAAAAAATATACATTTGTGTGTATTCGTTTGTAGGTGCATATATACGTTAATACGCGTGTGTCAGTATCAATGTGGTGTAATATAAAATACTATATAAAGCACATGGTTTACTATCGAATGTTAACAACGACCACTACGTACTGAAGTTACAACTCGGTGGATCGATCTTTAATATGGTAATGCGACCCTGATGTTAGTTAATCAATCATTAAACACTTAGTATTCTAGCTTGAGTAGAATATAAACTATTAAAACATTGCTCATGGGATCGTAATAAAGCAATGTCTATTTTGAGACTATCGAATCTCTATCTACACAAGATATTCAATGTTGTACCCGCTATTACGGGTAACGGATTTATAGCCCTTACAGGGCGTGCCCTGTTACTAGCGTTAAGAAGTTTCAAAGTGTGCTGAACAAATAACTTACTGATATCGGAATTCGCGTTTTAGCTTAGTTGCACACATCACGCGTTTTAGCGAAAATGTGCGTTTATTCATTTAAGTTTGCTGATAAGCGCAACCCAATACTAGTATTGTTGGGGATTACCTTAAACCAAATGAGACCAAGCTAAAGTGCCTGTTACAAGTATGAGATACTTAACAGTTGTTGTCAGAAAACAATTTAGCTAGATTAATGGCATCATTATTAAACTCGCCTTTTCTTTGAAACATATATATTAACTTAATTCAACTGCAAGAATGGTAATTATCGGTTCTGACGAGGGCGTAAGCCGAGATAGCTATCAACTATAATGCTATAAGTTTTGAAAAAAAAAACTTTCATACCTTTCACCGTGTTATAATGGAGTCGTACCAAGTAAATGTTATTTTAATCAATTTATCAAGTAATTATCGGCATTTAAAAAAACGTAATCCCCAACTTATTCCAATTAAATTTGATGAGCAGGTGACAAATATTCATATCTTAGCCATCTCCGGAAATATTTTTTAACGGATATTTCCGCACAACGCATAGCATCGCAACATCTTCTTCTCTCAAATCGATCGAATCTTATAATTGAATAATAATCCAGGCATTCCTAATATAAGGAGAATATGACCATCGAATTTGGACCGTCGTGATATCAGAGTAACCACTCGAAATTATCTGATCTTATCTGATTCTTTTTGCGGAGATTCCGCGTTTTCATGCCGCACAATGATATAGGGAATGTCAAGGATTTGAGTAGATATTTTTTAGGCTGTCTCAGTAAAACCGGTTTTCTCATATTTGGTTAAAGCTATTAATTTAATTTCATATTCTAAAGCAGATTTAGTCTTATCTTCAGCTGTTTCGTGTTAGATTTTTTGAACTAGCAAAAATACAGTTCAAAACATGAAAAAATCAACAATATAGAATAATCTATAATTTAATATTTGTCCGTCAACGAAACATAATATTGACTTTATTATTATTATTATAGATTGCACAATTTTAACTTCTTCGTCGTTGGGAGAGCGATCAGCTACTAACCCTTCGTGCAGCCTTTTTGATTCTTAGGTGCGGACTATTGACAGGTTTAATAATATTTATTTTTAAAATATAAGTGAACCTTTGTGGACTACTGGTAGCTTTGTCTTGACGACCAGGTAGTCTTAGTGCCAAATACAGAAAGGTATATATTAAGTAAATTTGGTATTTTGGACTTGTTTGTAAGTTTTATCATGTATCCTAGTGTTGATCTCGAGTGAATACCAATTATATTTTAATCGCTTAAAAAATATATTTAAATTAGTAAATATAATATATCATGTTTCTTGAATACAGTCCGATTCGATTACAAATAATTGAATGCGGCTTTCAGCCAAGGAAAGGTTCTTTACTCCTCTCCCACAATTACATACGCTATTTTCCAGCTCCATTCTTATATTCTTACTATCTTCGAAAAAAAGAGCAATAACCACCAATTCTGTTGACATAGTTGGTAAATTATGGATATATGGTCACGGGACAGAATCCCAATACTCTCGAGCTAAGCTCAAAAAATTTATACATACTGGCTTATAATTTTATGTTTTGACTTTACTCTTTGAGTTCTTGTGGATTATTATAAAATGTGGAATCAAAATGATTAAATCTGAAGAATATAACTGATTATTGTATGAGTTCTGAAAGAAGAATTTGTTTTTTAATATTAGCCTATAATAAAATTATTCTTTCTATTTTAAACAGATAATAAACTTATGTGACTGTCTCTATTTGTATAATATTATTATTTGTGTAGTTTGTGGTTGCATTTTTGCTCCTGTAAATTAAAACAACTCGATTTCATACTTATTGCGAAGTATTCTTTAGGATCTTCTATTAAAATAAATTTAAAAATTAAAGACGAAACGTTTCAAAAAAATCGTAAGCCTTACATTCATTTCATTTAATGTAATTATTTTTAATACGGAAAGAAAAATAGCAATGTATTTTAATTCTACATAAATTATTTTATATATTTGTTGATACCTATTTCGGCTTACGCCTTCGTCAGAACTATTTTTCATAAATCTGTAATTATACAGTAATTATTTTTCATAAATCTTTACAAAAATTCTGTCCCGTGACCATACATCCATGATTTACCACATACTTATAGTCATCACGTTGGGAGTTGATATGGTTGTAAAAAATATGTGACAATACACGAACACGAGTTTTATAATAAAAATAATAATACATTGTTAGTACTTTTTCCACATTAAATTTATTGATTGCTTTCATTTCATATAGATCACAAAGATTTAAAAAAAAAACATAATTTTATTGAAATACGCAAATATATATTTTGCCACTCCTATGAAATCGAACTACGCCTTGCTAATGATAATAACCATTACGCCTTACACAATATAATTGAACAGATTTTACGCGTTTGAATATAAACATATTTCCTACACACTCAGATTGAATACAAAAGTTCGAGGCAAGTTCTATTATTCATTATACCGGCGTAAAAAGTGTGTTTCATTGACAAGGTCGAAAATTTGAATATTATTATCTTAACAGTGATTTCAACGATTTTATTTTTTACTAGCATAATAAAATGGCCATTACCTGATAATGGTCTCGACAGAGATTGGTGTAACTCTGTAATTTACAATCATGTCCGATCCTAATGTAGATCATAATAAATGTGCTATTTTTATTCATTGCTCGATTTACTATAACGTAGCGCAGTACTGACAAAATGTTGATGCCATTGCTTTTGAGACGTGATATAAATAAACAAAATAAAATTGAATAATTTATAAATAGCGAAGTTTATTTAGTTCTACAAAAATTCGTTTCGCAGAATCACTCCAAACTATGTATATTTAATAATTCTTTAATTATTACTTTGTTATGTTTGCGTTGTTATAATGAAGTTCTACTGAGTAAATTTTAAAATTCTTCTCGAAAAATAATCAACGATAAATCAACAGGGATGTCATTTGGAGACGGCAGGGGCTTACACATTTACCATGCATACTGAAAGTACTTATGCTCTTTACCTACTAATAACCAGGCATCTAGTTATAAGCTACAATTCTGAGATAATATACATCGTATTAAAATTCTCGATGCGATATTGTCTTGCTTTGAAATCAAATATTGTTGGACTACATTAATTTGCTTGAGATCGAATAAGCAGTGTGTTTGGGCCAACCCTAAAAAATCGGGAAGAATGGGTTGAACATGAAGGTGCACGGTATACATACACATACACGTGGAAGCAAAAACAAACAGCACACACATATCCGTAGCATAGCACATTGATATACGAAGACAATACAGTTAACTGGCTAAACCACTATCTCCGATTAAATTGTATGAAACAAAGCGCGGGGGTAAATGCAGTAAGCACGCACACATACAAAAGTGGTGAACGCATATTGCTACCATGTATACGTGGACTTATCCCATGAGATAACTATTCAAAATAAGAAAAAAAGAACGTGCTTCATCAGTTTTCATAAAACCGGTTTTAGAACATCATTTTGTAGAACAGTGTATGTACTTCATTTTTGTTCCTTTACCATTGGTTTCTCTTCAGTTTTTAAACAATCAGTTAGTAAAATTGTTTTAAAAAACAATTAAATTCATATAGGAAAATATGTAGTGCATACATATATTTATAAATGGAACGTTTAGTTCAATTCAATATTGACTAATTGACAGACACGTGAAAAAGAAGGTTGATAAATCTAATTATATTGTATAATATTACAATCTGTGATCGGTGGCTATCGGCCGAGGCACAACTATTATCCATAAACTCAAGGCAACTTTTCATTGGGTAAATTTTTCATACTTTTCAATACTATCAAAAGCGTAGAATCATTATACTACTTATATATCACAAGTTTTCACCTCAATGACAGTTCTCTACAATTATTTCATTAATGAACCTTTTAGACGGCATTCTATTTTCAATAACTGTGTCTAATAATTGTGTCCTAAAAAATACCGAGGGATATTTTCTATAATCATGATTTTCATAATTAAACAGAGGTTAACATATATTTTGAATGTTTTATTGCGTATTCTTTCTGTCAGTTTTAATTGCGATTGGCAACATTGTATCATACTGCACTATGGGTGCAACAAACGTAATTGCATATTGCACAATACTGGCAGTGACGCATGTTTTTGAGGACATAACAACTATTCTATCATAGTCGAAGCTCTCTTCAGCAATAGTAACATATAAAGACGGAGTATCATAGTGCGATGTATCTTTGTTTTACGAAGGGACATTAACAAAAAAGAGTCTCGTTGTGATCTATTAATTCTATAAAAGGCTGGAATAAGAATATTAGTAGAAAAGCAAAATGTGAATTATTGTTTATACAGGTTTAAATCGACCTCATAGAAACAGAGAAACCCTACTCATTTGTATCTGGAGAGACAAAAAACAGGTGTCACCAGTAATCATTGTACCTATTTTTTAACAGATACGAATTTCTTTTTCATTATCTAAGGCTTTCTTATTTATTTGTTGAATATATAAAAAAAGTTATTTATTTTAATGTGTTGAGTTAAGGTTTAGTGGTGATATGAAAATGAAAGTGATTTTAATAAGTAAAAATATATACATATATTCGTATCTACTTATATTGATACGTCTCTTTGACACATAACCTAACATACTATTTTGTAATTAGTCGCGTTCATTACTCAACACCGGCAAAAACGAGATACGTTTTTTTAATCCTTTTATTATTTTTTAACTTAAATCACCACATGCTTTTGATAACGTCCATTTCTTTTACTGATATTACCAGCAGACTCCTTCGAAGATTCTGCGTCTCCCGGAAATCACCTTCTTTTTTTCAACCGTACATTTTTGGAAGCCATCAATTGCCCTGCCGATCGCCGGTACTACGTATGTTGGGATTCGGGCGCTTCGGCACAGGAAGCAAGTGACCAAACCAGATTCATCGCATCTTTTTGATTAAAAAAAATAAATGGGGCTGCATTTTCTGCTCTCTCATCTCAGAATAGCAATCTCTGCCGAAAGTATTCACCGCAAACATCATATATTTATTATACAATATATATAAACGCGTGTAACTGTCCGCAACGCAAATTATTTGAAGGTACATATATATTTGAGGAACTTTTATCGAAATTCTATATTATGACTGCGAAAACGCTAAATAGCTTAATGGTATTTTATGATTTTTTACATTGTATTTTTCCATAGCTTGCGTTGCTGTTATGAGTCATAGATGTCACATAAAATAATTTAAGGGCATATGTACTGACATACGGAAACGGGTAAAACAATAGTACTTTGTTTTTATTATACGAATCAGCCTACAGTCACCAGCCAGTGATCATCAAGGCTAGTTTAGTTCCAAGGGTAACCGTTCCCAGTTTGACAGTGATTTTCGATTACATGAGAGCATGTGACGCCCGGCGATCACGTAGGGATCAGTGCCGGGCAGCTAGTCTTTTATTAATTCAGTCAGCACACGTGCCCTGTAAACCCACAGACTTCTGGCGGTGGTGAGATGGGAAAAAGCTATAACCTTTACTATTCATATTTTCGATGGATTCGTTTTTAGTTTTGTGGAAAATCATTTTTAGTTCAAAGCTAAAATTGATAAACGTATCATTTCACTAGTTGTATAACAATTTGTAGCGCGCCTTTCTCTTCTTTGATTAAGATTCACTAAGAACTATTAATTAATGAACTCCTTTTTGTAACATAACACGTAGAGTAACAAAGTAATCATTTTTTTAACCATGTCCGCTTCCATCGTGGAGCATGAGGTCTCCTCACGGAGTTTATGTCAACTACTTATTACTCAGTGGCTCAAATTCTCTGATTCAAAGAGATAAGTCTTTGAAAGGATACGAGGGCTAGGATGGGACTAGTGATTAGTTAATCACTTACGCAACCCGCCACTATTTTGGATCGGTAGGGTGGGAAGGAGTTTTTAACAACACACACACACACACCTATGGCCGCGGCATGGCCTCTGAACAAAATCGATTTCTCGACTGAAAAAATCTGCTCGTACCGGAAATCGTACCCGGACGAACCAACACGCTAGCCAAAATAAGCTTCAATTAAGCTATCATAATAATTGTGATTTGAATAGTTAGTATATAACACAAACACCCATGACGTTCAGCAGAATCGAAAAATCGATTGAATACAAAAATTCCCGTTCGGGGACTTGAACCGGCGAAGTCCGTCACTGAAGCCATCGACGTTAGCCACTACACCACGTGCCAGACATACTATTATGTTATGTTTAGTTTATAAGCTTCATAGTCAAAGCTGATTATCTCTGTATGTAATTATTGGTGCGATTGATCACAAGAAAACCTTGCAACAATGCCGTTCAACTGCTCTTAATCTCAATATATCAGTCTTCTACATTGAGCTTTCGTGGGTTGTTTGTCTTGCAAACGGAAACCGTCAATACTCATGAGTAAAATAAGTGGCGCTTAGTTCCGATACAGCCGCTAGATATTGACCGAACATCCCTAGGTCAGAAGTTCTCAAACATTGCTATATGCATAGAACTCTGAAGAGTTATTAGAAAATTCATAATTATCTTTATAATTCTTGTACAGTGAAACCCCGATTCTACGGTTTTCAAGGGACCGTAAAAAACAAACGATTAATGCGGGAAAGTTTTAAATATGAATTAAAAAAAATTAACTTATGAAAAAAATATTTATTTACTAGAATTTCTTATTATACCTATAAATTCATTTTTTTAAATTCCTTAACACTATGTTGCTTCTTTACAGTTTGCCACTTCAATTTAAACAAATGCTCTTTAAATTCTTATATTTTTTTAACAGAGTCATCTATATCCTTGAAATAGAAATATATTTTTATTTTTTCGATTGCCAGCAACGCTGCTGTTAATGTCATTCCATGGTTCATTATTGCGTTTTTCGATATCTTCTTCTACAGTAGACACAGATACTCAGTAACTACAGGAAACATTACGACAATGAATCGAAAGCAATAGCACACTTGCAGTTTAGGTTCTTTTTTGCGAACCGATGGGATGGAGTCTACTGTTTTTCTAAGAAAAATTCAACAAAGCGGTAAATCGGGATAATATTTGTGACGGGACCATAATATTTCGACGTTAAATCGAGGAAATCGTTAAATCGGAGAACGGATAGTGCAGGTTTTTTAACTATGTTCTTGTGGGTGTTTCGCCGGGACTATTGAAAATGAACGGACCACGCGGGAAAACGTATACTGCGAGAACGTAAGATCGGGGTTCCACTGTAGCTACCAATTAAAAACTTCACAAAGACTTTCCATGAATATAAACCATAAATTAATATGTTATAGACCTAAGCTATTATCTGATGACATATCTGAGAACATTTAAAAACTTTTTTAAAAGTTGGTTCTTTTTAGGTATAATAAGTAAAGTGATTTATGAATGTTTTGTTACAACACATCTATTCAAATTATTATCGTTTGAATTTTGTACTTTTCAATGAGTTTTGTCGTTAAAAACCCGGATTTCGCCTTTCAGCATCTTCCACGAATAAATTTGAACGGAAAGTAAGTGAAATGTAAGCACCCTCAGTTGAAGTCCTCAATTACATATAGGCGACTCGAGAATCTCAGTACAAATCACAAGAAAAACAAAACACAAAATCGATATGTTCAACATGACGTGTGTTGCCTTATTGAATTGTATGCAACATTTTAAGCTTTCGAAGCAACATAAACAACAACAGCCTACAAAAAACTTACTACTGAGAAGGGACTATAAACTTACTAGAATGGGGATATAAACACATGCCCTAGCCCAGTGATGCGCAACCATTTTGGGAGAAGGGCCAGATAATCAATTTTTAGATAGTTTGAGGGCCGCATGGGGAAAGGTGATTCAATTATCGATATTTTTAGAGTAAATTAAGTTTATTATTTTATATTGTTCTTCCGTCATCCGTAAAAAGTTCAGGAGAAAAATGTGTGATTGATATTTGTCATATAGGCTGCAAGAAATATCATTGCGGGCCGAAAGTTGTGCATCACTGCCCTAGCTTGCACTAAAAATCGTCTTTATCCAATTTTCCGAATTCAAAGTTTCAAGTTTCGCAAATGGGAAATGATGATGACGCCACGTAAAAGGCTCCCGCGACTAAATATAATTGAGAATCGATGGAATAAGCAAATACAGCATTAATTATACAGCAAGCATGCGGTATAATAAGCACGCGCTGAATACGCAACCTTTGTTGAAATCAAATTAAACGAAGGACGAACAGTAATAAATATGTTTGAACTGCACAAATGACAGTGTTTGATGCGTTGCAGTACTATCTATTCAAACATCGCATAATCCAATTTTGCGTTACCACAAACGCGTTACTAAATTATATAAAATGTATGAATTGCAATGCGGTATTGGTATTATCATTCACGTACTTCGAACACATATTCAATTTGAATAAACTTCAAAAGCGCGCCATTCCAACAATCACCATCATCATCAGGCGCTGATTCCCCGTACATGTATTGCTCATCGCATCATGAGTGTTTCAATGTTGACTCTATGCATATTAAGTTAAGCAGAAATATACTCTCTCGCAGATGTATTTTGCATAATAATTTTGAAAAAGCGACACGTCATTCGTCTGTCAACTGTCACAGTATTGCATATCCTAGTAGGATTGACATTAGCGTCACCCGAAAAAAATTGTATTTAAATAATAATACAAAAGTATGAAAAAAATATTTTTTAAATTTCAATATCAGTGGTATCAATTTATAAAAAAATACACAAATAATCATTAAACTTAAAATAATTCATCCACGTATTGCGTAACTATTTGTGACACATTTTCCGCCATTTCAGAGCCATCTTCAGACTTACTATCGCAAAGGTTGTTTAAGTAATGAAGTATTAATAATCTAAATCACTTAATAGAAAACGATCAAAATCAGAGGACAAATGTATAAATACTTCATCGAGTATTTAAAAAAGGTTAAAAATGAACAGGTTATAATTTGTAGAATTAAATAAAAATAAAAATATACACAGTAAGGAAGTATTATTAAATAATATCCTTAATATGATAGGTTTGTCGCCACTGCTATATTTATTTCACATTCCAAATTAATGCAACTCATTAGTTAATAATTTGAAATGTTAATTTCATTTTTAATATAGTTATTGTTTGTTTGTTTCTATTCCCGTTTCCTGTTTCACGTGAAAATGAAAAACCTCATCCCCCATTCTGTTAGTTTTCATTTTAAAATATGAGAATCATTCTTACTTTATAACTAAATCAACCTTTGCGATATTAAGAATGAAAATGTTTCTGAAAGAAGCGATACACGAATAATTACACAGTACGTGGAATAATCTAAGTTGTTTTAAATATTATATTCAAATCGACATCGAAAGTGTTAATAAAATCTAGTTCACTGGAATTTAAGACACGTTACTTTGAATTCAAGATTTATCTAATTTGATGTAAGATAATATGTATCAATAGCAATGTATTGGAAACTGATATTCAAGAAACTAATCTGAGAACGACGATTTGTTTTATTATAACTTTCTTCGTTTCTCATGGGCACATGTTTTCACAACAAAATAAAATTTATTTTCCGTATAAATCGAAGTTTACTCTTCTTAGTTGATAGCTGAATAATAATATTGTGCAACGTTTTCTTCGTGGCGGATGAAAGGAAAGGCGCGTGTTTAATCCTGGGAAGATGTCCATATCCTTGGCTGGACCACTTTCAGATCGTAAAAGCAAAATCGTGTTTGGTTCGCTAAGAGCACCCATTTCACGTTTTATGGTCAGCGGGTCACGTAGTCTTGCAATGGCCTTCCTAACTGTCATCTAAAAAGTGACTTCTAACAGCGATCTCTATATTCGCACTTTTTAGAAACTTACTTACCCACCGATCACATATGTTTATCGCGCAAGACATATTATAACCAGTGCTGTAGTTGTAAACTTTTTAGTCGTCGTAAAATATATTTCCGTAAGTACTATGGAAAAAAATGGAAAATTAATGAAAATACAAAATTTACAAAATTACTCACAGAAAAATATTTTGTTTTTTAGTCTGGTGATAAAACATTTAGATTCAGCTAGAAGGTATGTATAAGTTATTTTCGTGAATCAAGCTGTGGGCTTACGGTGTATTATATTATACGGTGGTGTATACTACAAGATATAACTAATTAGAACACACCCAACGGAAACTGTAATTACAAGATCTGAAATTGAATATTTTTATTTCAATTTAAAGTACCTTAAGTGAGTATGAGATCTATCATCCCATTCGTTTTATACAGAAACCCAGTCCTTAACTTACTCTTAACGAGCGACTCTAATGCGTAAAACGAGTAAAAATATAGTTTCGTAGTGCAGCCCTGTAGTTAAGTGATAAACGATCTTGCAGCTTCACCTTATTCGGTTTTACAGAAAACTGTTCAATCCCGTGAATGAAAACTTTCAAACATATAATTTTCAATCGACTTTTATTCAAGAAGCATGGACTTTTATAATTGTTTCATTTCTTGCCAACCTCTCTTAATCTCATCCTAAAACTATTATTATTTTACTTCTATACCCAGTGACTTACAACCAGTCCTGGTGAATCGTGTGTTTTTGACATGTTATATTGGTAGGGGATGGATATATGTATATTGCGTACAAACTTTATTTTAACCACTGACAATCTAAGTTATTTTAAATATCTACTTATTGATATTTATAATTTCTACTGAATGTGTTTGATGGAGTTTCAATATTAAATGCCTGAAGATGCCGAAAATCGAAACCCGGGTCGTTAGCGGCAAAACTTATGGAAGAGTACACAATTCAAAAGATTCAAAAAAGTCTACCAATCGATGAAAATAATACAGAAATTTATATTTTGTACAAATAATATATATTTCAGTAGAAGGTGGCATTGTAATATATGAAACGTTTTAATGTAAATGTAAAACGTCCGTTTGGCACCCATTTCATAAATTTCTACATCCGCCAATATTGCATCCTATAAACATAACATTTTGTTTAATTTAAATATTTACGGTTTTTATGCACAGTATTATTATATTATATGTATATATACGTGTTTTAATTCCATCCTATCCGAGAACGGACGTTGATTTGTTTTATGTGTTATACACAGATTATCTGTCTGTCATATCTATTCATTAAAACTGTACAATAATTGTAAAATAAATCATCCATAATATTGATGTTCATATGCCGCAATTTGCATCATTACATTATAATATCCAAGTTGTTCGCTTTTACATTGAATATTACTCATCTTATGTGATCATCGATCAAGGAGAGGTGTGACAGTAATATCTCAGAATCGATTACCAGCAGCCCGCTAAGCGATTTCTTTATAATAAAAAAGCGTAGTACCATATTAAAAAGGTTATCTGAGATATCTCGACCGTTTCGCCTACGAGCGTTTTTTATTTATGACGCTGCGTTCTCTTAGGAGCTCTTTAACCTAACCTAACATCAAACAAACTAACCTTGCGTAATCTATAACAGGTTAAACTTCAACTAGGTAACACATTTTGAAAAAACTAGTCCTCACTTAAGTGGTTCATATGCAGCTTCGTAACCAAGGAATCCGTATGTAAATTATAGCATAGTATTATGTAAACTGGAGCACACAATTCGTTATTACGCCTATCGTTACAGTATGGACTCAGTTTTTGTTACTTTTAAAAAATACAGAATACAGTAGAATCTCGATTATCCGGATTTTCGATTATCCGGATTGGTCAAAATAAACAAAAATATTACCAATTTGCTGATATGCACGTGGCGAATTGCGTCCACTGTTTACGTACGTGATGGAATGCAGTCTTAATAATTTGATCGTTGCATTTTTTCTAACAATATGTCCTGTGTAAAATATGGGTCAGTCATCATCCAAATTCAATACGCATTGAACGTTTGTTTCTTAAAACATTGATTACGATTTAAATATTACTTTTAGTATTATCGATATGTCAACGAAAAAAAAACGTGTCCTAGTTTCATAAAAAGACAAATTGGATATAATCGATGCCTTGAAACGGGGTGAATCGTGTTTTGTCTAATAAATATGGTGTCGGAACGTGAACGATCTCGGATATAAAAAAAACAAAGTGAAATTTTTTAAAGTTTACCAATTGCTTAATCAGAGTCAAGAAGAGTGCTATTCACGACAACTTATGTGTCTTAAAAGTATTCGTGATTTGGCAGCATCAAAAAGAAAAGCTAGCTTTTAGCAAAAATTGATAATTGATTTCTTCAATAAAAAATAATTTATTATTAAAGCTCTGTTAATCTAAAGAAATAAAAATGATTTATAATTGTCTTTTCCTGTCAATTATGATTTTTTCGATTATCCGGATTTGTCCTTAACGGACTATCTTCATCCCTAATTAGTCCGGATAATCGAGGTTCTACTGTATGTTTTGACTAGACTGTTTAGAGTTTTGTGAAATCAGTTTTTTTCATGAATATAAAGCGTAAGCGTAAGACATCTTTCCTTGGTATTTATAATGATGACTATTCTTAAATAATATTTGCTTAGAGTTGCAGCAATCGATAACAAATATGAAGATACAGTTTTGGTAACTTCAAATGCTGAAAAAACATGTTACTCATTATGTTTGTCGACAAGTGAAAAATCATTGTTTTCTACACATACATATATGATAATAGATAATATAAACAACATTCCATGTTTAATGATTCATCAAAGATGCTTGAATTGGTCACTGGTAGAATATATTCTTTGTCATCTAATCTCTAGAAAAAAAATAATCATCCTACGATTTAAATGGTACACTTCATGGACTAACCATTGACTCGTGTGTTGAATTAATAAAGAAGTTTTGTTAGAAAATAAGTCATTGTAAAAAGAAGGAAATAAGATATCAAATTTTGAACTATTTACCGAATAGAGTAGATAGAGAATTGATTATGAGTCTATCTCGAATTTTTTATTTTCCAATATGGTGGAATTCGCGAATTCAGATTGTGGATATGACTTAATTTTGAACAAAAATATGTGTGCTAAGATATTTCGTAAAAACTATATTTATCAGGCTTAATCCAGGTAATTTTGATGTCAAGTCATTAAAGAAAGGTTTTAAACACTTAGACAAAAAAATAGTCGGATATATTAGAATACGTTTAGTCTATCAAAAAATACATAATGTAATATTTATTGAAAATAACCTTACTGGCATTGAGAAGTGAAATTGAAAGATACCATACTAATAACGGTGAATATATTTAAAATACTCTTATGATGTCTTATCATTATCTAAAAAATGTGTGTAAATTGGCAAGATTTGAATGGCTAAAAAAATTCAAATGAAGTAAAATTTTTGTAAAATATATTTTTTAATTCTAAATATCTCCAGCGACGGATCGTTCCATTGATAAAAACTTTTTTTGCATGTTTTCACGGGAAAGAAAATTTCTTTGATCTCGCGATTATTATTTTCAAAAAATATAAAACAATACAAAAGATTTTTCCGCTCAACAATCTTTCTAAAAAAAAATATTTCACTCAACAATTGACGAGCCATGAAAAGTTAATTTTTTGTTAACAATACGCTTTTCGTCCTAATCATTACACCCCCGCCCCCGCCGCCCTTCCTCTTTATTATGGTTATTAAATAACAGTCTGAGAATACGTATCAACATTGAGGAATAATTATAAGAAAAAAAAAAGCAAGATAGTTTAAGAAAAAAGAGTATCGCACTTATTAAAATTGTTGAATTTTTAAAATTACATCCGCTCCCAATGTTAAGCATATGGAATCATAATAGATTTTTGTCTCAGCATTTTTTTTCTACTAGAGGTGCTCGTTACTCAGTTGCTCAACTTCTTTCGTTCTATGAGAATAAGGATAGGAAGAATATGACTATCAATTAGCTTATCTCTCTCCCTAAGTCTCAATTTTAGGATCGGATGGGCGTTGGAGAGAATTTTGGACAACTCAGATATCCATGTCTCGGAACATGAAACAGCCTATACTGGGATTCGAGCCCGTGAACACTGCATCCGAATCCAACGACACTCACACTAGACCACTTACCAATATTGTTTACTTACAAGAAATTAAATTATTGAACTAAATTAAATGTAAATACAAACACTTAATTTAATAAAACAACAAATCAGATTTGTTATTAATTCTAAATTGAGTTTTGCTGAATATGACTGCCGATATACAATCGTATTCAACAATACTTATTACAGCAAAACGTTCCAACATTATTTTTTTAAATCTTGATTCCTTTCAGCTTGTCTTTAAAATATTGGTGACAAAAAAATATTAAGTTTATTTAAAGATTATGGAATTGTATAAAAAAACTCATTCTTAAACAAACAATAATACATTTTGATAACACAGACTTTACTTTAAATAAAAAAGCATTAATCACGAATCTTACTCCACATAACTGGTCTAAATGTTTCATAATTAAAAAAACAAATTGAAATTAACTAAAAATCATTAAAATTATTTTACGTTTAATCACGGTTCTTTATTAAAAAATAGTTATCACTGAAAAATCAATTGAATTATAAAGCAATTATTCATTTGTTATCCACATTAAGTCGGAACTAATTAATTACTTGTAAAATACGTACAGCGTATTCGATGAACTTGACATTGAAATTCCTTACATTCTTCGCGCGCATTTTTTTAAGCTGTCAATGCTTTCAGCTGATCGAGCTGTCACCTGTCACATTACAGTCATGACACTTACGAAGCAATAATAATTGCAAGCCGTCGCACTAACGGTGGGAAACAGCGATAAAAAATATCGCATCGGTGAGACTGAACCGAACACTCTTAAATATTTATCTTATTCGTATTATATGGAAACTCGCGTAAGAAAGATATTCCGGTACACACTGAATAGTTATTGCATAAATAAATATAAATCTGTTTTTTTTGTGCGAAGATTCCGACCGTGAATGTATAATATCAATTATTTATGCATAAACAAATATTCACCGATTGTATCAAGTCGAAAGAGTAATAGCGCAAACTCACAAAGACAATAATGTTAAGTTTTAAACGTGTGGGGTATTTCATAATTATTGTAAACAATTTTCCTTTTCATGTTGGGTTTATACACTGTTTCACACTTGGGCTTAAATAATTCGAAAAGAAACATAACTCATTTTTCTCTACTTTTCAGGAAATAGTTGTACATATTTTTAAACAGAAACATTGTTTTTCATTATCTTTAATTTGGCTTTATGATTTATTTCTTAAGTGTGAAATTTATTCTTATATGTTGATTGAATGTTTATTTCGTATTCACTTATTCTAATGATTTATTTTTTGATACATAATGTAACATATTATGTTGTATCTCGTGGCATTCGTTCACTTAAAACCGTCAAAAAGCGAGATACGTTTCTTAAATCCTAAAGGGCTGAACTATGAATACAATGTCAAATAATTTCCAATGAGGAGAATTCCAAGAAAATATTGAAGTCCTATACATATGATTGCTATTTGTAGTATACATATATCATGGTGTTAATAGTCGAACCAACTATTCAAATTTGAATGCAATAATGATGCATTTTAAACAATCGAATAGCCAATGTTAAAAATCACCTTATTCGATCACAGTAATAATTCATGTAAGTTTTTTTCTGATATTTCATAAAAATTCTCAAAAATCTTATCTATTTCTATCCCATCTAAAATTCTTGGTGTATTTTATTGCTATGGTCATAACAGGCTTAGTCTTTCTATCAATTTCATGCATAAAGTCAAGCGCAGTACTGTATTGTTAAAATGCTTCAGGCTTTGTGTGGGTAAAACTTTCAAGTGCCTGCTTACAAGTAATGATTGTCTATAAATCCTCGGAAAATCTTAGAAAGAATTGTTCGTTATGCTGTCACCAACTTATCATACACTTCACGTTTTCTTCTTCAAATGATTTTGTAGATTTATCATCAAACATAAAAGATAACAATAAATCACAAGAAAGTAGCAGCATTTACAAAATTCCACGTGATAATTGCCAATTAGAGTAAATGAACATGTCAGGTGTATTTTACGTAATATTATTTTCGGTATTTTCTGATCTCTCAGAAAAAAAAATCACGATTTCCATAAAATCAAACTAAAGATACATCCTCACGCTAAAAATAAAGATTTTGTGATAAATTATCTTGAATTGTTACTTAAACATCAAAATGAGTTTGTCATATGAAATACACGAAAAGATGAAAGATCTGTAGATGCGAGACATAATACAGTTTTTTTATTTGGATAGTTCAAATTTAAAGAATGCGAAGAAAAAAGAGCATACTCATAACGTTGTCTGAATATGCTAACCACAGGTGCGATATAATTTTGATGGCCCTCTTCTTCGAATGATCGCTAATTTAAATAAATCGCTTTTTCGAAAAAGCTTCGCTAAATTTATTCGAGATCAGACTGATCACAAATATTTTATGTCGATTACATTTCGAGTCGTTTCTCGAAATTGTCATTTGAAAAATGTACGTTATTCCCCGCAGCACACTAGAAACAATTCAGAACAAGTATCAACCTGACCCGCACAGCGTACTTTATAATTTATGCAATATTCATCATTTATTCAATATTACTACCATCAATTTTTTTGGTGTGGTAAAAATATTATGTGACCTATATTTAGTTTCTTTTTGGGACTCCAAGATTTGGAGGCCCTAAGCCGCGCGTTCTTGCGCTTACGGGGTAATCCGCCACTGCATACAAAAAACATCTACCATTTTCGCCTTAACATGTAACTAATTTTAACATGGTTAACTTCATATAATTTTTCATTGGTCCTGTTACTAACGACCCGGGTTTCGCCTTTCAGCATATTCAGGAAATTGGACGGACATCAGTTGAATATCATCTGTGCACTTGAAATACATTCGAATTCGAATAGTATATTTAAATTGCATCAAGCACTTTCCTTCGAAATCGTAAATACAGTTTGCATATAATAGAGAATAGAAACTTGCGAGTTTATCATTCAAAGATATGCCTAATTATTGATCGAGGAACTACATTATTACATAAGCTTCAAAGCTTTACCAATAAGCTACGGCGATAAACCATATAAATTGATACCTTAATCAAGTCGACGTGAAAAAAAACTCTTTTTTTTAATGAATATTTTAATGAATATCTTTTTTCATAGGCAAATAGTAACTGCGATTTTTTTTGTAAAAGGTTTTTACTAAAAATGTTTATCATGCCTTCGTTTACTATGTAATACTTAAAACAATAATTATATGCATAACAATCTACTTCTGGTATTGATTATAAGGCAGTGAAGTACTTATATACATTTTCCGTAGATAGGTAAACCGGGTGAGTACGTCCGTAAGCGGTCAATAAGTACACCTGGTCGCAACTAGGGATTTTAATACCGGTTTTCCAGGGTGTCATACTAAATACCGGTATTAAAAATTTCATCGCCGGATTGACAACAACTTCAGTAAGTACGGTCAATTGGGGTCTCAATAAGGGTCAAATATAGAATATAATAAATTGTTCAATTTAAAATTCACGTTACAAACTAAATTTAATTTCAATCATCAAAATATTTAAATAACAAAATTTGCTTATCTGTCTTATCAGTCGTAAATTCGCCAAAATAGAAACTTTTGCAAAGATTATCGACATGAAGGCAAAAACGCTATTTTACTTGAATTTTAAAGAAAAAATCAATCAAATATAAATTTTGATCTCACATAAAATTAATATTAAAAAATCCGGTAAAATACCGGGTTGCCGGTTTCGGGAATAATGTTTACAAACCCTTGTCGTAACTAAGTCGGCTAATGATTCTACGATAATAACCGATAATAATAATACAGAGGAACCATCTGTATCAGGAGTAACCCGGAAAATCTAATGATCCGTTATGGGTATAAGGTAATCAGCCTCTACAAGGAAAATAATCCTTTGAATACTGTATACAGAGATATTTATAGGCCGCAGCTGCAATAATACGCTAAATACAAAGGGCAGTATAGTAAAAAATGTTTTGTATATATCAATGGACTAATGATCAGTAACTAATCCATACTTAGTTCCGCGGTACGTTACTATTGTGTAAAGTTACCAGCTTACCTAGGGTTACCAGATGGTATCTGAATAGAAGGTGACCTTAAATTCGACGTAAACATAATATCCTCCATCCATTTCATAAAAGGTGTTTCTATGTATTTCATTTCGTATTGACCAAAAAACTGAATGCTGAAAATGGTATCTTTGTGTGCATCGAAATCCATAAGGTATGATTGACTTTTTGAACTGATTTTGCAAAGACGGAATACGATTTTCAACTTCTTAACCTAAAAAAATATCTTTCACCTTCTCTACTAATTCTAATGAAGCAAATTTTTTGAATGTATCTTATCCAAAACGTATCATTCATTTTTCTCGCTTGTATTGTATAATCTGTCAACTATTAGTGGAAAGATCTCTATAAAACTTTTCATTTATTCATATAAATGTGTGCTGTTTACAAGTAGCTGTTTACAATGTAATACCTCCTACATATAGCAAAATTTCTGAATTAAACTAAGACCATTTATAACCTCTAAATTCTTAGTTATCTTCATAACTTTTTTCTCGTATTTGTAACTTAGATTTAATTTTTGTCATCTGGTAAGCTTGCGCACACCTTAACATTTCTAATGCTTTTTTCTGATATTACTTTTTATGAGCCTAAACATGATAGCCTATCATTAAATTTATTATTATTTATTGTAGGTATACGATGCCACCATTTAATAAAACGATATCAAAAAAATGTGATGAACATGCTTTCGCTTGTAATGAATATATTGGATGTATTAATTTGATTTAAAAGTCCAGAGATGAAAATTGATTTATCGTTTTGTGCTTTAAAAATTTTACTGCGGATCGCATTCAATATATCTCGTTCAATGCAAAAAGAAGATTAATTAAAATGGATTTATAAAACACAAACTTATCAAAGTATGTATTGTATATTCACTACTATATAACGTAGCAATAGCAAAAGTTTCCCGCCCGAGATTTTACATAAAGGCAATTTTAAGGGCAGCAATTGAAACAAAATTTTCAGTGGTACAGAAATTTAAATCAGCCTTTTTAACAACACATAAAAAACGAGGATTTTAACGGAGAAAAAATGTACCCCTTTGATACGATTGTGTTTTGCATTGACTTTTCGACTTCTCTAGTAAGCGCCCTGTTCTTCATTGTTTGTTATACAGTAGAACCTCGATTATCCAAATTTTCGACTAATTGATTTTTTGAATAAAAAATAATTTATTATTAAAGCTATCTATAATCTAATGAAATAAAAATGATTTATACTGAATATACTTGTCTATATTATATTATAATTTTTTCGATTATCCGGATTTGTCCCTATCCGGACTAACATCATCCCCAATTAGTCCGGATAATCGAGGTTATACATATAAAAGTCCTCTATGATTCCCATGCAATTCGCTAATTGCTCCACTCTTCCCAGTTTATGTTAATGCCAGTATTCTTTACTTAAAAAATTCGAAAACCTATCAAGCTAGAATTGTACTGCAAGGAATGTACTGCATGGGGATTGTAAATATTCTATTTGAAATAGATTATACAAGATTTATTAAGCAAATTATGTTATTGTGACTTTTTCCGTGGTCCTCTACTATATATAAAAGGAATGACACCACGTCCCTAAATTAAAATCAGAATACAATACATATTTTCTAAATTATACAAATAAATTAAAATGAACCAATAATAATAGGACGAGTTATTAATAAGTAAATACATTTTCTTTACTTAGTGTTATGTGAAGTATTACAAACAATAATTCATATAATGTATGATTATAAAATTACATATTTAAAATAAAATATTGAAACCTACATACGTACATCACCCATTTTGTGACAAAAAAACCTAATCAGTTTTTTTAAATTATCTATTCCAAAATGTGTTTCTCTCACTATCGGTCAAAACAAAAAAAAATATTCCCTGAAAAAATATATAATTCTGAATTTTGAACCTAGATTTACGCGCGATCAACTCCGGTTATTATTGTAATAGCTAATTATTTTATTGCAATGTGATTGACGCACAAACATTCAACATCGATTTACTGAAAACTTGTATTTCCGGCTTAATGTTTTTTGCCAGGACGACGACAAAATAATGATCAAGAATGACGTCATGAATGTTTGAACGGAGAATGAATGATGATGGTGTGGAAAGAATTAAATAGATGACACGTGAAAACTATTTAATAAAAAAAAAACACAGAGAAGATCAAACGCCGTCCTAATTTTAAAATTTCGCAATAAAATGAAAAATCATTTGAAAACATCGACTCAATAATATATTACCAAAATAATCTCCAATGAAATAACTAAAAACCTAGTTAAGTTAAAATATTTTAGCAAAAACGCGCTTTATTTTTTTAATTAAATTAAAAAGAAATCTAATTTTATTTATAATATCAATTCAAAAAATACATTGGTGATGGTTAAAGCAGTTGAATAGAATATAATGTCTTAAATTCAGTAAACTTGAATTAATCCTATTGATCCCACGTAGATGTAGCAATATTTTTGTCATTTTATTCTGAAACAAATCACACGGCCAGAATATGTTTAAAAAAAAATATTAACATAACTGACAATGAGACGAAAAGTTATGCTTCGCAAACAATTATATAACACCGCGCAATTTTTAACCTATATTTATATTTATAACATACCTATTAATTGAAAGGGGGGATATGTTAAAGAGAAAGGACAAAATCAAACTCCCGTGCAAAAGAAAACTGGCTTATTGCCAAAGATAAATGGAAAGTTGTATAAATATTTTTTTTTATATCTAATTATTGTATAAGAATTATAAAATGTTTGATATTATATCAATTTACATCGTATCTAGTCTTCTAGTCTAGTCTAGTCTACATTTTAATATCAATTAACCTTAAACATGCTCCTTCCCCTTCATACGTTAGTAATCTTAAAGAATATAAATAAGTAAAATTATGAACTTCGATAAAATAAAAAGGGAAACACAATCAAATAACAACTGTATATTCGATGATTTTACATATTTTGAGAATCAGTTCATAAAATACATATTTTTCTATTTTGTTTTTATTTGAAAAACGAACTAAAAATTTTTTGAAGTAACCACTGTCAATTAAGCGAAAAATTGTAAAATTTATTAAACAAAAAAAATTGAGCTAAGTTTTTTCGAAAATAAATTTATTACAAAAAATGGTCCTTTTAAATTAGGCGCAATTAGTCCCCTATCCACCCTTTTCAATATACAATTAGTGGCATATTGGAACGAGTAATTTTAAATTTTCGCAGGCTAAATTAAATCAAATACATTTTTGTTTCCCATCGATAGATGTAACCGTCACACATTTTCGGCATATCTCTCCTACTTATTGTAAATATTATTATGTAATGTTATTTACCTTGGCTTGAAAAGTGATGCCATGGTGGAAGGCTTCTTCAGAATGTAGCGGCACCCTCGTGTCGTAGTCATCATTCTGCACCAAGTTGTACTGCTTCTTCGAAGGCATTTTATCGCCACTGTTGGAGTCACGCAACTTGAAACTAAACTTGAACTTCTCACTCAGACTTTGCGACATTTATGAAAATATGCTTTAATGCCGAAATAAAGCTTTAGAGGTTACGCGAATATCTTTACGGAATGCATATGATCAAACAACCGAAACGGATTTTTAATTATTGCTACGTGTTAATTCAAATCTTCTTGTCACATGTTTTTTTAAATTTAAATATTAGCATTCGTTAGATTTGTGTTTGGTGTAAAAACCTGGCGAAAGAGTGATCATTTCGGTGATACTTAACACAGGATATGTTGACTTGTTTAGATTTGCGAGTCCACTGCAAAATTACGTGGAAACAATACTTATTAACCGTGGTACACAATATTCCGAACCGATGATATGTTTTTTTTACAAAAAAACAACTGGTGAATCAGCGACCTGCATTGTATTGTATCTGTAACAAAAAAGAACGAAAATATGATAAATTTTAAACAGAACGTATACGCTAAAACATAATCATTTTTCCAGCAAAATTGGATTGATCGAGGATGATATCATTGCCATTTTTAATAATGGGCACTAGATTCAGTTAGATGCAATCATAAACAATTATTTTTTTTCAGTTCCGTTAGAATAACATCAATGGATACATAAAGGTTAAAACTGATCCTTTGTAATAATATAGAAAAAAACGCGCAAACAAAGAATATTCACTCATTATACATATTTCTAATCTCCTTCTTTTACAACCACTCATTTCATTAATATAAAATCAAAATTGGATAAAAATAACATATAGCATTATTTGGATAATTATAACCAGGTATTTCGATAACAGGCACATGTAATGGCCCTAGTATTCACGTGGAGTATTGGAACAGCACCTTGGGAACAATACGATCTTGAATGGATTATACGAACATTTTTACTTCCTTATAAAGGTCTTTTTATAAGGACGCTTAGTTTTGAAATGTAAATAAAACAAGTTGTTTGTGAGATTTCGACTAAATTTTAATTTCATTTGTAAGTATATTTTACGGCATTAAATATGGAATATAGCATCAAATGTCTGCCAATATCCATTCATTATAAAATGGGCCATGTCGCTAAAGTTGACTTTTTTGACAAATTTGGGTAAACTTCCAACTGCTCCAGAACCCAATCAGGCGTTGTCTGTGGTCGTTTACCTGAAGTTCCTTGGTTAGTTGGATTTTATACGGGTGCAGACATAAGGCCCGATTCAAAATTCGCCAAGTTGAAGTCGCAGAAAAGCCAAGTTCTAGTGAACAATGAGAAATAAGCTGCCTTGGGTTTTCCTGTACACTTTCACACACAGCAGCAATGTTTTCACCAGATATTGTATTTTGACGACGTACAGGTAGGTGTTGGCCGATTATTTATCTAACTGGTTGACTCAAATTTGGCCATTAAACAATGAATAATCTACTCAGCAGGACAAAGTAACATATTTTGAGCGTCCCTATTGAAATACCCTTTATAAAGCATAGTAAATTCAATATTTTAAAAGTGAGCAAATTGTAGATACCATGATACGAATTTGAGTAGTATTTTTGGATCTGCAAATCGCGCTAACTAAATATTGGCTAACGTAACAAATAGTTTGTAAATAATGTATGCAATTGCAATTAATATTCGTCATATCAATACGAAGTGGTGTCAAAAAATATGTAAACAAGAAGGGAGCACAAAATATTGATGAATCGCTACTTTTTATACTCCAGTATGGCCATTATGAGGAAAACTAAGTATGATTCAGTAATATTTACTAACCGAACGGCCAACACTAAACTCTTAAGCTTCGGTGATACTCCTTTACGCAATCAAAAGCTCGGATTCCCGAAATAACACTAGCATAGCTGAATGATTGAACAACTTATTTATTGATTGGAAGGGAATAGCATGGATGTATATTGCAAAACACTTTCCTCCATTACCTGATTCGATGAACAAGACTTGAAGAGATGCCTAGATAACTTTTAGTAATTAGAGGGGATTAACAAGAAAGTGACACAGAAAAATTGACTAGGTGCCATAGAAATGGTACATTGCAGAAAAACAAATAAATAATGCGTTTGGATGCATAAATAAGAGCATTCAATTTTATAAAAACTATCTCTCTGAAAAGCAAGAACTAAGCATAAACTCTCAATGATTCAACAATAAAACTCCAATCCTCCCTTGTACTACAAAAAAAGTTTAAAAAAAACGCGCTAAAAAAGACGTTATCTCCTTATTTCCTTATTACATTCTTTCTCGGATAGAAATAGGGCATTCACAACTGCATCCTGTAAAATATGACTTTATGCATAGATTCTCAACAATTATGTGCTTGTCTCTTTCTTTATTTTAGTTTCTTCATCATTTACATTGTATAATACAACTTACCTATTTAAATTTAATTCTTGAGTGGATATTACAATTTGAAAGTCAAATAAAATTGAAAATCTTTTGCACTGCCAATCTCACTGATGAAACATGTCTTTATTGGGTGAGAAAAAATTGAAGTATAAGTAAACGAAATATAAATAATTAGGTAAAGAATTCTCGGCATTATACTAAAATTACAAATGCGCTGCAGACAGATAAATCAAAACAAATATATATTCATAAGAAGTAATATAAAATACGTTTTGTTTTGATTTCAGCGCTGATTAAAGATAAATAAACGTATCATGATTTCTAAAAACAAACAATATGAGATCGAATATATTTCTTGCATTCTATTCAAAATACACTCAACTATATTTGACTAAATGTAAAACAGCTGTGTACTGTGTACCAACACAGTGAAGATTAATAAAAGAATTTATTAATTGTAAACTTATGATTGTGTAATAATCAAAGATCTTCAGTGGAAAATTGGTTGATCAACACTGGTTTTCATGATTTGCGAGCTTTAAATGTTAACATAACAATATTTTGAACTTTTTATAGCAAAATATCGTCTGTATCTCATATCTCTCTCATATATCATAAGCTCTCATATCCCCTTCAACTCTCTATTGACGTACTAACTATGTGTACGGATCATGACCCTAATCAGACAATCGCAATCCGAGAGGAGATTGGACTGTTTGCAGTCAACATTATGAGCTGCATCCAACTTTTCAAAAGACTTTAGTACGTTACGTAGGCCATCACACAACATAATAGCCATTAAAAGACCAAACAAACGTTTCAATCTCATCCGGGATAACATTCGTTAAATCTTGTTGTCAGCATCGTTAGAAATAATAACTTTCAAAATCACTTACACATAAACAGTACATTTTATAATTCACAAATTTTTATCATCTACATACAAATATCAAAACCTGTATCCGAGTTGTCAACATCGTTGTCTTCTAATGAGGCGGTCGCGGGTTTGAATCGTAGCATGTACAGTTTGATACATTAATTTTTTAATCAATCTTAAAAACGGTGCGAGAGCGATAAGCTAACAATTCGTCCAGTTCTATCAATATCCTTTTATCCTGAAGAAAAATGACGTTGGTTAAATTAGTAAAAAGCAGTTCAAGTAGAACAACATAAGCGATTGCGATATGCTTAGTGATAAATATGCTTCGCATTGAGAGCAGACATGGTTATAAAAAATACATATTAGCAAATCACCAATGTACATATAGTAGTACTTTAACACTTTGTTTACGGGGCTTTATACGTATCATACTTTGTTAATGAGCATGTTATTTCGCATTGTATGGCCAACTGGCAAACATACAAATTTTTGCCTCCGTAAGCATTGAGTTGAAAGTATTTACTAAATGGTTTTTTTAATTAATGTACTTAACGAGATTTTAGTGAATCAGTCGCGCAACCACTTTTTAGTTTGCTAATCACTTGGTAGCAGGTGGAAGGTGATGCTAACATTATAAAAACTGATGCTTTTTGATAAAATGCCTCGATAGTAAAATAAATTTATGAAATTGTCCATTAAAAAAATCAAGCCTAAAGAATTACCACTCGTGCATATCGCAAGATTTTGTTAAAATTCTAACGTCAAAAAAAAATCAAGCAACTCAGTGGATTAAAATACCTTATGAATTGATTTAAAGTGAGTTTCACAATGCAAATAAATGCATAGCGCAGTTATTTCAATGTCTCGCTGACGCGATAATAAATTTTTTACATATTTCACAATGCATCGCTGTAAATATTAACGATGGCCCACATTGGCGTCAAATAACATATCCTGGCTTATGTTGAATACACTACTTGTATCTTTTAATCCCATGGTTTCATCGCAACTAGTGGTTATGACATCTATTGAAATGAAAATAAAATGACGTTTTCTAGAGTCTAGAGATGGAGGAGGCGTCTGTCATTATCTCCGCAATGGAGGATCATTTAAAATCTGTTATTTTTTTAAATAATGTATTATTCATAAATCTGCGAATACTTATTTGCATGAACGGCGTTTCATAATAACGATATAATAGGTCAATTTTACTTTCTCTACAAACCAATCGTGTTATATACGAATAGAATTATTGTAACCACGTATATAAGTATACACAATATATAGAATAATACTGGTTTTATTACTAGTATAGAATTTAATTCACTCTCTGGGTGTAGGTATACATACTAAAACCATTTGCATTAATTATTTAATATTTATTTAACTAGAAACATTCAATTAATTATACGTATTCAGTATTCACATCAACGGTGATAATTGTCAATTCTGGAATATATGTAAGCTTTTTTAACCATGTCCACCCCCAACGTGGAGCATATGGACTCCTGATGGAGTTTATCTCTAAATAAGATGTATCAATGACAACTGATTGCTACGCAGTTGCCAAACATCTCCTATCCGTATAAAGACTGGAAAGAGAGGATATGTCTAGGTTAGGACAGAACTGGTTGTTAGATAATCGCTCTTGCTGCGTCCCGTATTTGGCATCGGCTAGGTGTTGGAAGTAAGTTTTACCTACCCAATAAGCTTTAATCGAAAAATCAAATAAATAATTAATTCGCATTTAAAAATTTCAATACTAAAATAAACAGTTAAACTCAACTGAAAGCAGTTAAAAAATCGAAATATAATCGTTCGTCATTTCTTCTGTAAAAAAAATCGCGTAACAAAGAATAAATCGCAAAAAAAAGTAACGGTGCCATCCAAGCAAATCGCGCAAAATCGAAAAAAACGTGCCTTCTCCATACGTTGTTCGTTACTTCATACAACTTGGTGATACATTATTACGTAGACTATCTCGTTTTTATTACGTTATCAATTATCATTAATGTCACATTTAATTACTTATGTAAGTGCATGTGTAGGGTAGTACCAATTTAATAATGCCCCCTCGTGGATTTTCTAATATATGAATTAGCGTCTAGTCTTCTAGATTCGAATACTTCGAATAACGAATGGCCAGTTCTACGAGATGATTACATGGAGAGCAATACCCGATATCAAATTAGTGCTTTCGAAGCTTTATACTAGCTATTCCCTGTTATTTTCTCCATCAATTTACATCGATATAAAAAAATTAATTGTTAATATAATATGAAGTATCGCTCAATAAATTTATTACTGTTTAACCCTTAAGGAATCAATATAATTAGTGTCAACTGATGACGAATTCATGTGTGTGTGCCGCATGCATATATGTCTCAAGACTGCAAATCCGGATTGATTCTCTTGTCTTCGGGTAAGGTATACACTGTATAGGGATTTCTAGTCCCTCAGGATGTACTCAGAGACCTGTGATATGTATACTAGACAATCCTAGTTGGCTCATTACAGCTACGACTTCAGGAGGTTTATTATAAATTAAGTATAACTTAATACAATGATAAGCAGGATTTCGATTTCGAAATAAAAGAGCAGCGATCTCTAGAATCAATATATTTTTTTTTATATGGTATGAAAATTTGGTTCTAAAAACTAAGTATTTAATATTTTTGACAGGTATTTCGAATATATTGCATCGTATGTTCCATTTTCAGAATATATAGCATCGTAATGTCAAATTTGTCTAAAAAAATATAAAACATTTGTGTACTTATTCCATAATTAATTTATTAAGATCAGGGCCGGTCTCGCTCATCGCGAGCATTTTCAACTGAGAAAATAAACCCAGTTTCATCAGTTGTGTCATTTTGTCATAAGTTGGACGAAAAATGTTTTATTATTTCTTAATATAATGCTTTGACAATGAACACCGTAAAAGTCTCCAAACGTTTCTTTTTAGAATTTGATATCATAAAAAATGTTATCCATGGGAATTATGGCCAATTCCAATTCCATGTCCAATTCTTTAAATTTGTTTATATTTAAATGATCTGTGAAGTTCTTTTTTGTCCAAATTTTCTCCAACTATCTCGCGCAAACAAACTTGTAAATACTAAATATTCAAAAATCAACCATCAGAAATCAATATGAAGTAAAACGATAGACAAATTCTTGCATACAACTCAATTGATGAACTTTGACATTTGATGGATTTTCACCAATAATATCGTGCATTAACCATGTGTGTTCTTTGCTAATTTTAGCAACATAATGGCCAGCTGAAACGGCAAGAAGTGTGAGTTCACTGCCAAACGATGAATACGATAGACCTACTCAATACTTTGCATGAAAACTCCCAATAAAACGATTCATTATAATATAATCACCAACCAAGAGTTAAGATCTCTTTATTTCACAAACAATTACTTAACACTTTAAACACAAAGGGAAGTCAATGGATTTTTTCCACAGGCCACCATTTTTAACCATCGATTTTTCCATGAAAATGCCACGTAACATAACCGGAAAATTATTTTATACCCGGCTTATTTTTGGTTTTCAAAGAAATATCAAAAGTGTAAGATTTAAAAATGTTTCCAGGGGTATTTACGATAATAAGGTGCAAGCTCTAGTGACATCTGTAAGCTTAACTTCAAATAAAATAAAAACGGCTAAACATATGGATATGTTAACAATCACATTGCCTTGAAAAGATGTGTCTGCATAAGGTTTCATTTAAAAATACGATATTTCTTCATAAACAAACTCGTAGTGGCGATTGCGCGCCTGCACGCCGTGGCGTATGAACGGCTAAATCCGCATCATAAATATTGGTATATGTGTATAATAATATTCTTGTTAGATACTTTTCAATATAAGCGCTGTTTCAATCTTATCGATATGGACCGTTAAAAACATCAATCGATCGCAGTGTTTCAGAAGCAATAGATTATAATGAATTCTATTCCCTTTCTTCGTTCAGAATCGAAAGTTAACCTGCTAAATTTGTTAATGGTTTCATAGAAAACTGACAGCTTAGTTCAATGTAATTAAGCAATATAATTTTACTTCATCTTACAAAATCACTTGTAATTTATGTGTTTCTTCAGCCACAAATAAACAAAGTGGTGTGGGTTAATTACGGACTTATATGCCGATTTTGTATATAAACTTGAGCTGAGTTTTTCGAGTTCGGAGAAAATGTTTTGTTAAGATTTAATAATTTTACTGAATATTGTAGAGAATAATAATGGTTGATTTTAAATATTATTTTTACTGGTCTCGCTTTAGGTCGAAGACATTAAAAACAGCTATTATGTAATATAGACGTCGTTTCTAATAGTGCAGTACAAAAGTGGATAGTTTCAAAATAAAAATTTAAACGATATGTTACTCAGAGAAGTATTGAGTTATTTGTTGAATGGAAGTGGAATTTATACGGAATAAAATGAGTTACGAATTGATTTTCTGAAAACGATACGTCACCGCAATAATGTGAATATATAAAAAATGGAAGTGACGTGAACCGTAACAAGTTTTTATGCGCGATATTTTTTGGTGGTTTTTTTTCCCCCACAAACTGCACAATTCACAAAAGGCACCGTGATCGATTTCCGCTACAGTTTATTTACCCTTAAATGCACTCAGTCTAGTTACTTGACTTTTAATGTCTGAATGCTATCCTAACTATCAACCGTATGAAAAAACTCAAAGGCAATAAATATTAACTACATTGATCGATTGATCGCGATAAACGATCAGATGTGTTGGTTATATATGTACATATTAATAATATATTGTGACCAGCTTTCTTGATTACAACAAAAGCTTGCATCTTTTTATTTGAATAAAAAGCTAACTTTTGAATAAGTCATAACTTATAAAAAATAATAATACATTTTTAGTACTTTTTCCACATAAAATTTATTTGATCAGGACCGGTTTCGCTCATGGCGAGCATTGTCAACTGATCTGCTCATATCAGTATTGACAGTGAACACCTTAAAAGTCATAACATATTTGTTGTTATGTCTCTAAACTCTAATATAGCACACCGGGCATTCAATACACGAGTATAAACATTATATCTAGTAATTTCATTGCTCAATCTCTCTCTACATATGGAGGATAAGGATAAAAGAATCCGTTTTGAAATGGTCTAGTAACTTTAGTAGTAAGTTAGTTGCTCTCTCCACGCCTCGTTTACAGTTTTACATGAGAATTAATGAAAATATTGTAGCTATACATGATTTTGGACACGAATTCATAAATCGGTGGAAAAATCTACATATGAAAGTATTCCTTGGGGATTAGGAAACCTTTACCAATCAAATTCGATGAAGCCCGACAACGTTGACAACTCTCTATCGACGCGTAAATTCTTTGCGGGTTAAACGCATTTTTTCGATGAATACAGTAATAAAAACGATTCGCTTGTATCTGCTATATAAAGTTACACAATATTTTAAAATATTATCATTGATTTAAAATATTAAAGTACACATCCAAACAATATAGCAATAATAGGATAAAATAAAAAAAGTAAAACAGAATTAATATTATATTATCTGATTATGGATCACGTTTTCTTGTAATGAGAACTCGTAAAATACCCATTGCAGAGGTAATCCATTATATTTACCCCACGGGAGGTGAAATTGAAAACGTGTCTGCTTTAAAACGGCGGCGAATTGTGGTTTTCTGAAAAAAATGTTATTTTTTAATTTGTAGAGATTTTTGATTTGATGTAAAAGAATATTTATACTGTAGCTATTTTTGTGAGAATGTGTGAAATTTCCAAGGAATCTTGGAATGAAAATGGAGCATTTTTTGTCCGGAAAGTCGTTATTTCAAGCATCGGTTTCCTCAAGCAATCATATTTACATTTTTTTACGCTGTGATGAGCATTGTTCTTACAATAATCGATGCCCACTATTATTGAAAGATTCGTCCCCACGTTATGTGAGACGCACTTTTCTTTCTATTGAGGCTATTCAATCCATACAAAATTTATATTTCCGCCTTATAAGTTTAAAACAACATGTAACCGTCGGAAGGAGAATAAAATGAACTTTGGAAGTGTCGTATTTTCTCTAAAAAGAATGAATATTATGGTCAAGGAAGAAATCATAAAAATTAGGGCTGTAAAGACTGAGTCTGAAAATTGTCATACTAGAACGTATCTCAACATTTGTTTTCCTACAAAAACTGCTTGCTTCTCAGTCACTAAACCTCTCATATTAGGAGAAAGTACGCATATGTGGATAGGACTAAGACCGGAAAACAAGGTTTTCTAACCGCTATCGCTACGTTTTTAGAATTGGTTGGCTGGAAAGGAGTTAAGACATAATGTAGGACACAAAAGCATAAATCGAATTAAAAAATCAGCCAGGCTCAAAATAACGTTAAAAAAAAACAATTTAAATACATACATATTAAAATATATCATATCTGTCTGTGTAATATGATATGATACAGAGAAAATAAATTTGAATATACCTAGTCATTTGATTGATTCCACACATTCATACTGAGAAAATTAAATGGTTTACGAAAATTAGGAATAATAATACTAGCCCATTGATTTGAGATTGACTAATTTTTCTAACGCAAAAAAATATATCAGCAATTAATTTAAATAGAATATATTCTAGCAGAATTTTCGTCTTTGCATAATCGATCGGTACAATAATAATTATCTGCCTTTTTTATACTCCATGTTTTTCCATTTAGAATGCATACGATAGAAATATCAAATACTGAAGAATGTATATTTAAAAAATACTATCAAAAGTCAAATAGTAAATGGCGCGCTATAATTAACATAATTATTCATCACAGTACAAAATAATAATAATAAGAAATTGAGTGTCTCTTTTAACTTCATCGATTAAATATTCAGGAAAAAAATCTCGTTAGTAAGTAAATGTACATAATTCTGACAAAAAAATACCCACGAATTATTCATTGAAATTTCTTAGCTATATTCCGATATTACATTTTTTTGTAGGTTGAAGAAAATTATAAATGCAAGGAAAATTTTGATTGGTTTTCATGAAATATAAATTAAAATCATCTATCGTGGTTTCTTTCAATTTTGAAAAATGAAGCAAACCAATTACTTTATTAATTATATACTTATATTGAATTTTTATGAATCGACAAGCTTTCATCTTGCATGTCGTTGGTAAATCAAGTAAAACATAATTTAGGGCTATTGATAACAGTATGTTTAAAAAAATGAAAAAAACCAAGGGATACTAAGCTCACAAAGTTTTTGAAAATAACAAATGTAGAAGTAGCCCGAACATACAAAAATTACCTCCCTTCGATTAAATGTCTGCAACAAAAAATCAATAATGTTAATACCTGCCTTAAATAAAACGGTATTTAGGGGCTTAATTTTATAATAAATTTGTAATGTATGAGCGATATAAGTGCGGTTAAAAATATTTTTTTTAAATGCTCGTTGTATATTATTCTGTAAATAATAATATGTGGCCGAATAATAAATAATTCTTTGAAGAACCAGATTACATCATAAAGCATCTAGAAAGAGAGAGAAACACGCATGCTAGACAAATAATTTCCATTAGTGAGAACGAAAGCGAATGTGATGGGTACTTTATTTTGTAGATAATGCTATTACTTCATTCGAAACGAATGCTGTGTGAGTAAAAAACAATTCTTTACAACCTATGCCTCTTGTATCCTTAAAATTAGGTTCGGCTGTAATAATTAACGTTGTAGGCGAGTTACAACAGAAAATATTGTTATTATCAAAGACGAAAGTCCCAGTTTTTTATCAAACAACTCGAAACCGGTTTGAAATATCTTTGTGCTTCTTTGCGCTGACTGGCGGCTGCAGGAGCGCATTTTAAACATCAAGAATAAAACAGGTGTTAAAACCGGCTTGAGGATACTTTAAAACACATCTTAAAACAATACTTTATCACAATATATCACAGATAATCGCTTGCATTTGCCACGGTACTTATATTATTCATCTGAAATATTTTTTTAAACCTAGAAAACTTACATTTAAATAGCATTAATTAAACACTGTCTAAATATGTCCTCATATTCTAAAACAAGAAGTTTCAAACATTTTATTATTGCCACATATAAAAATTTCGCGTATAGTATAGGTACGTTAAAAATCAAAACAACTTGAAGGGTAAAATATGGATTTAAAATTATTATTTTAAAATAAACTTACCGTTTAGTTAAGATCCATTTTCTTTTCACCTCGTTTTTGTAATTTGACTTTGAATTACTTCGTACTTTCAATAAAACAGATCTTTTTTCTTGTTCACAACACAACACTTTTTTGGCGGGTGGTTTGTTTTTGTATTTTCGATTCACTTATTGTCTTTATTATTTCGACGAAATCATTACGGAAAGTACGGCGTTTTATTCGTTTCGAATTAATAGACACAAACTTTTGAATTTATTAACAACAGTCACATAATAAACTTTTCAAACAAAATTTTTGTGGTTAAAAGAATCTTATTGGAATCGAACTGGTTGGAGAAATAGCTGCAAATATTTAACGTGCTGACTGAACGGGACTGGCGATCATTTCGTATGGGACATGTGTTAAATGAATGAAATTAAAAGTTATTTATAAGTTTTGTGAAGTTTATCGGAATATCGGCGGTACGGGCAGCGCTGCTAGCGACTTCACCCCGCAACACGTCGGTGAACAATGATTCAATGACAGCGAGATGAGTCGAGACTCGTGTCGAGAGAATCGAATCCAGAACGGAATAAGAGGTGATTCGTGAGTCACTCGCTACAATCAACTACTCATTTTCGAGTTTTCATTTCCGGTAAAATAAGTAACTCTAGTACAAAGGCAAAACAAGATATTTCCATATGAACTAATTACTTGTAATCACTTATGATGACCAAACTTAACATACAAAGAAATTCTTAATTTATTTTTAAATTGTAATATTTTCATCATTTCAAGAAATTATATTTTTTCACATATTTTAATATTGTATCCATGTTCAAAAACAAAAATCAAATCTATGTATAAACGATGTGTTTCAAATAAAGTGTTCATTGATAACACTCAAATAATACATTACCGGATTTTAAATAAGTTTGCCAGTTGGAAATGTTTTACGATAACAAATTGTAAGTCAGTCGAGCAACCTCATCTTTTTAGAGATGATAGAGATGGAAAGATATTTATAGGAAAGGATTCGATGTTAGACAATTTCTCTTCGCTTCGATCAGTTGTGAGATGGGTAGAAAGGAATCAACACATCGCAGAAAGAAAATACAGTTGTATGAGTTTCTGAGAACAGTGCTTCCCAAACTGTATATGCCGTACTCTTCTTTTCTTGTCTCAGTGCGGTCTACCCCTTGTTCATTTATAAAATTCCCTCAGTACAAAAGTATACTTTCGATGGATTCGGCGGTAAATTTGTGGAAGTTCATTTAAAATGAAATTCAAAATTACTTTTTCGGCGTAATGCATAAAGCAGGGCTGGCCAAACATTATCCACTAGGGGTGACGTGCTTTTGAAATTATTGGTGTCGGTCAACTAACATTAAACGTAGTAATTATAAATAAGTATTATATGAATAGAAAAAATATAGATAATATCAATTCCAATTCTATATCAAGTTATTGAATTGAAAAAAGCAATTGATGATGACTTCACACAAACCTAAAAAAATGATGTAAATAAAACAAGATGTTATTTGATGTTACTTTAATTTACGCAAGCAAGCAGAGCGGCGGGCGACTAGAAATAGTTACGCGGTCGACGCTTTTGCCACCCCTGGTATAAATTTAGAGTGATTCTAATATTCTCACATGATAAATTACAAAATGGAAGATGGGTTTTTTCTTTTCCTTGGAAGGCAGGGGGAGTAAATAAACAAAAAATAATTATACTACTGAATATACATACGTATATACGTCTGCGGAATAACAAAATGGATAAAATTTACTTTGAATTTCACAAAATAAATGTCGAAGCTGTGGGTCAGTTAAGATGCATAATTTTTTATATAACTATATTTAATTTATTTAATAAACTATGCGAACAGTACATTCAAATGCCTAAAGAATTATCAATTCCAAAGTACTTTCGAAATCCCGAAATAGTTTTCTGAAACATTGATATTAAAATAATTATATCATGCAATATAATAAATATATTATCAACTTTCATCCAAATTTTGGCTGAAAGGGACTAAGTATGTATGTATATTTTTATTAAACAATGGAAACTTTTTTTAGTTTTAGAATTAATGCACACAAATGTATATAGATTTACTCATATTATCAAAACGGGGGCTGTTCGTTGAAAAAAATCACGACTCCGGCTCCAACATTGACCAAAAACGACATTCCGACTAAAAAAAGTTGAATTTCGTCACGTATTTTTCCTACTTTTCCTATTTATGTGTATTCAATTAAATATCAACCAGCCAATCCGGCCAAAAGCCAAATTTTACATATCATATGCAAAAATTAAAAGTTCAAACTTTCAAAATTTCCGCCTCCAAGTACGACTCCGGCCAAAACGCCGAGACGACTCCGACTCCACAGCCCTGATAAATTTTTTTTTTTGTCCAGTTGAATTTCCGCCTCCGAGTACGATTCCGGCCTAAACCCCGCGAGGACTCCGACTCCGACCAAAAAACCCTGACTCCACGGCTCCGACTCTACAGCCCTGATCAAAACTCTTTAAATCATTTATAGCCTTTTTTGTAACTTAAATTCCACTAAAATATATTTATGATGTCAAATCTGTGTACATATATAAATTAATAAATAAGCTAATTTTATTTCATTACTACATTTACATATTTCAATTTATAAAACATATATTTCAAAAATTATAGTGAATAAAACGTCTCAAATTTTAAATTGGTTAGTAATTTTGTTTTTATAATTCCCACAAAGGAAAAAAATTCTCTGTTGCTGTTGACGTTTGTTTTATAGTTAACTATGAATTAAATATTGCATCTTGTTTTTCTGTCCGCTGTATATTTTTGTAAATAAGTAAAAAAAAAATCTTTATTTATAAATTACGAGTATTACTCGAGTATCCAGTATTCGATACTCGAATTGGAGTCTCTAGATAGGGGGTTTAATAATTGTAGTATAAAAACATCAACGAAATATTAACTTATATTTTCTACAAAATTAACAAAATTTCACCTTTTTAGTATGGAATAAGAAAAATGTTACTCTAAATTGCGTGACGTCATTTATTTGAGACCTCTTGGTAATAAAATACGCAAACAACATTAACTCTCAGTTCCTCCGTATGCACTATCTAGTTACACCACTGATTATACACGTTTGTAATTCTCGGGCTTTGGGATTAAGAATGATCTTTAATAAGCTTAAACTTTTATCAGTAACGATATAGTAATATAATTAGATTATATTTATATAAAAATGCTCACTACCACCATTGAAATACGCTACGTATATATTATGAGTTTTATTTTGAAAATCGAACAATACAATAATATTTCAAAATGTTTGCCAGCGCTTAAAATTAAATAAGCCTGGTAGGTACTCATTTTGACGGAGGGACTCGTTTCAGAGACCACAAATCGAAAAAATACGCAAATTAGTCAAAATGTTCATTTAGAAATGTGAGCTACATACATATGTTCTCAGAACATTTACGATTTCTAAGTACAAAAATAAATATGTACACATTTACTAAGTTTTATGAAGAGTATAATTTATTATATAATGGCATGTATAATGCACATGAACTTTCTGACATAGATAATTTATTTATAATATAATATTCGATATTAGATAGGCAAAAGGACGTAACCCTCAGTTGTTTCAATTTTTTTTTTCGATTATTAGAATGCACATAATCTTAACACACGTTGTAATACAATAATGTAAGCTACAAATTCCGTTAATAAAGTTTTCAAAGATCTCGTGAAATTTGCGACAAGGAAAAATTACTTATACCACATCAATAATCTAATTTGTCATGTGTGTCCTTTTTTCTATCTGAAGTCGAGTTTTACTTTAATTGGGCTGTCATCTATGAAAATAAAATTGCAGCTTAATAATAAAATGCCATTCATTCCACTTTCATTACGCCGTGAATTTAGAAGGTGGCAGTGTAACTATTCTAAAAGTTTAATAAATATGAACTTATTATATTAGTAGGTCGTTACCACATCTTGTCTATGGTCGTCACCAACAAATAAGTAGTAGATTGATCTTTCAGAATTCCACTCCAATTTTTTCCAAGGATCGTAATTTCTTCTTTTTAAGTTTTTTTTTCAGTGTACGTACAAAGAATTCCGCATAAAAGAAACATGTGTACATTAATTTTAATTTTCAAAAAAATATACGTTATCATTAACAAATTATGTTGAACAATTTTTTTTTTTTTTTCATAATTTTTTAAAAAATTTGGCTTTTTCAAGCAATGCATTAATGTTTTCTATGCAATTTTATTCTGCACCGTTTATCATTTTTAATCAGTTGTATATCAATTGATATGTACATAATGTTAGAAACATGCCAAGAATGTAATTTTATTATTATTGACTAAAATACATGTTATCAGTAAAAGTGTCTCAACATTGACAAGTCAAGTGTCACATTATTTGTAAGCACATTATAAAAATATTGCTTTTGAGTATCGAGTATTTTCATTTCTAGTTGATGTTTGCATGATTGCTTCCAAAAATCTAAATTCTTACGTATTTGTTTACTTTCAAAAATATAGCTTGAAAATATCAGCATTTCGGTATTAATGTCTTTTAACATATTTTTCTCAGCCAGCCACTATATTATATATGTATACCATTGTAGAATCAAATATAGAACCCTGGCAATATGAAAATTCAGGTGTCAGAACTGTTTGAATGGTTTTCGAGTAAAACACTGAATGAAAAATAACAAACAAGATTTTAAATAGGATATTTTTATCATACTCAACTACTTTGGTCCAGATAAGCATGGTTTTATTGAACTGAATAAAGACATTTTTCAGGATCAGTCAATAAAATTACCTTACCCTATCATCTTCATGTGTCTGCCTCATCATACATTAATATTTCTTTCTAGCTCACGTATTTGATTACTTTCCCACTTTTTTTGTAGCAATAGATGTGTTTATATTTACTAGCTTATAGATTTATTCCCTAAACATTTTTCAGGAATAGAGGAAAATGCTTTTTTTCGGAGAAAGTTCTGTTGCCAGCAAGAAAAACCCACACACAATTCGATCATCAGCAACCATGAGCGACAATAGTTGATTCCTATGTAGATTGCTAATGAAATATTTAAAGTCGGCTTGCAATCCGGATAAGCATAATGTTCTCTGAGCCTTTTCAATTCGAATTTGGATGAATAATTTATTCCAACGTGCAATGATCAATGATAGTGATAATGCATACAATGATATGGTTGAAACCATCTTTTTAAAGCGCCTGTTGATCTTACAACTGTGTCTAACTCTTTACCAGTTCAACATTCCTCCACAAATAAGTGTCTTAATTTATCTTAAAAATCTCTTTTGTATTGTTGTCATGTATCAAAAATCTGCGACGTGTGGGTGTTACGAATTACATAAATTTACCTGGTTAGGAATCAATGACCAAAAGTCTTCTGTATAATATGCTTCTTAACAAACTCGTTACAATTGTAGGATGCAAAATGTTTTCAACAGTCTTGCTCTATGTGCTCTTTATTTCACATTTTCTGCTGCAAAACCAAGGCTGAAGAAATTATTAGTATCAAAGGAATCAGGTGTGTTTAATGTATAAAAAATATAGGGTTTATAAAAAAACAACAACATATAGTAATCTTGGTAAGAAAACATTTTATTTTGATTTCATGTTCCCTTAATTTTGAGTAAATGCATTTTCAATGTTAAATCTTTGGGTTTCACTAATGCATTACTTTAGAATAAACAAAATCTGATAATTCTGGGAATATTATTAAGTATATGGTTGTAATTCTTATAATCTACCCGATCTAAATAAATTGATGTATTCATAGTTATGCCTGACATATTATCGCTATTCAAGCATTTTAATATATAAAGAAATACAACAATTTTGATTTGAAAAATAGTCCGAGTACAATAAACTGTTGAATTTGTTTTTTGGTGGTTGCTACAAATTACATTTATTATTGAAAAATCTAATTCGTTTTGATACCACTGGATATATCTTATTTTAGGGAAAAATCTACTCTCAACATGAAAACAAAACAGAGGTATTTAGTTAGATGTCAATAGAATACTAACAGCAATAAAAATAACATAATTTTCTCCACTTCTGCTGCTGTTCTCAGTCACATACATTTTTTAAATATAGGAGAATAAGAGTATAGTTTATTTGGTTTCAGTTAATAATTAAACTTATTTAGTTTATTTATACATGATGTATTATTATGAATATACAATCACAAGCTCGGGTTTTCTAATTTCAGCAGCAAAAAGAATGTTTTTTTTATACAAAAGGGAGTTATATCAATACCATCTTACAAGCTAATCGTTTTTAAGTATAAAGACTAGCATAAATCAGTATCATCTTAACTAAGAGTATAAAGTTCATACAATTACACATACATATTATAATAATCGATGGTCCTATAATACGGCGAAGGTGAGCTTAACAATCAGTGGGCAATAAAATTAGAGGTGCTCTTAAAAGATATGCCACAAGTCTCCTTCTATCAAAATGCCTTTGTACTGTTCACAAGCATTACTGGAATAACCAACATAACATAAATTAAATATAACCGATGTTCAACTCTCCAATTGAGAGCTCAATGTACATAATCTGGGTGCATTTTGCCACTGATACAGCTCGTGCCCTTCTGCAAATCAATAATTCTTTATCACAGCACACATTTCGGAATAATTAGCAAAAATTACAACGCCGACTGGATAAGTTACAACCAATCAATCATCGATACAGATTTATAAATAATTCATTGGTGTTTCAAACTGTTCAAAACATTAAAAACAGCATTGAAATATTAGACATAATAATAGTGTAAAAATATATTTATGATGTCAAATCTGCTTAAGAGAGCAATAAGGGAATTCATTGGTTACAATGTCAAATAACTTATATATTTTATATGTCGACAGCCTAGAGTCCCAAGGTCATTACTCCACTAACTACAATTATATGCATATTCAAGACTTTTCTTTTTCATCAAAAATGCAACATCATTATGTTACATATTATTTGCAAACACAGTCTTTGAATAAACATTTGAATCTCATTGTCGATATTTTGGAAATTGGAAACCTTGTACTCAAAGCTGACGAAGATATAAAATAAGGATGACAAACCAACATTCAAATTTAAGAAGAGAATTCATTCAATATATACAGATTTCAATGAGTTCGTTTCAATATATGCAGATGTAATTCATTTATTCAAAAAGTAATAGTAAATCATAGATGTGAAACAAATTTGGATTTATATATACATATATATTATTTTCTAATTATTAAACATCCAATTTGCGTGTAAAGGCCCCTTGATATAAGGTCTTCTATTTAATTTATTAATCTAAACAAAACAAATGACAAACATTATTATTGCCAAAATGAAAATCAGTGAAATATCAAAATAATAAGGATTTGTTTATAGAGCCGTACTCTTGGAAAAGATTCATCCCGAAGTGACTCAAATAAGCGCAAGAAAAATATGATTATGTTATAATATTGAAAAATATGATACATACTATTAAGAATATGAATATTAAATTGAAGTTTTTAAATACAAGAAAAATATATTATGCTATTGCGATGTGAATAATTTACAACCTATTTTAAATGCATTCCATATGTGACATTAAATTAAATACATAATAAATGTTTGATCGTAAAGACAGACATCTTTCTTACAATGGAACCATTCTAAGAAACTAATCATTATTCAATAATACTACTGTAATATTTCACACAACACATGTCTAAAATTTACTAACACCAAAAAAAAATGTTAGAACACAGTCCTGTCTGGTTAAATTCACAATTCTTATGCAGCACTCTCGCTAGCTTTGCATCGAATGTTACTGTTCACTGAAAAAATACTAGTTACTATATATTGAAAAGAAAAGTTTTAAGTAGCATTACTTAAATTACTTATTATTAAATTACAAGATTAAAAAGCTATCTTTAGTGTTAAAAAATATGCAAGCATTTATCAATTAACTTTATCACAGATTGCTTTTTTTGCTATGATATAATGAAACCTCATGTTTGACCATACATATGCACATTTCTTGTAGGCCATATATAAAAGCGTTCTATACATAGGCAACAATTGCATATTGGAAGAGGTCCAATATAATTATATTTCATAATATGCATTAAACAATAAAATTATAAACACAGCAAGATTAAGAGAATATTCAGTGACAGTTAATATTAAGTATATGTTTAATTTAGTGTGAGTTGAGACTCGCACGCAGACTATAAATTATAAATTAAGCAAGAAAAATTATTTATCCAGCAAGGCTGCGAGAGTCTGTTGCATAAGAATTTAAAAAAGGATATGAAGGTAGATGCAAATCATAATCGAAAAAAAAAAAATGTGTTTTGGCATAATACAGTTTCATATTTTGACAGAGAAGATATTACGAGAATAGCAAATATATACAAATAATAAAGCGTCCAACCTTTTCAATAACCTATTCTGCATTTTTTCACGATATGAATTAATAATAAAAAGTTTCAAAAGCGAAGTAGTGGTTAAGTTTTAATCTTTAAATTGATTGATGCTCGAGTCAACATTTTAATTTTGAAGTATGTTTTGATGGATTTTATCATTTACCACGCAGCTAAAAGTAACCATCATTTTTCATATACATAAATGACAAAAACTATATAGATAGTGTAATATTTTCCATCATCACTCATTTGTTTTTTTTTAATGTTATTCTGCTTTTTTTGTTGTTTTGAAAATTTTCAAATTAAGTTACAGTTTATTACACTAGCATATATTCAAATTAAAATAAATTGTTTTTGCGTGAATACCTATCACGGCATTCAATGTTATAAATATATGTATTTCATTAGACCTTAATTTTATAGACATAAATGCTGGGTGAATATTATAATCTCATAGTCCATCGTTCAGTTCTCCAAACACACTATTCACTAAAACATATTACATTTACCGATGAATTGAAATGTTCATCGACAGCCATTCTAGTTAAACTGCACAAGATAATTTCGTTTTATAAATACTATACAGAAAAGAGTATAAAAAGTGCACAACATAATAGCCACTCTTTGAAGGGACACTTATTATCGATTAAGAGCTGATATAGTATCTTTGACCGTATTAGCAATATCGTTAAGTAGGCGAATTGGATCAGATTCTACACCAGGCCTCTGTCGTCCTCCAGCTGCCCTGACTGATTGCGTTTGAGATTCAAGCCTGTTCGTCACTTCTCGCAATTGAAACCTCTGCTGCGGAGGAGCAACATCGGCACAATACTCAACACATGCCGTGTGAAAAATGCTCAATTTGTCAGATAATTGTAGCCAAGATGGTCCATTTATTGTCTTCATTCCTTTCATTGTAACCAAACATGATTCCAGAGATTGAGAAATTTCTATAATGTTTTCGCGGGCTCCTTTCGGTTCGTCGATCACAGTTTCAGCCGGAGGTGAAGATTTTCCAGCCGGTACTACAATAGGTGAGATGGGGGTGGCATAAATGGCTCCGGTACCTTTGGCAGGCACAACTGGTTTTATGGCTTTTACTGGAGGCTTAACCGGCACAGCAGGTTTATCATCTGCTGCCGATGGCCATTGCCTGCGATCAGTAGGTTTGTTGTTTATATTGAAGCTGCGGGTCATAATAATTGATAATGAATTATTATCCGGATTGAATTCTTTATCATCTGTGGTGTCACTTTTTGAAGGCTTGTCTGTTTTTTCTTCAATGACAGTGGGTTTGCTATTTTTAATTGATAATTTTGGGCTGAGTTGCGAGGTTGTGATATCAGCAATCGATTCCTTTGGCTCCCATAATTTTTTGAGACTACTTATACTACCAGTGCTTCTTCTTTTATCATCCTCTTCCTCTTTGGAGATAATAAGAGTATTTACATTGGGTTCCTGTTTCTTTACCTCGGCATTTTCAATAGGTGGCACTTTAACTTCTTTATTATCCTTAAGCGGCTTAATGTTGTTCTTTTCTGCTGGTGGAGTTTCGACAGGTTTTTTTCCGGTTCCATTGGTGGCAGGGGCTGTTTCTACCTTTCGCAATCTTGACTTAAAATCTACTATCGAGCCTACATTCTCAGCCTCAGCTTTTTTAGCCACAGTCTTTTTTTGAGGTTCGATTTTCTTCAATTGAGGCTTGAACATAACTTTACTGTTATCATTCTTAGATGGGACCGAACTAGTGCCCCCGTATGAAGTGCGGCGGAGACCGGCTATCAAATCAACGGGTCCAAGTGAAGATCTGCTTTTTAAATCCATCGGACTAGCCACTCTTCCTTTCGCATCATTGCCGCTCTTGTTGGATGTTGATTTGAATGATTCCAAATTTAAACTTTCTGACAATTCAGAAACCAATCTGGCAACGGGATCACCCATGCTCGAGGGAATGGTCATGTTATCAGTAGGTGGAGATTCTTTAAAATTTTTGTGACTTTTCTTATCTGCTCTCTCTTTGATCTCGGCAACTAATTCCAGTTCAAGCAATTCTTTCCTACTATTTTTTAAGTATAATGCATCATCATTTTCTGCAGCCGGTTTTTCTATGAATGTTTCTTCGAGTGGTGGCGGAGGAATTAAAAAGCTCAAATCGGTATCAGCATCAGTGGAGTACGCAGCATATGGCGACTTTGGATCTAAACCTGGGTATATCATGAATGAACCTTTAGTTGGAGCACTCGAACCCATTTTAAGAGATCCAATACCTTCGGGAGTAGCTTCACGGGCATTTGTAGCAGTCCAAACGCTACCCTGATGGTCTAATGGTGGAGCTGGTGGTAAGTGCAGAACTGCCAGTGGGCAAGGGGCATCATCAGTCGGAGGCGGAAGGTGAGCCGGTGGCGGTGGGAATTCGAGATCTGCCAAGCTCGGGCAAGCTTTACCTGGGCTCCGACTGCGCAGATTATCAGACGGCCGGCTGAAGGTTCTCAAAACCGGTTCATGTGACCTGCGAGTGCGCGAAGGTGGTGAAGCGGGAGCAGGAACTGTCACCCCTCCAGATGAATTGCTGCGAATCATATGAGTCATTCCTAGTGACAGACGGGGAGAAATAGGCCGACCCTCCTCAGACAGTCCTCCTCCTTCTTCTTCAGTGTGATCTACGTCTAATGGTCCTTCTCGTCCTGTCAATCCGCCTTGCCGTAATGATTCTAAGTATGCTCCAATACGAGCATTTTTGGGTAGTGTACCATAGCGGTTTATAGCTCTGGTGACATTCTGAACATCCAGAGTAGCGACTTGTACAGACTGAAATGGTCAAATGTTAAAATTACATACAAAAAGGTTATATCAAAAATAGTCAGAATTCAAAAATTTTGTATAACTTAAAAATACTCTAAACCAGCAGTTTGAAAAAAAAGCCAAAAAAAGTGGAGATGCGATTTTTTTGTGTTACCATCTTTTTGACAAATAAGTTACACTATAAAAATTTTCAAAACCACTATTACAGAAAATTCTCTGTGAACTTGCCATTCAATGAACTCAACAAGACTGAATTAAAAAACTTCTTTTTGTGTCACCTACATTTAAATATCCGGAATGTAAGTGAATATTAACATGAGTTCACAAAACATTGTAATGAATTCTAGGCACCTGGCCCACTTTTAAACAATCTCCAAACACACCAATGTTTCATTGATCGGTTGATGGCAGGATTACACATCCTTTAAAAATCAATAAGCAACTGATAGAAATGCAATATTACAAATGATTTGAGCATGCTAGTGAATGTTAATTTTAAAGCGATCAACATAATTTGTTCTCTATTGACTAGTAATATAAAAATAAATCGATCAAAAATAATATGATTACCTTCTTCCCTCGGTGTTGCAGCCCTCTGTGCCCCATAATTGGTGCACGCTTAAAAAGCGGTTGCGCTCCACTCGCAGCTCCCTGGATGTTAATCGGCTGGTGGCCACCTTCAGCTTGAGAGTCATCTGTGTCGGGCGTGTGTTCTTGGAGTGAACCATCTGATGATGCAGCTCTACCAGGCATGGTGGATTTTAGATCACGACCCGCAGCTGTTGATTGCAATCGTAACATCAAAATTAGCCTTATTGAATAAAAGTTGATCGAGAAAAGTATACCAGTTTGTCTACAGAATCACACATTGTCAACATAACTTGAGTATTCGTGTCCGTAAGACAGTATGACTAATTTTGGTATGAGAAACCATTTATAATGTGATAAAATATTACCACACGATTTTATAAATTCAATAAAGACACTACTAATCAAATTTGAATACATATTGAATTTTACAGAAAATGGTGAATAAATAGTTGTGAGTTTACGAAAGCTAAAAATTAAAAACTACATTGGCTACGGACATGTGGAATACGCGTCATTTCTCTATATTTACCCGTAGCCATTGTGTTAATTAACCGATACATCACAAGAAACATGTTTTTCAACAGTTCCGATTATTAACCTTGTAAAAATTAAGATTCTTCACACTATATATTTAAGAGTCTAATATCTCTCTATAAGCCATAAAAAAGCAGTATTTTTTTATATTTTGCTGTAATATCTTTTGCACATAATAAACAAAAAAAACACCGCTTCTGATCTTTGTATAATATTTATGGAAGTAATAAAAAAAAAAATGTTTTATTTATTGAAATATAATGCCTTTCAAACAAGAATTGACAAACTTTTAAGTAAACTACCTTAAAAGTGATGACAAAAATGTCGATGTTTGCTTAACCAAACACAAAGGCATGCAGTGGTGTACAAAACAGTAACCATCACATATTTTAACATTTTTATTTGAAGTATTTATGATTATTGAAAGATTCCCATAATAAATTAAATAGTGTAACTCGTTTCAATATTTCGTGAATTGAAAAGAATTATCATACGCTTATTTACGTTATCTAAAATTCTTTGCCTGGGAAACACAATACGCCATTGTTGTATTTAATAACAATGCTTGTATAAAATTTCTCTGGCCATTTAATATATTATATAATGCATCATTTTACCACATCACAAATAATCATTGCGTGTGCGTCAGAAAAAAGGGCATTTATTATATATTACTTCTTTCGGTTTATTTAAGAATGGCATATTCGGCATATGAAAATTTTTGTATAATTTTAAAATGCAAAATAATTTAAACACATGATACTGTGAAAATAAAGTGCATATTCATAAAACGATTTGTTGTTTTCAATTTATTAAAATACACATAAGATATAAGTAATGCATTTAAAGTTGGTAAAGTATTATAAGCATTAGTAGCACAATTATTTTTACCAAATTAATTACTTGTATACTTTACAAAACCCTTTTTCTTTATTTCAACTACTAAACAATTCTTACATACGAGGATACTGAAATGACACTGGGTTTTTTGTCTGTATCAATAGAAAAACAGTTGCTGAATAATTTAGCTCTTTTTTTATATAGCATAATTTAGAACTGTAAAATGCTTATAATTATTTACTATTTCAAACTTAAAGTTTACCTAGAAACAAAAAAATATGGCCAATAGTACCAAGAAGTGTAAAAACTTTTCAGTATTTGAGATACACCTTCAAATTACTATTTTAATTTTAATTTATTAAATTACTCACTAAACTATCAGAAAAAATATATTCCATAAGCAAAGAAGAAATCTAATAATTAATAATTGTAAAAATCTGGTTATATAATAAAATTATCATGCTCTCTGATTATATTATGGCCATAAATATTAATGGGATTATATTTTTAAACAAATAGCACAGCATTTTTGATTAATCTATGCGCAAGAAGAAATTTATTGAAACCAATATTGAAAATAGCCATAATTCACAAAAAAATCGAGGGGTGGCATAGGATTATTAGTTCTTTAAAACAATAGTTAAACTCATTTTAGATTCGAAAAATTGGTGAAAATTAAAATGGGAATCTGTAAATCAAATGTAAGAAATTTTTGTAAATATACTCACATTTGAGACCCTATTGCTATACACCTAAGAATAAATATGAAATATATATACTTTTCGATTAATGGTGGTGATATATGAATTGCATGAGAAATGATAAAATATTGAATAACCATGAATGAGATTTTATGACACGATTAAACAGATATAAATATAATATTATTTTTTACAATACAAGCCTGCAATATTATTCTAAATCGTTGAACGACACAAGACCCTTTTTAAATTTATTTGAAAATTAAAGTGTATAATTTAATCTCTTTGAATCCCCCGATGTAATAACATGCCACAAACAAAGCCTCTAGACATAAAAATTTCTAATATTATTTTTATTTTAAACTCGTCAATATTAAAAATTGATAGCAAAATGTAAAATTCCTCAAACTAAGATACTTTATTATAGTGCACTATTTCATAATTTTACCACACCATTTATTCAAAATGAAAACAAATTATATACTACTCAAATGATTATTTTCTAAATTTAATGAGAATATTTATAATCACAAATTTTTTTAATGGCAAGCTATTCAAATAATTTCATTTAAAACTCTCTCAATGTAAGAAAGGTACACATCGCATTGATAAAAAGCTAAATAATTGTATGATACACTAGTCGGAAGGCAAAATTTTATAAAATATATAAAAAATTGATTTTGAATAATTTACAAATTAATGGAGACACGACAAGAATTTCAATTTTATTGCGCTATTTCCAATATCCAAGACAACATATTGTGCTAATAAGAAATTTATTTTGGAGGGACAATAAATTTGTCATTCTTGTTCAGCAGTGATAGCTACACAAAAGATTATGATAGAAATACGTAAATACCATTTAAATCATCCTCAATGACTGCGGCCGAGGCGTGGGCATCATCAGCATATTGCGACTCACGGTAAGAGCTGCACGATGACAACAAGCTGAAAGAATATACATACGTAAATTGACAGAAAAACAAAGATGGTAAATTGACAGTGTTGTAATTATAACCTATCATATTTAAAACTTTATTTGAATAATTTAAATATACAATGCACACTGTCTACATAGAAATCCGTAACATAACAATGGCTATAATTTGCCAGGCTGTAGTTTGCCGTGTGGTTTCTATTGTGGCGCAGATGTATGTGCCGTCTACTTTCCTTCCATCCATCCAATCCCAAAAACGGGGTGCAATTAGAACTATTAACTAACTACCAGTTTTTACTAGCTCTATACTTCTATCCTCGCCCTCCATGAACGCAAGCTTGAGCAAATGAATAATCCAGCACTAGTAGAACAATTTCTGATAAGATACTTCATAAGAAGTCCATATGTTTGACATTGGAAGTGGAGATGGTTTGAACACACATATGGAATTTTGGGTGTGGGTTTAATGAATTTCTTTTCAACTTTTGGAACCAGAAGCATTCCACCTTTTTTTTTTCAGTTTAAAAATAGTCTAATTGTATAAATCTATTTGTATTTCATTGGAAATGAAATAGTGCATGCTACCAGCTGGGATAATATTTTTTCTACATTTGCATAATGTTGACATTATACAAAAACCTGCAATTATGAATTAATAGTATGTAGTTGACATGAGATACCATAACAATTTAAGTTGTTGCATAAAATGGCCCTACATATACGGACATATTCCTTAAAAGTTTAAATACCTGGTTCGCTTTGGAGGAGTAGGTGCTTGTTTGCCTCGTCGGTTGGTCGATCGTCTCATTTGCACTTGTGGAGGAGGCATACTCCCTCCAGGCCCTGCTTTACCAGAAGCTGCCTTGCTGCCTGGATTTCCAAATGTATGCAATGCTGTCGCTTGGCCAGTCTCAATGGTTGCTCTGTTTTGTCGTCTCAGCGAGAGTTGCGGTGTACCTACTACATCAGTGCCACCTTCCTGCAGAGTTTTCTCAACCTCTGAAATTTTTAAATAAGCCTTTAAAATATGAAATTGATTGCTCCATCATTTGTAGAGTAAATAAATATTTTCTGGAATTATAGAGAGCAAATGAAGTCAACTTTGTCGCTAACCGAAATAGTCACTGAAAGATAAACCAAATTGATTAGACCTGTTCATTGGCATTAAATTAAAATTAAAAAAAATTTTTAGTGAAATGTTATTACGATTTTTATGAGTTCCAAGCTATTTATTCGAAGTATGATTGTCAAAGATGTACTTTTTTCAGTTATCGCTCACATTCCTTTAGCTAGCATCTTTTCAATTGATATTTTGAAAATGTTGTGAAACTGATTCCTAAATCCTTAGATACCATATAAGTTCAATTTCATGCGAGAATCAAATACCTTCAGTAATGGAATTGTCCTGAAACATGTGTTCCAACTCATGGTGGATTCCTTGGAAGGTTGGTCTATCCTGTGCACTCCATTGCCAGCAACCCCGCATCAGATCATAAACAGCAGGCGGACAGCCAGGGGGGCACTCCATGCGATAGCCCTGAAAAACATCTTACTTTAACAACCATTTACAGCAATCTTGAAAATTCCATCAAATATTTAAAATTGCGATAAAACATTAAATCGTAAAATTATACTGCCAACATTTTAAAGTATCAAATATTAAGTTTACCATACATATTTAATAATATGGTAGTACAAACATATTTTAAAAAAACATTGAAATAACTAATTAGCAACAGCAATCGCATCATGGGTAGCAAATATATATTATTTTATAAGCAATATGCTGGCATAACTTCGGTGTAAGCTATAAGGTTGGTGAGAAACAGAAAAACTTAAAAAAAGGTGTTGTGTGATAGCCATACGCTCGGTATAAGAAGCATAATATGGCCAAGAATTTCAATAATTCTTTATTTACATATTCCATATTATCACATAAAAGTACAATTATGTACTATGGTAAGTTATAATACAACACAAATTCGCTAAGCAAATAGCATTGATCTTGGCAAAAAAAAAAAAAATTCTCACTACTCGTCCAACTATCGCCTTTGAACAGTATATTCAATTCAATTGAATTATTGGAAGTCAAAAGTATTGTATTCCTATTGAATCTGAATTAATTATAGAGGCATACTTTTTGATAGGAAACCAGTATTATCTTCCAAGGAGATTGAGTATAGCCTCAGTATTAAATATATATTTAGGTTTCAAAGAATTGCATCAACAAAAAGAAATAAAGCACGATATTATCTGAAATATAGCAGGTATCATTGACATTAAATAAATAGAAATCTATCTGAAATAGTTTCAGAATCGCAAGCTAAAAGTAGGAAAAGCGCACAATAAGTATGGTAATGTTACTTGGTTTTGTGATCTCAATTGAAATTGAGATGTAACCAAGACAAATTAATTATTGATGGTATGTATCTTACAATATTAATCAAAATTATAAAAAATAAAAAAGCAAAATCTTTTGATGGTGCATTCAAATTTAAATTTCAAATCAAAGAGAAAGAAACATCAAAGAGAAGTAGTTTTTTTTTACTTCCAATAGCAGTCTTTCAGTGACAATAATAAAATATCAATAAAAATTAAATACGCGCATATAATATCACAAAAAGAATACGCAGCATATCTCAAAAATAGTTGAATAAAAATATAAGGCTAGTTATGAGACTAAAATTACAATTTAGTTAAATCCCAAAGATGGTCACCTTTTCAAGCATGTGGTATACATCCGTTAAGTCAACGCCAGGATATGGCGACATGCCGTAGGTTGCTATCTCCCACAGAAGAATACCGAAAGCCCACACGTCAGATTTGGTTGAAAATTTGTTGTACGCTAGGCCTTCCGGAGCTGTCCACTTGATGGGGAACTTGGCCCCGGCGTGAGCGGTGTAGATGTCATCGCGCATCAGTCGGGCGAGACCAAAATCAGCCACTTTCACGAGGTGGTTCTCACCAACAAGGCAGTTTCGGGCGGCTAAATCCCTGAAAAACAATGCAAATTTTCGTGTAGGTTAGATTAAAAAAACAGTGAACAAAACTGGAATTACAGTTGACATGATAGCGATATTCAAAATAATATATCCGCACAAACGCAATAATGATAAAACAATATTTGAATATGAGTGTGTGAAATATTAACTAAAAATATAGCAAATCGCTTTCGTAAATAGAAAAAACACGGAATAAACACAAAGCAAAAATACATGAGTATATAATATTACTATTAAAGCCAAATATAATATATATATATATATATGTATAATTAGAGCTATAGATAACATAAACAATATATTAAAGCTGTAATCAGCATATCGTAATGGTGAATCATAATTTTTAATATTTTTCAGCCATGGCCTATAGGACCTTCGAGAATTTTCAATTTGGATGCCAATACTTTGCTTCACAATATAAACTTTCACTAATTCAATAAAGCAATGTTATTTTCGCACGCCTTGGCTACTATTACTCAACAAAATCTAGCAAGTTCAAATAAATACTCTAATTAATAAAATCAAAAATTTTGTTTTTCCTCAACAAAAAAATGGGAATTGTGTGAATGATTACGGAAGATTTATAATGTATTTATATATACATACATATCATATGTGGCATATAAATTTCCTATATTGTAAAGCCACAATTTATCTCATTTTTTGTTGGCACGTCTGCTTTATGTTACGTGTCAATGCACCCAAAGAAAATGAGTTGAATAATGATTGTCATTTTGTATATTTCCTGTTACATGTTTTTAAATGAGAATCTGGCACTGCTGATCTCATGTTCTCTTATGCCATGATTAAATTGGTCGGTACAAAATAAAAAGTAATAAAACGTAAATGCAATTTAAACAAACCTGTGAATAAAGCTCCTGCTCTCGAGATAACTCATACCACTCGCAATCTGCGTCGCCATATACATCAGAACGACTGCCGTTATCTGTTCCTTGTTGCCGTTCCTTAGGAAATCGAGCAAGTTGCCTTTGCTCATGAATTCGGTTATGATGTAGAAGGGAGGTTCGCGGGTGCAAACTCCCAACAGTTGTACAAGGTTTAGATGCCTCATTTCCTTCATAATAGCTGCTTCTTCTAGGAAATCTTTAAGCGCCATCGTGTCCTCTTTTAATGTTTTTACTGCCACCTTCAACATAAAAAAAAAAAAAAGTGTCATAAAAATATCAGCAGAAATAATTTGTTAGTAAATATATTTGAATGCTGATAGCATATTCTTGTGTAAATCAGTTTTCATTTAGATAGCTGCAAGATGGCTGAGTTAAGATTATAAAAATTTTGCATTGATAAAGTGTCCCCATTTGATATTCGCAATGGTTCAATGGTCATATAATAATTATGTTGCATATTACATTTTATCATGAAATGGCATTTTGTGCAACTAAGCAACTACATTATGTTTTCTCGAAATGTAAGATAGTAAAAGACCGCTAGGTTATCATAGAAGTTATTACTAAACAGTGCCTACAAGTTAAGTTATTCACTGGGTAAAAAATGACATAATGAAGCTGAGAGTAATTTTCTTTGAAATCGGAGCATCATCAGGTCAATATGACAGAGTAAAAATGATTATAACATCAACAAGATTGTCTTTCTACTTTTGTTTCGATAATATTAATCAAATAAAAAAAAGCTTCCTACATAGCTGGAGAAAATGGTCAAAAGAAATAATCTTTGAAAGAATTAAAATATTCAAAAAATAAATTTAATAAAGATAAAATTATGAGCCATTTTTTTTTGAGGTGGTCAAAAAGCGAGAAAAGTTAAGTTTATTAAATCAGATTTGGTGAACACTACATGAATTTCAATCATTAAAAATATACACAATTACTTATTATCGGAATAAGAATCTCTTCATCTATACCAGTGATCCTTAACCATTTTGAAAGAATCGCCCCCTTTACCATAGTAAAATTATCCAGCACACACCCCCAAAAAATTTGAAAAACAAACAAATAAATTACATGATTATTTTTATAAACGTTAATTATTTTTACTAACATTAAGCATTTTAAAAAAACATGAGATCTTGAGCCTCATGTGACTGCTATTTTCGTAATATTAGGTTCAAGTTTAGTAAAATACAGTCTCAAATCTCCTCTTTGGCTTATCTTATTGATTTCGGGATTTTTTGAATTTATGCGTTACTGCGCTAAAACCCTTTTCTACTTAATATGATGAAAGAAATGCTACGATAGGTAATTTTACCTCTTTCCACAGAAGAGGATATTGATGGCGAAAATGGACCCAAAAAACATCATAACCATTGATTGAATATTATTTTAGTCATTTTGTAGCTCAATAAACTACTCTTTTAAATTTTGCAAGACATATAATACTACATGTGATAAAAATGGATTAATTATACTATCTGGTATTAAAAGTTCATACAAGTCGCGATCTACGAGACAACGCAGCACACACTTGAACTCTTGCAGCGCCACCCAAATGCTAAAAATGTAAAAACGCCCCCCAGACCATTACAACCCCACAAGGGGGCGCTGGCGCCCCCGGTTAAGAAACACTGATCTATACATTGCCTAGTTAAAAAACTGTAATGCTAGCTGTAAACTGTATTGACATGTAATAATGTTATACACATACCGTCATATTGTACCGTTTCCACCTTGCTTCATAAACATCACCATATTGTCCTCCACCAAGCTTATGCCTCATCACAATATCAGTTCTGTCGATTTCCCATTCATCCGGTTCTGGGCTTAGTGGAAAAACTGTGGGTTTATTGTGTTTGGGAGCCGGGTACAGCAACTGTGTTATTAAGCCATCGCCGAGCATAGAATGATGGTGCACAAGTTCGGCCAGTGTTCCAAACTTGCTCTCTGCCGTGACGAAGCATTTGCCTTCTGAATCTTCGTTGATTCTGTAATGGTAGACTCGTCCCTCGTAGCGAAGGGAAATGCTCCGTTGACCAGGGCTTGATTCTGATTCTCTGACCTAAAATTATAACAATGAACCAAATAAAATATCAATATAACATTCACAACCTCCTTATATCTCACATTGCTATTCATGCAATAAAGTAGGTCTAATAATATAATGTATTCTATGGCTGATAGAAGCTATGAGTAATTTTCTAAATATTTTTTTTATTTAGTAGTCTGAAAGAGATAAATGATTTATATTGGTTCGAGAAATAATAATAATAAAAACACCACAATAGTAATATTGAAGTAAACTTCTGTTTCATATAAATCTAAGTTAAATATATACAGTAAAAGTCCGTTAATTCTAAATTCAAGGGACTGGATTTCCCAAAAAAATTCGAATAACGAATTTTCGCGGTAATTGTTGACGGCTTGGAACATCGCGGCCATTTTTTCGATTTTTTATGGACTGAAAAAATTCAAATTACGCAATCACTAAAAAAAGAAATTTTTGCGGCAATTGTCGACGGCTTTGAACATCGCGTGTCTCATCAACATGTCTCGCTTGCACTAATGATATAAATCATTGATGCACAAACGCGGCCTGAAATGGATTTTTTTTGAGGCCCAAAATAACAAATACTTCATCAGCAAATTTTTCATTAAATATGATAAAAAATAGTATTCGATATGTGAACAAAATATGCAGTAGCAATGGTATATAAAAAAATCAATGTTATTTTTTATTATTTAATATGATTATATATTCACATGGATATAATTTTGTGACTGAAATTCATTTTTTTAAATGAGTCATATCGTTTGCGATGCAGGTGCAGTCTATTTTTAGATTATTGTTTAAACACATGGATTTTATTGTTAGTTCTTCAGGATTTTTCTTCACTTTTACCCATTGCGGCCCGCGAAAAATTTTAATTAGATAAATTGGCCCTTCTCTCAAAAAGCTTGTGCACCACTGTTATAAATGCTCGAATTTGATACTTCACTTTATATAGATGCCTCACTTACACTTAAGGTTTACACTTTACTCTTCAAAACAATGTGTCGACTAACTTTAAACCTAACAAACTCACAAAATTGACAAAATTTCGAAATTGTCGAAACTGTCAAAATTTCGAATTACAAGAAATCGTATGTACATTTTGACGAAAAACATTACGAATTAAACGATATTTCGTATTAACGTTTCATTTTACTCTGAAAAGTCAATATTGTGACGAGCAAATTATGAAAATTTCGAATTACGAATTATCGTTGTTCGAATTAACGGACTTTTACTGTACCCACATTACAACCAAAAATCTTAGAAGACAAAACTAATCGAAGCAATGCAAAACTTTCCTCAGTATTGGAACATCTTCTCAGATCGAGGTGACAGCATAGTAAGTGTTTCTAAATATAATATATATCTCACCAGAAAGCTGCCATTGATTCCAGAACTGAGTAGATATTCAGCTGCGTTTCTTGATATGGGTCCATGATACCAGGAATGTTTTTCTAAGGAATTTACAGGAGTGACATAGTTGGAGGGGACCCAGCCCATCTGGCCGGACGCAGAGTGTGCTTCACACCACTCGCCACTCTTATTGTAACTTAAGATTCTAACTTGTTCGCCTGAAATCAAAATATTATCTTATAAGTATTACTCAATATAAGATCACAGTAGAAGATCATTAGGAAATATAAATGCAGCCCTCTGCTTCCAACAATTTCCAGGCTACAATAATTAATGAACATATTGTTCTGGCATATTAATTACCTAGTTTCAAAAACCAAATTTTTCTTAGCAATTTTCAGTTATATTGTCAAGTTCATTTGAAAATACAATTATTGCTCTGATCAAAAATTACCTCAGAAATACTACAGTTTTTTGATCTATCAAACCTATTATATCAAATATACAGGATACTCACTTGACTTCACCATAAGCTCAATGTCAAAAATGGATAAAGTAAGCGAAGAAGATAACTGCATTTTAATCATTATATTTGAAAATGTTTTAAGCCTAGCCCAAAGGGTTTGAATTTATTTTAAATAACATAATATTAAAATAAAATAAAAAGATTACTTTGGTTATTCCACATATTGTGTAACACAGTGAGACATTTCTTTTGCCCCGTTCGCCTAGTTACTGTTAAATCCTTCAAAACCACATAATATAAATTACTTGATAACATAAACAAACCTTTCTTGAGACTAAGTTGATTGTCCCCGCCGGCCTGAAAGTCATACAGGGCGACAAAAAGCTGGGGATCATCGTCATCATTGTGTGAGAGCAGGTTTTCTTTGGAGGTCCAGCGACCAGCGCTGTCTGCGAGCGCTGCTGAGGGAGCCGAGGATAAGCATGGCGGAGGTATGGCAGATGTGGGGGGAGGTGAGCTTCCTGCACCAGATTGGTTCACTTCGCTCACGGTGCTTTCTGAGTTATCAGGAATGTGTGGCAGGGGCCTACTCTGGAGCATCAAGGCTTCTATAACAAGAAAAACAAGGAAATGAGTAAAATAGTAATTAGGTAGCCTCTTTCCTCACACATACATATGTACACGAGCTGTCCCGGCAAACGTTGTTCTACCATATTAATTATTTCTAGTGAATATTTTGGTTGTGTTAATTTAAAAAAAAGTAATATATTTTTTATTCTAAAGTAGAAAAATGAAAGAGCAATTGAGTGTACGATATTTTTTGTCAGTCCGTCTTTAGCCAACACATGGCTCGATGGTTTGCCCACGCGAGAATATGCCACATATAATTGTCCGTGTGAAAAACATGGTGTACCCAAATCTAAGCTGCAAACAGACATCGTTTGGCCTTGTGACTTATTGATTGTCATTGCGAATGCCAATCTCATAGGAAATTGAAGACGTTTGAGTTCAATTGGCACATCTGTGAAAATCATTGGAATTCGTGGCAGCAAAACATTTTCGGTTCGGAATTCGCCATTCAAAATGGTGGTTTCGATAATGTTTTTCATCTATTTTTTAATGACCAATCGCGTGCCATTGCACAGTCGTGGTGGGTTCAAATTCCGAAGTAAAATAACCGGAGACCCAATTTCCTCAGTCGCAGAAGGTGTGGTGACATGCCTGGCAAATCCAGTGAGTTCAAAAACTCTGTTGGATAATTTACAGCTTCGTTGGCATCGCAAACTGTATCGATCGATTTGTATGATACCAAGTCGCCTGGCAACGACTGCTGTATCTTGAAGTTTAAATCACTGACGTCCACATTTTTTGCTGCCAAAATGGCTCTTTCTGCCAGCCACGCATGATTTATGTATTGTGTGCGTACATCGGGAAATATGCGGGAAATATGCGGTCAATGAGAGTATTTTGCGAATCAACGATTGTGCAGAAATTAGTAGGCAATTTTATACATCCAGTATTTTCATAGAAAGCAAACTTTTCCATCGCCGATATTTAACAATTGGTTCAAGAATGTGTCAGCGGTTAGATCTTGTAGCATCGAGATTTTTATATATATAGAGATTATTTGAGATAAGACAAATGCGATTCAACATTTCACTTCAACAACTTCAAAGGAGAATACCAATTTAAAGTGGCTTTATTAGAAAATTTCAGTGCGAAATTCTAAAAATCAATATCCTTGTTTTTTGTGAGTACTAATTATGCCTATATGTTATTTTTTTTATTTTACACAGCAAAATATTAAATATGAAAAAACCAACATTTGGAGATGGTTTTGGGGAGGGAAATTACACCCCGGCCGATCATATCTCGAATTCAAACACCAAACCATAGGTTGTCAATCTTTTTTTGAGTTATCAAATCTCAAATCTTAGCACGACTTCCATACAATCTCTACATTTAATATGATTCGCAATTTTAATCGGTGAATCAATTAATTTTCGCGGTGTGATTTCACAACAGTATAAAGAACAACTTTGCAGGTTGAATTTATATTTGACTTATTTAAATATATAACGATAATAAAAAAGCAACATATCTATTTAGTTTACTGTTTCAACTATCGACCCATAGGTTGGGAGCCAGTGTCCTAAATAATGGAGCTTTCTGTGCATAAACGAAAGAAGATAATATATTACTCAGTTTTCTCAACTAGTGCGAATGATTCTTTTTGTGTTTATCCCCGAGATTTTTTAATCTATCTAAAAACAGCAGTGCATAGGAAGAGACAAATGCATTAAATTCACCACTCGGGGACTGCAACCTTTGACTGTGTAACCGCGTAGGACGAAATCCCAAGAGTATTTGCCACTTGCCACTTGGCACATTCCATATTTTTAATATGGTGAAAATCATGTTCATTTCAAAAATATGCATAGTTTTTTTGTACCCTGTTACGTTGAAAGTTCAATATCGTATCTTGTAATAGTTAATCAAAGATACCCCCATAACGATGAGAGAATAAACATAAATAACTAATCGGGTTTCCGCGCGCGTCTTTCGGCTCAGTAGGAGAGCGATCCGCTTTTAACAATTCAACCCACGTTCAACGCACACCACACCATTCGATAGCAGTTACTTCGCAACGCGAGATAACTAAGTTGGTCCAAAACAGGTGTTACGATAAATCAAGCAATACCTGTTACCGGCCGTTCGCATACTAGCCGCCTATTAAAGCCAAACACTAAAAAAACTACTCCCAACAGCTGACTTGAAATCTGCATGATAAACACGTTCAGTATAGTTGATATGATTCATGAAATATTGTTGACATTCTTTCTTTCATACACGACACATCAACAAAAACCATATGTATTCATTTATTTTCTAATCAATTGCAATTCGCCATAATGACTCACGTGCACAACACGAATCGATTAGATAAGTCAGTATCGGAGTGATTGCGAAATTTACAAACCATCCGATTGCTATCTTGAATTTCTTGTCACGAAAGATTGTATTTTTAATTATTCAAATCTGCATATGCGATTTTAACTCTCGAAAGAACCACACAGATATAAAATATTAAATGAGTATCTCAAAAATTTTAATCAGTTTCTCGATATCTCTCTAATGAGAGAGCTACAAAAGAATGATGGGATTAGTTTCACCTTTCGGCATCATCATGCATTTCAAGTGCACGGATGTACTAGACAAAACTCATGGAAAAGTACAAAATTCAAATAATTCAATTTTGATTTTGAAATTCCATCAACCACCCTCAGTCGAAATCCTCAATGTGTAATGTTTTTATTTCGAGTTTTTTTTTGATCGCGCTACCGAGTAGTAAGAAAGTAACTGACCACTTGGCTACGGGGCCGTCCATAATATCGGTAGAGTGCATTTTTAAGTAATAACACTTTACCACAAATTTCAAAATATTTGAAAAATGCATACTTAACATCGAGGTTGCGCACTGTAATATCAGAGTCGACCAAAACATGGAAATGTCTCATTTTGGTCCAAGTACGCTATGGAATGCTACTTTTCATTTCAATATGGGCGTAAAACACGCACCCAGTCAATATAAAAAGGTCGAATATTCAATTCCGAGTCAAATCGAATAAAACGTGATAGTTTTATTAATAGATGGACTCGCAGATACCCAGGTCATTTAATAATGTTATGATTTAATTAATTTGAGTGATTTTAAACTGATCTTTTATTTACATAATATTATAGTTTTGCCAGGTAAAAAATAATTCAAGTCGGCAACAAATGTTTGTAGCAGAGTTTTTTACTATCGTCATTTTGCGCTGGGGACGAAAGAAGTTAATTGCTTTGTAGACACGTTCAAACATGAATGAATATTTTGCTTAACTCGCGCAAAATATATATATTTGACCTTGGAAGAATATCACTATTAATTTCAAAAGGTAAATAATTTTTCGGAATTCTAAGACTTTACTTTCAAATAATTATCCTGAAGCTTTTACTTCCAAATCGGACCTAGATCTTTATTGCGTTTAAATTCGGTCATATGGTTCTCTATTGACGTTGATTACAGAAAGGAGTAGAACCGTAATGGTTTGTACGCCCAATATTATATGGCTACTGATTTTTCTTCAAATATTTATCATTTAAGAAAATTATTTTGTTCATTTGAAACGAAATGATGTGATTGCCAAAAATCTCTGATAGATAATATGTCTGATGTGAGAAATGATAATACTTCAATAAAAAATATAAGAATGGCAAAAGATAATAGTGAGAAAATACTTGGCCATACCAAAGGGTTAATTGCATGAACATGAAGCATGTCAAAACAATGATCGGTGCAAACTTATTAGATTGAATTTATCACATTTTAGTGCATAAGTAAAAAAAAATCTACACCATTTAATCCAGTGCTTCTCAAACTTATTCACGCAACGGCCCCTTAAAACTTAAAAAAATAATCCGCGGCAACCTGAACAAAAAAAATGTTTTTTACAGCCCCCAGTTTGGGAAGCGCTGTTTTAAGCAACCACCTTCATGTCCGTATCGGTAAAAAAAACGTCGTGTTTTGTGTTGACGCACGCCAATTCATTGCAATTAAAATTCTATTTATAGAAGGAATACGTCAAAAACATACGGAAATACCTACTAAAATATTAATTGATAAAAAATCTTTTTGATTTTAAGTCTTACGATCGGATTCGTGCACGATAAATTGTTTAATCGTATCTAACAAATATTCAACATAGATTTTATTTGAAACTAGTATTTCCGACGACGATACGCGTTGTCCGTGTCCCAATTATGATCAATCATCATTACCAATAATTATTAACATTACTATGGGCTTAATTCGTCTAGGTATCGTATTAAATGGCAAAATGGGTAGAATCTAGTTCGATTTTGACGGTAAACAATTAGACTTAATAGCAAGCAGTAAGTATTAAAATACTAATGGAGAGAGTAATTAAATACTATTAAAGGGTCACTTATGTATGTAGATACAAAATAGTATTGTAAAGTTCATTCTGTACGACACTAAAGCATACCAATAATATTAAGGTATTTGATCGAAATTATTCTTAGTGCGAAATTAATGATCACCGGTAGAGTAGCTACCAGAATTACCGGCTAACAAACGAACCACTGAAGGAATGCGCAGTACCGAACTTTTATTTGATTTGGCCCCGCTTATAAAAATGTATTCATAATTAACGATAACGAAATTGGTTTATATCTCATGTATTAGCAAGGTAAAACGAAGTACCAAAAAATATACCACATTATGAAATGTTACAAACATTAACTAAGGCACACAATCCAATAAATCCACAGTCTCTAAAATGAGGAAAATTTAAAATTAATGAAAAATAATTTTCCAACCAAGTTTTACAAGTCGAACTAGACTCGACATAGGAACTGTAGGAGTTAATTGTAGAGGCTTTGTCTAATTAGACGATGGTGTGAAGCAGATATCAAATATATCTCATAATAATGCTTGTAGAACTTAATACTTACTGTACATATAAAATTAAAATGATAACATTGTTTTTCCACGAAACTTACTGTTAACCTTGCTATTATGAGCAGGGCTGTGGAGTCGGAGTCGGAGTCGTCGCGGCGTTCTGGCCGGTGTCGTACTCGGAGTCGGAAATTTTGAAAACTTTGAACTTTTTATTTTTGCATTTAATATGTCAAATTTGGCTTGTGGCCGCATTGATAGGGTTGATATTTGATTGAATACACATAAATAGGAAAATTAGGGGAAAAAGTGACGATATTAAACTTTTTTTTAGTCGGAGTCGTGTTTTTGGTCAATGTCGGAGTCGGAGTCGTGGTTTTGGTAAATGCTGGAGTCGGACTTTTTTTGACCGACTCCACAGCCCTGATTATGAGTCCTACCTCATCCATTCCAATCTAAACAATAAACCCCGACGCCCAACGATAGTTGCCAATATGCCAAAATACGGACCTGTCAGTCTGCAGGATTCCGAATTCAAATCAGCATTGTCTTTTGGCAGACAATATTAAATACAATTGAAGAGTTACACACATTCGTACCCAAAGCATTATGTCTAAATATAATCAATTATCAATGGGACATTATTTGACATACATTATATTAAAAATATTTAACTATAGCTATTTTTACAAGGAAGATGAAAGCGGAAAATACACATCATGATATCTCTTTTATGTAGCAATAATAATATATAACATAACAGGAGTCCACTCATGTCAAAGTAGCGGCAGCCAACACAGGGGAAAAAATGTAGATTCATTTGAAAATAAAAGGATCGGTTTCACTATTAATGATTTTTAAGTTTATATTTTTATAATTATAAATATCAAAATTTTAGATTTTTTTTTTTGCGATTTCCTGTTCGACAATTACTGTAAAATTAACTGATATACAAAAAATATCAATAATTTGTATTTTTATTTTATTGTATTATTCACCCGATCCTCTTTTCGCATAGGTGATACATTCATAATACTACCGTGTAAAAAAGGTGCCGAAAAGAAGTAGTAAATAGGTTCCATTACTTAAAATCAAAATTTTTACATGTATTTGTCGCTATTTCTCAGAAAAAGTTTTATTAAAATGAAAATCTGTGAAAAAAAATAGTAAAATGTAATCAGTACTTTTCTTAAATCTGTGTTATTTCGAAACCGTTAAAACCGCGGAGGTATTTGGTGTATAAATAAAAAACTGATAATAAATTATTATTCATTGAAAAATACCCTTCCAACGCATTAATTAAACTGATGTCATATCATCAACGAATGAGACAAAGAAACCGCTATAGAAATAAAAATACGACTGAGAAACATTTGCAGATAACAATTTTTAATTTATAATATCACTGTCTCAATAATATAATGTCTCAATTTCTAATGAAATCACCATTGTCGTTTGTTGAAAATCAAAGCGGGCGCATTCTTTGAAATGTTTGTAAACCAAGTTTGATTAGTATATATATTATATTCTATAAAGTGTTCAGCGCATACTCGTTCACAGAATTAAACTTGGTTAAAATCAAAACATGATCGCGAAAATTAAACATTCACATCTAAATATTATCATTTAAAATGTGCCTATCATAATAAAGTGTTGAACGGTTAAGTAATCCACTTGGAAGTATTTTTTTAAACTATATATGTACAGTAAAACATCGATCTATCGATGGCATGCATGCGCAAACCCAAGAGTCGATGAGACGATGAGACGAAGACTTCAAACGTAGGTAAATTGTTTTACAGCGGACTCGTGGTTCAAACAAACGCACCCTTCTCCATCTGGAGTAGTCCTTTATATCGAGAGTTTAGTTGATAAATGAAGTTTTTCATTAGATTTTCTTATTACTAATAAACCAACTTGATTAAAAAAGTTTTCAAGAATAATTTAAAAAAAATAATCTTCAATAATTGAAAACAGTAAAAATTGCTAGAGGAAAACTAAAAATGAACGGCACATACGTCTGTGTCAAATTATTTGATTTTTTTTTAAATATTTTCAATGATAAAAATGACTATGCTTATAATATAACCACAAGTCTTTATAATAGTTAGTTTCGAATTAAAGTGTGTGAAAACAAGAGGGCACTACTTGTCACACTCACAATAATTGCGCTCAACAATTTGGGTGGCGGGCAACGCGAATAAAAAGTATGCAACTTTTATTTACTGATGCATTTAAGTCAGTGATGCCCAACCTGCGGCCCACAGGTGGCATGCGGCCTTTTTGCCAAAAAAGTTGTGCATCACTGACGAGTTTTTACATAAAATGAGTGATTATTTCGATTTGACGTGAAGTTTGATGCAATCGATTTGGTTGGAAATATACAACAATCGTTGATACGTTAAAAAAATAATCAAATAAATAGTTTGCATACAATTATATCGATATTCATTCAGAAATGATATTTATTCCGCTTCAATTATCATAGAAACGTATACGCCAAGAAACAAAACCGATTGCAATGCTTGAATTGAATCCTGCAGCCTGTGGTTAGGGGTTCGAATCTCCGGACGGAAACTTTCATAATTTTTCAAAGGCATATGAGTATGTCGTATTAACATTTCGACGCACCTGTCGTTCGTAGAAGTGGAATGCAAAGGGAACATTCGTGTTACTACAATTCCTTTGCTATCCCCATCCTATCATTATTCTCTTTGAAAATGTGAGAGGTTTAGCGATTTAATAACAACCTGTTCTTGTAAAGCAACTCCTGCTGACATGTTTCATTAAGAGTATACACATCGGGAGCGGACGTGGTTGAAAAAACATAAAATCAAACATAATAAGTTTATAAATAGAGGCCGTGCCGTGTCTACTACTTCAATTTGATATAACTGATACGAGGTTGAATCAAAACATCGATAAAATCAGCTATTCGATTCAAAATTCAAATTAAACGAATGTTTCATATTTTATGACAACCAACAAAGGAAATAAATTATATCTAATTATAATTTAGCTAAATCAGTTATATATTTATGTAAGCAAATATTTTATCAAATATTCGAATTTTCGATAGTCAAAAAAAGAACCGAGCACATTCCATTTCGATTGGGATCCCTAGATGATAATAATTATTTTTTTCCAATTATCGAATTTGGTTCTAGGGTCAAGTAAGCCTATGGTAAATTACCCAGCATAACAGAAACGTGACCACGAAGACGATCAAAACATATGACACGCTTTGGTAGGAGCATAAATAGAACCAAGAATTTTATTTCCAAGAATGTGATTTCGTATAGCAGGAGGCTCCCGCCGAGCGGCGTATATATTTTTATACTTCATAAGTAGTCAAGAACTAAAAGAGATATTATTTGAATACTTTATATTAAATTATGAATACTAATAGGCTGTTTTGATACTGCGGTAATATTTAAATTGATGAATACATAATACAAATATATAAAAAATAACATATTCAGACTAAAGGAGACAACAGTCTGAAGATGCTTCTGGAACCGGCAAAACACGTGTCATAAAAAGCAATACAACCAGTGCAATAACAGATTAGAAATATTGAAATGTATATCTAAGTAATCTTTAAAATTATTTGAAAGTACATTGTACAGTGATTTTCAAATATTTTAAAGTAATCATTGTCAATCTATATGTATACTATAATAGATTTTTAAAAATTGTATCAGTACGAATAAATAAATAAATTTAGCTGAAGGTTAAAATCAATGAATTTAATGCGAGCATTTAATGGAAAGAATGAGGAAGAAAATGAGAAATAATTTTGGGCATAGTAAACTAAATAATATACACGGCGATACTACGTGGTCAAGAAGGGGAAAGTTTTTCAATGATACCAAGAGTTGATTAGGGAATGGTTTTTCTTATTTCAGGGGTTAATCAATTAATAACGGCAGTTAGAGAACAATCCCTTGGCATGAACATAAATGTTAAAATATTGGCAGGGTGCTTATAATAAAGGGGATTGGTCAACATTATCCATTTGGAAAGAAGAACACACAAACAGTCAGCATCGCTGATAAATGTATATGTATAATATACAGTAAAGATTCGATTTGTCTGGCGTTACTCTGTAGGCGAACGAAACACGTGTAACTGCTACGTCAGTTGAGTCAGCAATTGTTGTTTTTAAATTGAATAAACCACAAAGAATCGCGGTTTTCTTTCTTGAAATAATAATTTGTAAAATTGACCGCGTTGTGGTTGGTGGTTATCATCCCGACGTTTTGAAGTCATTTCTGGTTTCATTCCCGATGGTTTAGTGATGATTCCAAATGACATTTCTCTGACATGAGTAATTTATTTATTTATAAATGTCTAAAATTAAAAAAACAACATATCGATGTAAATCGATAATCTGCGATAAAAAACCGGAAAGCTAAAATGAATTATTTATTTTTAAGCGACCCAACTATGACATAAAAATTAATCACTGAGAATTATGCGAGTCTTTCGAACTATTATTTATAAACGCAATAAAGAAGTTTTATTGAAATTGTCAAAATATAATGAATGCGTGCATACCGAACATCGTGTATATCGAAGAACAACTGTTACACGTATAAATATTAGGTACTATGTACGATAGTGTGTACATATATCAATATATATGACGCGATGTGTAACCAACCAAACCACCCACGGAAGCTGGCTTGATTCACTCGGAATCGAAAAAAGTTGTCGGTGAGAAGGTGCATACGTCCTGTTTGTGGAGGCTCTGTCAATATGATCACAGAGCATAATATAAGGCAAGCACGTCACTGTTGCAAACCGAGAAAATCCGAAAAGGATTTGAGAACCATAGCTTGCAAACTTGCAGCAGCTGTTCCCGTAGATAAAATACGAATATATTTTTATGCATAACACAAACCTATCGCAAGAGAGCTCGAGAAGACTTATAATATCGTGAACAATTATTTTCATTTATACAGCACATTGTTGGAAGTGTATGAGATGTGAACTAACTGAAGATTTATTTCATAGAGCTCAATATGCCGATTAGCATCGGAAATAAAATCCTGAAGCTAGGTACTACTTTATAAAGGCGAACCGAACTCGATTTACATACTTAGGTGCATTTCAAACACATTTATACCCATTTATAGTCGGTCCCTGTGGTCTAGTGGCAAGAGCTTTGTCCTAGCAATCGGGGGGCCCGGGTTCAATCCCCGGCAAGGTTAGATTTTTTCAATTGAAAAAAAAATCTTGGGCTGGGTGTTATGTTATTTATCGTTGATTTTGTGCACAACTGATACATTATTTACCATCGAGTTAATCTCGTGTGACTTTCACAACCCAGAATATTTGGCGCATTGGCGCAAGCTGTAATGCCAAATATTTTTTTTAAAAAATAAATATATAAAAAAAAATATAAATATATACCATATGAAATTTCGAACATACGTCTATTTGACATTTATAGACGGTTACTGCTTAGAATTGTATGTCTGCTCAGTATAATATAAATTTCCGACACAATTTTATGTTCGTGTCTTTCATCTGTATTTCAACGTTCTTTATATTTCGCATTGAAGCGAAATAGTGATAACTGTGTGAAGTGCGGCCCATTGATTGAAACCACGTTTTACTTACTTCATGCACGGTCTAAAATGTATACATATGATGACGATAGATTAGGACACATATATCTCCTTCACGGGCGTGTTTTACAAATAGTCCACATGGGTAACAATTAAGTTTATATTGATATAGCGATAAAAGGTTCAAGACCCCCGGCCTCATCACAACTATTCCACTGTGAACGACAACAGGGCAACTGAACTGGAAAGCGGAGTCATCTTATCGATGTCAACCTTCCGCTGGATCCGTCCGAAGCACCGACTTACATAATAATTTGCGCAGACGTTCATTGCCAACCGTAACTTAATGATCACCAATAACACATGTTTCGACGAAGTATCTCAACTTCATATGACCACATTACACTATAAATTAACCCTTACGCGTTGCCATTTTTGACGATTCCCCGAATGAAATATTTATTTTTTCAATTGAAGTACTAGCAATGCCATCTCTGGATAAGCTTACATCGATTATCGAATATATCGCTGGAATAAAGGGATTTCCCTCGGGGCAAAATCAGGGTTCCCGCATTTCATTCAGCTCACTCACCAAACAGCCTTCGACTATGCGATAAAAAATAGTTAGAAATAGAGATCGATTGACGAATATTTCTTCAGCCACATTTGTTTTATCATTATGAACAAAAAAGTTGAAATCAGTAGCAGTGCACGAGTATGATGTACCCGAAAATCTCATTGCAATATTATAATCAAATCTAATCTAGTATTAATAATAGGTTGAAATGAATTTTCTATTAAATCAAAGGTTGGCAATGAATATAAAGATGATTTCTTACGTGATTTTCTGAAAATACAGTTAATTGTCGGTCTTGTAATTATTTTTACGAAGTTAATCGCAATCAAATTATGGCTCACCGAAATATTTCTGCCAACCGACCACAACACAGACAATTATATTTTGTCATTGTTACAATTTGCAAATTGTGATTTTAGTGCGTGGCCTAATGCTCCCGTTGTAAGTTTTATATGAATTTAAATTAGATACTTATCTAAACAACGTGTTCCCTGCGATACTGATCGGGTCGAAATAGGGATAAATAAATTTACACACCATGCTGCCAAAATTAGGCCAGGCCGTCGAAACAAAGCGTAACTCTATAAAAGCGACTATCTACCCCCATGGGTGTCCTGTGAATGTCACTGGGTCACGTTGAATAGCAACTGACAAATAAGGGTATTCACTTTAAATGGGAAAATTTCAGGAAACAGATCTTTAAAAGATGATACACGGATAACAACAAAGAAACTACATAAATAACTATTTTATTGAAGCGACGTCTCAATTGCAATTGAGCCATACCATCAATTTTGATTCACGCAAAGAATTGAAGTTTGTTTTAGCTCCGCGATTTATAAAAGGGAGTCAAATAATCTATCACATTACACAATAATGTCTCGATAGACTCGAAGACGGTGATATTGATTTATAAAATAGGACCGTCGAATGAAATGAAAACATTCTCAACCCTTGAGTTAGCTCTGATCAGGTTATATGAATAAATAATATCTATGTTATACATGCATACGACATCAATTTAAATTGCTCGTGATGAGCGAAACCGGCATTGATCCATATACAATATGTGTGTAATATTATAAAAAAATGTTTCATTTACTAAAATATAATGCATTTCCACCAAGAAGCTACAGTATACATCTTTCAAGTAGAAAGCATTTTTGACGAAGATAACTTGTTCAGTTATTATGTGATATTAATTTATTGAAAAATGCGTAATTGAAGAATATTAATTCGGAATTCAATTCATAGATAAACAAACACCTGTCGTGAGCCCTTCAAAATCGTATGCCAGTATCTACGTATAATAAATAGAAGAGCAAACTTCACATTCACAGCAGTGGGAATTTTTGGATACATTCAGATTCAAATTATCATATCAATCATACCAAAATAAATTTACTAATTACCTACCCGACATGCAATACCCGCTCTATTCGAAAGGCGATGTTTACTGACCAGCTTATAGCCGGTGCTCGATAACAGCCCTCCGCGATACAGATGTGATCATAAAGTAAATATAAAGTTGACGGGCAAATTCGTTTCGATTTATTGCTAATGACAATACACACTGAATTATTTCAACACATAATACTACATTTGAAATTTACATAAAATGTATGTTTACTTATAATGTCAGCGCACTGCACATTAGCAGCGGGTTAAGGTCAGCCATATTATTATGACACGTGCTTAAATAGGTATTACAATAGAAATTAATTATTTAAAACTCATACTGCCCCTCGGGATGGTACAATATTGAAAATGATCTCAACGCCGCTAATTAATATGTATGCACCCGGGGCCATTTTAATAATATACAAGCAATGCTTGTTAGTAATTAGTAAGACGCAGAATTGACCGAATGCGTCTAGCCGGTGAATAATGGGCAGCTGATGATGACTCTTACATTGCAAAATGCAGTCGGCGGTAAGTAGATATTAGTACATGTCGGAAATGTCTAGCCTAGATGCGCGGAGACTGCCGTGAGGGGGGTGCTGGGGTGACGGATGTGGAGTACCACTAGCGAGAGGGGGGAGGAGGCTCCGATCGATAGCGACTGCCTCAACAAGTGTCCACCGGGAGGTTTCGACTACCTACCATTATAGTCCAACCACAGTGAATAGCACATAATAATATGTGACATAAATTACTTTGTACTACTGTGTCCATTCATTGTATTTAGTTTAACTATGATATAGTTTAATATTAAATATTTTTTGGTTTTAACTATAATTTAACTAAATTGAACGTACATATTTTTGGTTGCGTATACAAGAATACAATCAAATTTAATGCAGTGAAACAATCCAAAGAATGTAATTTTGAGATCATTTTTTTTGTACATAAGTTCACTCACAATGTTGAGCGTATGGAATTCTAGTGCAACCTGTCGCAACAGAAGTTTCTCCCCTTTTCTTCGGGTAGGAAGAATATAATGACCAACTTATGAAACTGTTATGTTACTGTTAACTTATGACCAAATATCTAGTATTTGTAAAAATAAAATCTTCATAATCAATAACAATTATGGTAATAAATGTTTCGAATATTGCCATAATTCAAAGAGTATAAAATGTATAATTTTTCAGAGAAACTAGTCCGACCACCAAAATTAATCGTTTCAAATATTCGACTACGTTAACACAATCAAAATCTAAATAAACAATAATTGAGTTCAAATAATTTCATTAATAAACTTTCGGGTAATTTATGGTTATACGGTCACGGGACGGAATCCCAATCCTCTCCTGCTTAGCTCCGCCTCTCTTTACGTAGGCGCCTGCCGGGAGGGCAGGCGACCGCAATTACATTTCAGAAAGATAAATTGTATTGTTTGTCTATGGTGTTTCTTGGCGTCAAACGTCACTGTGACGTTTAAACAAAATATAAATTGAAACGTCAAAATGAAACATGAACCGACCATTTAATTTAAATACTTAACATTTTTTATAAATAACTAACCATCATATTGTATTCTCAATGTTCATTATAAAATGATAAAAAAATCGTATTTCTTTTTCATATTTAAAGTCGTATATAATATTATTGTATTTCCTCAGTCTTCGATTTTATATCTTAACACCCATTAATATATTGTAGAATATATGAACGCCCAACCATCGCATTGATATAACTATCCTATATTTATCCTCTGATTCTGCATCATATGCAAAAATATTTTTCTTTCTTACATCTATTTCTTTGGGTAAGGAAAGAGACGAAAAAGACCTGCCACACCGTTTAAAAATACTTTTTTAATAAATATATATATAACAGAATGTACTACTTCCACATATAATTGTGTTAAAATCGGGAGCGTTTTCGGCTTGTGTAACAGTTAGAAATGCTACACCTGGAAGTAGTACAAAATATGTTTTTTATTTATTCGTCAGAACTGTTAATTTTTTTTATAATGGTAGTTCTGACGATGGCGTAAGCCGAATAGCTATCAACAAATATATATAAAAATAATTTCTGTAGAATTAAAATACATTGTTATTTTTTTCACCGTATTACTGTTTAATTATGTTTATATTCCACTTTTAAGCTGTTCACTGTCAATACTTGGTGGAATGGCATTTTCATAAAAATAATAAAACATTTTATGTTTATTGGCGATTGGATTTGGAGATTATAAAAATATCAACAATAAATTCATCAAGTGGTAATTCTCAAGGCATCAATATTTAGAGACTGCACTATCTCTATAAATAAAGACATACTTTTCTCCAGACTATGGTGAATCCCATCTTCACCATAGTATGTTGGTGGTAATGCCAAGAATGTTAAAGGCGCCAAAATAAACAAAAGATTATTAATGGTTTTATAATGTGACGATTTTAGTTATTTTGTTAGGAATAATCAACTTTAGGACGCAATGTTCCGGAAAATCTAACGGTGACCAATACTAAGATACTTCAAAGACACAATCATATGAAATATCCTAATGAAGAGAAACCAGGCGAAAAAATCACTGGAAAAGAGCCGGTAACCGCAAGGATGGCAGAAGATAAAGTGAAATGGAATCAGCTGATTAGTCGCGATCTTCGGGAAAACGAATACGACGAATAAAAAGATAACTCAACCGAGTATAGATTCGGGAGGAATCAATATATTTTAAACTGTGCCATAATCATTGAATATTGGCAGAGTAAATATAAGTCAATAGAAAATGCCGACATTATTAAAACTTTTAGTGAGTAAGGAAATGTTGGATTTCACAAGAAGGAAGATTTGGACAGCATTGAAGAAGTTAATTTGTTAGATTTAGTTTAAATCAATTTAGCCTTGATTCCACATTTGATTCTCCAGGAGGTTTTATATTCAATATCAATTCGGTATTCGACCATTCTTAGACCTATATAATACACAAATAGAAATAATTATAGTCATTTATTTGATTATAATAGAAGAATTTTACAGAGCAAAAACGCAAACTCAATTTAAATTACTTGCCTCTTCTACAAGTGTAAAAAAATATTGAATTGAGTCAAATTCAAAATATACGTTATTATAAAATTTACACCGAAGTAACTATATATAATAAATTCAATTAATTGTTTATTCTATGGAATTTATTTAAAATCGTTCAATTTTAATCGTTACTCAGATCCCACGGACGAAACTTTGAGGTTTAGCCATGGTTCACATTACTAATACTATAATATCCAAAAATAGGTGACCTTTGTGTATTGTGAAGAAAAAATCTCGATGTCATCTTCATTATGAATCAAAATAAAGTGGCATGTATACATACACACTTTGAGTGACGAAAAACGTTCAAATCAGTAGATATTTTTTTAAGCTGGTAAAAGCTAACTCATCTTTATGTATGAGTTTAGTTTAGTGATAATATATTACACGCTCCAAAGTTCATTAATGATATATACATGCAATGCAAGGAGTACCAAATTAAAAATAAATAAATGCAATCTTTGTGAAATTCATTTTTGTTTGATTCATGACTATTTTAAGCTTGCTAAATTCTTTCCTTAGTTAGTTGGAGTTAACTATGTAGCACAAATTTAATACAAGAATCATTATTTTTGACGGCGTCTGGTAGTGAGTTACTCAGAACATAGCTTGAGAATATTCGATTTCTATATCATACCAAAAGTTAAGTTTGATAAAATATGCTGCACTAATGGAGCATTTCAACATGTTGTTTAACGAGAACTGGTTGTATACCAACCAGCATGTATAATATATAAGACATATATTATATGTGTTATATATTTCCTAGACTAGATGACAATTATTTACTTCATCAACTCATGATGCTTTCAATCCTTCTTATTCTTCTGAACCGACAAATTAGATGAAGGTCCCGATAACAGCCTTTCTAACATCATATTTTCATCTTAAAAAAGGAGATTCAATGAATAGTTTACAACCAGTTCTCTTTAATGTTGCACTCGTTGAAATACTGTATTATTAATCGATATTTAACACTATAGAAGTGTAATGAAAAATGAATTTTGCCTGTTTTCAGTGTTGGACAAATACATCAATTCATTCTATGTTCCTAAGAAAGCAATAATATATGAGATTTTTTTTTTACTGTGTCAGCATTTTAAATATTTCTAGAACCCACCCCTATCTACTTCAGGTGTACAATATTCCCTTGACAACGCATATGTTCAGTTCTTGATGTATATTGCAAATTTTTCTGACTTTACTACTTCCCCGTTGAACTCCAACAGCATTTAACTGATAAACTTAATGGATTCTGTATCCTTTCAAAGTTATACATTAACTGCAGTTTAGATCTAAAAATCTACATACAAATTATGTTTGATATCTGCATCATGAAGAATAATATTCTTATTATCTTGCAATTATGACCGTCTGTAATGGTTTTAAATAGAAAATTATTATAAAAATAATATCCAAATAACAAAATGTCTCCTCCTAGTAATGCTGACCTTTGTAAGCAAGCAGAAAGGGCTGAGCTATCAAATGTTTATTGATAGTCATAGCCATAAAATCATTAAAAGCTTATATTTTTTAATATAACGGGTGACATCTCGAGATGATCTTATCATATGGCTATCTGAAAATTATCCATGAGTTTATTTATGACTAGAAACTTACTGAAGGTTAACTAATTCTGTTAATGCCACTATGAATTTAAGAGAACAAACATACTAAAAACCGTTACTTAATATAAGTCCTAATACATTTATTCATTCAAAAAAGTATGTGAGACCACAAAAGATCAAAAGCTATTAATCGTATAGGCACTCTATATTTAAAACTGCAAAAATTTCGTGGTAGCAACAAATTTTCTATTAAATAATTTCCTGATTAAGTCAGGTGATTGATTATTTGACGTATCCAGGACTCGACGACTTAATGGTAAATTTATGAACACTCTAAAATATATTCAAATTATTACAATAAATATTCTACAGAGCCAAGTTCACAATACTGAAATTATCAAGACCATAAACATTTGTATCAATGTGAAAAAAATAGCATCCAAATATTTATTTTCTGAAAACGTGTTCTTCACATCTGTCATATGAGTCGCCAGTGATATTGGCTGTTTGGTTGATCAATGCATAGCCTACAAAGATTGCGCAACAAGCGTTGAGTATTGTTTTATAGATTTATCTCTCATTATAATTTGTATGTTAATATCTTTTCAATTATGAATTATTTTTTTCATGCCTGTCGTTAGCTATAATGCCATGTATTGTCCTTACATTTTACTATAGATAAATAGAAACCAGTTTGAAATAATATGTATGCACTAAGGGCATAGTGCCCCGAAATGCCGCTTATGACCATCCATAGGATGTACTCAGTGGAGCTACTGGACGCCAAGATGACATGTGAGGAAGCAAGATGGTTGACGGGTGACAGAGAATCTAAGAGGCACCGTGTGGTGGCCATATGCTCCGAATAGAGAGTGGATAAGGAAAAAAGGGCAGAATTGTTTTGTATACATAATGCGAGTATAAAAGAGATTGTTATTTATTTGCAAACTGGTCTAAGCGTGTTTGATTACTATTTATATATTTTGTTGGCTGCGTTAAAACAAAAATTAATGATACTATCATTTTTGAGTTTTATTAATCTTTGTACGTGTTGTATTTTTATTGAAACGACCACACTCGTTTTAATGTACTTAAAAACCTCAAAAGCTATGGCATGTCTCAATATGTTCATTTTAGGTATTTGATAAATAGTTCACGCAGTCAAAAATATTCCTCAAGGACCGCTTATTATAAAAATAAAGTTAATCAAAATATTGCGATCATTTTATCTCAATAATATTATGAATTGGATGTTATTCGGTTTTGTAGGTATTTATTATTGGTGATGTATGTATGTCACAAAAATTACATACAACCTTTAGATATAAATACAAAAAATTCATCACATATTGTGCTATTTTTCATAGCTTACGTGTTATCATTAAAAATTCTCGAGAGCTTCTTGTTAAGAAGTCGGAAAAGTGCAAGAATTGAATGGACAAATCTAGCTTGATAAATAAAAAGCAATATGTATAGATATGATGAATTACAATTTATCGGATTTCAATGTATACAGGCGATAGATTCTACATTTTCTTTGTTACATAACTAATAATCAGAAAAATCTCTTATAGATCTGTTAATAATATGAAAATTTCATAATACGTGCACACATATAATTAGCTAAACGTCAAAAAGAACTTGGATACAAAATAATTTCAAAAGACCTATTTGTTTATAAGGAAATGCATTTATAAAGAAACCAAAATAATCAAAATTAATAGATATGAAGCTTACCATTGTGTTCAGTGAATATATTGGATCCTAGAATTCGAGGATCCTTTGGAACCCTCGCCTTGCGATTTACACGAATAGATGGTCCACTTGTAACCCCTCTATCCTTTCCTTGCTGTGCACCCATTTTTAATTAAGTAGTTCAATATGATATAAACTAAATAGAAAATACACTTTATATTCTTATTTACACTTAAAAGACCTTTCAACAGGAATAAGTAAATCTAATTGTGCTTGGAATACTACTTATGCTTACAGGCTTCATCCCGATGAACATACCCGTAAGGGTGAAAGGGTTCTTTTAAAAATTAATTAAAACTATTTATTAAACACTAGTATTTATATGACACGACTAGTTAACAGTCACACTGCTAAATTAGCATTTGAAAACATCATTATTTTGTTATATTTAATACACTTCACTATAGCCTGACATGTTTGATGTTTGACGTCGATGTTTTGGTTTGCTACTATCACGGTAGAGGCACCACCATCGCGACCAATTCGAACTTGCCTCTAGCGACGCTATTTATAAGCTTCATTATATTGCCAATACGTTTAAAAAATATGTGCCGTGTAGGCCACTATAGTATGAATAATATTTTTAATCGTTGAATATTATACACGCTCAGTATATTAAAAAAGGTTCATTTTGAAGTTCATGTGATATTTTCACAAGATCATAATGAATTAAAATAATTTTCGACACAGCTAAATTTATTGATTTCATTTAACTTTGGTTCGTGCTAAGATTTTAATTATATCGTATACTTTAAAATTATGAGACACATGTTTTGTTCATGAGATAGCATTTGATTGCAGTTGCTATAATATTTAAACAATTAAATAATTTTGAAAGATTATCATAAAGAATATATGTAGGTGAAAAATTTTCCATTAAGCAAATATAAGGGATTTGTAAATAACTTATAACAAAACCCTTATAGCCAATATGAAATAACCTTTTTTTTTCATAATGTTAGTCAAAATAACAATCTTTTTATTTTTATAATGCTGCTTCAATAGTGAAATGTACTTTTTCATTCTCTTTACTATATTTTCTATATTATAGCGATAACTGACACATTTTTAATGTATGTAATCGATATTGCTAAAGTGTGCTCTGGATTCTTGTATCCAACTACGAGTGGCTTTTTCTTTCTAAAGTGTATTTTCTAATATGGCAATTATCATCCAACTTCAAACGTCAAGCTGTCAGCCGGTGTAAAATTAAATAATAACATAAACAATAAACTCGTGGGTGTAGGGACATTCGGGCGAAACAACAAAAATGGTTGTTTTGAGTTAAATATGGCATTGTCATGCTCAAATAAAGTTCTATAAGATATAAAAATATGAAACTTGTACGAAGAGCTGTTTACCAGATATTGCTCGGCTTTCCTGCAAATCCTTAAGAAATTTGAGTAACAGACGGGCGGATATACTGTATCACCCGTTTGACTAAAATTATTGCCAGGTAACCAAGGTTACTTCAGCGTAAGCGGCGCTCCATTACTATGTTACTAACTTTATGTTTTCTTTACGGAAATTTTGCTACTTTTAGTTCGAATATCGAATTCTTTAGTAGTCACTTGAGTTGAATAAACACTTTTCGAGAGGAAAATGATTGTGGAGATGTTAAAACAGAACCAACGTACAAATATTTCAAGTGAGTACTCGAATATGTTACTTGATTACATTATTATGTTATGTTTTTTAGGCCTTTTATTAAGTATTATTTTTGTCAAATGTAGTGCCATTATCTATAAATAATATAATTATTATAGTGTGATAAAATTATCATTTTGCAGATAAAAAATACAGCATTGCAAGATGAGGAATCGAATTTTTCTAACTCAAATCATGCACCAGATATAACACCAACGTATGATCATAGTTGTATGGAAAATAACTCTGGTAAACATTTAGCCATAATTATATATCAACATGTATTGTTATCTCTCCAAATGAAGGGTAGGCCGTAAACCGTTGCCCCTTGAATTAAATATACAATATTTTTCTCAGACACGCATAATATTCCAGGAGTTCCTTTGTGGTTAAACAGTGCACCTGGATTTTTTGAAGAGATCATACCTGAGCCATTACCAAGACGTTTGGAAACAATATTGTCAATTAAAAATATATTGGAACCTTCTCATGAACCTCCATTTCATGTAGAATATAACTCTGGTATGTTATAAAAATTATACAATGAATTATAGTCAGTTAATTCCTCGGCATTTTGTATAACAATCACATTTTTCAGATATTCATTACATCTCAGGAATTACTACGACTACGAGGTTGAACAGATCAACCGGGGTTTTCGAAGAGTTACCAATAACTCAGACAGAAGATAGCGCTTTAAATGCATTAAATAATAAACAAAAAGGTATCGCAAATCCTCAGGAATGGAAAAAAAATAAAAGTCGAACGAATAGACACCACGGAAAAACGTTTCCGTTTCAGGAGAACGAATTGAAGGAAAGTATATAAAACACAAAGACTGTTCCAAATGTCCCATATTTTGCAATCAAAATTTTACCGAAACAGAAAGGCAGACAATATTTGATTCATACTGGTCTTTAGGCGATATTGATAAACAAAGACTTTACTTGAATACATTAATTGAAACCGGAGCTAAAGGTAGCTCACGAACTGCAAACCAATTATCAAGAAGGACTAAAACCAACAAACATTTTTTGGTGAAGAATGATAGAAAATATCAAGTGTGTTATGGTTGGAAAAATAAAAAGAACGATCTGAAAGCCGAGGCTATACGAGGTAATTGTCATTTGGCTCAGTTTGATTTACAGGCAGTTTGCTATTGTTCAAATACTAATGCCAAAGCGCTGTTTTATAAACGACGATTAGCCGTATATAATCAGTCATGGAAAGCTTAATGCTACATGTGGCATGGAGGAACTGCCAAACGAGGGTCTATAGAAGTAGGCTCTTGCATTTTTAACCATCTTAAAAAATATTCAGACGGCAAAGAATGGAATTTTTTTTCTGATACCTGCGCGGTTGCCAGAACCTAAATATTAACATGTCGACAATGTTCTTGCATTCTGTGCGCAATTTAAATATTCCTATTATAAATCAAATGTTTTTTGATTCCGGGTACTTACAAATGGAATGCGATTCTGTTCATGCGAGAATCGAACATCAAACAAAACATCTAGATATATTCCATCCGTCTGGATGGTACTCTGTTGTTCAGATGGCACATAAAAATTTTAGTGTAATTGAGATAGACCAAAAAGATTTTCTTGATTTTTCTCAATTACAAAAGTACATTAAAGAATAAAAAAATTGATACGGATGGAGAAAATGTAAATTGGTTGAAGATTAAATGGTTCCAATATAGAATAGATAATCGAGACGTCATTCTTTTCAAGTATGGGTTAGACGAGCCATTCAAAGTGCCCCAAGTTATTTGAAGAGGATCAAGAGTTAGCCATCCATCATTTCAACTCCAGCTTAAATATAGCGTAGCTCTTCCACTGACAGCAGAAAAAATAAAAGACTTTGAAAGAAAGATTTATGTGCAATGGGTATAATTCGAGAAAAATACCACCATTTTTACAATTCTTTAAAGATTTCAGATCTCAATAATAATCAGGAAAGCTTGGACGATGAATATGCAGTATAACTTGATTTCACTTAAGCTTAGTATTGTACTACGTGTTTTAATAAGAAAAACAAATTACCAGTTACCTTTTTTCTAAATATTGTGAGAGACAAACGGGCAAACGTGTCCCTTTAAATGTATTTTATTTTTTTCTATTTTAATTATGTTCTCCAAGGACTAAAATAGTGCACTATATTACTCTTGTGAATATGTTACAACCAATTCAATAAATATTTTTGTATTTTTATGGTGTGAAATTAATTGCCTTTTTTGAACATTGAAAACTGTTTTACCATTCATCTCACTTCGCTATTTTTGTTGTTTCGCCCGTATGTCAGAACGCCCTACAATCTCGAATTATTATTGGCTAAATGTCAGTTCAAAAATTATTTTATAAATTTATCCCATTGGAATTGTTGCCGGCAGTGTGAGAAAAGCAAATAAAAACATTTTTGTTTTACCCATTCATGTTGTATAACATCATAAAAATGAATTTCAGGGACTTAATAGTTGGTTGTTTAATTATTTGATGGATATCGTTTTGGATTTGAACTTGAGCCAAAGTAGAAATAACTAAATAATTCGATCTTACTAAACTTTACTTAATGATTCATCTAATTCATCTGACTCAATAATTTTAGCGGTGCCGATCTCTTGTTTTTAAATTCCACAGATTCTTTTTTGTGAGATTTGTCGAATAGATAAATTGGGACGAAGAAATTATTTTTGAAATAAGTCCAAACTATAGCCTCAAATCATAAAGACAGAAAAATTTTGACCTTAGTCCAGAATAAATATCTGCACATTTCAAACTTTAAAAGTAAACTTTAAGCAAGTCATTATGTACTACTACTACAACTTACTGATGGCAGAAAAACTGTGACAGACAAATGAAAGGTTTGGTTTAATGACAGCACATTGGTTTCAATAAAACTAAAAAATCTATAGAATTTAAACGGCTTAGTATAAGCTTTATTCTATTGTGACAAACTATTCTTTTTTGGGAATGATTCACATAGTGTCAGTTTCATTTAGTTTGAACAGGCTTCCAGATTATTCTCAAAACCTTGACACAGTTATAAGAATTTATTTCAACGTTTCTAATTAAGCTAATGAGCAAATTGGGACAAATGATGACTTATCAAACACTTGACTTAAGTTGTCCAATATTGCTTCTGTTTATTTTCATTTGTATTATTATAAATATCTTTCCCAGAATCACCCATTTATAAAATGTTTTAGCACTTCATTAACCCGATGGCTGCCACAAACGTCTTAAGATGCGAACTTTTCCGTGAACGGCACGCCAATCATACACAAAATGACGTCTTTGGACGCTCGCTTTAAGCGGGATTTTACTAACTAAAATCAATTGTAACTGATGAGTCATAAATATTAAAAAAAAATTATTATGGATAAATGATGGCACAATCGCATCCTAACATAAAAATAAACATTTTAAAAAGATATATTTAGGACGTTTTATTTTTACAATAAAATTCGTTGTGTGCGAGGTAGCGCCATACATGCACATGCTGGCAGTTAAAAGATTAAAACTATTTAATTATCACTGATTGTTGGAAATCCATCCCATTGAGAAAGGAAAATAAGAAGGGACTGTTGCTAAAATCAAAGATTCACTCCAAGATGTTGCAATCATTAAGATGATATATCCCCTAAACTGTATCCAGTCAACAATCGACACAGGGATTTTGAATGAATAAAAATTATACTAAGCATACTTTAAATTGTTATTTTCATTATTATATTATGTAGTATATATAAAGTGACCATACGTCCCGTTTTGAACGGGACCGTCCCGTTTTTAGGTAGCCTGTCCCGTTGTCCCCAAGTACAGCTTCGGGTCGTCAAAATGTCCCGTTTTCAAAAAGTGCAAAAAATCGATGGTGGTACGTAGTATAGCCGTTTCGTATAACTTTGCGGAAGGATACTAGCTTGATTTCGGTGCATATGGCTACAGCGGGTGGCTGGTGAGAGTGGTGAGTCATGTGCATGTGCATGCGCAATCCCCAATAGTAATAGGTGAATTAAAAGATCGCCTCGACGAATGCACTTGTGTTACTATATTAACTGATGCTTCAAAGCACGGAACCAAGAAAATATTTCCAGTCTTAATTCGCTTCTTTTTGCCATACGAAGGCGTACAAGTCAAACTTCACAATTACAAGTCAGAGTACTTAAAGCGAAGTTGTTAGTTAAAATAAATTTTAAAATATCCTGCCAAGAATTCCATTCTTATTTAAAAGGAAACCCAGTTATACTTAAGAAAATTTGTTCATCAGAGAAATATAAAACATAATTTTTTTCATATTTATACTATTTATTCCTGTTATTTTCTTGATCAACATTCCTTTTCTTTTTATTAATACAAAACTATGAAAAAATACGTGTTTTCTTGAATATACATACTATAACGTAAAAATTGGTAGATGTCCCGTTTTGAGGACAAAAATAAATGGTCACATTAAGTATATATCATAATGTTAGTTTTCCTTCCAATAATAAAATATTGCTAGCTATGTTAGACAGGGGCATAAGACAAAATGCGAATAGACCCACGATACTCAATATCTTTATTTAATGAAATATTATCATTGATCCCATGCACTTTGCTGTAATTTGTTATGACCTGTTACCAGGGCTGTGGAGTCGGAGCTTTTTGGCCCGAGTCGGAGTCGGCGCGGCGTTTTGGCCGGAGTCGTACTCGGAGTCGGAAATTTTGAAAAGTTTGAACTTTTTATTTTTGCATTTAATATGTCAAATTTAGCTTTTGGCTGCATTGATAGGGTTGATATTTAATTGAATACACATAAATAGGAAAATTAGGGAAAAAAAGTGACGATATTAACCTTTTTTTTAGTCGGAGTCGTGTTTTTGGTCAATGTCGGAGTCGTGGTTTTGGTAAATTCTGGAGTCGGAGTCGGACTCTTTTTTACCGACTCCACAGCCCTGCCTGTAACTACAAAAATTCTATATTAAGGATTTAGTTCAAACACTCGCCATCTGTGAATTATGAAGAAAATAAATTTGTAAATTTTTAAATTGATTCTATTAGTTCACATTTCGTGTTGTTGTGCGCCATCTAGGGGTTATATTTTGTACATTTTCAAATTCAATAACTTCAAATATATTTTCAGGAGATGTCAGTAACGTCTTATTTTTATAACAAGTGTGCTGTCATCGACCAACTTGGCGGTGTACCTATATATATTTATTTTATGTAATTTTATTGCCATAAAAACATTTCACACATTTCTTATTTGTTAAATTTCTTTTGACAGATTCAAATTGTTTCATCATAAATAAGGCATGCAATAAAAAGATAACCAGTTTGAAGTTCACCCCCATTTCGTTACAATGTTATGAAAATAATTGTAAGTTCTAGTTTTTCTATGCTATGATAAAAATAAAATCGTTACACAAAAATTAAAATCTATAAAAAACAAACATGAAAAACTTGCAAGATCTAAAATTTATATGGAATACAGCAATAGACGTCTCACCATTTATAACTCTAATACAACTTGCTCCATACATGTGTTGTGATGCATCATATAATCATTATAATCGATTAAATGTTATGGAAAAACCATCTGATTCATAAAAATTGAAATAAATCTTAAAAAATAAAAAATTATTACTTAGCAAAATTGATGTTTCGTCTTTGCTTGGAATTGTTGTAGGTATTTTAACAAATTTTGCTTGCTGATTGAAAATAAGTGTGAGTATTGCAATCTGATTATATTTTTTTTAATATTGTAAAATAATAAGTTTAATTTTAAAATTAGTCTGATAGTCAAATCAATAGTGTGGTAAATAATTACAACTTACAAAGAGCACATGTACTTAAATTTTGTCACCAAAAGATCTATCTGCACGTTGACTTTATAGTTATTATCAATATTTCAGTGGTTTCAGAAAATCGTATTCTAGACCTTAAAATATTATTGTGTTTAAAACAGTTTATATAAATATATAACTTCTAACCCTGAAATTCATTCAGTAAAATATTTTCATCATGGCAATCTATCGAATAAAGATGGTCAATTGAATTAATTTTGCCAACCAAAATTAATTCAATAAAGCTAGCAGGCTTTGATTCATTGTTTATATGAAAATAAATAAGCTTTTAAATGTTCATCATTACATCACCAAAATAGTATTTTTAATTGACAATTTTATGTAATTTTCTTTTTTCTGATAAGTAATGACAAAATTTAGGGGCTAGGTAGATATGACAATTGTTTATTTGTGTCATAATTATGTACAAAAATACTAACAGACTTTTACTACTTATTTCACATTGAATGTATTGAGATCAGAAACGGTTTCGCTCATCGCGAGTGTTTTTAACTGATTATTCGGTTGTCAATTTTCGTATTGAGCGAAACCGGTCCTGATCTCAATAAATTGAATGTTGAACAAGTACTAAAAATGCGTTATTATATACCATTCCATCAATTATCGACAATGAAATTAAAAGTGATAATTTTGTACTATTTTTTTTAGGCCTTTTTTTATCAAATTAAAATGTTCATTTATTTATTTTCATTGAAAAAAAGACATTGCAGCTAATGCAAAAGCAAAAAACATTATTCATCATGATAGTCATTTGAGATAAACTTTTCAATTTTATGGATCAATCAATAACTTAACCAAAAATAACATACACCTATGTCCAAGATCTTTTTCAAATTGAGAAAAAAATCTGACCTTGCCAGGATTTGTACCCAGACACACCTGATCACTAAAGCAAAGCGCCATGCCACGACTTCATAAACAAATTGACCAAAAGTGGAGTTGGTATTAAGCAACTTTGAATTGCTTAGTTACAAGAATATTAAAATTACGAGCACGGTGCTTTAAATACTATTTGAAATAAAAATCTCTTAAGCAATGTTTTGTATGTATATATATTTAAAAAAAGTTTATTTTACTTTTCTAAAATTGCGTCATCTTGCGGTTAAAAATAAAAACCTTTTCTAAATGTTAAGAAAGTAAAAATTATTTGTCCATAGATGACTTTTTGCGAAATCTAGAATAAAACAAAAAGGATTTAAATTAAATTCGTAATCCCGTTTCCCCATTTGAATTAATAAAAATTTTCATGCATTGCTACAATTTATGCAACATATATTTCTTTAAAAGTGTGCCTTTTTGTGGTGTCTTGTCGGCAAATTCAATTATTTAATTAATTCACGAAACAGGGTGTTCTTCTGGCCATATCATCCCCTATAATAAATAGCAAATGATATATTATGATAACTACGTTGTAATTATAAAATCTTAAAATTCCAATCTTTTGGTAGAATGACGAGTTTTTCAAAACAGTGAAAGAGAACCTTTTATTAGTATTGAAAATATATCTATTTACATATACATACATACAAAATATATAATTCAAGACATTATATTTCAATAATTATCTTTGACGATAAAATTATGCGTCATTCGATAGTTTTGAATATATAGACCAGGGTTTCTCAACCTTATTATTCTTTGGAATTCCGGATTTATTTTCGAAGAACGTGACCTATTATAGTTTACATAAATCATAAAAGTGAAATTTTTGTGTTATTAAAACACTTAATATTTATTTAGTGATTATTTATATAATATATTAGATACACATATAAGTGTATAAATCTCTTAATAATTTTGATGATTTTGAGTTGAGTTGAATTGTAATTCTTCTAGATATCGAGTGCAATATTGGTGCGTTGAATTCCTATAGGTGATGTGTCGTCGAGCCTGTTCCTGCACTTTGACTTCGTTGCAGCATACAAAGAAAATTCTACTCAACGGAAGGAAAAATAAAATAATTGCTTGTTACACATTGGAGAATCCATTTGACAAACTCGCCCAGAAATATTAAATGTCTGATCTTTTTTTATTCAAATCATAGTCACCGATTCAATCAATTAGATTTTTATAACCACTTGCACTTAGGCCTACTGGTAGAGCTGTGAAAATGGGTCCAGGAATCTTCCTTTGAAGTTTTCGGAAAATATTGCAAAAAAGTTTTTTTTTCATATTACGTATTATTCTTCAACCACCTAATTTAAAATTAAATTCATTCAAACATTCACGTTAGGCAGGAGGACAACCACATTTCAACCGGTAACATCGTTAAAAAGTCTATTTCTCCATTGATTTATTCATGAAATACATAAAATAATAAATATAAATTAAACATCTTTATTTGAGGTTAAGTCGCTTTTTTACGTCTTTCTACTAAGTTTTGGAAACAATGAGTGTACGTTGATTTACGGATGTTTCGAAAAACCGCTATAGCAGACCGACATCCTCCTATAGATCCCTTTTTTAAAACAATGGTTATTGATTCGATACTGGTATTTTTAAACGAAAGCATTGGTGGCTGTGATAATATGAATCCTTCCCATCAACATTCTATCAAGAAAACAAGACATAGAAAGAATGATAGGCTTACAGAAAGCTCTTATTAAAGTTATAATCAAACTATAAAATAATCTTGGATTGGTTAATGACTAAAATCTGATAAATTGCAATCATTTTAGATTCTAGAGACTGCTTACGGGTCCTTTTAATTACTTTGATAATTAGAATATTATTTCCCTTTTGATGGCCAATTAGCAAACGCTCAAATGTTTGCATTCCATAAGCACTGTGTTAATTGAATTTAGTTTACATAGCACAAGAAATTGTTATTATTTCAAATGATAACCAATAAAAAATAGGGCTTTAACTCAAAACAAATATTTTTCAATCATTTTCAAATGCCTCATGTGCTCTAGGTTTTGTATAACTGACAATGTGATCGTCTTTCTTCAGAGCTGAAAAAAACTCAATCAACAAACGTCGCATTATTGAACGATGTTAATGGAGACATTAGGCCCACGTGTTTACATGAACTGTACAGAATACTTTTTATATTCATAAGTCTAGAGTTGCAAAAATATCTAAAAAGAAATCACACATTAGTTATAGAATTCATTTGATGACATCAAGCTATTTTATTAACATTTGTATTGCCATTATTCAAAAGACATAGATTTGAATGTCCGTTATTGAAAAATGGAATGGACAGTATAACTTTCCTAAAATTGTGACTAAAAAGGTGTATAAAAATAATATAAATAACTATAAAATATATATATTTTGGCAGCTATTTTTGAATTTTTAAAACGATCACGTGGGGTATATGGAATCTTAATGTAGCTTGTCAACAGAAGTTGCTTTACAAGAACAAGATGTTATTCCATTGCTCATTCTCGCTCCTTTTGTGTGGATTGGTTCAATACAGAAAACTAACCATTAACTATTTTCATTCAACAGATGTTTTAGTCAGAAACATGGCTATTGAATCGATGACTAATTAACAAATACTTTTCCGTAGAAAATGTAAATAAGTTGAATAAATAAATGTAACTAAACTAACATTTTATTGTTCTAAGTATTCGATTCGATGTTCCACATAAGAGAAAACATGAATACAAGGGTGAGCTTCAAAATTTATTTTTCTGGGTACAATGGGCTGAGTTTATCGATTATATGTATCAAAGAGAATGTAGTCGAGTTTTTCGCATGTTAAATGGGGTGGAATTAAACATGTACTTGAAGCAATGTATGAAAATGTTCTTGTAGGGATTCAAGCCATTGGATGCGCCACCGATTGGGATGAATTTCCAAGATCACTGACGCCTCGAAAATAACGCCGACCATATAACTTCTTTATATGAGTAGAACCAGCCTGCCAATGAGGATGCCAATAGGAAGAGCTTTAATGAGTTTTAACGGAATTGTATATCGACAGATGAAAAACATTATGGAAACCACCATTTTGAATGGCAAATTCCGAGCCGAAAATGTTTTGTTGCCACGAATTCCAATGATTCTCACAGATGTGCCAATTGAACTCAAACGCCTTCAATTTCCTATGAGATTGGCATTCGCAATGACAATCAATAAGTCGCAAGGCCAAACGATGTCTGTTTGCGGCTTAGATTTGTTCACACCATGTTTTTCACACGGACAATTATACGTGGCATGTTCTCGCGTGGGCAAACCATCAAGCTTATTTGTGTTGGCTAAAGACGGACTGACAAAAAATATTGTACACTCAATTGCTCTTTCATTTTGCTACTTTAGAATAAAAAATATATTACTCTTTTTTTTAATTAACACAACAAAAATATTCACTAGAAATAATTAATAAGGCAGAACAACGTTTGCCGGGTCAGCTAGTATGTACATATATAAATAAATGAGTCAATTATTTTATTTTTATACATTCCATGGATTCGGTGGTAACTTTGTGGAAGTTCATTTTAATATAAAATTTAAAAATACCTTTGATTATTCCACGTATTGTATGTAATGTATACGTGGAATAATCAAACTTTATACTATTTTATTTTTACTTAAATTAAGAAATATCAATTAACAATTGAACGTTGGTATGAATAATTTTGAGGTTTTATTGAATACATTTTTTTTTACCGTCGAAGAGTAGACTTACAGGCGCCGACAACTCGTCTTCATCGTCAGGAACAATAATAACTTCCAATAAATATAAGTAATCATAATTAATTGAACAAACTCAGCTCAAGATCATTAAAAACATCTTAAACTGAATCTAATTACAATCGCCAAAACAATTGCTAAACACTCACTCACCTCTCACCGATCCATTTTTTCGCACCTTGCGATCCCATTTTGATGGCTGAAATAGACATTCAAAATAATCCGATAATATTTGATTAATTTAGAATAAGATTATCGAGAAGAAACTTTACGGATATACGTCTGTTGGGCATCCTTTTCATCGTCGTTTTCACCGAAGATTAAGAGATGAACCGCGAGTGAACTTTTATAGTTAGAAAAATAGTATAACTCAAATTTATGAGGCAAACAAAGCATAATATTTTATATAAACACCATTACGAATTAAAGATGGATTTATTTAAACTTTTATCTCAAACTACTCTTTTTTTACTCGCAGTCCGGGAAAATTTGGTACCATTTTTGACACATTTGTCACTTCTTAATAGATAGGACATTTAACTGTTTCCAATTCTGATGGATTGTAATATGTTTTTAAATATAGGTTTGGAATCTGAGGACCGTTCACTTTTACTGAAAATTTACGTCGTTAAAAATACTGGACTTGGTATCATTTGTATCAGAGAAATACAACGATATTGAGACCATCCCTTGAATCACACGTATGAAAATGTATTCGGATCGATGTACGAAAGTATTCATTCAAAGATTTGAACCCTTGACCGCGTAACCGAGTAGGAAAAATGTCAAGATCATTTACTATAATGACAGCTATTGCTTCAAACGAAACTTTAAATCTTTACCTTCAGTCGAAATTTTATGTTAAAATTACTGTTATTAATATGAAGTTGGTCTTGTAATCATAAAGATCAAGAAAAAGTTATATAATAATTTAGATCATCGAATAGCATGGATATCTGTGAACTGTAGAGGTTCCAAATATTTTCCACTTTTTTGTATGTGTTACCTCAAGCGATTTTTTTTAAATATGGTGCAGAACGACTATGAACCGGTTTTCGTTAAATAGTCTAGATATATATATGTTCCAGTGAAAAATAAACCTATGGGCATTGCCGCGTCTGCAAAAAATTGAATGTGATCGTGCTCTCGTTTTTCGGTGCCCCTCAGTAGCTATGGGAAATGCAGCTAACGCCACTGGCGCTGTTGAGCGGCGGTGTGGTGGGTGCTGCGGCAGCGCTGCGCCCCCTCCAGAGCTCCTCCGACGGTGAAAGTCCGCCAGAGACCAGCTGCTGAGCAATCCTCATTCACTAACCAGCCGTACCCAAGGCTCCAAGTCTGTTCAGTCTGTACGCGGTTGACGCTTTTCCACGCTATCGTGTCGGCAACTCACAGCGTGGGCCGGTCCAATCCAACTGTCATCAAGTGACGACCTTCGCATCAATATTTGCATATTTATATTTGTGTTTAGAAAAGAGTGTGCGCGAATTCGTTTTTTTATTCCTTATCAAAAAGTTTATCGGCAAACTTTTTTGACATTTCGAAAAACTAACTTATTTTAACTGTACCAAACAATAAAAAAATAGAAATGAGATCCTTTGAAAAGATTGTCTGTCAAAACTCAAAAGCTGTTAACTTTTAAAGGTATCAAAACTCGCCTAAATTTCAGAGTGTAGTAGTATATCTAAATAGACTCAAAAATCAAAATCCTCAGCTGCAAAATGAAGGTTGTGTGGCTGATCGTGATGGTGATGAGAATGACAATGATGGTGGACGGTGAGAGGCCTGTTGTGTCGCGAGGTGGAGCCGCAAGGCTTCCGAGGACCTCCGCAGCTCAACTCTCCGCCAGGCCCACCGTCAACCCAGCGCAATCGGCAAATTCGTCCCTGGCCAGAAATCTGACGTCGCTATCGAATCGGAATGGACTTAAAAACAGGTAAGAATCTTACGCATGTCAATTGGAAAATTTACGCGAATTACATCTTAACGACAATAAAAGTACTCTATTCAATTAATTCAATCTTTCTGTTATTTGAATTTAGAATATCTCGAAAACACCATATGGCGAATATAATAAGACAATAACAGATTTAAAAGATTTCTGACTGAATTTTATAATAGTGTAGTCGTTATTAAGACTACATCGATGGGTTGAAACAAGTAAAGGGCTCTAAAGATATACTCAGGACTTTTTTACTACCGTACTACGACTTAAAATAACCAACGTGAAATAATTAACAAAACCTTATGAAAAGATACTTCTATAAAAATTGAAATTTAACCAAATAATGAGATACTTATATTATACTCAATAATTTCATATATAAACAGTGCGTAAATAAAGCTTATAAAATTTAAATGATTTATTATAACTAAGCTAATATATTGCTTATTTATATTTTGTATTTCATTTTATCTTAAGTCTTGTCTAACTGTTTCTTCATAAATGAAAGGAAACAATATTGGTGATGTATGATGCATCAAATCAAACTTTAACGGCTTCGTAATAATAAAATAACAATTGATATACAATCTTGAAGATTTCATTTGATAATGATTGAAATCGTGATCGATTCAGTATCAAATTTTCATCGAATATCTTAACTACCATTATTTAATAAAACCCAGTCGAATCTGGTCTTATGATTTTTAGAAATATTACAAGTAATTATTTTTCTAAATTTGGCCATAATTGGCTGCAATTTAATGCACCGGGTTGAGTTGGTTCAATCTCCATTTATAACAATAATTAATATTTAGCATTCTTAATTATTGTTATAAACACTTATTTATACTATATTTTTTAAGTTTCAATATTATTTACCGTTTACCGTTTGGGGTGTAAATTTCATACGGTGTAATGTAGCTATTGTTTATAAATTATTTCATATGGTGCGAGTCTGATGTGGCAAATAATAAACGATTTTTTCTGATGGTATTCTTTCGGTCATTCAAATATGGAACAAGACTTTTTTATTTTCATTTATTTTGAATTATATCAATATATCTATGAAAATTAAACCTCGCTTTATTTTCAATTTTTTCAATAATGTTGTCACGTTATGTTTTTGAATTCTATAATAATACGCCATCGGCAGACGAAAAAAGCAAATACCGAGCAATATATGTTTTTTTTTGTTTCTTGATTGGCTGAAAATATAAATTGCTACACACCGCAAATTATAGAATTTTGCGGTCGCCCACAAATATATTTTTTCGCCTTACCTACTAAAAATAGGCAACTATAATACTGTCCGATTGTTACAGTGAATTTTCGAATTGAAATATATTTATAAAAACAATCACGATGTCATACTTTTATAAATGATTGAATATTACGAACGTTAATTTTATCCATTAAATATTGAATTGAACCTAGTAATAGTATAATAGTTTTTGCTTTTACATACGATGCAATTATTATGCACCGTTTTAAATTACCATTGATACATGCCTTCTAATGGATTTAAATCGTCGGATAATTATTGAAAAGCATGACTATGAAAGCCTAATGACTCAATTAAATACAAAAACTTTATTGGTCATCAACCGTTTTCATTAAAAGAAGAAAAAAATATTTTACTATGTTAACTGTTTTATTTTTCTGTGTCTCGTTAATATCACAGTACCTTTTAAACATGACGTGTTTATAAATAATATTGTGAATACCAAATCAATATTGGTTTTCATATAACGATTGACATAATGTTACGTAATTTAAAATTCATATTATTAAAGTTGATAAGAATAAAAGAATAAAAAAAGAATAAATCAGTCATATGTCCCTTTTATAATCAATATTTTTTCAAATATGAAATACTAAAATGACACGGTCGATGGAAATTTTCTTTTCAATTCAAAATACTAAGAATCGGTTTCAAAAGGCTAATCATTTATTCTTTATTTAAAAGTCAAAAATTTTGGCTATAATCGAGTGGGTCTCAAACAACACTCGTCAAAATTAAATAGAAGATTTTATTAGTCATTGATGAACAGCGTTAATCCGAATGATGTATTGTTTTTCAAAGCATTATGAATATTTTTTCCATTGTTTACGCAAAAGAACGTTTTGTGAAACGATAATAATATGTAAACATATAAACGAAACAGTTAACAGCTTGCAAAATATATTTAGCGGGTCAAATGGAGCCGCATAATATTCCACTATTACACTTCTCATAATCATTTTTACATGGGAAATAAAACTTTTAGCAACACAATTTATTACGTCACATACTTAAAATACGTCAATATCAAAACCACTCAAAGATAATAACTTCTAACGCTTTGTTTTTGAAACCTTACTTAAATATTCATAATATTGAAAAATATATACAAACGTTCTTATGAATATTATATAAAAAAAACATATTTCAATTGGGCATACTTTGAATAATGATTTTCATAATACCTTTTATATAATACAGCTATTGATCAATATTATTTTTAATCAGTTAAGTAGAATAATTAAACATTATTCACTATAGCCATTTGATAACGTAACCGTATTTATTAAAATATTGACATTGAAATTTGCAATTACGGCAAGGGTCAAAATTCAATAGATGAACTCTGCATTGTGCCACTTATTTTAACATCGAAACACTCGTAAAAAACAAATAGTAATCAAAATGCAATAAATTTTTGAGCAATCCGTAAATCGATATTATAACATTTCTTGACGTGTTTTCGGAAAGAAACTTTTCGTCATTGCTTAGCAAATAGAAAATATGTTTTAGTGTATAATATATGTGTAGTGCAGTGTCAATGATCTCATCTACTAATCAAATGGTCAGTGGCTCGACTGTCTAACGGTATTTTTTTTAATTATATTATTATGCTGCCAAAAATCAGATCCTCAAGTGTCGACTAAATTGTTATATTTATTTGTATTAATTTGAATAAAAATGAAATTAGCCAGACTAATAATAAAAAAAGAGATTATGAGAATAAATAAGCACCGTGATATTGGTTGTCAGTTTATTATAACGGGAACTGAAGATTTATTTTCGTTGAGCTTACATTATCTAGGTTTGATGTGAAACTAAGAAAATTAATAATTTAATTTGTCATACGTTTTGATAAAAAAAATATTTTTGCAATATTTTTCTTCTTCCCAAAAGTGTATTGAACCTTGTAACTTTTCTCAATTTAATTATTTAACGTTGGCTATCAAAATATGATTATAATTATTCCAATAGAACCTTTGTAAAATAATTTTATAAAACTACCTCAATTATTTCTTAAGATTAACACTATCAACATGCTATTGTATCTGTAAAATGGTTTATTCTCAGTAACTTCCAATTTTAAAAGCTTTATTTGTACGGCTATATTATTTATTATTCTCTTTGAAGTTACGTATGTAAGGTATCATCATTTTAAATTTATTATTTTTTGTTTGTTATTTTTATAATATTGTATTATCCACGTAATAGTAATAATTATTATCATGATACAACTGAAAGGATATCGCACTTGTCGAAAACATATTAATTTGTTATTCTAAAATGGATTGCTTTTATAATATTGCATATTGTTAGTTACAAATGTTTAAAAGTCAAATGTATTTATTAGCTATTTCGAAATTTTTAATTTACATACAACCAAGAGGACTGGTTTCCCTTAACGACCAATTTAGTGCAATGCTCATTTGCTGAGAAAACCCAGTTATGGTAAGTATTTAAATGACAAGGAAGTATTATAACAGTTTTGAAAATCGATTTCATGGTATTGATTTTGCAAGTTTACATTGCCTGAAATACTATAGTCTTAAATAAAACACTCACGTTTTTATTTGAACTTCGATAAAAATGAATAATCATTCAGAAAACACATTATAAGTAAATATTTCTAAATTTAAAAAAGATTCACTTTGAAGTTCATTCAACCAAGCATATTGAATATGTTGAATGTAATTAAATTAAAAAAAACTCATGAATAGACCTATTAATATATATTACACATGATGTAATAAATTGTGCTGATTTAAACACACCGTTATATTCTTGTAATGATTTCCCATTTTATATTTTAAAAAATACAGGAAATTAGTGTGGGATACACAGAAATTAGAAACACAATATTTTTTAGACACGTTGTCCTCTTATAAATAAATCTGACCTTAGAATTGATGGAATATATGAATTTTTATAAATAAATAACAATTAGATAAATATTTATAGTTAGTTTGCTCGGTATAATTATGGTCCATGACATTGGTGGGAAATTCCTATTGTGCCACGACGCCATCCGTTTTTTTATAACTTATTAAACGTTCAAATAAATAAAATTGCTTTGTTTCCAAGCGAATTGCGCACGCACTAGCTGGTGGTAAAAATTCCATTATAAAAATGGGTCAAAAACGTTGATTCATAAGGTTTATATTTTTTGTAATATACAAGATTTCTTCGCAAATAACCAGTTTTTATCGCTCAATAATATTTCAAAAGCGTCGGTAAAATTAATTATTTACAATCGAATCACTTAACATTTTGCTAACGCACTATCAATACGACAGGCCAGCGTATCCAAATTATAATTAGCTGTGGAACCCTTCCCCAACAAGGGTTACCCATAAACTTTTTTTTAATATTCTTCGGTTACATTGCTGCATACATTGTTACCCATCTTTAACATAGTATACTCAATGATATATTTTTAGCAAGCAAAACCTCTTTCATAACTGCTCTGGATGCAATATGAAGAACTTCAAAGTGCCTTTTTTTAAATATGTCAACTTTTTAATATCCACAATGCGGAACCACATTTAGGAAACGCTTCCATATAACGATGCGACTAAAATAACAAATAACCGGAGTCAAAGTTGCGTTAACAATCCGACAAGATTCACAAAAAAAAAAAAATGATATTATATATTGTAATATGAATTCATATTTCAGTTGATACATTAATTCTATACTTTTGTTAAATAGCCTAATATGGATAACTGTTATAATTCTACATTCGAAAGCATATAAAATACAGTGAACGGAATACCTAAATGATATCATATTAAAAATAATTCCTTATTTTAACGTCTTAGATCACGTAGGTAATTATATTTCAAAAGAATTTCTAGGCCTTAAATATTGTTCAGAATCTTTTAATTGCAGATATATATTTTGTAAAGTTCAGTGACTTAATGTGTTATGTATCAAAAGGTTTAGCGTAGAATGGCAATGATTGGTTCGTCCAAAATTATCTAGTAAAGTTGACTAATTATAACTTTACTTAAACTGCAGCGACTTTAATTTTATTATTATTTTTAAACTGATCATGCTATAAGTGTACGAATTTCTAAAAGGAGATGGTAGAACCACATTGTGTATTTTTGGGGGCGTAAAGAGGGAAGAGACTTTTATTTTGTTAATGATTTTTCATGCTTGATTTCTTAAAAATTTCATAGATTTATTCAATATACTAAATTTATTAAAAAAATATTATATCGCAGACACAAAATTGTGTTGAAAGCATTTCAACACATAGTTGAAGCACGATTATAAATTATATGGTTTTAAGTAGTTATATTCATTTCATTCATTCTTTATTTTGACACATTTGAATAAGATCATTTCTATTGGCTACATTATGGCTTTAAAAAAGGTTAAAACGAGCATATTTTTAATAAATTTTCTGTTCGAAAATGATATCATTATTATTTAAGAATATATAACTAAACGACTTTAATATAAACAAATTTATTCTCGTGTTTGTAACGATGATATTTATTTTATTTCGCCAAAAAAATATTTATTTGTACTTATTTATTGAATATATAAATCGATCAATATGAAACGGAATTCAAGGACGAAATTTAATGCAGTAAAAGACCTTAACGTTGATCGTTAATTATACAGCCGTACGGTCAACTCGTTTTCGATGGGTTTTTAATATGTACATGTAAGCATACGAAACATTCATATCAAATTGGCAAATATATATAATTATAATAACAAATACATGAATTTATATTAGTTTAAAAAAACCGTAGTGATTTATTTGCCTTTCTATATGTTTAAATTTTTTATGATAATTATATTATGTTGGAAGTATCCAGGGTTGGAAAGGCCAAGAGACTTTTATGACGTTAATTATGTATATAATATTACATATACAATATTACTTAAATCTGAAACGAATGTATGAGACCCTATACAATAATTCCCGATACGTTGTTTCGTGCTGTTTATTGTTTATCCGCCTGTGATTCATTTATATTAATATATTCTAAAAACAAAACTGTTTTGTGTCAAAACTGTGCAACTGCATACAATATATGCACTTGCACAAGAAATTAAAGTTGACAGTATTTATAAGAAAACATAATATTTTAATATGAGAAAACTAATAAATTTTGTAAATTTAAGAGACACCGTACTAAATTCACTGGCAAGAATCATTATACATTTCCTTTTTAGTAATTTGATAGTATATGTTTCAAAAAGATTTTTCCAGTTAAAAAAATAATTTTAAACGAAATTTTAATGTGCAATTGTTTATAATACCACTTGACAAACATCAAATTTTAAAAAGACATGCATCTTATACATAATCTTAAATAATATGAAAAAAAAATGTTGAAATACATATTGAAAGAACAGTTTTCGTGCTTCATATAAAACGTGATTTTACTGATACGAAGCTGAGTCATAACCAAGGCGGTATCTTTAGTATTTTATGGAATATTGGAACATACCCTTCAGTACCTTAACCTATTAAAAATAGGTTTAATGTGAATACAAATAAATGTTTTTTTATTAAATAAAATTTATTCTCGTGATTTCTGTTTTCATCTTTGCGTTATTGAAAAAAAGAACATCAACAGTAACTCGCGTCTCGCTAAGAATTATTTAAGAAGTGAGATTGTCATAAAACAAATTCATGGATACACTAAATAAATATACCGATACGATATGACATTTTGATAGCCACCTACTTACATTTTGAAGACTGTACAACGACTCAGGGGGTCAACATTTTACATATTCACCTTTTTTTATTCAATCAAATATACAATGGCCAACCTACATTTCTATGGCTTTCTTAATAGTTTATTAATGCTATATAGATAGTAAATGTATTTATTAGTGATATAAATATTTTGACAACTTATTTTTATATTATTTGGCAAAATATTGAATAATTTATTTTGATTGTTAAAATAAACATAATACATATTTCTATGTTAAAAACCACAGCTCATTGTGATTTAAATAACACCTTGATTGATTGACTAATAGTTAGTCCCCGTTTATCAGTCTTCTATCGTTATGTTGTCATCTTAATGGCAACATACAACTAATCCTCGTGAAATAACCTATCGTCACACTATTCCATTAGCATACCATAAGAGGCACACAATAAATATATTATGATATAACGATAATTTCCAAAAAGTTCCAATCGGTGAAAGGTACAATGATTTTCATTTCATTTCAAGTATGAAAAAACATTTGAAAATCGGAATATGTATAAACTACATTTGGTTTTCATTGTATTATAATGCAGTATTAACATTTATTTATGCGGATTTTTTCATAATACGGTACAAATCAATTCATGCTGATGATACTATTGAGTTATTTATAGTTAGTTGCGATACCATAGCGATGAGACCTATATGAACACAATGAGGAATACATATGATAAGAATAAACACATTTTACATATTTAATAATAGGTGTTGTAAAAATGTAATAATTTTTATATGAACTGTAATACCATTAAATTGTATTGATATTATAGCCATGAAAACGTCATATTAAATGGTAGAAACAATTTAGTACGTTGTAATATTTTAACAAGCGTGAAATTTCGTTTTCGCAATTTGTATCGAGTGAAATGCTTTATTTTTTTATATGATAACTAGTTGTACCCTGCGCGCGTTGCTACGCCAGTAATTGTAGGGCGGATTGGGGGGGGGGAGGGGGTGTACGCCTGAATGTTTTGCGGAAGTGTACTCGAGAAATTTGTAAAAAATCGATATCAATTTTTGGGGGGAGGGGGGTTGTTTGGCGGGGTGGGGTTTGGGGAGCGTATGGGGGGGGGTATGCCAAAAACCTTCGAAGGAGTGAACTCGAAAAATTCTTAAAGTTAAAAAAAAAAAATTGGGGGGGTGGTTGGGGGGAGGGGTTGGTAGGCCAGCAACCATCGCGGGGGTGCACTCAATAAATTTGTAAAGTTTCACATCGATCAGTCGAGCGGTTTAGTAGTCCATAGCGGACATACATACAGACATTCATTTTTATATATATAGATAGATATTCCCGCCAAAATCGCGTGATCATATTTTGAAATTGGCGCGAACAGTTTGGCATTATAATAATTGACAGTAGCTTAGTTAATGAGCATCTTCAATATCTATAGACGACGACTTGTCGTATAAATTGTATCTAATTCTACTAAGGTCCTCTTATTTTCAACGTCATATCCTTACCATCCGAGGATCTCTGTATTCGACAAACTGCTCTGCTTTACTACAAGTCATGATAGAGTTCCGCAGCTTCGTTGAATACCACCGAAGGATAGTTAATACAGTTGCTTGGTATCCTGCAAATTTATAAAGGACCTTTTTACTAATATATGAGCAACAATGTATTACGAAATGCAAAATCTTTTATTATAAACTATATACAAATATAGTAAGGATGGCGGATTTTATAAAAATGCATATTTACATATTATGTGCTTTATTTTTACTATTGTGTTAAATTTTTAGTTATTTTTACTATTGCACATAAACTTCCTGATGCTATCTTATGGCTGATTCAATATTTCAGTAAGGAAGTTTTATTAAATAATATCCTAAATAAGACAAGTTCTTCGCCACTGCTTAATTTAATTACCACGGGTTTAACTTTTCCAAATTAGTGCAACTCATTAGTTAATAATTTGTAACGTCAACATCATTAGTAGTATAATTATTGTTTGTTTGTTTGTATCCCCCCTCCCTGCTTCCCGTTAAAAGGTAATGTATCGTATAGTTTGTAATTTGTTAGTATATTAGAATCACTATTGCTTTATTCCTTAAGCAACCTTTGCAGTGGTAAATCTGAAAATGCCCAATAGTTACTAAATACGTGGAATTCAAGTTAAATATTAAAAAAAAAATATTAGTTTTTTTCAATTCATTTTACCGTCGAATGCGATTACGTAGTTACATTTGGTGACATGATTTTTAAGAATATTAGTCGTACAATATAAATTGTTATAAAATAAGTTATCGTAGTTACCTACCTACGGCCGCTACGGATGAAAAATGACTAAAGCGATCAGGCGAGTATCTTTCTTGAACGTGTAACAGCGGCATAACCCCAAGCGTGCGCGTCATTTGTTAGCAGTTGAAAGCAAAAGTAGAAAAGTTCAAAAAAACCGCCGCCGAAACCAGTTTCGTATTTAAACGAGTATTAACTTTTGCTTTCCAGGTCTAGTAATTACTTACTCTCGATACCAAACCGCGAAAACGACGTAACGTGTATTATTATTTTAACTGGATCTTTTTATACGCACTGATGATAACAAATACGTAGCATTATGAAAATTGCACCCGATCTTCTTTTTGGACCGTTTCCAAATAGCGCAGTTATTAAAAAAAGTACTGATTATTTTTTACACATTTTTTTTTATAAAAATCTCGCAGTAAACGGGTACGTTTATCATCAATTAGCTACATTGAAGGAATATATTTCTATATGCCAAATTCAATTTAAATTGAAAACTATGTAAATTTACTACTTGCATCAATTTAAAAAAATATTTATTGAATAAAGAATGAACACATTCGATTTATTTAAAGTAATGAAACCTTTTGTTGTCTTTTCTCAACAACTGTTCACACCTGTATTTCTGAAATTTGCCTCCACAACATAAAGTTTTGTGAAGTAGAAAAATAGAACAGTGCACATTTAACGTTTAGAATATTTTACGTATTGAAACATTTATACGTTTTCCAAAGAGGTCGAAGATATACAAGTGCAACATTTTTTAACTCCGCTTGTAAGCTGTAAGCACATAAAATTAATCCTTGTTTTTATCTATAAAATAAGTTTATTGTGTTGGTAAATATCATATAAAATATTTTTACGATCCAGAGATGTTACCATCTGTCTTTCCTTATTTTCTTTGCTTAGCTAAGTATTCTGATAGTTAATCTAAATACAACACTATTTTGAAACATGTGAACGCAAATTTAAACAAGTGTTCTTTCATTGTAAGTTCAAATAAACATTTATTAATTTTAGTAATGGATTCGAAGCTTTTACGTATTATCAATATACTTAATGATTTCATTAGATATTTTGATTTAAAATTTAGATTTAGGTTAGTTGAAAAAATATAATGTATCGCGTCTTAGAATTCACATGATCGAAGAAATACAATTAAATAAAGTCACAACTATTGAGTAAAGATTTACTATGAGTTCACATGCCTTAGATCGGGAGTGGAAATCTTTTATAAATAAACTTAACCAATTAAATATATTTATTATACCACCAAAAGGCATGAACGGTCAACAAAAAACTGTGTGTTTTTATTGTAGAGTAATATCAAGTATATCAAGCTACCAATATATTAATGTGACTTACTGGCTATAAAATTGAATGACTGACCTCATAAAAATGACCAACGTACACAATATATGTTACTAATAGAAAAATCAGTAAGATACTGACCAAATAAATCCGCAAGACTAATTAGATCCAATTCAACCGAATTTTCATTATGACAGTCACGTTGAGCATGTACCACCGTAATTAAAAAAAATGTATTTTATATGTAATTGTCACATTTAAAAAATTGAATCGCATTAAATCAAAGATATATTAATTTTTGTATGAGACAGCTGATTGTCGTTCTGTGAAGTGAAATTAGTAATCATTCAAATTTATTGATGAAGAGTTTATTGCAATCATTTTTGAATAGTAGCGGCCGAAAAAATCTTTAAATTATATCGTCATGCACCACGAAACGTGATGCAGCGTTTATAGGCTATAATTTAGTTTTTTTTTTTGAATTCAACATCATTAGTGATAATGTCAATATACTTAGAATATGTTCAGTCACCCAGTTTAGCATAAGTTCAAAAGCCTAGATGCCGGTCAATTTTCAAAACATTTATGCCGTTTTCAACACAGGCAGTTTGTTCATATTAGTGATATTTTATAATAATGCAAAATTTAACTTGTTGCAGAACAAGAACATTTCCGCAAGATGTAATCATTAATTACTAAAACCATTAACACGAATATAAATAATTTTTATTATAAACAAAATTCTTAATAATACACGACTTCTGTGAAACTGTAGAAAAATACAATAGTACTCTAAAATGTATAATATAGCCGAAGAAGGATTTAAGACCAGTAATTGGTATACATTAACATTTGGGTCATATTTACACCCAATTAGTAAGTTTATTAATATTGAGTTATAATTATTGCAAGTAACGATATTATAATATTACCAGGGCTGTGGAGTCGGTGAAAAAAAGTCCGACTCCGACTCCAGCATTTACCAAAACCACGACTCCGACTCCAACATTGACCAAAAACACGACTCCGACTCCGACCAAAAAGGCTCAATATCGCCTTTTCCCCCCTTATTTTCCTATTTATGTGTATTCAATTAAATATCAATCCTATCAATGCGACCAAAAGCCAAATTTGACATATAAAATGCAAAAATAAAAAGTTCAAACTTTTCAAAATTTCCGACTCCGAGTACGACTCCGGCCAAAACACCGCGTCGACTCCGACTCCGGCCAAAAAGCTCCGACTCCACGACTCCGACTCCGACTCCGACTCCACAGCCCTGAATATAACTTTTATAAATTTATATCTATATTAAAACATGAATTTTTCTCTAATAAATATTTCTCATAAAATCATTACATTATATAATGTAGAGATTTTACCATACTTTATTAATTAATTTATGTGATAATTTTTGAGCGATTTTATCAGTCATTTTTTATCATGGTCTTAACTATCGATTTATATTGAGGTTAAACTATGAATTCAATTCATTCAAAAATTTGAATGAATAAATGTGCTTCAATTTGTTTTTGGTCTGCCAAATGGTCGTAAGTGATGTTAACAGCTAATAGTCACATTACATAAATGTGCTTAACCAAAACCTGATGGAAACTATCTAGTAATTGATCAAAAATTACCGAAGTCAACTTTTTGATTACTCATGATTTTTTTTATACGTGTGAATTGTTACTTATGCCCTTTTCACCATACCTGCGTGTTACATTAGAATATTTATTCAATTGGCGGAAAAATGGCCATGGACAACAGGCCAATCGACTTGTTAGCAATGATTATTATTATTTCTACTAGAACAGCACCAGTTGGCCACTGCGAATAGCGGCGTAAGAAAGAGAAACTTAAATATACGATAACATTTTAACAACACCTATATATAATTATATCATAAATTCGCTAGACTAGTTAGCTGTGTACTTACTTTCCCACCTCCATCTTCCTTCTCTTCAAACAAGAATGCTTTACCTAGAATCAACTTCATTTATAAATATACAGTAAAACTCGATAGCACTATCAAGTGTATTTGAAATGATCTAATTCCATTGTAAAAAATCCAAGTAGAATTAATGCGTTTAAAGTTTATATTTCATCTCAGATATATTTAGATAATTTTCACCTAGTCGAGTCGTCAACTTACAAGTCTAAATATAAGTTTTCGGAAACCATACAAAAATTCTGCAAATGATAAACATATGATCACATTAACGGGGCAGCTTTTCCCAGATTCACCAGATCCCCAGACCAGCAGATATCCGCTTATATAATGTTAGGAATCACAAATTACTATCTATATTAGTATTATAAAAATATGCGACTTGTTTTTATAGAATGGAATAATATGATACTATTAAAATAAAACACACAAGGAACAACAACTTGCCATCCACTACTGTTTTTCAAGTTCATCTCGAATACAAACAAATGTTAATTTTAATTACCAGTATTTCCCAAAACATTTCTCAACCGGTTTTTTTTTATCTTTTCAATATAAATATAAATAAAGAACACATTGAATTGGTTCATGTTATTTAAATGATGCCTTTTCTACGACTGAAAACAAATACAATGAGAAATAAACATACAATAAATGAAAAGGTATATATTATCATCAGTGTTTGTATTGTTAAGCGGTTGATTTATGCACAATCTCAGATAATATAACCGGAACAAAAATATCATTTAGCAATAATTACTCCGAAATAATAAAAAAAAAAATATTAGGGCAATATAAACTGAAGTAGATTTTTTTTCATTGACAACTTACAATTTTATAGCAATAAACGTTGAAACAATAATGATTTCAAATGATTTTTTCGTTGTATAATATTTCAAAGACCGACTGTACATAACTTACAAATTTTGTATAGACGTGTTGCCCATACACGCTTCATATATATTTAATTAATAAGAATATCAAACATGCTTAAATAGGGTATAATTAATTTGGGTCCGCATATTTTATTTATTGTTATATCTTCCTTTTCATGTACTAAAAATTAACGAAGTTGGAACTCATGTATGTATAACTGTAGGGTCCTAGTCGACATTTTGAAAATTGAAATAATTGAAGATTTCTAGCTAAAATCACGTGCAGTGTGATTTAATTTGAATTACATTTATATTCCCGTCCCACTAAAACTCAAAAAATTATTAAAATTTTATGTTTAGTGTATAAATATGCGCAGACTATGTTTTAATTAATATTTAAATATATTCACATGGATAGCGTTAACCTTCAACTCTTGGTGGAAAGTTACTTGTTAATATGTAAAAATAAATCATAATAAGAAGGTGGTACTTATTATACATTTGAAGGTATGATCAGGATGTGTTTCGCAAATAAATTTGACCAGAACTGTGTTTTATTGGTATCAAATTAAAAAAGTGACAATAATCATACAAACACCCAACAAAGTGTAGATAACCCAAAACATTCCACTCTGATCTGATTCTTTTTTGAGCCATAATTTTGTAGCGAGTAATTATTTAATTAGTAATACTCGAGCAAGTGTTGCCTGAAGTGTCATAATCATAGGCGTTGGGTTGACGATGCCTGCCTACCAGGTTCGATTGTCGAGATTTAGAAAGTCACAGGTCTCGTTATGATTATTACGTTCAATTATATTATTACATTTTATTCAAATTATGAAAAAATTTTCAAGCCATCTGAATATTTTGAAAGTCGACGAACTCGCAAAGCTGTGGTATATATAAATTTGTTTTTTTTTTGTATTTCACTTCAAATACGAATGCAAACTGACTTCGTTTCTCACTCCATATTCAATGAGATTTCTTTGTCTTAAATTCACAGAACGAGTATGTGCGGTTGTTACTATCAAATAACTGAAGTGCTAGTATTCTACTTTATAATTTACTAGACAAATTTTATTTTAATCTTATATAATGTCTATGCTTTCGATTTTGGATGTATTTATCAAGAAAATACATATCATGGTATTACAACTGACGCTAATGCACCATGTATTTGACCAATTTGGAAACATACTTACATACCTGTATTGTGCATATACTTAACAAAAATCACAATTTATTAAAAAAAGATGAAAACACTGCAGTCATGAAAACAGAGAGAAAAAATGAATAAAATTACATTAGAAATTTTCAAAGAAGTCAACCGAGTGAGTTTCGACAAAACCAACTTGTATTCGTAAAAAATAGTTACAAATTATTAAAGTCACTCGTCTAAACTCACTCACATCAATATGAAATATGACATCGTGCAATAATTATACATATGTGTGAATGTGTCTTCTTGGTTACTTGGTGACTCAAGAATAGAAAAGCACGAGATTTGACCGGCAATATTTGAATATTTTAAAACACACGTAAATTCGTAAAAAAAATATACTGTTGAATACAAAGTAGCCACTAATTTTGGTGGTATAGATAAAAATTTCAAAAGCATACATTTTTAATGACAGATATTTCGTCCTACATTTCAAATTGATTGATAAGCTCGTCGTTATTTGGGCTAGTGAGTAGAAATCATTGTAAATAAATTTAAAAAAAATATGCGATCTGCAATAACATGTCGACGTTTGTCGTGACTCCGCCATTAGTCGATATGTAGCGCCATTATCCTCAATACGGCAAGCTCATCTCTGCATTCGAATTTCAAATACGATTATAATATTTTCGTAATCCTAAAACTCCAAGCTAAAGTAAATTTTTAGTATATAAATAATTGAACAATATTTGCTTTTCAAATCGCTTACTAGTTTTAGAATGTCTGTGTATTTTGAGGGAAATTTGCAAATCAAACATTTATAACAAATAGAAGATTTTTTTGTGATATTATTATATGATTAGTTAGTATGGTCGCGATGAGCGTTACTGGCACTGGTCTATATACAATTTAATTCCCTCTTACCACGAATTGGCACGTAACTGAGGTTACACGATTCAAGTAATTTTCCTACTAAACTATCCTAAGAGTAAACTAGGAGTCGACAAGATGGAAATAAATATAAATCCATGTCTTTTATATCCCATAAACTGAAAGTATCATTTACCAATTGATTGGTAAACACCCTACTGTTCAAATATAATTTGTTTCATCGACTTAATGAAAATATATCTGTGGCATTCAAAATTGGTATACAAACTAAGCAAACAATATATTTATTTTAAGAAATATCCAACACGAATTGTATTAACTCGATTATTGCAGTATACTTGTATGCATCCCGTTAACTGCAAACGTTTTAGAAAAACGTGTGACCGCTTATTTTTTTATCACTAAATTGAAAAAAATATATCATCCAATCATTCGAAATTGATTGGTCTTAACGCCATTGCAGCATGTATACATTTGGAGAATACCATATAGCTTATACATGTAAATTTTAGCATTCGACATTTCGTTGACTTCCAAATTACTCAGAGGCGACTCATCGTTTTGGCCTAGAAACGTTGTGCTCATCTAACCAATAATTAAAAAAACAGTAAACGCTTATTGATTTCATGCCAATAATTTTATTACTGTCAAAAATTTTAAATATTTTTTTGAAAGGTTGTAATTGATACGTATGTTCATAACTCGCCGGAACAATTACTAAACTATGAAAATCTTCCATGTAAATATTTACATTTAATGATTGAAACATAATTAGATTTACTGTGCTTGTAATTTGATATAAGAATATTTGTTGGAGGATAAATAACCTTAGTTTCAAATAATATTATAGTGCTGTATAAAACATTTAACTTTTTTTTTATTAATGTTTTGTTTTTTTTAATCGGGAAGGTCAACACTGAAGATTCTATGAAAGTAATATTTCATGAATGGGATATTTACTAAATTGCTAATAGCATCCCATTGATTGAAGTATCCCTAAAAACACCGCGTCTTGCATCGTTTATCATTCTTAGTATAAATGAATTACGTGCTTAAGTAATTGTTTTACTCAAAACAATAATTTTACTGTAAAAAAACTGAAAAAGTATTATACTATATCAAAACATTGAAGAACATTATATTACATGTCATAATGTGGTATATTTTTCGGTATTTCGTTTTACCATACTAATAAATACGCAAACCCTGTGATATTAATCAATATCTCAAATCTATTAAGGAGTTGTTGGAAGGAAAAAATATATATTGAGGAGTGCAAGGGTTAAATTACCACGCAAAATTAAAAAAGCCTCTAAAATGAAATCCGAATAAAAAAAACAAAGGCAAGAAAAGTTGTTATATTTTGTTCAAAATTCAAAATTTATTGTATAATTATTAAAACTAAATTATTCGTTATCCTCTAAAATTGTCATTGCTTATTTAAACTATTATTATCAAGTGTATAAATATGACACAAATGTGTTCAAATATCGATGGAAAATATGAAAATATAATTCAATAAATACTCAAACAACAACATTTATAATTGGCTAACAATTTATATTTACGCTTCATAATAAACGATTGTTTAATAACGTGATTTGGAAAATATTTACAATTTGTTTGATTTAATAAAGGATGCGTTAAGATATACATAATTAAGTCACTGAGAGGCATTAGCAAATTAAAAAAAGTAAAATGACTGACGAAATCGTTTTCATAAATTAAATACCATCGTAAAACTAAATTCATAATAATAAAATATTTGACCCGGCGCGTTTATTATAATTAGACACTTTGACTCCGAATAAACAGGTCGTTGCAAAACTAATTCAAATTATAATATATAATGATTTATTGAAACAAAATAAAAAACAATTAATTTAGTGTGATTAATATTTTAAAAAGAATCAATAGTATAATATGCATGCATAATTAAATTCATGTGTAGCAAACTGGTAAATATTAATACAATCGATAGACATTTGCAATTTGAAATGTGGTAGAAATAAATCATTTTCAGATTGTTTAAATAAATATTTTGATTTGCAGAATAATTTATAGATTTAATTGTATTATATGAATACGTATATCCATATATTTATTATTATATTTCGTTTTCATTAGTTAAATAAGCTCTATTGTAATATCTGATATGATAAGAAGTCGTGAGAATTATAATGTAGGATTAATGAGAAATTTATAATTCCTTATATTTATAGATATTCTTACTGACTATTTTTTTTTATCTTTAAAATACACACAGATATTTTTAGAAAGGGGAAAGAATCCAATTATTGTTTATATCGAGGTTAAAATAAGTAAATTATATTGGTAAATTATGGATATATGGTCACGGGACAGAATCCCAATCCTTTCGAGCTAAGCTTTGAAATTGTATACATACTGGCTTATAATTTTATGTTTTGACTTTACTCTTTGAGTTCTTGTGGATTATTATAAAATGTGGAATCAAAATGATTAAATCTGAAGAATATTACTGATTATTGTTGAGTTCTGAAAGAAGAATTTGTTTTTTAATATTAGCCTATAATAAAATTATTCTTTTTATTTTAAACAAATAATAAACTTATGTGACTGTCTCTATCTGTATAATATTATTATTTGTGTAGTTTGTAGTTGCATTTTTGCTCCTGTAAATTAAAACAACTCGATACCATATATTCATAATTTACCATTATATTTTTAGGTTGATTTATAAAATTAAAATGAGAGTTTTTATTCAGCATTTTTAATCGTAAAATCCTTGTATACTTTCAATAAATTGTGATTTTTCGAGTTTTGTTAGTAATAATACTAGTATAAAAATGATTGCCATTTAAAGCTTTCAAAAATATTTAGCAAATGGCAGTCATAACTCAATTTTAGACATTTTGCAAGGTACTGCCGTCTTCCTTGGAACGGCAGTATAGGTCATTCCATTGAGTTGAGTTTTGTTAGTTTTTCGACTACATACTAAAGCTTATTATTCTCATTCATATCTGTCACCCATTTCACTCCAGCATCCCATTAATAACTATTCCATAGTCATACATTAAAACAAATAAATCAAATGAAACCGTAAGCTGTGAAAATGAGTCAGGACACGCGCTGCAAAATAGTGCATGTATTATACTATTATGACTTATCATTTTTATTATATCGATTTTTTAATATCGTGCTGCGGTAATTGGTCCAGCCAAGATCAGATTTATTACCGAAATCGATACGAGTGTCGATTATTAAATAAGTATCACTGTAATAATGCCTTGGGCTGTGGCACAGCATATATAAAAATTAAAGATGTTATAAATGAAGCTAACCTCGAAATCGAATCTATTTTCATCCAAGTGTCAAATTAATGACCATTTTTTTCGGTCACAATATCAGACTGAGTGTTCTTAGCGGTCTTGCACCGTTAACCTTTATTTGGAAGCAAAGAAAAGTGTAGAAAAAACGTATCCTGACAATTGATATAGATTTGTTATAACACATTTTGTCTAACTGTGCTAATTATACAGTGCATGAAAAAAATGAAGCTAATGTATAATCTTATTTTGTCATTTCAAATAAAATAAAGCTTTTGTGTGTGTCCAATTACAATTTGTTGTAGTGAAAAACAATTTTTTGTAAGTGTAAGATCGCCAAAACTGCGAAAGGATAATTATGATTATTTCTGCAGTTTTCAAAACAATGTTACTTTAAGTATAGCATAATACATATGCACTTAATATATTCCATTTTTTTATTATTCTCATCACTGGGTGTCCACTGAATTTAACAAAAATTGAAGATTTTATATGTAGTCATTAATTTCTAAAGAAATGTGATACAACAACGCAGTACCACGCTGCATAACAGAACAACTAAAAACTTGTTTAATAACAAATGTATGTCTTGAAAATATCCAATTTAAAGCAACAACAACATCATTTGAAATGTATGCTACGTTATAAAAATAATTTAAATAAAAATGTATTGGTCACCAAACCACAAACCACTTAAATAATCAGTTTTTAGTTGCAGTGGCGAAACTATAAGTTCAGTCGTCACGAAAGTAAATATTTTGTAACATGTAATGCACGTCACTCTATGCGCAAATCTGCGAAGTACGCAATCGTCTATAAAAGAAAATTTTTAATAAGATAAAAACAAGTGTATAAATTGAAATGAAACCATATATAATTGAGGGAAAATGACGAAAATTGTAACTGTACCTACAAAGGCGATCGAGGCCAAATGTTCTCTCTAGTTAAGCCGCTCGTACTAAATATTTATTATTATTTGGTATGAGGTATGCCTAGTCGCCAATGAACCAGATTTTTTTTGAAAGTAATTGAAAACACAGGCGCTCGAGATCTACTAAAAAAGACATCACACACATTGATGACCAATTGAAAATTTTACATTTGATATTTGTTATTTATCGCGACTTAAGCCCGAAACATTTTGGTCGCTTAATGGTCGATGAATACAGATGCCAATAGTGTTTGAATTGTATTCTTACTGGAAGAGTGTAAAAATGAAGCTAGTAAAAGTCTTATTAATCGGACGTCACAAAAGGGCAACTAATTATAATAATGGCTGAATTATTTTTATTTTCAATCCATTATAGCTTACTTGCCTAATCCACGATGATCTATTGAAAATGTATGTCTTGTCAATATTCAAAAAACAGACTGAATTAAATTTAAATAATGGACAGGTCAAAATAAAATTAACGACTAGCTTTTTTTATGAAGTAGAACGGAGCTTCTCCATTTAGAAAAAAACCTGCACGGTCTGAGAGGTCAGAGGTCCCGACGATAATTTTATGTAAGATATTAATTTGATAGTGTTACGTGAGTCCGCACGCAATACGGAATAATAATTTATTTGGAAGAGTGAAATAACAAATCCACTGGCTTTGCCAATGTTTTACGGAATATACGATTATTTCATCTTCTATGTGATTCAATATTATCATTTAGGTCTAAGATACTAAATTAACGGGTGTTCCGCACGAAACTGATTCAGAGTACTTTTCATACTTATCGTGCAAGGGGGGTTATTATGACAGATTAAAAGACTTGAAAAAAATGTAGATTGGTATATTTTTTGAGTTCTACAAATCACACGTCTGTTCAATAAAAAAATATACTGCTTACGAAATTCAAAATAGTAATCATAATAATATGGATCATCGCTGTTGATATTCATAGAGTGAAATAGCAGTCAGTAAATTCAAGTAAACAATTTTGTTGCAATGATATGTGGCATTTAATACACATAAGTCACAAAGGAGGTAATTATTTAAAGTTTTCAAAAGTATAGCAAAAAAATCTTAGTATATACATACATACAATAACTCAAGTGATCTTTTCAATTCCGCTTTCTCTTAACTATCTTTGAAATGGAAATCTTCGCAAATTCTACTAAATATGTACACATTTTTAATATCCACATTTGCTAATGAACATGGTTTTATAAATTGGCGAAAGACCAAAACGACAGCCGATGAGAGTGATATTCGCTTATTTGACGTAAGAAAAAGGATATCAGTAACAGTGGTATTTAAGAATATCAATAAATAATATATATAATCATAGTTAGGTAAAATGGTTAAATTTACGTAATTCTTGCTTGCAGTAGAAAAAATACTCAAAATTGGACCCTATAATTTAAGATGTGTAAATAACTGTAAACTTAATACAGATATTAACCAATTAACTATTGGAAACTATGTGAATAAAATTGCGATCAAACCCACCTGTGGCCACTTAGTAAACCGCCTTCAAAACGCCACTAAATCATGCATTAGAAGATCGATCAATTACGCAAAATCATATCGAAAAATTGTTTTAGTCCATTATCCCGACTCATCATTTTCATCACAGCAATAATGATCTCGTCTCGATTTTGAAACGCCAAAATGTATTGTTTTTTATGGCTCGCGGTATTATTTTTTGTACACACCGAACGCGGGCCCAATAAAGTTGCACAGTAGATTTATTGGAGAGTGATAGAATTTCTTAATAGGAAATTATAATTTTATTTAAATGTTGGAAGCCGTATGCCGCTTGGCATCATTATCAACATATTGATTTGTCTTATGTATTCATAATTTAATGTTTTATTTGTTAATATTGTCAAAAAGTCTATCGATAATCATAATAGTTCATTGTGTTATTATGACATGCTGGTATCAACTTATTTGTAGATTTCATTCAAAACTTATAGAGTCGCACATAAATCGTGAATATTGCGTATTGGTATTAAAATATGTAAGGAGTGTCCAATTTCATTTATAATAAATTATTCTTGATAAAAGGCAAAACACAACTACAGTCTTCACTCTACAACAATATCGATTTTTCCAGTAGATGGCGTATACTTGTTATCATATTATAAAAAATATGTAATTGGCCTCATTTGTATGGCTTTAACTATACTATCTAATATGATGACGAACGTATGTATATAAGAACAAACGAGCTCAATCTCTTTTATATATTTCGAAATATCTTTTTCGATAACAACACGTACCCGAATAGCAGAATAATCTATTTTCTTTTGGTGAAATAACGGCTTATTTTCGGATTGTATGGTAATTGGTAAACTACGACTGATTAGCAAAATTACTAAACGAACTGTACTTACTTTATTATCAGCTAAGTCTTTTTTTAAGCTCAAAGCTCAGTGATGGTACTGCAATGCCGTCCCCGGTATACTTTCCAATGTGCCAGTTTTTTACGCCAATACATCAATATTAAAACATTTCGATCAACCAATTACCGTCAATCGCTGATGAATGAATGTAATGCCATAAAAACTATATCAAACATTTGAATCGTTAAGGTTTTGTATGATTTTATGTTGTTTCGTTTCGTTTCAATCCGGTTTATTCAACTAGAACACAGGTGAAGTAAAATTGATGGATAACATAAAGCTGAAGACAAATCTATCAAACAAATTGGTTTCCTATACCAAGCATTTATTCAATATTGTGACTCGATATGTGTTTTTTTTTTTATATCTGTGCCAACTGTAGTACATATGTCATATAATGGAGAATCTCTAAAGAGTGCACAGAGAAGTCATCATAATCTAGTTTTTCAACCCTGAAGAGGATATCGATAAAAATATAACGAAGAATAATTGGCTAGCTGAAAGCTTATAATACATTTATCCAAGCGCTTCGTTTTTAGAGCTGAATAAGTGGCACGTGGAAAGGCATGCAAATAATGTAGAATACAGCCACACCTTTGAATACAAATTCATAAATAGTCTTAAAATAGTTATATGAAAGTTTCATTGAAAGATACTTCAATTCTTGACCACACCAACTAATAGTATGAAAGCTCATTTGGCTAAAATAGTTTAATGAGTTATATATTATTTTATTCTGTTGTCATTATTTGTAATCGACTATTAGGTAGAGAGAGAGAAAAACGTTATTAAAAACGCCTCTGTCAACCATGATTAAATATAAAATTGCGTAGATATTTTACTATACAAATAAATTCTTTCTTATTTATAATCATTCCCAAGTTATAATAAATTGGTTTTTTTCATCATCATAACTAATGCTCGCACAATCTGGTGCGATTCGGGTCTAGGCTCACTAATCAGGGCGAAAAGGTTAATTCGATGAAAAATTATCCACTTAATGGTACCATCTGATTAAATTATCTCCTCGGCTTACATAATTTAATGGCAATTTGCTATTTTTATTATACTCACATGAGTTTATAAGATGTTAATGTAGATCGTGTCTCATTAAATTTTATTTACAAGTGAAATATTTCACTCGAGCGAAATTAAGATCACGGCAGAGTTCAAATGGCATTCATGATGAGCCGACTTGCTCAACTTTACTCTCCAAGTGAGAATAGATTGTTATCCATGCGTTTGTACTGCCATTATGTATACACAAAATTTTGCTCATAAGACAAGCCGAAAAAAGCTTTACGACAAATAACTTATTGGCTTGTAACCAGACGATATGTAAATAGCCAGCTAAAATGTAACTAGTTGACTGTCAACATCTTAATTTGGTTTATTTTATTAAATATTAATCGAATTTAGATGCTTTTATAAACATAATAAATATTGTGATAGAAATCATCAGAAATTCTACGTCAGTGATATGGCCGCGACAGAATTTTAATTAAAACCATACTGCATTCCGTTGATTTGTATAATGTGATAATTTTCAGCGGAAATATACTATTTTCATGCATACGAAAAATATTTAGATTTATAATATAAAATAACTTTGATTATTCCACGTATTGTGTAACTAATTGTGACACGTGTTTCGCCTCTTTCAGAGGCATCTTCAGACTTACTATCGCAAAGTTTGCTTAAGTAATGAAGCAAGATAAATTCTAACATTTTAACATTTTAAATTATGAAATTACAAAATGGATTACGGGTTTTTTTTCCTTCTAAAGGAAACAAGGAAGGGGGTGATAGAATCAAAACAATGCATTAACATAATGATACTACTAAGGTGCAATCACTCAATCAATTAGATTGGGATTTTTCCTTTTTAAGGGACGCAAGAGAGGGTTATAGAATCGAAAGAAAGCAAACAAATATATTTCTAATGACGTTAAACATTACAAACTAATAAACTATAAACTAATGAGCTGCAATCAATTAGTTAGGTTGGGTGATCACTCTTTTGAATTGGAAATAATGTTAGCAGAGGTGAGCAACCTGTCCTGTTAAGAATATTATTTAATAATATATCTTTTTTATTAAGAGTTTTATTTATTTCTAAAAATTCTAGACTATTCATCTTTAAACCTTTTTTATTTACTCGATAGTAAGTCTGAAGATGCCTCTGAAAGAGGCGAAACACGTGTCACAATTAGTTACACAATACGTGGAATAATCAAAGTTATTTTAAATTTTATATTAAAATGAACTTCCACAAAGTTACCGCCGAAACCATCGAAAATATTAGATTTATAATATTCATAGAGATCACCTATATGTCTGGCGCCAAAATAAATTAACATTCTGTTTTACAATCTATTTTATATAAGTTTGAAATATTTTAATGTCCGTTATACAATGCTTAGTATTTTCAAGGACATCTTTGACCAATAACATAGTTTTTTTAGCGTTATCAGCTCCCAATGTGAAGCATATGTATTCCCAATGGAGCTCATATCAACAGATGTTTTTTTTCTATGAAAGTTGTTGGTTACTCAGTTTCTCAGCCTCCCTTTTTCAGAGAGCGGGGATAAATAAATTAGAGATAGATTTATATTGTTGTTCTACCAAGGATACATATAATAAATCGCACCAAATATAATTTATTCTCTAAGTGCTTTTTTGAACAATAATTGATTGTTATATTTTATAAAAAATCCAGGGCTAGCGAGTACAATGTGGTAATTGATTTTATTTGAATTATTATAAAATGAAACAATTGCACTAGCCCAATTTTTTCTATAAATTATGCAGCTAATTTTATACTATCGAATTCAAAATGTAAAATATTTTTTTCATATTCGAATTACTAATGGCCTCTTAGTAGAATAATGCAAATGGAGCGACTAATGATTTTAGTTAATTTAATAAATAAATTCGTCATCTTTGTATGTTAGATTTCAGCAGTGTTAGAAATTGATTTTTAAATCAATTTATTCGAGATTTCTGATCGAAGTTATAGATTCTAATTGTTTAAAACTTTGTTGTGTCTCGAAGGAAAAATTCACTAAGAGTCCATATTTTGCATATTGGAATCGGGCATTGGTCAATATAAATGTGTAAATAAATATAATATATATTTCATGGTAATTAACATATATTACGATTTATGTCAGATGTTTAAAATATCCCATATCTATATGTTATATTTTGTTGCAAAATATATAATATTATGGGAAAATGTGAATAATATCCGTTAGAAGATATCCTCATATTTCATGTGTTTATAAATTATTTCTGTAGTTATATCATTGAAGAGACAGGATGAATGATTTAATAAATAATTATTATATCTGTATTCAAATGTCAACAAGATACATTTCCGTTTCTTGAAAGTCTAACAAATTATACTGTTGTCAATTCTGAAAAATCTCGAGTGTTATATGTCTATACCGTCTTAAGTATGTGTAAATAGCTAATTTAAATGTATTTTATATCCGTATGCAAAAACTTTGATATATTGCAAAAAAGAAGATCTTTTTACCCACTGCCGTTCATTTTAATCTGCTTCGGGGGCTGCGGGTTCGAGTCCCCGGACAGAAATATATAAATATCAAATTTGAATTGTTTGAATTTTGTAATTTTCCATTATTTTTGTCGCTAACGACCCGGATTTCGCCGTAGCAATTTAACATAGTGATCTACTTCTATTTTTGTATATAAACGATACAAACTGTTTACTACGCGTCAATTCAAGTACATCCGTGCACTTGTAATGCCTGAAGATGTCGAAAGGCGAAACCCGGGTCGTTAGCGACAAAACTAATGGAAAAATACAAAATTCAAACAATTCAAATTTGATATTGAAATTCCATCAAGCACCCTCAGTCAAAATCCTTAATTATATCTAGAATGTTAAAATAAACATAAATCTTATAACAACGGTACATGGGAGTAACAATAAAATAACTTCAAGTTATTTCCTACCTTCATACTTATATCCTTACTGTCTTCGAGTAAGGAAGGCTAAACGACTGAATAATAGCTAGTTTTTGTAAAACTACTTCTCTGTTCTACTCTGTTCAGTTCAAAAATCAATCTTCAATCTTTACAACATTTTGTAAATATTTTCATGTAACATTGTTTGTTCGCAACAATTTAAATTTTACTTTTAAATATCACTCAAAAAATATAGAATTCACGAAGAAAACAATCATTTATTCGGATGCAAATAGTTTCGTTCTTTGATCAACCGTGCCTGTCCTCATTACCACAGTAAGCCCGGATAATCGTTTATTAATTCAGTCGATAACACAAATATTTTTTACGCGACACAATCAATTGTCGACAGTCAACTTTTGAGTATAATTTTTTGAAAAGTTATTCTATTTTGACATCAGTAAACATATAAATTCATAATATGAAATATAATTAACCTGCTTCTTGATATGAAATCATTCATATCAGGTAGAATTCCGCGTGTACGTAAACGAGTTAAGATGAAAACTATTTTGTATGTTTTTAAAGCAGATTTTGTTGGAACTTTCTCGGAAAACTTCCTGGCAATTTTTATCAGGCATTGTAAACTCAATATACAAATTATTTTGCTTATTATTTAATCGAGCTGCTGTGTTATGAGATTAACCTAGTATATAACGTACGCTTGTGTTCCCTTATGATTTAAGAAATTCTGTTAACTCAGATAAGTATTCAATATCATTTGTACATAGGCTATAAAAACTATTGAGTCGTATGAAATCTCATTTAATTCGCTGGCTTACTTTATTTAATCGCATAGAATAATGTTAGTCTATTTTCCTTCCGTATGATACAATTATTATTGCCCTAGGTAGTTATTCAACAAGACAATAAATTAAATATTTCGTAAGGGTATTGCTCAGTATTTTTCTCATTTGATTTATAGCTAGTAATCATGGTGCAGTTTCTGCTAATAAAAAAATCTGCGTGTTCAAAAACAAATTAATATTGACATTGTCTTGTTGCTTACCGTCTAAAAAATCAATCTCATATTTTCTTTTAAGTCACGACCGTCGCTTGCGTGCTTGTCAATCACATAACGCAATAATTAATTGGTTGTTTTTGTAAATTATTATTTCATTGTATTATTTGAATTATCAATATTGATAATTCGTATAATTATTGATCGGCTGTCTTAGAAGAGATGCCAATAGACCATAGTAGTTATGAGGTCACGTAATGTTTGACCATACAAGAAGTGAGCTACAAAAGGTTCTAACCGATGTGCCACGCCATACAGCTGCTTTCACTCAATATCAATGGAGTGAAATTTAAATATTCAAGCGGTAACTAGAAGTATGTAAGTACTACCTAATTGGTATACAAAATAAAAAAAAAAGTGACAATGGACCTGGCTTGGACCATTCCAGGGGACCCTGAATCCTGCCTGTCCCTTTTTATCAGCCTGCTGGATTCCGTCGCTGATGATCATCCATAGGATGTGCTCAGTGGAGTAATGTTGACGGGTGACGGAGAATCTTGGAGACACCGTGTGACGGCCATATACTCCGAACAGGGGATATTAATAATAAAAAATAAAATAAATAACGAGTGCATAGTAAAATAAATAACGAGATCCTCAAATATCAATCAGAATCAAAGTGACGAATTTCTTAAATATTAAAAGTTTCTTCTAAAACATTTAAAGCATACGTTTGGGCACCCAACGCCAAACGAATACTTCATATCCATATTGTTATAATGAGCTCAACTATCTTTTCTAAAAAAATGTTCTCCAATGATCACAATATTACCATTGGACTGTCGATAAAAAAGTTCAATAATCAAGCGGGAGTTATACCTATGTAAGAAAAACTGCCTTGGTCATTTTTCACACATCTTTCTAACAGAAGTACCTTATCAGAGCTCAGTCCAGAAGCAAAGAAATAATACTCGGGTGACCATGGATTTCTAAATAGCAAGCACATAGCATCGTCCAGGAAATTGAAATTTGAAACGTCAAACGAATTATTTAATATGAACACTTTAGTACGCATGCTTGTTATTAATTTTTGTGTTACACTTTGGCTGACGGTGTCGAAAGTCATGATGTATGTATATCATTTAAATATATTTATTAGACGTTTCTGTCGAGCAAAACCTGTACATTGATGCAGCTGTGTGTATGGCGACCTGGTAGCCACTGTCTAACGCAGGAGTACCACAACGTTTGGAAACGTACCTTGTGATACGTCTTAAATAGGTTATTTGAACATAGAGGTATTATATGGGGAACTTAAAATCTGAGACCGTTCCCTGCAAAACGTTTTTACACTGAAACTCTATGTATTCGACTGGTAAGTCGGTTAGTCGAAATTTTTCGATTTTGAAGATATAAATATTTGAAAAATATTCTTGTTGGTCATGATCTATGATTAAAAATAAACACATTTTTTTGTGAATAACCAAAACACACCAGTGACTTTTAAGGTGCTCACTGTCACTTCTTAGGAGAAAGGAAATTTTAAAGAAATAAAGCAGATTGACTCCACATATAATTTGATAAGGATTAGGACCAGTTTCGCTCATCGCGAGAATTATAAACTGATTATTTGACAATACAAGCCGACTTTTATCTCTATCAAATTATATTTGGTATTATCGACAATTAATTTACGCGCTGTGTTCATATGCGTATATCTCCAATCCTCGTACTAGTACTATTTCCACATATATTCTGATAAAGGTCAGAACTGATTCACTTAACACGAACATTGCCAAATGATGAAATATACAATGAAACCATGTTATCTATAGCAAAAAAGAGACACCCTACGGACTCACTAGTGGACGTATTCTGTTGTTCAAAAGACAACGTTGATTCTTACTGTACCTCCAATTAGACTGGAATTGAAAACATCAATCAATCAATTGAAAGGATTTCGTTATTATTTTTAGTAATCAAAGTCCTACCGATGAAAGTATGACTTTTTGAGACGATAAAAATTAGTTTGTACTTACTCGATTTTCGGTTAGTATAAACGTAATAATAGTAACGCTATGTAATCCATTTTAGAATAATATCATGATAATAATCTTTCCGTGGTACTCAGTTATAATCTACGGAAGTAGTGGAGCCTTCGCTGACTTTATTTCAAGACTTCAAATACAATCGCATTCTCGGTCAAATCATCCGTGAAATAATTTACAAATGTTGAATGCCGAAGCGAAAAATGCTTTACAATATAAACGCACTTCAAATTATGGGCAATTACTGTGATGGTTACTTCGTTTGAGTCGTTCCGCGGCACCGTTAACGGCTCGAGCACCATCGTTAACGCACTCTTCGCGTAGTGAAAGGGAAACTGGCACACGACGAAATGGTAACCGATCCATTCGCCTACCGACAAACCCATACTGTGGCAAACGTTCATATTAAGTGTCGAATAAACCGATGAAATAAGCATTGGGCCGAGTCCGGCGGAATTGGTCTGCCATCACTACATCAGACCTCGTCTGCTATTCTACAATTATTTATGACTTTACATCATTGCAGGTCACTTTTAATGTTCATTGTCAATGCGTTTTTGTACATATTCCACGTAAGATTTATTTAGATCAGGACCGGTTTCGCTCATCGCAAGCATTATCACCTGATGATAGTAAATCTAATGTGTAATATGTGCACAAAATGTGTTATTATTTTGAATGACTGGTATTGTATTAATTTTTCATATTCTAATAAAATATTGAGCCTTTTGGAAATCAATGAATGATATAAAAACATTGCGAACCGATCATGCACACATTAAAATATTGTATGTACTATTCATATTAAATATTTGTTTTTGGTGTAATTTCAAGCGTAAAATACCATCGTACTTTTCAGTCAAAATTGTTGACATCTAAAATAATAATTTTAAAGGGGCGTGACTTAAATTAAAATTATCCAAATAATTATGAGTGTAATAAATTCCAAAATTCAATTGCATTAATATTATATCATGAGAACTGCGGATACGGATTTAAACATAATATTTTTCACTAAAAAAGACTGGCGAATATTTTGTTAATTAAAATAACTATTGTTTACAACGTAAAACTATAGTTTTATTGTTCTTACATTTTTTTTATGTTATATAGTTCTCTGTTAAAATAAATTGTTTTATACGTCGAAATATTTTAAGCCAACGGTAGTTTATGGAGCGCCCGGTCCCACAAAAAATGCGCTGTAGTGTTGCCAGATATTTACATAAACAGCGTAGTAACGAGGAAGTAATCTTTTAACACGAATATTGCATTTTTCTTGAGCAATTTCTCAAATTGCCGTGCTAAAGCTAAGAGACAGTGCTCAATTATTTATCGCCAACTCGTCGAAATATCATTACTTTTGAATGACGGATGTAAATTTTTCACTAGTATAACGTAAACAATAGAAATACCTCCTCAGTTGAACCGTATTAGACGCGTACTTCAACTATTTATTGTTTACATAAAACAACCGGATTTCTCTACATAAAATTTTATTCGCAATACAGCATTGCTCATTTTCTTTTAAACTCTATAAAATGTACCAACAGAAACACGTATAAACACACCAATAAATCCTCTACTTTCTTTCTATTAATTATATTATCGTATTCTACTGAAATGGAGAACTCGTAACTCCAAAAACTATTTTTTTAATGTAACGACCGTAGTTAGCGTATAGTATGTTTTTCTAATGACTCTTTTCTTTTCTTTATTGTTTTTGTGTCACAATTGTTTGGCCGTTTAATATTTTGTTTTGTTAAATAACGAAAAACTCCTTTTCAAATATTTTTACGTGACGAAAAAAGATTTCAACGTTTTGTTAAAATTTTATTTTGGGAGTTTTGAGCTTTTAAATTTTGACCGAAATAGTATATTCCTATGATGATGTTGCAATGCATATTTTAATACTATGTAAGACATGCCATTTTATTCGGTGAAGTATTTTTTATACACAGTTTGATTCCGAAACGTATCAGAATTCTGTTCAAATTGTATTTGTTATTATAGCAATTAGTTTTAATGTCTTTGAATAGCCTGTACTCAGGTACACTTAATGTCATAATACTATCTATTTACAGTAGTTAAATATGTTTATTAACAAGTGTAGTATATTTAAATGTATTCAGCCGACGATATTGATTTCGAATATTGTTATATGTATATTATGTCCACGAAAGAAAGAAACTGTTCACAATTAACAATAACTTGTTTTTGCTTCATTAAATAATGTAAAGTCTTCCGTTATTTTTATACATTCTCGTAAAGTATTTCAAAGCTAACCGATTATTAATTTTGTTACTAATATGAATGAAGATTGTTTATAAATACAAATTTTAATTCTATGCAAAAATGATTTTAAATTGCATCATGTTGACAATATATTTCAAGGTTAGCAGGTATTAAGCTATGGAAAAAAGATAATTTTGTTTGTGGTTGAAATTTCTTTCGATTTTGTTGACGATTCTGCATAGCTACATATTTAAATCTTTATGTTTTCTGTATGTACTCATATTCATGTTCAAATGATTAATATTCAATACTTTTTCTTCACCCTAATTAACTATTGCAAAGATAATGTCAAAATTTTGAATTTGCTAGGATTAATATCATTTAGAATTACATTACTACAAGATATAGCGTAATTCTTGGAAAGTTTCTGCTGCAGACTATCAAGGACAAAGATGCACACGGAATAATTGCACCATTACTCAATGTGTATAATTTACGAATTAATAGTTAAATGAAATAAGAGCTGCAGAGTAATTGCAAGCATTAAGCCAACATCAATAGCATCATGGTGCTCTCTCAGAAATAACATAGTAATAATATCATATCAAACCGTGAATGCCTCACAATTTAATTGATACTGGTACCAGACATTCAACAATTTTTCTCCATTTCACTCGTTTGAATTTAAGTGTGATCTACAATGGAATTCAGAGCTAGTTATCCTCCATTAATTTTGATGTTTTTACTCGACCTCGGTATGTTTCCGCATATTTTCGTATTTTATTCAAATCATTATAATATAAATTTAATCATTTACGTAAGATGCACCACCTAATTTATAATATATTCGATTCTTTTGAAACTTAATTTTTTTTTTCGCGATTTGATATCATTTACGGCATAAAGAGAGTTAGCAAAATTGTTAGTTCTATTATGAGAAGAATAAATCTCTTAAACATTTTGTTGTGTTAATATATCCGCTATAAAGAAATGCTAATTATACATCTATAAAAATTTATCGTTTGAGTAACATTTCACGGAATATAGTGAATGTTCTCATTTGAACTAGGAAACAAGAATTATTTTATTTTGGATATTAGAGTAAAACAGATTCATTTCTTATATTTGAGTGTTGATCAGTGCTGGGTGGGTAGTCACCATACCAAAACAGTTATGCTATGTTTTTGTTGATAAAATTTCAATAATGCTTGCGCTATTCGATAAATGACTGAGAATGCAAAAACGGTACGTCGTTGCAACAAGCCGCCAAAATGCAAAGTTGAACAAACTCTAAGAATAGTTTTTCTGAAATAGAAAATTATTTTTGTGCCGATTTAACTGGCATTTCAAAATGATAGTTGGGAACTTATTATTTGTAGTTAGAAATTTCGATAAGTTTTCATTTCAAACAATTTGTCAACACAATCATATCAATAATTCTATTTCTTGAATTGACTTAACGCATTTGAAGTAAATCAATACAGAGTTACATTCTTTATTGTTAGTGTTTTCGGTATACAAACATTTTAACAGAGATTATATTAACTATACAAATGTTAAGCTTTTTATAAAAAATCGTGAAAAAATGCTTTTAAAGTTATTGATTAAATGGAAGTTTTCTTGTTAAATCTTCATTATAACAAAGTTACTATAGTAAATTATTTAGTTCAACAAACATTACACGATATGTTGATCTAAAAAACAATTCCATACAGTAATTTTGTAATTATTTATTATACATTTATGGAATCAGTTTAAACTGTAAAGTTATTGTTAAAATACTGCAGTTACGCGAGTTGACAGAGGTCAGTGGTAGTTAGTTATACAGAACTATCAAATTATTGCGTGTTGGTTTTAGAAAACTAGATCCAAGTGTTCTGAAATAAAACGCCTTGGGACACCAACAAACTGTCCATAAGTAGAGTCGTTTATATTCAGTAAGCGAATCGATAAAACATTATTTTTGTGAATCTTATTATCAAGCGAACAATCTTAATGTTGATATTGCAATATCTTACGAAGAGTACTACATACTTATTTTGGTCGCCGACGATTTTTACCTGTTGCCAACTTAAAAATAAAGTTAAGCTGTATAATAGTTCGAGGAAATTTGAAATGCTTTCCGGATAAAAAACACAGTTTTATCAAACGAAAGAGCGGAACGATTTGTCACCAAATAAAAATTTCAATATTTTTGGAAGCATCTTTAGAATCATTTTTTTCGTGTATAATACAAATGATTAACGATATTGATTTATTTAAACATTGAAAACGACGGCATGATGTTGAATTAGCTCTTGTAGTACTGAATACATTGATATTTTTTTACCTTATGGTATCAATTTCGTTTAATTTTTATGGGTTGAATGAAATACGAAATTAATTTATAAATATTGTCAAATTATGCTTATAACATGTTATATGTAATTGTTGCCGATCATATTAAACCTGTTTTTCTTGCTGAATAATACATTCACAATTAAATATATTGTTTTCGAGTGGCTAAATAACATGTGATTCCTATCAGACAACACATATTCGAAAAAAGATAACTCGGATTTCGTTGGGTTAAAAGAACGAAACAAGTGTGCAAATAATTACTGAGACAGATTCGTTGTAAAATTAAATTTATTTCTCTTTATTTGAAATGAGATATATGTCATGTTTTTCTCTCTGCTTTCCTTTTGGTAAAAATTTCATACTTCCTTCATTGCCCAATAATAACCGTTTCACCCAATTTGAATACACTGTCAAATAGATGAAAGCAAAAGTAAAACTTCACATGTTGTATGTATGACCTATTGAAATTTGAATACCGAATGCAAAATTGTCGCCATAAAATTTTATCATGCACAACCATTGTTTCATAAGCGGAAATGGTACATTCAGAAAAGCGTGCTGCTCAAACAGATTTCTAGATACTTTTTGACCCGGATATATTTTTATCTTACTATTCATAGAAAACGAAGATATTTTTTGTTGCTAGATATATAAATTCTGTATATATCCTTAAGAAGCGTAAGAATTTATATACATAGTTACATCTGGTCTCTAAATACAATGTACAAATTGCAGGTATTTTAACATATGGGCATATTAGGTTTTTTATAAAAGATAGATTGAAATTTAACAATCTGTTGCATTTTTGAATAAAGTGGATTAAAAATTGCTAGTACTATCTTGTACGACGGATTATTTTACATATTTAGCCGTTTTTATCGTTGGTTTTGAAACTATTCCACATTCACCGTTGTTTTTAGGGCATGCTCTTTGAAATGCGTTAGACCTGATTAATAAATAACACGAAAGGTCATTAATCTAGAATGATTTTTAATTTAAAAAAATGTGTATTGACATTGTAGGTGTACTAAATTCCGGTCTAATTAACAGTATAAAATGTCACTATGCAATTATTTACAATAATGGTAGAAAACGGTCCCTAACACATCTATCATAGTATAACAAAAAAATAACCCATTCAATTATTTACCTTAACGTTTTAATTATTACTGTAAACTATGGTGATTAATAGAAGATCACTAAGATATTTGGAATATATATGTGTTAAAGTATATTACAACTTAATGAACAAACTAATATTAATCTGTCACCACTTCTTAAACGTTAATGCACTTTTAAAAAAATCAACTTGATACAATATTAATTAACGATTATCCCCGGTTAACCGAAACCCAGATTATCTTTCAGTTCGAGAAATACATAAAATCAATGTGTCACGTTTAATAACTTATTGTTATCATGTACTTACAATTAGGATGGTAGAACAGAAAAGATGATGTATTTTGTACCCTGTCTACAACAGTATGTATAGATAAGTAAATGCATAGTTCTACCGATAGCGTAAGCCAAAATCAACAAATATATAAAATAATTTCTGTAGAACTAAAATGTATTGTTATTTTTTTCACCGTGGTATATTTCATCCTTTCCACGTATTCTTAAAAGCTTTGATAATTTCCAGTTCCTTCAATATTGTAACTATGTAAGCTTTGAAATTTAAATTTCCTTTTACAATTATATATCCATACATGTCACATACTAGTAATGTATATGTTACAATGAAACTGTATTCTCAGTGAAAATATATTCATCACCAAGCCGTCATTGAAATTAAATTTGACCGCCCTATCTTCAGCCCAATGTTTGTGTGTGTTTTTTTATGGTTCTCTTTTTATGAATGGGACTACTTGCTGATTTTGTTTCATTGAAGCAAACCAAAATTTTAGGCCGGCAAATCATCGATTTGGGCCAATAATTTCAATGATCGTGACCAGTGAAATCATGTTGTCATAAAAATCTATTACTTGATACATTTTCACTGAGAATACAGTTTCACTGTAACATATACACAAGAGAGTGTATACATATATGTGCAATACGGGAGAATATAGAATAGGGCTCATTGACACAAATAGCATCCCATATTAAAGTTATAACACTTAAAAGGACACGACTCCATTTGATAAGAGTTACATAAATATAATTCAACCTACATACGTCACAATAAACAGACTTATAAAAAAACAAAATTGGAGTATGTATCTATCTTTTCAATGCATCTATTTTTTAAAGCACTTACTCAATATTACAGGTTATCAACATTTCGTTACATAATTACTTAAGTAGTGACAAATGATATTTTTTACCTGGCATTCGGACTATTTGCATCCTGTACGTCAATCACAGGCCGGAACCACGTGTATACAAATGTAATGGCAACGTTGATGTATGATATGATAAATACATGTTAAGACATTACTAATTATTTTGTGTCTGAATTACGTTACCATAATAATTTATGTTACTACGCAATCAATTAGCAAATCAACAAGCTGTCATCCGACGGTAACACGGATAATTGTAACAACGACGCATTTGTGCAGTTAAGCATAATAGAATTAATATATCATTATCGGAGACTGGCATATCATGTCATTAGAAATTTTTAAATATTGAGAACATCTTCCTCGAAAACTTACATTTTGCAAGTAAGTACATACATATGTTACAGGGATAGTATATTATCAGCGAAAATATATTCTCACATTTATTTCTTGATATGTTTTCACTGACCAGATCAGTGAAAGTATATTTTAACTTGTGAGAATATATTTTGCCTGATAATATGCTTTCGCTGTAACACATATACTACGTGCAAACGCTGTGTCATTGTATACACAAGAGCCATTATGGCGTTTCCATACTTAACGCCAGTGGCTCCTAACTTTTTCAAAGCCACGGTGCACTTTTGAGCATGAGGGAAAATAGCAGAGCATTAAAATCAAATGGTCAGCAAAGAAAAAAATGAAGTAATAGCTTTTATTGCAGATTAAAATAGTAAAAAAAAAAAAAAACAATTTATTAAAAGATATATATGTACATTTATGAAAACCAAATGGAGTTTATTTGATGTGAAAATCAATTAATGTGACACCTGATCTTGTCGGATTTTGCAGATTTCATTATTGTTAGGTCGAATAGCTACCATCAATTCTTTGCCTAAATTCGCCTGCCACAAACAACAAACATTAAATCTTGTCAATGTATACCCTCCAATAGACTGCACCAATAAAAAATTAAAAGTGAACTACTTGGTACTCACCACTTTATCATGTTATGATTTTGAATTGTCATAAGAAAAAAACAAAAATCAGGTATGGTTAATGCAACAGGTTGCAAAGCAAATTACATCGCAAGCAACCAAATTGGTCGCCAACGCACTGACTCACAAACACCATGCCTTTAAATCAATATTGACATAAGTTGAATTAATTGAACCATAATACTGATCAAGTCTAGTTAGATTTATTTATTTTAAGTGATACAATAGCGAGTGATTTGCAAAAAAGTGAATTAGTACTATTTATTAATGAATTCATTGGATTTGTTTTAAGTTTTGAACTGTAGGTGTTACCCAAGTAATATAATTTTGACACAATTTTTATAACTTGATTTAAAAAAGTATTTATACAAATGGAATCATTTGCTAACTGTTGGATTACTTTTTAGTAATGCAACAAGCAAGTGCTTTCGGAAAAATCTATATAAATCTAATTTAGTCTGATAAAATTCATATTTAATCTCATTGTGTACAAAGTATTCGTAAGCTTTTTGCATTTTAATTGTTTTCTTTAAGTCATTTCTTCGCGACACTTAACATTAAGTAAGATGACATTCGGGAAAGCGATATAAAAACGTTGGGTATTATAGCAAATAATTCAGAAGTAAATTCATAGCCTATCTCATTATCTTCATTTTAACAGCTGGAAAGAAGAGTAGAATCAATAACACCTGTTTCGATCCAGGTTGCCTAAGTATATGTTACGGATAGGCATCGAGAATATCGAGACATAATTTGTCAACCCAACACTCTCCCTATAATGCTGTTACTCAATTTTATCAAGTTAAGCATGCCTAAAATCTCTTGAAGTGTAGAACATTGATATAAAATGTAAATTATGTCTGAAGACGAAAATATACATATTGTTTTTCTTCCTATATATAAGGCAACATACATAGTTAAATTTCTACTATATTTATGTGAAATTTAACATCTTTTAGTATATAAAATACTCACGATATTCACGATAAGATTGATATTATCATAGAATGCTAAATAATTATCAGCATTCGATTTTCAATTTGATATTATTAATAATTATCGATAGTGTGGTAAATTGATTATAATGTTTAACAATATTATTCAAAATTGAAACTTATTTTATATTAGAATCTATTCTTAGTAGAATCGGGCTACATTTTATTAAAGGAAGGCTTTAATTAGCAAAATTTCACAGTCAGCATATTGAAAAGCTGTAAACATATAAAATATATTTCTAGTGTGATTTCGAAGTTTTAATTTTTATCGTATAGAATACCGGTTGGTAACACTATACTCGCTATCTTAGTATTAGATGATGAAAATTTTACTTGCTTAAAGTGCATTTAAAATATGTTTAAGCTAAAGCATATACACACAATATTATAGTACCCGGCTTCCCAACCGATGGGGCGTGGGCCCACCAAATCACGGCGTTATATCTGTAGAATAAATTGAAATGATTCGAAATTAATGTGTTTTATTTGTGTCAATGTTTTAATAACCACCGAAATAAAATTAGTTTCTGTCTATGTATTTAAACACTGCAAAACCTGGATAAGAAAAATAGTTTTAGACTATATTTACTTTGTCTATATTGAAAAAATGTGAACTCTGAATTTGTAAAGTGCTAAAAAATGTAATTCTCGTCTGAAGAGCGTTAACAGAACTTTATAAAATATTTATTTAACATAAAGAAAGAGGTTTCTACAACATGAAAACTTATCGGACGATAGCATGGCCTTTTTTCACATATATTTTGTAAAATTGAAAAAACCTTTATTAATATGTATTAATGTGGAATTCATTTATAACATGGTCATTTTTAGTGTGTTAAGTGAAATTATACTGTATTCTTACGGGTAATGGAACAGCACTAAATTATTTTAAAATAGAAGACGTCGGCCAATATTCATCATGGTATGTACTTGAAGAGGCCATGGATCTAAAAATGTTGGGGAAACCTGTATCAAGCTATAATTTAATTAAGTATTTTTTCAAATGTGTGTTCAATTCACCATTAAAATATTTTTTTTGTTCGTACACACAATGTAGGTCGCGGGTTACTTGTATATTTCAAATGGGGTTCACCACTGTAAAAAGATTTATAATCTCTGATATTTTATAATATATGCGTACGATATATTCCTATATATACAAAAAAAATGTAGTAGCGAGGCGATACTTGTACTTTATTAATTTCCATCGCTATTTCGATATAACGATACATAATAATTAACAATAGTTTGTGGGAGCTGTTTATTTATATGGAGTCGCCTTGTAAAATGCATAATTTCCGTATAATTGGTAGAGGTTCTTAGGTTCTTTTTTGTGTCACACAATTTGCAAATTCAGAACACGGTGGGCAGTTGCAATATCACAAAGTCACGTGGGCGCTTTTTTTATTCATAAATTTATTTCATTCCGCCAGCTATTTGACCAAATTTCTCATGCATATTTTCCTATTAGAAGATATGCACGCCAGTGTAAAACCTCTATTGGCAGCGAAGTTATATAATATTTCATTCAACAATTTTTATTTATGTGAATGTTTATTTGATCCTAAAATGTTGGATTTTTTTTGGCAAATGTTTACTTTTTGCTCGTTTGTTGCACACGTAAAATCAAGCGGAACTTTTAATGATTTTTTTATCTCTATATTCTGTTCATCTATAATTAGCAGATTTTGAAATATTATATTACAAAAAGGTCGACCCAAATTGGTTAATATTTATTCGAGCAAGCATCAAAGAAAGATTATTTTATGTATCATACAAAGTGAGAGTTGCTAAAATAATACTAAATACTTCTCAGATTGCATATGATAAATAATATTGTTTTATTTTTATATTCGATACCTGTATGAAAATCTTCTTTTGGATTTTATATTATGGACCATAATTTTAATTTTTAATATCATTTCCATTCTCACCTTTTATGTTTTGAAAATTCCGGACTGGATGACATGGATTTTCGAAATTTTCAGGAAATAAATCTGTCTTAAATACAGGCATGCCAAGCATATGGCCCGCGGACCGGATATGGCACATATGTACGCAGTACGTTTTCATAGCACGTGAATTAGTTGTAGATTTTTACCTTGTAAGTAAAACACATTTTTACTACTACCTACTATCAAATATAATTTGAAAAGGGTCAGGACCGGTTTCGCTCACCGTGAGAATTATTTACAAATGCATCCAATGAGTGAAACCGGTCTTGATCATTATTAAATTACATGTGGAAGTAGTACTAAAAAACATGTTAAATGTGATACCTAGCTAGCTTTAAGACATTGTACATTCTTTTAATCAAAGTCAAAATTGGATTTGGCATCCAATGTAAATAGTAAAAATCTTGCTTATTGATTTTTAAATGTCTCCCATTGCTTTCATTTTTTATTGGAACTCTATGTTAATTTCAAAGCTTTTCTCAATAAAATTTTGCAATCATATTTTTTTGTGTTTTTCTAGCATTAATTATATATTAATAATACTTGGAAAATACGGTAATAAAAAATATTTTTTTGCCGATAGCAATCTTAGTGCTGTTTTAAACACTTTTAGAACCCATGCATGTTTGCCATTTAATAAAAAAAAACAAAAATGGTTGCCATATTAAAAATATTACAAATATATTATGTCATATCAATGTAGAATGCTAGATACCTGTCCACTAAAAATAATTGTGAAACTGTTAACCGATTTCGAAAAGGTGATCTGCAGTCCAGAAATATTTATTTAATATATTTTCCTGTTTATGCTTTTTGGGAAAGAAAAATCAAATATGTTACAGTGTGTTTTGGGGAGTATGAGAGATATCAGCATATAATATAAAAAAGCAAGAAACACAGATGAAAATTTTTAAATGTGTAAATTTGTGAAGTAATACGTAAGTTGTTTTAATAAAAATAATAACTCATTTTTAGTACTTATTCCACATAAATGTATTGGATCAGGACTGGTTTCGCTCATGGCGAGCATTATCAACTGATAAGTTCTAAAAGTGTGCTATTATTTTTATTATAATGCCATTCCTTCAAATATTGACAGTGAACACCTTAAAAGTGTAGGTTATTAGTCAATTTTATGCAACACATTTAGTCATTGAAAATGTTTTAACTCTCTCCACCTTGAGATACCACGGCATTAAAACAGCGATGAGGAACCGAACGATAAAATGCTATTTTCCTATTAATATAAACATTACACACACTTAAAGATTAAAGAAATTTGAGGCAAGGCATTATTAAAATATTTGAACCACAAGAGAAAGGATAAACATTGCTTTAAGTATTATCATTTTTATAACAATCCTCGGTTTCCTTGTTTCATACTTTGATATTTGCATTTTGACGACATTCACAGAATAACGGCCGTTTTGGAAGGCAACTTCATAAATCATATGTATCATTTAACCATATATAGACTTTGTTGCATGTATAGTCTTTTTAAAATGTACAAACTTCATTACTCGTCAAGGATATTATAAAGATATGCTGTTATTATGACCATGTAATATACTTTTGAGCTTCTCGAAGTGCGTACTATTTATGTGAGGGCTTAGTTATTTTCTTGTTACATGTAAGCTAGCTCTTACTCAGCGCACTTAAGAATAACTACAACAATTACGACTTTCACGAAATCTCTGCAGTAAAGATGCAAAAGACAAGGTTTTTATGGCGTGCATGCTTGCATCCATTTTCCCATCTAATGCACAAAACGTGAGTGCATATTTAACGGCATCCCAGTTCTAAGCTCATAAAATTAATTCAGAATGTCTTTATTATAAAGTTTCAATGAAAAGTTTGAAGGATGAACACTAACAACTTGTAGAGTTATTAAACATAAGGCCTAGGCATAAGAATCTCGTTGGGGTTCTTGGCCATTTAAAATTATGGAATCCTTTGTTTTCTATTGACGTTCAGTAATCAATGTCAGGTGAGCAAAAATGTTATTTATTTCTCATATTGAATGTAAGAGAACAATGTTTTGTCTATTCATATTGACACAAATTTGATAAGAATACAATTGGAAACACATCAAAACGATAATCCGCCACGATATCTACGAATTCCGTTGTATTGTTATCTAGCAGTAAATTTTGAGGGAGTCTGTGCATATGTTTCGTTTTCATATCAATCATGCTTTCTTAATTAACCACACTGAAGATTATGTACAAAGTAAAACGAAATCTACGAAGGAAGTAATGTCTCACGTATATTGCGTAAAGTAATTCCATCTAAATTGTCTTTCTGGCACGTATTTGTCGAAACGGTGGCATCTTGATAAGCACGATTATTCTAGTCAGCCATTATTTGACAGAAGTATTATTGCTATGACTATTTCGTTCTCGTTTGCAAAATATTTAATAAACTTTATTGTGTTATGCATCATACAGTACTATTTGTGAAATAAGTCGTAAAACTTAATGAATCCAGCAAATTGTGTAATTGCGGCAGTGAGAGGATATAACTTTTTTTTAGTAATATATACATGTCATGCTGTTATTTCTACATCTCAAAAATAACTACCCTCCATATCTATTATTAATCTATTGCAATACAAAAATACTTTACTCATTGAAAGTCCATTGTTTTAGTGTTCGATAAAATAGCATATTTTAAAAGAGCCATATTGTATCAAGGGTTGGCAGGTAAATTGATCCGAATATTTATCATCGACCAAGTCGTATTGCATTTTCATTTTTTAGACGTGAGTCACTATCGGTGACTGCGTACAGTATATTATCTTTCTATCTGCACCTATACTAAACTGATGATAATTTGGTTTAATTTTTCATATAGAATGAAGTAAAATATTCACTCTACACACATCTCGAAAGCCTTCTATGTTTTGAAACTTAATTTTTTGAACGTCCAAGCTTCAATTATTCAAATAGCCAGGTAAAAATAGACATCTTATAGCATTGCGTTCCGATACGATGACATACAACTTCGCGTGTCTAGTTTTAACGAATTCTTGATGTCAGAATGAGAATTAATTTATTCATTATTTTTGATTGGTGACATCAGAAAATTGAAAATACCGCTTAATATGAATTATATGTAAAATTATAAACTTGAACTTATTAATACATCCGTGTTCAAAAGTAATAACTGTGTATTTAATAGCCATTTCCAATTTCAATAAATCAGTAGAAAATTGCATACACTCATCAGCCAAATCTATATTTCATAGCAGATCCAATCGCATTCAAAATTATGTAACGAAACAGTCTTGATTGCAGTTGAAATATATATTTTTTCAAAGGTACCTTGAGCAATTTCATAATATGGGCTCTTATAACACACTATATTGGAGTTAAATTACCTCATTTAAATAATTTCTTTGAAAAATGTTTCACAATATAAACTAGAATAAAATTGTCTTTTTTTAGTTTGAACAATAATTTTCCTTATTTATTTATATAAAATATGCACGCCAGATTCAATGTACACATATAATTTCATTCCATTAAATGTTATGTATTTTTTTCTCTAATTAATTTAATAAATATTTGACGATGTTTTCAATGTCGTATTTAGTTTCATATTAACTTATTTTAGGTGTCGATTGAGTATCTAAATCACATGCTTAGATATATTTTGAAATTTATATATTTATGAGAATTGAATTTATGGTAACTGTAAATCAAGTTTCTTTGAAATATTACTTAGCACCAATATCACAATAATTGATGCTTTTATTCTCATTACATATAATTACAAAACACGCTAATTAATGAATAACTAACTGCACTTGTGTCTTAATTTATAATCCAATTGCTCTTTAACCATCATGACTAGCAATAAGAAAAAAAGCTACAAACGAGCTTTAAACTAATGCTTTTAATTAAACGTGTTTATTTCCTTTTATCTGTACACATATTACCTACGTTAATTAAAAAAGACATTAATTTGTGATGTATAAATAATCTTTCATACAGATTTTATTTTCTCCAGAATTTATTATAACAAACGTCTATCTATACCAGTGATGTACAACATTTTTGGGAAAAGGGACAGATAATCAATTCTCAGATATGTAGTCTGCACGGGCTCGGGTAACGAGGGTTTGGATTCGGGCCCAAGCGAAAAAATCGGATTTTTTTCGGGAAAGGTTGAAAAATGCTGGGCTCGGGTCGGGTTCGGGTAAGATTTTTGGAAATGCGCCTTGGGCTCGGGCCGGGTCGGAGGTTTTCGGGCTCGGCCTGGGTAAAATTTTAAAATTTGTAGACCTCTATCGCATGTGTAAAACTGATTAAATTATCGATATTTTTAGTGTATGTAAAATTGAAAATTTTATTTTATATGGTTGTCTGGAATCGTCTGGAAAAGGTTCTGAAGAAAAAAGGTGATTGATATTTGTCATTGCGGGCCGCATGAAATGTCATTGAGGGCAGGAGGTTGTGAATCACTGATCTATACCTTTAATATAAATTTAAGCTGTCTCATCTATTATTATGAAATTGATTTTTTCGCAAATTAAATCATTCCAAGAAGCTTTGGAAAAATAATTTCTATTTAAGAGCTATTATTTTTATAATTTCTATCGTTAATAAGTACTATTTTCAGTTGCCGGGTGTGTCCTGCACGAGGCATACAAACATGTTTCGTTGATTTCTCGCACTTCGACGAAATGTAGATACTGTAATCGTATGTAGTAGGCGTAGGATATGGTATGATTATAAAAATCTTCGCCGCTTTAATTCCACACCTACCGCCAAAAACCGGTATTTGGAAGTGCGGCGTCGCCCATTATGCGTTGACATTGTTTACTATTCTTTTCAAAACTTGTTTACTTGAGATTAAAATCAATTGATACAAAACAAACCATTTGGCACAATAACAAAAACAAAAAATCACGGAAACATAATAATTATTCCATCAAACAAGAAAAATGGTTTATTATTGAATTATAAGAACAACAATTTTTGAATCTCCGCGAATGCACAATTTAAGTCCATTCGTGCATCTAAAATGTCAGAAGATGCCTAAATCAAAGACGGGTCATTAGTAAAAAGAACTATTCAATTTTGATATTGAAATTTATTCCAGCACCTTCAGTGGAAATCCAATTTTACATTTAATATTTCACATTGCCATTTAGTAGCGGAAAGTAATTAAGCTTATTGAAATTATAATTATTGAAATTGATAAAAACAAATAGCTAGGATAATAAAACAAACTTATAATTATTTAACTAAACTATTACGCATGTTTTTGGTACAATGAACTGAAACGATTTTGCTCATCGCTTTATCAACCGAACAATATGCATCATCAGCTGACAATGCCCAGTTAGCCTGGTCTTGACCATTATACAAAATGTAGCAACAGTAAAAATAAGTTTTTATTGTTCTGAAGTGGCATTTTTTAAAAATATAATTTACAATCAACAAATTCAACTATAAATAAATATTGTATCAATGTTACACAATAATAATTATGCGGCGTCGTCTGTTTGAAGGTTTCGGTAGCCCGCGAATCAAATTTCAAAAAATGATACTTTATTCGAGGTCCATATATCCGTATATTTCCATCATTTAGATTTTTTTCAAATACGTTGATAACGACTCTTACATTGTGTGAAGTGATTTGTATAGAATTAATTAGACAAGTAATATCAATCTTAAATTGTACATGCATCATATTATATAAATTTAACAATTAAACAGTTCCCAAACGAAAATCAGTTACGAATGGAAAACTCCGGATAATAGTTGAATACTCTCGACCGGGTCCGTGGTTCCCTTCCCTTTTACACCCATCAAATCCTAAAAACGTGAAGGAGCGAAAGTAATTATAAATCCACTATTTCTATATTTTCTATTCTACTCTCAAAGGTTGAGCACTTGAGTAACAAGTAGTTGTCGTAGAAGAACTTCCGCGTCCATATGGATTTTATGGCTTAAACAACTCTTGTTTTTAATAAATTCGTATTCACTGCTTGTAGGGCTTATTTTTAACAATATTTTGGGAAAACTATTCAGGGTAAAGCATTATATGTAATTATTTCATTTTTGTAGGAAAGATGAAAAAAAAAATATACATAACTCAGCTATTTTGCTTAAAAAAAATAGAGTTAAAACTTCTGGACTTATTTGATTTCGAAGTATCTGAATCTCTATTGATAGTCGCGGTCGTTGCATTGCACGTAGTGAAATTAGCGACTCAGAATATGAAATCATAAAAGAGAGTAAGCAATGATTGTGAGGCTTGCTGTTAAATATATAGAAATCTAGTTTTCATATTATGCATTGCGACACATGTTAAATATTTTTATTAATTGAATTAGTGTTTTCGATAGTAAAATTTTATTATTCTGTTAAGTATTAACCACGAGTCTAAAGACTGTAAAAGAAGCATACAATAACGTCGCGATTGTCGTGTAGAAACTTCAATAATAATTCTAAAAAAACGCTTAAATTAATGACTTGTCAACATTAAATTAAAAATAATATGCATCAAACAATTCCATGCTTATTTTACTGCAGCAATAAAATAACAAGAGCAACTTGAAGTTTCACTGAAGTAAAGTGTATAATAGAGAAATGAGATGGAAAATAAGTATGAATCATTATTATTCTACGTATTTAGAGTAAACGTTGAGGTGCATTAAATATGAAATATCCATGGTGCGTTGTAAAAAAATAGGTACAAGAATTGGATGGGTAAATTCATATGTTGTAATTTTATAAGAGATGACTGTAAAAGTAACGAAACGTCAGATTGAAATACAACATATTTGTATTTACTGTATCGCAGTTTACACTATTCAGATGTGATTAAGCTACTCGTCCAAGTCAACAATACTGTCAGTGCAGGTCTCAAATGTGTCTGGGATCAACGGTTTATTTCAAATAATTATGCATCGAAATGATTAGAGTGAAAAAACCTTTTTCTCGTTGCGTCATTTTAATGCGACAATTATTCTAATTAAATGAATATCAGCCGGTTAGGCGTTTGGACGCATGCATAATTTACGAATTAATGCTGTCAATAGATAAAATTTCGGTTTTACATATGTTCCGCGATCGACGAAACAGATAAGCTAATGAAGGATTGAGAAATAAATTTTGTTATGTTTTCCACACGAATTAGCTCTTGCTTTTAAACCTTAAACGATATCCATTTGCGATTCGATTTTGATTTGGAATTTTGCAATTTGCAAAACGAAATTTTATAATTATATGCTGCCATTTTAAACGTAAACCGGTTTAAAAAAGTGTTATTCGTTATTAACGATATAAATTATCAGTCAAGTGATTTGTAGATCACGCTGGGATTAACATGATGAATTGTTCATTCAAATGAATATCTGAAGGTATAATATTTCCTGAAATCTATACTATGTTATATCATAATGATTGTTCAATTTATAGTCACCGGCGATCATAGAATATTATTAAATTTAATTAATACAGCAGTTGTCCTTGTAGGTGCACTACTGCGTAAACGCTTCTTCAGTGACAGCAACATAACGAAGATTTTTTTTTATATCCTCAATCCAACGATTGGGTTGTGTTTGAAAACAGAAATGGTAATAGTAGATATGAAGTCCTAGAGCCTGCAGTTATGATTTTTGTTATATATTCTTACTGAACAATCTGTTTTTCTTAGTCTTATCAACTTACATTCAATTGTAAAAATTGCTTCTGCATTTAAGTTTGAATGTTTATAGTGCGATTAAAGTTAATAAAAACTCATTTTACGAGCACATTTTTGCTAAGCATTGAATAAGGTCTAAAAAAGAATATGGTTAGCTGTAATAGTATTACAATCTATTGAATAGATCAGTCGTAACTGTGTATTGATTACCTTTAAATCAGTTCCGCATTTGGTTATTGGGTTTATAATTAGGACATAACTTCAGTGCAGTTATGGTATTGCAAAAATGTAGGTATTTTTATTTAAAAATAAATTTTAATTCTTTACAATTTTCTCCATTTATTACAGTGAACATACATAGTTCCAGATATATATTATTAATTTTAGTGAATATTGTGGCATTAGGACTAAAAATAATGAGCCTTGCTATTGAAAAATAATTTACCATTAAAATACAGATATAATTTTATAACAAACACATGCAATTAAATCACCAAAAAGCTTTCAATGCTCAATTGCAAAAATGCATCATAGATTTTGAAAGATTCACCATTTGCCAATAAATGGTGTGTAAAAACTGGAATTACTGTATTTACTATAAAACTATGTGTCTGAATTAATTTAATTATAAATTTGGCAAAGTTTATCGTTACCAAAATGAAACATGGGACTGTTTTTAAGCATACGCTTTAACATTTTAACAATAAAATCAGACACAAATAGTTTAAAATGTTATTCTAAGTGACGCATAAATATTGTTTAAAAAGGTGGGTAGAATGTCATCATATTGTGTTGAGAGTTTTTGACAACAGTCAGCGCAACGGTATCATCTCGATTCGGACCTGTTTGCAAGTGTCCGATATTTATAGATGGTGTATTTTTTTAGAATGTACGTAAAGAAAAGTGAAACCGAATGGCCAGTGATGAATCCAGTGGCCGTTATTGTATAAACTATTTCTATCATTATGATGACTTTCACTGGTTTGTGTCAGGTTCTATTGATTATCTTGTAAACTGATTTCCATTATCGAATTGAATCATAAAAAAATACCCTTTATATGCTTAATTGAGTTACTAAGTGCCGCTATTAATTATTCAACTAGTCGACATACAATTACGGATAATGAATGATTAGTTTATATCTTTAAATACTATAAAGGTTTAAGTATACAACCATAAATAAAGATTTGATATATACAATAAAATAAGTACTGAAGTCGAGCATTCCACAGAACAATGCTTTACATTTTAATGTGAAAAAACTCTACAATCAACTGAAAAGTGGACTGTAAAACGAGTTCTCTATTATCTTACTAAACACTTTCTAAGCTAAAGGTTTTGAATATATAAACGGTATTAGAAAACATACCCTTATGAATACTGGCTGTGGGTGTTGATATAGTTGACGAAAGCAAACTATTAAAAAAAAGAAAATTTTCATTGTATCGACACCGTTATCATTGTGTGCTCTACATATAGCAGCAAATGATTGATTCGAAGATTTTTTATTTTTTGTAAATTTTCTAACAATACCATACGAATCTTTATTTTGAAGCCAATTAAGCACAATTTAAAAAGTAAATAAGTAATAATATTGTTTCACTATAACAATGGGGTATAGTGTTATTATTTTCTCATAAAATTCACCACTCCATATAATAGAACAATCAAAAAAAATTACGAGCGAGAAAATTAATAAATCTTGAACAATAATAAACTTCACAATTTTCACACCATTTACCCAATGAAACAAATAACAACAAATTTATTTGAGAAATAAAATGTATTTAAATCAAAGTTTGACGTCAACAGCATTTCCCGTTTTATATATACTGAAATAGACTTTAGTCGCCTACGACTAGTATTATTCGTTCACTATTAGTGAGCTATCACTATCTTTGACACTACAAACAATAACTTGATTTGGTTGGTTGGCACTTCCATGAAAAGTTAAGGCATCCTTATATGTGCCAGATGCTTCATCGATTACTTTAATATCAGGGATGCTGTTCCTAAAAATAAATACTAAAGAGCAAAAATAAACAAATTCTTTTTACGACAATTGAGATTGCAGTAGCACATATTATTTAATGACGATATAAAATATTTATACGACAAAAATTAACAGCTGATTTTTATAAATATCATAAATTTAATGATAATTTGAAATATCGTATGACATTAAAAGTTGTTTGCCAATGCCTGTTAATCTCGGTCGAATATTCGTACAATTAAATCTTTACGTAAGAATGCCGTATACGCTCATAATACGACAGTTAGTACAATTTAATTGTACAACCAATATATTCTGAAACAAAAATACGTTTATGTGTACTTTTAAAGCTGATTTTGAGTTATGAACATTAGTCCATCATCCCGGTATCGGTAATACCGGTTTGCTGGTATCCCTACATACGTTGTCCGTTTCTATACAGTCAAACCATATCAGATTAGCTCGTCTAACTCACTTATTTCTCTTGGTATAATTACACGGATACTCAAGGCTGATTGTCTCTTTTATTTTCGACCTATATCCTGGCTAATTTGCTAACCAATTTCTCTAGTCTGTACATTTGATTATGAGATCAACTTGGGTACAGAACTTAGATATCTAAACAAAATCAATGTTTGATATTTGACCCTGACATTCAATATTCAGTGATTATTTTACTGGCACTTATTTATCTTATTTCAAGTGTACGAAATACATTTTTTTTCAGCACTAAGTGTGAATATTTTGAATTCTTGATGAAGCATTTCAAAAGTAGGTGTGTTCACAAGAATTTATGAGCTTCCCGTTTTATAGATGATTCAGATAGGATGAGAAATGTGTGAATAAAGTTAATTGCTCTTTTCATGATCCAGTATGATTGGAATTTTGAGTGAACATAACTTTTTTTTCCAAGACACGCCCAATCAATTTCTGAAAGAGTATATTTTGTGATTCGAACCCTTATCTACGCAGTAGGTCGTTTAATCTCGGCGATGTTCAATTTATTAAGAAATAAATAAAATTTATTAAGCTAACATTAATCAATAAAGAAATGAGGATGTATTTTAAAAACATAAAACATCTGTTATTTGTAGAAACAAAAATATACAATATAAGGTATAATAACGGATTTTCTTTTTTCAATTTGTGTAATTTTTCGATAAAACTATTTCTATGAATTAATTATAATGGAATCAAATAAAGGTAAGATGATCGAAAATATATTTAACACTATGCATACTTTGCATATAGCGTGTGACGTTCATATTCCGTAAATAAGTGCACCTTTTTTAATATTTATAATATATTCAATGTTGTTAGTCAACCTGGGAGTCTTATTTTCTTTAGAATCTTTGTCAAGCTAAAGCAGAATTTAGTCCATAAATGTTATAAATATTCATATGCATATTTGACTTGGCTTTTTTGTTTGCAAATCGAATACCTACGACTGATTATTGCTATGCAGGATGATGCAAAAAAGCAATTGTAACAGGATACGTCAAATATTTAACGAATAATTTTGGCACAGATATTTATTTTTCAAAAAAGTAAAAAAATCAAAACAAACATTTCATCATTATTTAATTTGTTATACGAATAGGAATGTTTGGAATGAGGCCTGGTTAATGACAAATCCATCAAGTATTGATTCATACATGAACTCAAAAAATCTTGAATGGAATTCTTTAACTGTGCCAGCAAATGTCTCCGAAAGAATAGTGTAGTATATTGGTGAAATTAAACTAGTTTACTATTTTTTTCTTAATAATATGAAGATAAATATTTTCCCTTTTATTCGAGGTTAAAGCCCCAACAAATCGCTGGCAAGCATGCTTCTCTATCAAGTTCCTTCTCGACTATTTAGAAGATTTTTCAAATATTCTAGTCAAATAATGTTAGTTAGTTCTATAATATAGATATCAGGAAATATTATACCTTAAGACATTCATTTGAAAAAAACAATTTATTATGTTAATCAATATTTGAAATTAGAATATTGTGGGGTTATTGCGGTAATGCGTTTTCTTATTGGACGTATTATTCAAAGAAAAGGGAAGAAATGATATTAAAAAAGATTTACCGTACATAATTAATCAAGAGATTGTCCCCATACGCATAGTGAAATATAATATGAGCTGTAGATGAGAACGGCGTTTTGGTAGATTAGCATATGCGATGGCGAAAAAATTTGTGACAAAAGTCGCAACTGTCCCCGATAATTTTTCGCATTCGATGCGGTAATAATGTGATTTTTATATCACTATAATGTGTTCTCATTATATAGAAAGTTTGGCATTTTTGGCACAGCACGATGCATATTCATATTATATTTGCATCGATAATTTCTTCACACAATGATCTAATATATTTTTCAATAACCTCTTGGTATTGTGTGGAAGCCATTACGAGAGGCATATGAATAATTCAACGCAATTATTGAATTACATATTTGTAATAGTGCATTCAGAACTATTTCGGTTTTGCTAATTTTTCGGCAATAAATTACAGATTGAATAATATTTCACAGCTAATTTATATATCACAATATGATGTTTCGTTTTTCGTTATATAGATCGGTTAGGCAAAGTGGTAACTACCTAAAGCTTTCTAATTTGGTTCCCGATTGAGGTTTCGAATACCCGAATGTTTTTTATACAATGTTAAATTGAATTTAAGGGTTTGGATCCAGACTTATTGGTGTATTTGGTGTTTAAGCTGAAACATATTTTAAAGACTGACCTGGAAACCGATCTTTGTTGCTCATCAATAAATAATCTTTTTTAAGGTGTTCACTGTCAATACTTGGTGGAAAGGCATTATAATAAAAATGTATTATTATTTTTATAATAAATAATCTAATAAACATTTATCCTCATATTTTATCCTCACATTTTCTGGATCAAGAAGTTGGTCAAATGAGAGGATCTAAATCTATAGTTTAATATAAGAGCGCGACGAAATTCTTGTTTATATTTTATTTTTCTTGCGAAAGTTAATTTGAAAAATTAAATCGAAACTTCAAACGCACATATCTCAAAACAATGTCAAGAGCAGTAAGAACATTTTAAAAGTAAGGTGTCGAGTTGACAATGGTTTAATCTACCATTTAAATCGAATATCTTTTATAACCACGTTTATAACTGTTTAGGTATTCGAATGATTAAAACTGCGATAGTAATCGTTTAAACGTTCATAAATTATTATGGCCAACGACAGCTTAGCAAAAATCCGGCAAATGATATGCGTAAACGTGAGGGTTCAAATGGTTACAGTGGCTGGCTGTGGATTCTTATGTTTTTTTATGGCCTATCAATGTGTGTCAATGTTAAAGAAACAGTAGAATAAAAAAAAAAAAATCCGTCGATATATCTTGGTTCTTGCAATGATTTTCGATCAGATAAGAATGGCAAATGCAATGTCAAAGTTTTTTTTAACATCGCAGTCTTTTTTTAATTGAAATATAGCTCTCTTGATATTGTTTACTTTTAAGCCAGGGCTGTGGAGTCGGTAAAAAAAAGTTCGACTCTGACTCCGACTCCGACGCCAGCATTTACCAAAACCACGACTCCGACTTCGACCTCGACTCCAACATTGACCAAAAACACGACTCCGACTAAAAAAAGTTTAATATCGTCACATTTCTTAATTACGTGTATTCAATAAAATATCAACCCTCCCTATCCGGCCAATAGCCAAATTTGACAAATTATATGAAAAAATAAAAGGTTCAAACTTTTAAAAATTTTCGACTCCGGCCAAAGCCCCGCGACGACTTCGACTCCGGCCAAAAACCTCCGACTCCACGACTACGACTCCGACTCCACAACCTTGCTTTTTACCCTCGACGAAATAGTAATATTTAAGCTAAGCGGTGTAATTGAGTATGTATTTTAATTTTAAAAAAACCTTGTAAATAAATAAATATTATAATATCGACTGCATATAAATACGTTTTCAAAAATATAAAAGTGCCTCTTGTATATACTCGAAATATTTAACACCTATGAACTTCCTCCCGACACGCGCGCGTACTCGTTTTTTTCTTCGCTTCTTTCATCATGCGTACCAGTGCAGTGTTGTGCTGTGCGTTACACACCAAACAATAGATAAATGAAGTACGGACATAGTTCAATTATTTATCCGGTTGTGAAGCGAGTGGGCTCGAAATGGGTCATCTTTTAATGTTTAATAATATTGACAAAAACTTCACTGCCAAATTTTTGATAGCAATCATCGAATTAACCGGATCTTCTTAATAGCTATACTTTACCCTGATCTTTTAATAAATAAAAAATATGATAGTTTAATGTGTTTTTATTAAAATTAAAGCCTATTCACCGCTAAAAAAACGTTTAAAATCATTAAATTGACAAATAATGGAGTATACTGCATAAATAAAAAATCACCTAACGACAATATAATGCAATGGATTGTGATTTCAACATTACTCATATTTACGTTAGCGATATTATAATTTATTATGACGCTTAAATTATAGTTTCTTGACATGTTTCATTGCTCAGATTAAATGATTGCAATACCGAAATCCCGGAATTTTGATTGTTTTTTTTTCAATACATAAATAACATTGTGGATTTCGACTAAAGATCCTTAATTTACTATCAAATTTAAATTGTTTGTATTTTTTACTTTTCCATGAGTTTTCTCGATCACCTGGGTTTTGCCTTTCGGTATTTCAAGTTTTTGAATTGCCACTAAATTCATACTTCAATAATTTAAAATTTGACATAAATAACAACTTGAATATGAAACTAAACGGTATTTCCGCTTAGCAATATTAAATATTATGGTTTAATAATGTTATGTGTTTTTCTACAGCCGGGCTATTATCAAAATCATAGTTATTGAAAATATATTTTGTTTATGACGAAGTAATATATTTTTCCTATGCTTATGCTATTTTTTTATTATTGTATAGCTATTACCAGTATTGCATTTCCCACTCAGTATATATTGTTAAATTTTTAATTTTTTTTTGCGGCAGAATGATATGATAACAATAATCTCTTACCTATTTGAATGTGTAAAATTGTGTTAAAGTGCTATTTTTAGTTGTACGACAATTCCAGATTAAGCAGGTAGTCAAGTGAGATTTTAGATCATTCTTGATGCTCGCAATAAATTAGTTCGCTCATGCAGCTATAGCAGCGATGGACAACATTTTGTTATAGTAAAGCCCATTTAAAAATCTTCCCAAAGTTTGTGGGCCGCAGATTCTAGAAGCTTTGCAGATTATGACAAAGTCTCTTCTGAGTCAAGACACGCATCTCAATTTATTTAAAACTGTATACTTAATACTTCACCCCTAATTTTCAGATACACTTATCCAAGAATAGATGACACCTGCATTACGAACAGTGACACATTTTTTTTCGAAAGAATGATTATAGTATAAAAAAATAGTCTTAGTAAAAAAAATGAATTTTGAAGTTTGTTTGGGCCGCATGTGCACCCAGGCCAAGGGTCTTTCATCACTCAGCTACATTATATATGTTAGTCTCGACCCGAGTGAACGAAGGTAAACCACTTCCTTTTTTACGCCATCGGCAGATAATCGATTTTAAAAGTTCACTTTTTTGTACTGAATCCTTTTAAATAATAACGAATCAGGAGCAACTAACCGTTTATCCAAATGTCATATCGTTATGTCAGTCGATCCAGATTTAGATAACATGTTATACATAAAAGCATATAATTCGTAACAAGTGGTTAGTATTATGTATTAAAATGCTTTCAAAGTTTACTATGTCAATCTTTGAAAGTTTCTTCATATGGGAAGTAACATATTGATAAGAAAAGTAGCAACTGTAGAAATGTCAATAAAAGAAAAGTTTAAGAAACAAACGGCAAGTAATTAATACTGGTCTAATGCGTTACGTTTTTAAAGTTGTGGGTCAATCGAATTTTCACGATTTTCACTCAAAGTATTGGAAACTACCATTTATCATTTAATAAACGTTTAATTCAGGATAAAATAATTAATAATATCAAGTATCTAAATGACCTGGAAGTTTATTTCTTTAAATAAAAAGGATTTTAAATGCAACTGTACTAAACGTTTTCAACAAGGCTCCGGCATTAAATTATCGCCGCCAACATGCTTTAATTGATTCTAGCGTGGATAAATTAGGCCAAATAGATCAATTTAAAAATTAATAAACATAATAAATGGTACATGCTAAATTAATATTGATGCTAGTCGTGATTTTACTCAGCCCAGCAGCAATTTGTACCAAATGAAGTAAATTGATATGCAAAGTGTATGTATTTGCACAACGCTCAGACGGCGAATGGATATATCAGCGACATTTTGTAGAATGTTTATTTTATAACTTGCTTTCCCTGTATACACGCCATATAAATTAGATTGATTAGATAGGAGCGTAGATTGAAAGTAAAAGTTTTCAATACTTCGTTTTCTTACTATGATATTTATATTGAAACAATTGTGTGACTTGATTATTTATATAAAGTACATCAATTGCCATGAAATGCTTTCTTGTCGACACCGGTTATTATCGTGATAAGTGGCGAGTACAAATCTGAATCGTTATTCATTTAAAATAGCTTTCCACCGGATGATTGACAATAAGAAACGTTAATTAGGATAGATAATACTTATTGATACGATATTATCTATTGATATTATGTTTCAATAGTTTCTCACTTGACAGGTGAATGACAAGTCGAATAGATATTTTGTTTCAATTTTAAAATAACGGTATAAACAATATTCCTTTGTCAGGCATTCAAATTGATTGTTCGGAAATAGTTTATTGCATTGTTTGGGCGTAGTTTTTTAAGGCAGGCAATTAAGTGCGATAATTTCAAATTAAAACACAATAATAAGTTACAAAAGTAATTGATTGATATGCAAAATACTATTTTAAATATCGATTTATAATGTATTGAAAATTTTTTCGTGGGGTACATATCGATATTCATACCTGGAAAATGGTACATGATATTTTCATAATAGAAACAACTTATAATGTAGTACTCTTATGAAAATTTGTAATGTTTTTAAAATACTTGGGTTTCGGTGATCACAGGCTCAGATTCAAGTTCGATGGAAAGTATTGATTTCCCTTTGGAGGAAAAGTTTCGCTTGGAAATCTGTGTCATAAATCAATCCCTCCCATCCCCAAGATACCAAAATGAGACGTAGTGAGAGCGAGCAGCGAACCACTAAGTCTGTCATAGCCAAATCCTTATGTCCTCTTTCTTTTGAAAAAAAGAGACAGAGGGTCTTAATAACAGTCTGCGCTTGCAGAAAATTGAAACATTATTTGTATTACATATGCTTCACGATAGAATAGAACATGAACGATTACTGTATAATTTTGAATAGTTATTAATATTTTTTATACGTGTCCTTTTATGTGTAAATTATGGATATATGGTCACGGGACAGAAATTTTGTAATGATTTATGAAAAATAAGCACATTAAATGAAATGAATGTAAGGCTTACAATTCTTTTTGAAATGTTTTGTCTTTAATTTTTAAATTTATTATAATAGAAGATCTTAAAGATTACTTCGCAATAAGTATGAAATTGAGTTGTTTTAATTTACAGGAGCAAAAATGCAACCACAAACTACACAAATAATAATATTATTCTGATAGAGACAGTCACATAAGTTTATTATTTGTTTAAAATAAAAAGAATAATTATATTATAGGCTAATATTAAAAAACAAATTCTTCTTTCAGAACTCATACAATAATCAGCAAGCGTTTGTTATTATTTTTTCAATTAAGATACTTTACAAACAATACTCCCCCTTTACAATTCAGTGATATATCAATTATTGTGACCAACGCAGAAGATTTGAGTACATTTTATGCACATGAAAAAACTATGTAAATTGAATATTAAAAATTCATTCCATTAAAAAATATAGTGCTTTCCCTACTGTTTAAGTCAAGTATACATAATATGAAACCTGCTACGTTAGTTCCAGTTTCAAATTTGCATAAGATATGTTATATATATAAGTACCTTGTAAGGAATGGCCGTGACAAAGAGATAGCTGTTTTTATAATCAACCCAGCAATCAGAAAACAATTATAAAATATCTGAAGGATATATAAATAATAATTTCACATTATTTGCTGGGAAAAGAATCTCTACCATTTTGTGCCAATTGCAAAACATCGTAAAATCAATGTTAATTTTATGTCATGTTAGCAATAAAAACTTGCGGAAGCCATGTCATAAAATAAATAAAATGTCATGTTATACAAAACTTCGAATGCATAACATATATATTTTTGTGTGTGCCGTTTTTTTCAAATTGATGCTACTAATTAAAAGTGTATCCTATCACACCTGTCAGGGTTAGTGAAGACTCTAAGTATAAAAAGTTGTGTAATTAAAACACAAGCATATGTAAACTATAATTTATTATTTAGTAGCATAATTATGTTCGATATAAATGTCAGTGCTGTTTTGACTACAATAATCGGAAACAGGAAAATTGTTGATTGACAGCCTTTTTACATTGATCTAAATTTCAATTTGTCGATATTTTAAATAATTCGAAATACACTTATTCATGATTAATTCTTGCTGTAATGATATTTTTTTTGTCGGCTTAACACATTTTTTCTTCTACTAGCTATAATCCTATAATTTCTTCTCTAGGATCACCTCACTAATCCTTAAAATGGGTCGCAGACAGACCAATTAGCCAACTTAAAGTCCTTACTACGCCCGGTAACTATATTAATTTGCTAGAATGTCAGTAGCATAAACTGTTAGTACTCTTAATGAAATGCAACGTACAAAGCTTTCAAGTAATAATAATCTTTTAAGGTGTTCACTGTCAATACTTGGTGGAAAGGCATTATAATAAAAATAATAATACATTTTTAGTACTTTTTCCAAATAAAATTTATTTGATCAGGACCGGTTTCACTCACTTGACGCGAAACCGGTCCTGATCAAATAAATTTTATGTGGAAAAAGTACTAAAAATGTTTTTTTTTTTTTTATAATAATAATAATCTATTTTGTAACTGGATCATTCCGTTCCTTGAATAGCTATGTATATATGTATGTTCATTGTTCGTAAACATTGTTAATGCTCTAACTAGGATGAGTTTTTAACTGTAATATATTAATTAAAAGATATTATAGGAAACACATACGTATGTATAAACACATAGTGAATAAAATAATATATCAAATTAGCAATCCAAAGACATTAATGCTTATAAAATTTTAGATTAAATGATAATTCACTTTTTTGTAATCGAAATAATAACACATTTTAAGCACTTATTGCACAGTGAATTTATTGAGATCGGGACAGGTTTCACTTATCGCGAACATTATCAACTAATAAGAAAAACAAAACTCTTTTTTTTCGTAATTCCTGTTCGAACACCGACATTTATATTGAATGTTTTGTTGCTTTCTTATTATTTATCAATTTAATACGATCGCAGGCTATGTAATATAGCTTAAATATTTAACCATTATATTGCAGTGTATAAATCTTTCAATACGTTTCCGAAGCATTTCTAGGCTTGTCGATCAATTTCAGACAGTATTAGTAAAATGTTTTACAGTGTCTATAACATGGCTATTTGGAAATATCTGTATAATCCAATCCGTATTTGTTTTATATTTATGCAAACGTATTGCGGATTGCAAAAGCGAAGCAGTCAGCGCTGCCGGTACCGGTGCCTCCGGCTGAACAGGTCGTGAATATTATCCAAAAATATAATTCATACTTGTTAAAACTAGATACACGTACGCTTAAATTAAGTAAGAGTGGAATATTCTGAAGCGCTTTGATATACAACCGATCCTCTTTTTGGACGAGGGATCCGTTCCAAAGACTAACGTGTAAAAAAGACAAGGTACCCATCCAAAGATGGTAGATACTTAGGTTCCATCGCAAAAAATCAACTCAAAATATTTAAAAAAGTTAAACATAGTCTTAATAATAAATTTCCCGTTTACTGCTATTTTCCAGTGGTGAAAAATCAGTCTCATCGATGGAAACATTTAATAGAGACATCTTCGGGAGTATCTTGAATAATATTAAAATCTTGTGTTTGTTTTTTGTTAGCTGCTTGTATGACTCTTGATGACATGTAACATACATATGTACATATACACGTATTTTCATTTTAGTTTTATTCAAGCCGTGCTAAAGCAAAAAGACAGTGTATATTTAATATTTTTTACTTTTTTCTGTAAACCGTACAAAATGGGGATCTGGTGTATATCATTCCGCTAAGTGGTCGTAGTCTTATTGGAGCGTGATATCATCCAGAAACCCCCGATAAAGTATCTCTGGACTTACTACTGGACGACCAACACCACTAAACAAGAGTCAACCTGTTTTCTTCTGATAAAGACGTTGCGGTGGAGATCCTTTTTCCATATCAAACAGTCAGTTGATTAAAGATAATTACATATATGTATGTTATAAAATACGCCAAATTTTTTTAACCGGGGATAAATGCGCCAAATTTGATCTTATTAAATGAGTAGTACTTTAGCCAACGTAGTAAAAATATCCTATATGTTGTTTATAGACGAAGATATTGTTTCAATATGAATATCTATTCGATTAGAGTAACGTGTACATTTACAATGTTTTGAATCGACTCATTCAGACGGAGACAGAGCATGGTCTTTTAAAATTCGATTGGATAATAATTGCAAACAAATTTTCGCGCGTATTTAAATTTTCGCCGGCCACAACCTGTATCTTAATGTGCGAATGAAGTTGACCTTAACGAAAGTCTTGACCGAAAAAATTGCCACAGCTGTTTGGTGGAAGGTTTAAGAGCTATAGAAGGTGCAGCATGTATCCGCACTAGACTCCATTACTTCATACTCGAGAATAGTCGTCCATTTTTAAAGTACTCGATACTTGAGTATTCTGAAAAATACTCGAGTAATACTAGTAATTTATAAATGAAGATTATTTTACAAATTTTATTTACTTATAGAAAACTAGATGCACTTATTTAATTCATTGTTAACTATAAAACCGACGTCCATAGCAACAGAGAGAGTTTTTCCTACTGTGGGAATTAAAAAAACAAAACTTCAAGCCAATTTAAAATTTGAGACGTTTAATTCTCTATTATTTTTTAAATATATTTTTTATAAATGAAAATAAAATATGCTTGTTGATTTATTTATCATTTATGTATATGCACAAATTCTAATTAAAAATATACATTTTTGTACATCTGAGTATTTTAAAATTTTACTACTCGATACTCGAGTAGTTGAACTGAGAGTAATTTGCGTCTTTAATCCGCTCATAAGCATGAGATACATAATGGTTTCCTAGTACGAAAAGCATTTTCAAAATTAAATAATTGTTAAATTATATATTTCACAAAACACGGAAAATCATTAACCATGAAGTTACCGCCAAGCCCTTATTATAATATATATTTATTAAAGTATTTTTCTGAACATCAATTTTCAAATGAAAAAGATTTTGAAAAATCGATAACTTTTAGATGTATTCATTATTTCCAAATAGTGAATTCAAGCATAATTTAGACATGATTTGCCAAATAAAACATAATTAATTTTGTATTCCTTTTTTCTTTCAGGTAAGAAATCGTTTTTACAACATTACACAAGCAAACTGCATAAATCACTCCATGTAAGTTTTAAGATATTTATGTATACGAGTGTGATGAAAAACTCGAAATATTATACAATTTCAATCGGAAGCGATGATAAAATAAAAAATATGTTTGCAAAAATACGTGTTGCCATTGTATGGATATTTTTTAAATAATAAAAATTGGCTAAAATATTTTACCTTCTGAAAAACTGATTTTTTTTTGTGTGGTAAATACAGTACACTTTTTTAAGTGGTAAATACAGCAATATAAATAATATATATGAACAGCAAAAAAATCGAAAACCACCAAAATTTCAGGTGAATATAAAGCATTTCTGCTATTTCCAAATAAAATCGAAATAAAATATGACATTTTTTAACTAAGTTTTGTTGTATGGTTAATATGTTTAACTGTATTTGTGCAGTACTAATACTTAATAGTATCTTTTTTCATCTTTTAAAGATCGTAGTAACTATAACTATCCAAAGCTAAGCAATGGTATTGAGTAATTTTATTTTCACAATATTCCATGGACAATACCCATAAAACGTATACATTGTATCATATGTATATAATGCTACGTTATTTGGCAAGAAAATGATTTAAATCTTTAGTAAAAACCATTACATAAATAAGGTCAAAAGATAAGCGACTATTTCTACATAAATACTAATAATGGTAAATATATAAATGATTAAGACAATACATTGCATAATCTTTAAGACACAATGGTCGACATGTTCCATTGAGTGGCAGTGGTGACGTAGAGAGTCCAATAGATCACTGTGAACACATTTTGATTTGATATCAAAAATGGCATCAAAATTGCATTGTAAGAACAACTTCATAATATGAGAAATATGAACGGTTGAACGACATGTCCGGTGGAAATAATTTTAAACTTCTGATTTAATCAATTTATATTTATCAGATCATTTTCGATCGTTCAGTGTGTAACCAGAAAATAACAATATGGGCCTAACAAAAACACGCAATCGCTTAACATGAAAGAATCAAAAAACTAGTAATATTAATCATGACTACGCAAGAGGCATTTGACAAAAATATTTTTTATAAATTCTTGATCGATAATTGAAAGAAAAAAATGTTTTGTCAAAAAGTATCTATCGTATACAAACGGTATTGGTTGAATATATAGTTTTGAGATTGTAAATGGAAAATGTGTTACTTCCATGTATAGTAGTTATATATTTTATTTATTCACTCCGTAAAAAGTACATATTAATATATCGTGACTGACAGTCAGTATTCTTTGAACTTAATAATGACCGTTGAAAGTAAAACATTTTTCCTTGAAATAATTTGATATACTTATATCCATATCTGACATTTGGTTTAATATCTTTTAAAAACTCAGTAAATGTTGCTAGTTATTATCGATGTTGTTAAATCAAAGCCCGCCGCTATCTTCACATTAAAAGCGAACCTTACCATTTTTAAATTCAAAACTATATTAAATGCTATAGGAAATCAACAGCAATGGTATTATTGCCATTTAAATGTAGTGCCTTTTAGAATCTTGATAAAAATATTGCATATTTTTTCCTGTTGAATTCGTGATGTCAAGAACCTAGAACAATAGTTGTAGAACTCCACCTTTTTCGTCGGCAGTCGTTCACCTCTTTTAAAACGAGTCCTGCGATTTGCAATACTAAGTGTTATACAACAATCAAACTGATATGGAAAAAGAACCGGGCTAGTATCAAATCGACACCCCATACAAATCCTAGTCTAAATACTTAGTTGCACTTACAATATTATTCTGTTTGAGCCGTTCCTCTTCGTAAGCTGAACACAAATAGTGAAAAGAATTATTTGTATTCTTAGTATCATATCATCTAGTTATATAATCTATCGACATAATATAAGATGTTAGTGCTTTAATTATTTTAAAAACTCCTTATTTTTCTATAGGAAATGTGCGTCGGATGGCAACGGTCAAAACCAATAAAATACTCAGTTAGAGTTTATTTTTTCCAGCAATGAATAAGAAGTTTTAATTAATGTTAACCAACTATTTTTAAAGTGTTTTAAGTTATATATTTTGTATCATATATTACATATTAATTAACTTACTACTCACTATGTACGTAGGAAAAGTCTTGCTTGTAACATTAACTCTTAACGAATGGAATTCGATCAAATGTGTAACAAGTGTTAAGCGCATAACTGACGTTTGTTTTAATGAAACATAATTCATAATACATGAGAATGTTTAGCGGATTAATAAATCGATTATATTACATGCATTGCAGCAATTTATACGTGATCTTTAAGAAATAAAATGATTCACATACAATTTTGCGATAACTTTGAAGCTAAATCGATTTTACGTTTTAATTTCATTATGCATACAAATCCTCGTATTATAAGTTAGCAAGTTAAGACCAAGTGTACTCGTTTAAAATAATTCGTCTAAAATCATGCAAACGATACAAAATTTTGAACTTAATTGAGGAAATAACCAATTTATTTTGCCAATCACTGAACTACCCCGTGTGTTTTTCAAAGTCAACGCCTGCCACCACCTGATTGCTTTTACTTAGGCGCACGACCTTGCCGATAAATTGATAAGATACCTGAACTATTATTATCTTTTAAGCGTCGGAATTTCAATTCGAAGTCATTTTACTTGTACATACAAAACCTCCCGTTGTTTACAATCAATGTTAAGGATTAATCAATTAGTTCACAATACAAATAGTTCACGGTTTTTTAAGTTTACGTGTAAAGATGAAAACTCTTTTTCTCTTCTTCTAATCTTCTAGATTTGATAACATTGATTAATTAAGCACCATATAAACTAAAAGTATCTTCAGTACGTAAAATAGAATTTAAATTACAAAAAATACAGTTTTATTTAATATAAAAAAAAACAATAGTACTAAGAGCTTTTTCCTGTATATTATTTATTTTAACGGGGACTTGGGAAGAGCTTGTAGTGCAGTTATAATACATAAAAACGAATGAATAAATATTATATTATAGTATACGGAAGACTAATGAAACTTAAAACAACACTTGAATTAAAAGAAAAAAAATTGGTATGAAATGATGCTAATCAGCTTTATAAATCTAACCGAAATTTTACTGTAGAAGTACTACTAAAACCGTGTTATTGTAAGCCTATTTAAAACCTACTCTTGAAAATATTCGTTAAAATATGTTCCGTTCCATTCTGGAGCTTATAAAACTTATAAAAACCTTATTCCATGTATTATATTATAACAAAACTTCTGATATGCGCCCCGTTCAATTGTTAGTGTGATTCCGTAATGTATATTCAGGCTATACTATTCGATTAAAATTTACAATGAGAATGGAGGCCTCCATTCTATGCGTTTAGATAATTTATATACATTTAAATTTGCACTGCCACCTGACGTCGAATTCACACAATAGTAGCGAAAAGGCAATACGAATAGACACAAAATCAACAATAAAACAATTTTTCAAAATGAACACCTGCGTTAAATACTCGTGCATTGCTAACGAATTAAAAACAATGCCCGACCACTATAATAGATTAATCAATAATTTTGTCTGCAAAACCGCGTAGATATTTTTTCATATCCGCATGTAAATGATATGGATTTCCATTTTTTATATCCTTTATTATGACACTACTATCCCCCGACATTCGGCGAATCACTTAATTTGAATCTTGATAGACAATCAATTTCAAACATAATTTACATTTTTTCAATCACGTTGGCTCCATATGTAGATCATATCGACTTGTGATTTGTGATTGAGCATCTCAATATACGCGATCTTTAGGAGAGCCGTTTCTTATTCAGTCGATTAAGCTTGACTGTTTCGAGAGGATAATTCGAGGGTTCTATTTACTATTTGTTCAATATGCTCCGTTATTAGGATTGGATCTACGGGAAGGGATATAAATATCACATACATGCATGCGCTCGAACACGAAAACATACAATCGACTGAAAAACCAAGTGACCATATTAAAGTTCTTGTGGAGATTCATACTAGTAGACCAAACATAAAAGCTTAGACCACTCGGCTACAAATACATCATTACAATTGATTGTTACGATCAATTATTTTTTCTACACATTTTTCTTTAAGGCATTTTAGCAATGAATAACATACATTTTTAATCTTACTTATTTATCGATGTCTAAATGAAAGAGACCGATTAATTTATGATTACGAATTCAATAAATTTCGTTAATTTGTTTTCATTGTAAGCCTGCTGTTAATATGATATCATCACATCACAACAATATAACGTTGTCGAACTGTCATAATACGATCCAGCCACTTTATTGCAGAAAAAATTTCAACTATTTGACATTTATTAGCGATCGAGATTTTGCATCATGTCATATCATTTGTATCGAGAGTTGATCGATATCCCGTGGCAAAAATAATGATATTCATAATCGTATTCTTAAAGGGTACTTGAAATTGATATCTCAAATTTATTCAAGACTAGGCTTTGAAAAGTATTTCCTTCTTTTTTCCATAACAGTTCCCATATAAGATGACTTATATGACTTATATAAGTATTTATTACTTACTAAATTTGCTCTTTCGATTGAATATTCAATATTTTTAATGTATTTTATGGCTGTAATTTAAAATGATATTTTTATTACGGCAGTTAAGATCTGTTCAAATACATTCGTATATGGTATCGAAACCACAATAAAAACATATAGTTTTTTTACCCTAAATGCAATATTCTCTTTATCGAACGTGACCTGTTCACATCTCAAAATTCTTCAACTATTATCACTATAATCCAGCTTTCATTTTGGCCTTCTATATTTACAAATACTACTAAATATATTAAATCGTTTATCTCTTCGAATAAACATTCTGGGCCACTTTATCGACTCGCTGGGAGTAAACGGGTAGAGGTATCAATTATGAACACACAACTTTTCAGGTGTTCACTGTCAATACTTGATGGGATGGCATTATATTGTAATATATAAATAATTAAACATTTTTAGTACTTATTTCACATCAGATACAGAGCAATTTATACAATATATTAGTCTTGCTTAGCTTTTGTGTAAATAACGCTGTAGTTTTGTATTTCTTATCAAATGATTATGCTCGCGATGAGCGGAACCAGTCCTGATCTAAATAGATCTAATATGGAAAAAAGTACTAAAAATGTGCTTTTATTTTTATTATGAAAACATCATTAAAAGTTTTGTCTGATTTTTTTTTATTTGAAACATCCATTGATGAATATGAAAAGGTTTATTGTCAACGGGTTATATTTAATATTATTTAAATCATCTAATTTACCGAAACATTCGGGGCATACATTCCATGCTACTTATTATTTTATCAGTAGGCTTAAAATATAATGGTAAATATTATTTACTTTTATTAAAAATAATCACGCTTTATTCGGGCTCAAAGTAATGAGCTCATATAACATTGAGCACATCATTGAAAAACACAATTTCTTTCAATTACAGCTAAACTCAACAAAATGCAAATTTGAGTGAGTTTGTAAAATAAGCTGTAACTCACCTATAGCTCATTTGGCTACAATATTATCTGAAGATCTTCGGTGACTCAAATGATTCGATAAAACTGTCCGAGAGTGATCTTTTGCGTACATTTTGAACGCACCGATTCGATTGCCCAATGTTTTTCGGCTCGTTCGCCGCTGGATGAATATTTATCACGATATAATTTCAATCTTTTCAATCAATTTGACGTGTCGTCATAAGTGAAATATAAAAACAAAATTGTGACGAAACCATAAAAATTTATCGGTGATAATTTAGGAATTGCGAGATAATTTGAGTTAATAATCGCCTTATTATGTATTGATTAGTTTATTGTTACAATTGGTGGCCACTAGGGATTGCAAAATTTTAATAAAAATGACAATACCGGTTTTAAGATTCACTCGTGTGTTAACTGGTGACGTTACTTAATATTGAATGAATCAATTTCATACTAAAATGGTGTTATTGTTTTGTTATAATATTATATATCTGGCTTAACGCGTTTTATAACTTCGGGTGTCCACGAAATTAACAAACATATTGAAATATAAAAACGTATAACTAAAAATTACGATTCTTTAGCGATATAAAATCTACTTAAAAATAATTAAAGAATTTTATATTTACGCTTTCCTGGAGAAATTATAAAATGTGACGGACGAACGTATTGTTAAAAAAACTTTAAAATACGTGCGTATTTTCATTATTCAAATTGCTTTAAACTATATGTGAAAAACGCGATTAATAAATGCCAAAATATCGACGTTTCAGAAAACCGGTATCACAGCGGCGTGTGCCAGCCTTGCATCAATAATTTAAGTTTACAGTTATCGCTCGCAAATTTCTAGTTTACTATTATAGTAAACGCCGCCTACGTTATATTCCACTCGCACGAACCGAACGCCATTAATAAAATCACATGTCACGAAATAAGTTTTTTACATTTTGAATAAGTCTAGATTGTTGCCAGTATACTAACTAACTAACGCGTGGAAAACTACAGTAAAAAATGTTATTACCGGCATTAAATTTAATTTATATCTAGTGGGTATTTATTTATTTATATGCGTGTTATGGTTATTGCACTTAATTGCTACACATGAGTCTAGATCGTTTAATAATATATTTAAATTTTCTTCTTACAAATTAAAACCTTGACTTATTTGTAAATAAAAAACCAAGTTACGCCACTGATAGTGATAGTTGCAATAATCATTTTTTTATGGTTTCCCAAATAGAATTGTGTATCGTCTAATCCAATTCGTTAATTGAAAAATAACTTCTTAATTGCTTGTCCCGAAATTCGAAGTCCCGAAGAATTTTTATACACCCTCCCCCCAAAATCTTCCGACATTATCCCGACGGAAACGGGTCATACAAACAGTGATTAGCCGACTTATTATACTATTTATTTCCTTACTATATCCAAAGAAAGGAGTTGAGCAACTGACTCTAAACCAGTTCTTAACAAATAACTTCTTTGGAATTGCTACATATATTACAACGCTATACTAACTCACATAGAAAATGATAAAAATTGTCAGCATATACAATAAAATATAAATTTGTTCGATCAAAATTTGAAATTTGAAATATCCAGCTGTTTTATATAGACGTTCAAAACTTTATTGTCAATCACCCACTCTTTTTATTGTTAGATAGTGTAACCCTTGTTATAAAACAACAATATATTGTATTATGAGTAAACTAAATATGACCTTTATTATACACGCAACATTGTAATAAATTATAATTATTTTTTAGCATAAACTTAATCTTTTAAAAATATCATAATTCACGCCTATTACACAACAGAACCTTCAATAATTATTTGTGTTTTTTTCTAAACAATAGGTTTGTTTGTTAGGTGAAAATTTCACATAAATTAACGGAAGGATTGAGATTGTCGACTTGAAATTGCGATAAGCGAATAATTTAATGAAAATGAATGACATTCTTTATGTAGCCCAAAGTTGATCAGCTGATAAAGAAAATAATAAAATGAATTTATTCCAGCGCTGTGTACACACTTCTTAAATCTATTGCGGGGCTATTCAAACATTATTTAGATTTCGTTTGTTAACAATTTGGCCAAGATCAGCCGTGGGATTTTAATTAGGTATTAAGATACTTAATGTTTAAAGTTAATAATGTATAATAATTACAGATTTGCATAATTCTAAATAATTGTGCTATTTTTACGTTTAATGCCATGATTCATATATAGTAAAATAATTTGACATTGCAATTTTTTTTTTTACTAGCACATCCACAGGAGAACAGTTTAAGTCTTCTTATATATAACTAACCACATTAAAACAATCTTATTCAATATTCATTATCATAAATTCAAGTAACTCTTTTCATCTCGTCATGGTGTTACTAAACCACGCCTACTAAGTGCCTTTATGATTATTTTTGATTGATTACGCTTTATAAGCTGATACAGTCAACCCTTCTAAAGCACCGAGATAGGGATTTTTTTATGACTTATTTTATGAATAGTAAAGAGACGTACAGCTACTAGAAACATATAATTTGCCTGAAGACTGCATCACACGCTTTAAAAAACCGCTTCATATCAGAGGGTGCCGTAAGAAGTTTGACTGTAATTAAAATGTATTTACATTTTAGTTTTTCATTTCACTTCATTTTACGTATTTACTTTTCCCCTTGCACTTGTAATATCAAATAAATATATGATGGAACAAGTGTTATCATGTTACTTTTATATGTACTATAAAAATTACGTAAATTTTCGTTTGAAATATTTATTTTAATATAATAAATATACAGAAATAAATGGCGACAAATCAAATTTATTAGTTTTATGCTTACGCTAAGCTTCAAAATGAACAATGGAAATAATCGTAATTAATTTGTGTGAACCGAAAAAATTATGAATTAAATAAAATATGAAAATTCTGACCTTGCGACTGCATTGTTTATAGTGGCAAAAAATCTAAAATATTGTGTAAACTGATTTTAATATTATTGGGTTACCTGGAAAATTTCCCAACGCAGTGTTTAATTATCCATTACTTTGCTCATTAACTTTTTGACATTGAAAAGTTGGAAAAAAATAATCTTTTAATATCTAAATGAATAAAATGTTATTAACATGTATATTATTAAGGACGGTTTCGCTAATCGTGAGTATTGTCAACTGATTATTACACAATATATGTGAAATTAGTTTAATACATAATTGGCACTCAATTGTATGCAATTCATTGTTAATATGCTGAATATACTTTATAAAGCTCGGAGTCTCCCACCAAGTAAATCATTATTTCAATGTAGAAACCTAAACATTACAGAACGCAAATTAAAAGAATGTATTTAATTAAAAGAAACAGCGTGTTTTTATTTTTTTAATACGCTTATTAATTTATGATTAACATTCGGGTCAAGATCATGCAAATTAAAATGATAAAATATTCTTTATTGGTGGTCACTAATCATAATAAAAATTGCCACTAAACATGGTTCGTATCGATATTAATAGAGATATAACTACTGAAGATTAATATATTTTATTTGACCATATGCCATTATGAAGTATCTGGTTCTTTCTATCACTATTTATTCGAAATGCCATCAATTATTGTCGCTAAATAGAAATTGGGATTTATTATTTAGCAGTCGGTGAGATAATTTTATTATTATGTATATGATAACGAAAAAATGCGTCTACTTATTCATTTCTAAATAAGATTTTATAAGACTTCATGATAAACGTAATTCTATCTATGAAATGGCGTTTAAGTATGTAAAAATCTGCTTATTTGATTGTTAATAAAGTCATGATATTTTTTGTCAAAAAATGAAGTAGCGTAAAATTGTGTCATTTTATCTAGTTTTAGGTGCATGATTAGGTTTTCTATGTAACCGGGGTTTGGTTTTCCGGCAAATAATAAATTTGATTGATTGTGTTTAAATGAAGAATGTTCGTCAGTTCTATTTTTGGTAATGTTCTCTCGTAAATATAATTGCAAAATGAAATTTTAATGATATTCGATACGCATGATAAGCAATGAGTGATCTGTTGGGGCCTATTTGAGGGCGTGCACTAATTTATTTTTTGAAAGTGATAATTTTTACAAATAATTTGAAGCCGTTCGGCTTCAAGGATTCAGTCAACTTTTTGAATACTATAATTCGTTTGATTAATGGTCCCTGAGATGATAAATTAATAAAATAGATCTAATTGTGGCGGCCTTGAATAACGAGTGCGATTGTATCATACGTGAAAAATCAGTGGCGTATTATAAAGTGGATAAGATATCACCACGGGGTAATACAAATTACTTGAAATTTCAACAATGAACAAAAAAGACTTCCATTTTAGATTGGAAGGCTTGCTTTTTCATTCCTTGAGGAACTCATTTTGTTAGCGTTCCATGAAGCACATTTCCTGGCCAATACCACAATATTGTATCTGATATCTTTAAACGTATTATAGAGATGTGATAGGTTGTTTTTCTATACAAACAACAGCACAAAATATATGTATTACAAAACAACTACTTATGACTTAGCCATAGTTCGTTGGACCATTGCCGTAAGTAAAAAAAATGGAAAATGATATCATGATGTATCCAAGCATAATGACATTATTAATTAGTATTTTGTCGCTTCAGAAACAGCTTAAAATAACAGGCTAATAGACAATTTGAGCTCTTCTTACATAGTTGTACCTATACACCAAACCGATGATATTATATCACCATTTTCTTGCACAGCAGTTTCATTCGACCGATGTTCCTTGTTTAAAAATACTTAAATGAACAGAATATATGTTTGCTGTCATATTTGTTTTGAAATTAGAGCATGTATAGCAATAAATAATTTATAGTTACTAGTGTTAGGTGGAGTATTTTAACCTCGGCTCAGCAAACATATTATGAATATTTAACGAACTGTCTGAGAATTATTTTCATATTTAGATTGTATAAATGCACGGTTGTAAAATTGTTCTACTTAGCGCTCGCACCTATACGCTTTTATTTTTACAATAAATTTCTCTTAATCACAACGTTATGTAAAATGGATAACTATTACACGTTACGCTGAATAGCCAGTATTTGATAGTTTCGTATATTATTGCTTAGCAATAGAGAACTGACAGAGTAAACAACAAATATTTTATCGCATAGTGAAATCAGGACTTGCTGTCAAATAGTATAATAAACAGCATGTTAAAACCGCGACTTACTGTTTCCTACATGCTATCATACGCGCCACTGTCAGGAGACAGACTAGTTTCGCTCATTAAATGATACAAATCACAAAATCGCTTTGTCTCAGTAAAGTAGGCAACTCCAAGAGTTACGCGATATTGGACGTTGATAGCGAAATTATTGTAACTCTATAAATTGAACTGCTGATATACTGTTCAATGTTTAATTAAAATTGGTTACTTCGTATATATCATTTACTTACTGTAACTTACTATCAGTCACGATTTACGCTCGTTTTAGAAGCATCTTCAGACTGAACGAATCGTTAATAACTAGATTTAAATTGTTAAATGGATAAAACACTATTTCAGTTGCCATACAAATAATTATCTTCTTCAATAATCAATAATTAGTCACAGTTACTAATTGAAATCTATCTGTATTTGATTATGTATGCCACCAACATTTGTGAAAAAATTACAGAATATGTTTAATAAAGTCCTTCGTCACTTTTAAGGTGTTCACTGTCAATACTTATTTATTGGATCAGGACCGGTTTCGCTCATGGCGAGCATTATCATCCGATTTTTAACTGACTGACTGACACTAAAAATGTGTTATTAAAATATTTTTTACTCCCATGTCAGCGTGAGAGACAATGGAAGAATGGAGGTAATAAAAGAATTGGTAATTAGTTTATCGAAATAAAAATGAATAGAAAGGGGTGAAGATATGTATGAAATCGATTTAAAATCAATATATTATTTTTTTCCCGTGCAGTTATTATCATGTTTTCACCACGCGCTTTATACATAAGCATTTTTTTCCATTGTGTTAAAAGTTAAAAGTTTAAGATAAATTCATATTGACATCATAAAAGATTTTATTATATATTGAAGTCCGTCGAATTATTAGAGTTATCAATGGAATTATATAATTTAACAAGACCATACTGTCGTGAAAGGTATTCAGTATGCATTTAATTTTGTTTTTAAAGGTTGCAGTAAGCCTGGAAGGTATCTGCTAACTGTTTGTGTGTCTGCAAGTGTAGGTAATTGCTTAGCCCCAGTTTTAGTTTTTTATTCATAATTGATTTGAATAAAAGCGTGCTTAAAATCACTTTTATGAATTACACATAATCACACGATTGTGTACTCGCCACCCATGTCCTTACTCGCGCCGATCTAATCAATCCAAAAGGTTTGAGTGGCATATTATTCAAAAAAAATTTTTTTTATTAAAGCTTAACCTATCCCCCGCGTGAAATGTTAGTTTCGTATTGTTTCAAAATTCGTAGCACATTTTTTACACTGATTTTTCTACCATATTTAAGACATCGTCACTATGAAGTGCAATGCTTAAAATTCATGTTAAATTACAATAATAACACTTGAATCGCTCAAATTTGGTACATTTCCGTAAGTTTGTCACAATCAATGCTTCCTTTAAGATGCACGACCGCGCAGCAGTTTGAAAACCCCCCGCGCAATTTTACTGCACAAGTTGGCGCGCACTTTTAAAGTTGATGAATTTAAAGTCCCGATATATAAATATTGCTTAAAATATTGAATGGAACCAGAAAATAAAGAAGAATCAATGAAATATGTAAATAAAAAATATTTTTAAATCTATGCCCGCTCTCAATTTAGATTATATGGCCTCTTATATAGTTTTACAACAGAAGTTTCTCGATGATTGAAATTATGCCGCGCATTTGTTAAATTGGCTTACCTAGCCATTCAATTTTCCGGGCAGGTAACCTCTCGGCTTAGATGGAACATTGGTCACCACCCGACTATCCCCATTCGATATTGAAGAGCACGGATTAAAATACGATATTAAAATTTCACTAAGCATCCTTAAATTGATATCTTAAATAATTATGTATTCATTGTTTGCATGTGTATAAGTGGCGTAACTGACTCTAAATCTTTTCTATTTTACAGTGAATTTAGTCCAAAAATGGGTTTCATATGCTCTGCCCTGGAATTTGCCATATGGAATTTGAGTATTTGTAGAAAGCTATAAATTATTATCATAATATAGTGAATGAATAAGAATATAGGAAACGTGTCGCCATATCAAATATACTAAAACAATGTTTAAGATGTATTCATTTAGTATTTTTTTTAAAAAAATATCACCTACGTCCTCTGATAAACTGTGCTTGAAATCAACGTTGTAGTAGTGTACAAAAATTCACTGACAGAATTTTCTGCTGCACCTGTTTCGAAATAACTTTGGCGCGGTACATTACTCGATTAGTTTCTAAAGAAAAATTGACCTTCTGAATTATTTGACTACTCAACTTTTGCCGTTTTTTTTTCTCTGTTGGTAGTTAAGCGATAATAGTTAGGCATTATGATTTTTGAAATTGTTATTATGAGTAACTCACATGTTTCTAACCTTTGGGCATGGTAATATCTCAATTATATAATCGTGTTAAATTACTTATTAAAGTTTTTATTTACAAGCAACTAAAATTTTACGGCTATATATAATATATTTATTGAAATAAAAATCTAAATCAATCAAGAGCTCAACATCAAAAAAAAGTTTCCATTAATTTATTGCATTGTGCTCAATATCGCGCGCGCCGTCGAAAACATCAATTTTTAATGCAGTGGTAATTTTTGCTAGAAAAATCCTAATTCATAAATGTCTTTGATATGTTCACCACCATAATAGTTTGTCATGTGAACGACATAAAACCAGTTTCCCTACAATCTGTGCGATATAGTGTATCGGAAAAATATTTTCTTAACAGCCGCGCGAGTAGTTTATAAACGTAATGTCTAAATACAGTTACCATAGTCGCAGGTTGATTTTTTACTTTAGTTCGAAGACTGTGCTCAGTTTACTTCAATAGAGTTATTTTAAGTCTTGCATAACACTGTGTCGGTTTTATAGCCGTAAAAACAAATGCCTAGATTTATAGTGTGTGCGTTGTAACCTTCTAAATTCGAATTATTATCATTGTAACGATTATAAAATTACGACCAATTCTTTTCGGTTAACCACTTACACACTTGTTGAGTTCATGTTGTTAAAAAGTTTACAATATCGGCATTACCTTTTTGAAGTTATTGGCCGGACGGATGTAATTAAACTGTTACCTTGAGTATATAGGTATATTCGCATACTACAACCACCGTCCACTTTTTTTTACTACATAGTTAGTGATTTTACTACCACATACACTGTGCCCACGGCCCCAAAGTTAGTTAAATACTCACCAAACAACCGTTTCTTCTCACAACTTTCAAAAATACATTAAAAAATATGTAGTAGTTGTACTGACATGTAAAAAAAAGAAACCAAAGAAATAAACATTGAAATCTAGATCATGAAAAGGGTGAACTGATCAGCGGCATATATTTTAACATATATTTAAAAAATATTCATCGGCAATACATTACCGTAAATCCGTAATGGGTGGCTTTTAAATAACTTGTATGATATTAAAATATCCTTTTATATCAAGGCCTTGTCTTGGAGCAATTGCTCGAAGATTTCTGGATTCTATATTGCCTTATTTGACTAAGCTTTTGTGCGACCTAAATTTATATCATCTTTTGGTCGCTTTTGATTATAATAAGATATTTAATTGATCAAACATCCCTTTGAGTATTGAATCACAAGCGTTAAACAATTAATGTGAAAAATCGAAAAAATTCTATCCTAATTCTATTAAAACGTATTCAAACCAAGCAAATCCTCACTCAATATTGTCGGATAAAAAAAAAATACGTAGCCACAATATTTCCGTTCATTAATAAAACTATTTATAAAATGAAACATATATTTATTCTTTAATTATGCAATGCCCTTTAAACACAATTTACTTCATATTTATTTTTACACCGTTAATTAGCCATGTACGATGAACTATGAAAGATGACGTATTAAAAACCGGAGCCTTCAATTTATACGACTTCATATTTAAATTAATAGTTTATTAATTTCACTATCTTTGAAATTATTAATTACTGCAGATTAACATTCCTTTTGAATATTGCACTATCGTAAAATCGGATTCCTCGCATACCGGTGATATTATCGAAATGTTTAAATATTTTTAGAGCCCCATTTATTATAGAGCAGAGTTAACGGCATTGGTTTTTGGATTTATGAAGAAGATTGTAAAATATTAATTTGCAATTAAATACATTTTATCAATAATAATATTATGCTTAACAGTTCCATCTGCATATAGATACCTGCTAAATTGCTGAATTATGGATATTAGTAGATTACGCGGTTGAAATGTGCAGATGTTTTGTATTATAATATACGCATATAACTGGTACAGATGAATTATATTTTATGAATTAATTTTTTTTAGTATTTAATTATTTTATTAATGATTATTCTACCCCAATATTTTAAAGACACATCACAAGTTTATGTATTCAAAAACATTATTTAAACTGTGAATATTATGTCGTTTTAATTAATCCTTGAAAAATAGAATTTTCTTCCTAGAACTCGCATATGCTTGATAGAACTTTGTTATATTATTTTATAAATGACGGAAGTATTTAGGTCCACGAGAATAATAAAATTACTGTAACTCTATTTTATTAATCTAAATAGTTCACTACATTTTTAACCATGTCCGCTCCCAGCTTGGAGCATATGATCTCATCACGGAGTTTATCTCAATATATATTTTTTTGTTCTATCACACGCGTTAAGAATAATAAAACTCTTTAAAATCAATTCGAGGGATAGACAGCACAATCACCCGTGCCCGAGATCTCAAATATTTAATTAAAATAAATAAAATGATATTGACCTTGCCGGGAATGGACCTGGAAACGCAAATTGATATGGTAAAATTATTACCACAGAGGCCGACATGTATTACATAATATGCATCAAGTGTATTTCTACTGCAGACCAACAAAATGCACTGCAGAGTTTGCATAACAAACTGTGGCCGTAAATTAGAGCCACCCGGTGCAACGGTTTTCAGGTTTGATGTAAAATACAACATATATTCCGTATTTGACTTAGTGGATCAACCAGATTCCATAAAATTGTCGCAACACAGATAAACACAATTGTATGAATCAACTATCTACCACGCCTGCAAGACATTTTGAATTTTAAATTAGAATAACTTTACTCTCGAATGGCATTTCAGCCGTATATTTAATAAGATCACTATTTTAATCTATTCCGATCAGGGTTGCCAGGCGTCCCTATTTGAGCGGGACTGTCCCGAGTTTAACAGACAAATCCCGAGTCCCGCACTGCCTATGTAAATCCCGAACGAACAAAAGACTGAAAAATGGGTACTATTTTGAAAGATCATTTGCAATAATTTGTATAAAATTGTGGCCCACATATTCTCAATTTCAATTCAAATCCGAAAGAATATTTATTTAGTCTAATGAATGCAGCATGGAGAAAAGAGGGAAACAGATTATTATTAATAACCGTAGAAGCATCAAACAATCATTCAAAATTTCGATCAAACAAAATTTTGATTACGATTATAAGATTTTAGAAAATTTGTACCAAGTAAACAAGGCGAACATATTTTGAAACAAGCTTAAAGCCAGATAAAATATTTTAATAAAACTGTTATGATTGTATTTATTTTTGCACTTAAATCAAATGGTAATTTTTGTGATCTAATCTATATATTTTTATAAGTGTGATTTTACTGTATTATTAGGTGACTATTTTATATGTACTAATATATATATATGTTCTCTTCTATATAGATAAAATCCCGTATTTTTTCTTAATTTTGTTCCTTTTTTTTCGTTTGAAATAATCAATGTCCCGATCTGTGATTTTGGAAATCTGGCAACCCTGATTCCGATGCAATATATTTATAAGAATAAAAAGAAGCACTTAAATTTATTTGTAGTAAATTTTCCATAACTTTTTTTTTTTGAATATCAAAGTTGCTATTAGCAGCACCATTATGTGCAATAGATGAAATTATTCAATATAAATTTAATGCTTTTCTTTTTGAAGACTTTTCAAACTTAAATTTTAGTTTCTTATAAAACAAATACTATGCAAGATTAAGACTTCTCCATATCTTGTAAATAGATTCACGTGAATTGACTGCCGAACAGATATTATTGTTAGCACATATATTTCAACAATACATTATTCAAATTAAATTTGACTGATACCCACATATGCATCATCTACAACGATTATTTTTGGCGATTTTCAACATGTCCCCGAAATATTGTGGCGTGGACAAGGAGTGGGCCAATTTTTTTTTAAGTTTTCATTACAAATAATAATAATAAATTGTATTTTGAATATCGTTTAGCACTGTTGAGTATTGAGGATCTATTATGTGGAACATACCAATACCACTTTATTTTTAAATTAAAAAACTATTGACGATTCAAAGCTGTGAACACTCGGCCCAATTGAATATTTTCTGCGGCTCTTTTGTATAAAATTAGCATTTTTTATTCATAAACTGAAAAAAAGTTTACCCTGGGTATACCATGTCTGCTTACAATGTCAAAAATATGTACTTCTAAAGGAGCTTATCTCAACAGAAGATTTTCTAAGAGAACTGATCGTAGCTCACCTTTCATTTTTGAAAAGAGTAGGGATAGGGTAAAAATAGGACAAGTGGATTTAACTATCCACAGGTTCTAGGATCGGATGGGTGGGAGGGAATGTTATACATCAAAGACATCCAAGTCTTTGAATTTAAATTCATTAATCGATTTGATGAATCAATTAATGAAACTATCATTTGAATTTTGACCAAATTGCACGTGTTTTTATGTGTGTAGTAAGTAGCCTACTAAATAGTAGTTATATATAATAATGTTCCATCAAACGTTTTCTGTTGGAAATAGCTGATTTAAAGTGTCTATAAGCTAATATATTCATTTTATATCTCATTTATAACAAAACGGCATGAAGAATATTAAAAAAAAGCAAAAATACATCCACAGTTTTATTCCGATTCCATAAATCAATTGCGAAACATTTTGTTTGACTGAGATTTGAGATCACTTTTCATGATAGTGACACTAAAAAAGGAAAAACTGCCCATGACAGTAATGTTAGGATAAAAGTGCCTTAGATTAGAAAAAGCTCAAACATTATTCATAAAAATGCTAATGAAATTTATTACGTTATCACAGTTAGCATAAAACATTCAAATAAGGTTACAAAAGTAAGATGTTTATTTTATACATTTGAAAATGGAACATTATTAAGCTCGCTTTTTATTTGCCTTCATTTTGAAGCCGTAAGAAGAAGGGATTGAAGTCGTGTTTATAATATTATACATATATCATATGAATGGCTGCCAAAAATTCATAATAATAATAATAATAATAATGACAATTCTATGTCCGTGGTGTTTGGTAAAAAAAATAGCGTCAAATTGTATTTAGCGGGCAATAATAAAACATCAAGTCGCGTAGGGAATGCCCATTTGCCGGTTTATATTTTGCCAGCCTTGATACATTTTGATATCTCTTATTACGTAAGTTCATCGCTCTTGAGTGAACATAAGACCTTACTCCGCTCGCCTTTCTCTTATTTTACTTAAATACTATCAAAAAATGTACTATAATTATAAATTTTCTCTTATATCTGGAAAGCCAAGGAGGATCATGTCATTTATTTTCATGACGGAATGGAACTGATTTTCACATTAATCAATTCAAAAACCAATGTGAGTGGAAGAGAAAATGAATGAAAAGAGCTGAAGTGTATTTTCATTCGAATATGAACACTATATTCAGCACTTTTAAGGTGTTGACTGTCAATACTTGGTGGAATGGCATAACTCATTTTAAGTTTTTATTCCACATAAAACTTATTGGATCAAGACCGGTTTCGCTCATGGCGAGCATTATTAATTGATAAGAAATACAACGAAACAGTGATATTTATACAAAGGTTAAGCAAGATTACAATTTATGACAATCAATTGGTATTACAACTAAGCAAATAAATGGAAGCCAAAGAGACTATAATTAAAATGTTTTAAACCTCTAAGCAATACAAACTATTACATCAAAAATCAATTAAGTATGAATGATTATTAAAAATGTAAAAACCACAATAAGTGCATTTAATAAATTGATATTAAATCTTAATTTCCGTAACTGTATTAAGCGACCAGCTTTCCATTTTACTTACTTTTTGAAATTCATTGATTCGATTGGTTTAATATAAAAACCCAGCTTCTACTCTTTCAAATATAATTATTTATTAGCTTTTCATATGCAACAATGAATAAATTCATTTGTGTACTCAATGATATGTGTTATTGAATTTTATCAATTCAATTATTTTAAAATTAACTGGACTAATTACTTAATACACTTGTAGGTATTTAACGTAATTAATTTAAAATTACTCACTTTACTATTAAATGCTAATTTTCATATAGTTATTCCCATATAGGTATTGTTGAAATAACCTTAACATTTCTTTTAACAATAAAGAAACTCACTTTTATAAGACATATTAAAGACGCGAATAGTTGATTTTATACATATAGTATGTAAATGTTTTAATAGTTTGTATGTGTGGAATAATTCAAGTAAATTGCAAGTAATTGCTGTAAAAATAAGTACTTTATCATGTATCTCAATGAAGCAAATTGAATTAGAGTACTTAACGAATCAAAACAATTTTCACGATAATATATTATATTTACAAGCTCACGAAGATTTCCTCAATAAAAATGCGGCTAGAATCTAGATAGAAAATTGTTAGCAAATATTTAATTAAGTAAGTTTATTCGCCAACAGTATTCGTGATTAAATCGCTGAATAAACCGTTTTAATGATAGTAATATTTTGAACACGTTATTATGATACAGCGGTATGTTCGAAATTCAAACTAATATCCGCAGCAATGATTTAGTGTTGAAATGAAACATTAAATCTATTATAGCCTAATTGTCTTTCAACACCGAGTGTGGGCGGCTGATTTAAGATGTCCTTGTCAGATCATCTTCGTCCTTTATCTGACTGTTTTCATTAAGTGGATCACGGGCTCCCAATCTATGAGTCACCAACTTATACAGTCAACTAAAAAAATAATCATTTTTATGCAATTTCATTATTTATTAAAAATGCCTTTTTTAATTTGCATCGGGGTCGCAGGTCAGATGTCTTTTGTAAAAAGGGATCGCTACCCGACAATGTTGGGAGCCTATTAACTAGAATATGTTGTCAGCGTTGTTATAATAGAGAATTTTCTTGGAAGAGTGTTGTCAATCCAACAATATTTTTGGATAAAATATAATTATTATGAATGGTTTGATTTAAATATCATGTTTTGGAACAATTATCTACACAGACAATGCCAGTGTTTTTAAACTGCGGGTATATGAAAAAATGGCGTACATAAATTAGGAATCAATAGGTTTTTTTTTTACGAGTAATGAAATAATTCCACAATATTTTATTTCAATTTCACTAACCCAAAAGTGTCAGTTACTTTAAAAAAAAAAGATTGCCATCATTTAGTTGGATCAACATTCGAATACATATTTATTATATGCATTGCAGAATTAATGTCTATTAGAGCGTTCTAGATTCTTGCAGTAAGTAAAACGCCATTTAAAACCATCTGAACCAGTTTAAAGCCTTACAAATTGGCTTCATTTCTGGATCAATTTAAACAAATCGTCGTCGTAAATTAATGCAAGATAACTTTGGTACTTTTGGAATTCTACACCAAAGCTATACCGGCATAGAGTAGGAATAATATATCGATAAAAACTCCATTTTGAGTATATTTCTTTTGCTTACGGTCAATGTAACCTTATATGAATTTAATAGTTATACTGCTGCATTCAAAATCGGATGTATTTATTCCTTCCGTATTTTATTATACTTTTTACACGTTTAATACTGTTACGGCTTTCATCACACATTTATTTTAAAATACAAATTTCATACTAATGAATACACTCAAAGTTATTTATCACCTGTGGATAAAATACAGTTTTTGCTACAAATTATGTGCAAAACAATAAAGTTGAAAGTTAAATGAATTGCATTGACTTATGATAACTTTCTGTTATATTTATTGTTTATTGAGATGAGTTTCATTTTCCATTTTTTAGGTAATACTATTATTAGCTAAGATAAACAATAGAATAAAGACTACCCTTGTTTGCGAAAAAATGAGTTGTTTATTTTTCGTTGGATCTTTCCAAAATGGTCTGGGATCCAAAGCTAGTTAAAATAAACGATACTAAAATATCTTGCACACTTTCATCATTATCGATTTACGAGATATATGTTGTATTAAACTTTATGATATAATATCACAATAAATTATTTATAATCTTTTCGCAAAGTGTAACTAGTCACAACAGACCTACATATCGGGTACACTTTAAAAATAAATCTGTATCTATTTCCTAACAATATTATGCATGATATAGTTTCTTGTGTATTTGCAAGTGAGTTGTGATATTCTCCACTGTAATTATTTTAAGATAAAATACGAAAACATTATACTATAATGTGCTATTTTATTGTTAAGGTTTTGATCTAGATTAACTGTGAAAGATTCTATACGTTTACAATCTGGTTTTTCTCTCTCTATTTGCCCTGTAAAGTAGGCCGATATGCAAATATGTAATTTTAGAAGAACAATAAAAGTACTTGCCTTTATATATTTTTCAAATTATAATATGAATGAAAACAAATTAGCTTTGACGTAAAGAGGGTGAGATAATTTTGTTGCTATCTATGTGCTTATATTTAATGCATTGTTTTCGGTTTTATATTTACATGTCATGAAGTAACAAAAAAACAATCCACGTAAGTAAATTTAAAGAACTATGCGATGATTCTTATCTTAATAATAACATATTTATGAGTAATTATTTACTACTTGTAACACCTAATTTAATTGACAGTGGGATATTATACCTAATTATATAAAAAATATTAAACGATTTTCATAGAAATTATATTTGTTATAAACTTACTAGTACTATATTTAATATTAATGAGTTAAAAAAATCTTGATAATTATTTATGTTTTTTTTGATCGACTATTTAAATTTTGAAATCTTTAATATAGACTAGAGTGACTAGACATACAAACTTTTCACCGTTTATGATGTTGGACTCACGGAAAATGTCCGTATTGACATTTTTGCCTAAAATGACCTTTTGGTAGGAAAAGCTTGTATTTACCGCATTCTATCATCTATATGAATTTCATTTATTAATGGTTGAATAACGTAGTTAGCAGAATTCCAGAGTTGCACTGCATCTGCACACTTTTTTTACTAAATTTATTTGACAAAGTTCTAAGATTGTCATTATTATTTCCATCACTAGATCTTTAAAATCATTATTTCTCAGCAAGGGCTGTGAAAAAATATGCTTAAAATAAGTAATTTTTAACATTTTTACTTGCTCATTGTTACAAGTGAATTGTAATCAATTGAAACTCTCATATCTCGATACAGTGTCAAGAGCAGTTAGAACCTTTTCAAAGTAAAGTGTCGTATTGCAGTTGGAACGGAAACTTGCTATAACTAGAGAAGTGACAGTTAACGTTGTATAGGACCGCCAAAGAGTTAAGTGTTCAAAGATTATTACGTTGAATAAATTGTAGAAATACAATTCTAATAATTAATGACATACATTCATTTCTTGCCACTGCAATGTACCGTTATTTGTGTGTTAAACAAGTTATTATCTGCCAATTTAATTCCAAGAGGGAAACAGAAAATCTGTGCCAGTACATTGGTACTGATCTAAATACTGATCAGACATGATGTAAGAAAATGCAGAGCCTAATTAATATAAATTCGATGTGGTAAAGTGTTTAACCCTCCGAGATATTATTTCTTCGATGTATATTTGCGCTATCTTCTTTTTGCCTCTTGTATTCTGGTGCTACGTCCCGGGATCGACCTTGGTCGCCTCAACCAGTCTCACCCACTCCACTCTTTCCACCACCCTCCTACCCCAATCGGTGACCTCCAGCACTTGTAAGTCTTGTGAAACCTCATCCATCAAAGTCACGGTCTTCCAACTGTCCTCAGGAGTAGTGAAGCGTACTGCAGGCTTCCACTCATCAATGCGTGGTATTTATCCCACGGGAGCGTAGGCGCTGAGTTTCAACAAATCAAACAACGTTTGGATTGCCGTAGAGGTTATGCCGACGTCACAAATACTATTCTTGCGAACAAGGCCAATAATCTTATAGTAAAAGTATGCTTATAGCCAATACGAAAGCTTCATCATTTTTCTACATGGATCACTTTACTTCTCAAGGACTCAAATGACATTCCAGCGGTGAACTAATCTCACACTTTCTATAACAATATTTTAATCATTATTTCCTTGAAATAGTTTTTCTGTTTATTGATGCAGTAAGCTTCCACGTAATGGAAAAGTGTTAAGATATTCTACAAAAAAAAAAGTAAAAACGTGATTGAACAAAAGTCCAACAGAAAAGTTTCACCATTAATTGATTAATTGACTAAGCTTAATTCACCTCTCAAGGGCTAACATGATATTTCGCTACCGGACCGCTGAGTGGGGTGTTAATCCTTCATATCCAGTGTCTCACTTTTTGGACAAATACAATGCAGAAATTGATAGGTTACCATGAATATATGGTTTTATTAATCGATATAATTATAAAGTGTGCACTTTTTAAAGCTGTATACCTAAAGTGACCATACGTCCCGTTTTTAGGTAGCCTGTCCCGTTGTCCCCAAGTACAGCTTCGGGGCGTCGAAATGTCCCGTTTTCAAAAGGGATTTATTAATAGCAACCAAGACACAGAAGTATTTGATGACTATTCACTTATTAGTAACTATATTACACCCCAAAAAGTGACCGAATGGAATATTGGAAATGTTTCAATCGAAAATCGTTGGATTGAATTGTTCCAACATTTTCGTAATAATAATTTGAACCATAAAAACTTTAGAGTAATCATTGAATACATTTTATGCTTGCCCTTAACAAATGCACCCGTAGAAAGAGTCTTTTCACAGATGAATAAGTTGTGGACGACAGAAAAAACACAATTATAAGTCGGAGTACTTAAAGCGATGTTGTTAGTTAAAATAAATTTTAAAAAATCCTGCCAAGAATTCCATTCTTATTTAAAAGCAAACCCAGTTATACTTAAGAAAATTTGTTCATCAGAAAAATATAAAACAACATAATTTTTTTCATATTTATATTATTTATTCCTGTTATTTTCTTTATCAACATTTCTTTTCTTTTTATTAATACATAAAAACTATGAAAATATACGTGTTTTCTTGAATATACATACTATTACGTAAAAATTGGTAGATGTCCCGTTTTGAGGACAAAAATAAATGGTCACATTATGTATACCTCAATGTGTTGAATGTAAAGCAATCTTGACTGATATTAAAAAATGGTTTTGTATGATTAAACGAGTATTAAATATAGTGGTATTCCATTATTTGAAATACTTCTTTAAGTACAGTAAAAAAAAAACTCGAGAAAGCGAAATATAATAGTTCTATAAAAATGTACGCAGTAGCTAAGCTTAAATGATGATGACGTAGTGATGACTAAAATAACACTAAATTATAATTTTAAATCAAATTCATGTTTAATTAACGCACTTAACGACATGTGCAATAAAGTGTAAGTGCTTACTAGAATGCTGTCTCTACGATTAAATAATGCCTGTTGCACATAACTGATTATACAATGTTATTTTTCATTAAAAGTACACCAGATCGAGAGATATTGCATTATTTATTGTTTGGTGCAAACCTAATACGAGTTTCACGGATTCTTAATCGCTTTAAACTATTATGTTAATATTAAGCCTATGAAACATTTAATTATACAGAATGATAATTAAACTACGTGCAAAATATGAAATCGTTTGCACGGCTATTATCAACATACATATATTTTAACGAATCTATAGGCCAATTGATGAGGTAGTTGACTAAATATATTTCGATAAAAATAATAATACATTTTTAATACTTTTCCCACATACAATTTATCCGACCGGTTTCGCTCATGGCGAGCATTGTCACGCCATGAGCGAAACCGGTCCTGATCAAATAAATTTTATGTGGAAAAAGTACTAACAATGTATTATTATTTTTATTATAATGTCTTTCCACCAAGTATTGACAGTGAACACCTTAAAAGTGAAATATATTTCGATAATAATAATCGCTTTCTTCGTAATCCATTCTAACAATTCACAATATTTTCGAGACATATTGATTGAATATACGTTATAAACAAGTATTTTAAAATACACAAAACATAACCTAACCAGCTGATGCAATGCTAGCGGTTGGCGCTACCGGTACTGATTTTTACAAAACATATGCGGAAGTAGTACAAATGAATCATTTATAACGGGGGCAGCCAAACTTTTACCACGATGGGCGACAATATTTGAAATTTTTAGTGGCGATCGACTTACATCAAAATTGAATTTATTATTATCAAAATATAAGAGGAATCAGAGATGTGTACATCAGTACACCAAACAGGCGGGCGACTTGGAATAGCTACGCGTCGACGCTTTGGCCACTTCTGATTTATAACAACTTTCCAAGAATTGACAGTTCACACTGAAAAAAAGTTATTAATCATAATGAATACATTAAATGCAGTTAGACACGCATGATTCTCACCGACTCAAAAATTGACACGAAGAAGAAGTTATTATATATTGATTGCTTTATCACAAACTTTTTAAGACGAAATAAAGTTTGATCATAAACGTTAATTGACCGGCTAATAGCTTATTTATAATATGTTACACTTGAATGCGTATCTAAAGTTAGGCTTAGTTATTATTGCAACATCCCACCCCTTTTGTGTCAATAGCTAGGCATGTCATTATCCACGGCAATTCTTTCAACTCAAAGGTAATCGCGTGCAGTCATGCTGAACGTATGACACGCGTGCTATTACATGCATCAGTTGTCATTTGTTATATAAAACACAAATATTTCATTTACAAGCATAATTTGTTGATGCATGTGCGTAGTTAAAAGGTGTGAAACGATTTTTATCGGGTAATACTTTCACTTTCTTCGCCTTTTCACAGCGTTAAAGAAAATAATGATAGTTTGAAATCTATTAAATGAAAAGTTATAGATTCTTAAATTATGTTTTTCAATGATTCTTATTAATTTGCGGATCCACAGTTGAATGGTTAATCCTTTTAGGTTTGTCTTTTCTTTACTAAAACTCTGTTAGATGGGTTTTTTTATCGATTATTAAATTCGTCTTCAAAGTCTTGGACGTCTGTAATATGTATGTATCTCTCTCTTATTTTCTTTTTTATCCAACCCTACCAGATTTTTTCATCATGGAATAGAAATAACAATAATCTAATTAGTTTACCTTTCCCAATATATAACCCTCCCCGCAGACTGAAAATAAGATACATACGTGTATAAACGTGATGTATTATTTACAAGATATTATATTCGTAATAATTATTCATATGTTTGTGTGTATACTTTGTCCATCGGAATTTAAGTGATCGACTCATTTTTTCATCGAATATCACAGAAAGATCTACCACAACATGCCAATACTGAAAATCGACTGAAACTTTTTAATTTCAATAGTTATAGTATCTCATTTTAAATTTGTGAAACTTTTGTACTCGACGATACTTTTTAGCCAATCGCTTTACTATTAAAATATTTTGCAACGACTTACGGAGGATATGGTAATTAGCGGTTAAGATACAGATATTTATCGTGACATGTAAAGCGCGGATCGGAATGCCTACTATATTAATAATAAGCATTATCGATACTACTTTTATTCGCTTGATGTCTGATTTCACGCATAAAATCTATTACACCCAATGGAACTACTATTTTAAGAAGCAGGCAGAACCAACTGCAGATCGCGTATTCGAGTATTACAATCATAATACATGCGGACTTCTACTTTCGCATATAATTGGTTCCTGAAAATGTGTGCGAAAGTTGAATGTTCGTAAAAAGCGGGATGTAAAATTAACATCTAAGTTTAGGTCTTTCAAAAGGTGAACTAGTAATACCGCATTGAGTATTCGACAAGGGGAATATTCTCCATCTTCAATAATTTTGGATAATGAAGGAATAAAATCTTTTCCGGCATCTCTATTCACATCATAAAGAATACATTGTTTTAAGTTTGACATACCAGTTATTACTTGCATGAAACACCGTGTTAGAGCCTTCGTATAGTCTAATCTTCTAATCTTCATGCCAACTAAGTACTTCGAGGGATAACTTTTTAATGTTGGTTTACTTATCCAGTATGACAAAGATTTTACCAATTCATCCATCACTATGACGTGTATTTTCAACTTTATTTATTTCCACAACTTTTAACGTATTCTTTGATAGATTTGTTTTTAATTGAACTTATCGTCGACCTGTTTATATCATACGAACGTCAGAATGAAGTATAAGATTCACCATAAAAATCTAATGAGAACGAAGTTTTAAAAGTGCGAAATTGCGAATTGTGTGAAAGTCGAATGTGCGAAAGTAAAGATCCGCTCGGAATTGTCAAAATTCAGCCTATCACTGTTTTTTCCACATGAAATATTTAGTAGTTTGAAGTTTAATTTCAAAAATTTTAATCACTTAAACTTTAATCGACATTACACGATATTGTAAGCCAACACATTTCAGCATTAATCTGCGTTGACATACGTGCTTGATCGTGAGTAGGGTTTTACGTCCCATCAATTTTATAATTCTACGCCCAAATATATAATATTTACGAAAGTGAAAGAATTTGAAAGTTTATAATACTTTTAAAGCAATAAATCATTCATTCTTTACAATCAGAACACAACATATTGTTATCTGCTTTTCATACCATACAATACAAAATACAATCTGCTTTCTGCCCATTGTTTCAACCGCATGCCTTATATGGAGCGAGAACGCTTTTATTTTGACTTAATTTTCGATAAATTTAATGTATTCGATTTAAAATTTGAATATTTTTAACAGTTAGTTTGTATTTTGCTCAATAAAGTGCGTATAATTTCTATTTTAAAACTATCAAATAATATTTACAAACGAATCCCATTCATTTTTTTTTAATAAAAAATGAAACATTGTAATTCTTCATATACTTGAATGAACCTCAACATTTAGTTAATATCTAAACACGAGATTATGTATATTTTGTATGTTTATAAATAATAATGATATCAAGAATATGTGTATGTCAAACTTATAAATTTCTGGAATGGTAGCGAAGAAAGTAATAATATAATAATCACAACTATATTCGTTAATTACTGAACACTTTACTGACCTCTGTGGCCTAATGGTACGACCTTAGCGATCAAGTGGGTCTAGGGCAGTGGTTCTCATGTGCGGCCACCAGAGGATTTTGCTGCGGCCACCAACAGCTTGATAGTTAATATTGATATTTAATAAAGATATGTTTTATAAGTTAATTTGTCAACAAAGACACTGAAAAATTAATATTTTGTATGCATTGTATTGTGTATCAAGAATTGTTTGTTCGCAAAAACTTTTACACATACATGCTTTTTTACATGGTATTTTAGACAAAAAGGCTCAACAAAAAAATTTTGTGCGGCCACCAGGCATTTTCGCAGGACCACTGATGTTCCTCATGCGGCCACAGCCAAATTTTACGTGAGAACCACTGGTCTAGGGTCAAGTCCCAGCAAAAAAAATAAAATTACGATTTTTTCAATTGATGTGAGAATTTGATCTCGAGTGATAAAAAAATACTCATTGTGCTTATCCAGTTAGATGGTTTTCTTTTTCTAAAATATATGACGAATTAGCCTTACATGTAATGCCAAATATATTTATACTAAAAAAATACTGCAAATGCTCACTAAGTTCTGAAAGTCATTCGAAGCAATAGAATTAATACTAATAATTACGATATATGTACCTCATCAAAAGTGCTAAATGTTGGAAGACAATTTAGACAGATAACGTATGTTTTCAGCCACTAATATCTTATCTCATAATGTTCTATAAACAAATTAGAGATGAAAATATGGATTGATATTGATATTAAAACGCTATCCTAATACTAAAAAATGAAGTTTTCAATCATTATTTATTTATAATATTGTGAAATAATCGAAGGCATTTGCATAAATTGACTGGCAAGTGTCAAAACATAAGAAAAAAAATGGCCACCATTCGACAGTTATTCAAAGACTGTATCGTATATTTCACACTTAACATATTTTTTATGCCAAAAAATGTTTAGCACTTTGGGAAATCAGTTTCCGTAAAAAGACCATGAGAAAAATTACGTGATAACATTCTAGACTAGATATATTCTTATTATATCGATTTGCTTGTTTTTTTATGATACATATTTTATTGCATTTAAAATCTATGAAAAAAACACATTATTTCTACATATTTTTTATACAAGCACGACATCAGCTGACTCGCTCAAAAATAAAACATTGATTCTTTATTGGGTAAGAATTTTTGAGAGAGTGAAAAAAATCTTATATATGTAAAGCCTTTCACTGGGTACAACCAAAACAAAGTGTTTTTTTTATTACTCTGATTTGCGGCCTGCAATTTACAATAGCATAAAATCAATTCGATTATAATTTTACCCAGACATAATATTACAAATGTCTGTCAGAGAATTCGGTCAGCTTCTATTGGTATGTTTAATTATTTCGAAATATGAGATGAAAGCTTTGAGAGAAATAAATTCCGTTTTAATAAAATCAAATTGCCGAATTCCGTAACTCGTGTTATTAGAAAAACGCCTCCTGGACAATTATTGCTTAATATATTATTCTTTTATTGGGTTGTATATACGTTTATTATGTCGCTTGATTAAATGATATAATGGCGATGAATTTTAAATCACGATTTCACAAAGATTCTGAGAGTCGGCTGCCGGTGGCCTCGCTAGGGAAACATTTAAGAAGATATACTGTTATAATATAGTACTAAGAAAAGACCTTCTTTCAATTTATTCAGAGGTTTTCCTTTCTCTAGGCGATTTTCAAAATACAATAAAATTGGGTAAATTAATAAAACACTATTCTAGCATAGCGTATATTAGAATATTTTGACAAACTTAGTAACAAATTGCAACAATTCATTTTGGTTTCAAGCTTTTGTTTTTCGATACATACTTATGTATATCGATATTTGCTGTCACAGACGCGTCAAAAAAAACAATTATCAATTAATTTTGGGGTCTAACTTAACCATTTAAATCTTAAAAAAATATATGTGGATCATACATTGATTAATCCAGATGTTTTCATTACTTCCAACTAGAGGCTCCAATTACTCGACATCTCAACTACTCAAGTATCGAGAAGACATTTTTTTTAATATTCGAGTACTCTCAAATGTTCCAAAATATATAATATTAATTCAAATTCGTGCTTATAAATAAATGAGCTTATTTTCTCAGCTTTTTATCACAAACTTGTCATCCATAAGATAAGTCAGCAGGACCCAAAGGAAAAAGGAGCTAAAGAAACTCTCATTGCATAGTAAACGGAAAAATTATTTAAAAATATATATTACCTGATAGTAAAATACACGCGAAAGACTCAGTTAAGCGTGGCGGTTATAAAGATATTTTTAAATAAATAAATAAAATTTCGAAATAATTCTTCTTTTATAAATAACGAGTATTTTTCAAAATAATCGAATATCGAGTGCTTGAAAAATGGACAAGTATTCTTAAGTATCTAGTATTCGATACTCGAATTGGAGTCTCTACTTCCAACCCAATATCGAAAGCGACGCATTTATAGAGCAACGAGCTACTAGTAATTTCCATATAGAATAACTCCTTCCGAAGAAAGACGTTGAAGAACTGCCTTAATACTATTACTCTATCAACAAATTCTTTCAGGATGCTCCATTATGAGAACGGATGTAATCGAGGGAATGATTTTATTTTGATATTAACAACTTACGAAAACCTGTATTATTGTACTGTTAGTTCACGAATTTAAGTATTATTGAAAAAAGAATATAAATATCTAGCTTATGGTTTTGTTTTAGAAATTAGTGAATACATAAATGTCTTTTTTACATTTTATTCGTGTTAAAAATGCTAGAAGCGATGAATTTGCATATTAAATTTATATCTCCAAAGATATATAGAGTATCGTACTTGCATGATCAAACCAGAGCTAGATCGAGTTCAATTCAAGAAACATGAACTACAATAAGATTACATTTATATTTTGATGTACAGGATCCTAACTTTTTTTTAACCATATCCGCTCCCGACGCGGACTAATCACGGAGCTTATCTCAACATTTTTTTCCTTTTTTATACGAGAACTGCTTGTTACTCAGTTACTCAAACCTCTCTCTTCGACGAGAGTAGGGGTTGAAAAGATACTTAGACTAGAGACAGTACTAGTCGTTGGCTAATCAGATGGGAAGACATTTTTAACAACACCCATGCATTCAAACAGGATCGATAAATCGAATGAAAAAATCTGCTTGTACAGAGACTCCACGGGTAATCGGTGAGATAATGCGACACGATAGAGTTACATATGTCCATCTGTCGCAATAAAAGATTAAACAAATATTAAAAAATAAATAAACATTTTTATTTTAGTATTAGTGGTCGGCGATTTTTTTCCCTTTATTTACCGGTCCGCATGTGTAAAAAGGTTTGGGAACACTGGTCTATGAGGTATAAATTGACGGATCTTAAGGATTTAGGGGTGTCATGAGAAAAAACAAAGCTAAATAATGTCGAAGTTTTCGCGTGGTGACCATGCAGGTACTCATATGGCCGATGAATTAGAATTGTGGCATAAATTTTAAACATAAAAAACGCTCAACTATTCCGAAATGAGCATGAGAAAAATTATAGGTACGGACGTATGAAGTATTCACGTAAAATAAATACACGCTGTAAGTTACGCCCATATATAAAAAAGACTGAATTGATTTACATCTATTTGACCACACAACATGTCGTCACACACCTGTTGCAAATAAGCAAAGATCATTTCGATTTTCAAAACTCCGAAGGCAGGATTAATACACTGCGGCTTTTTTATTATTATTTATATAACGAGAAATTCGTTTGACTTTATAATGACCGCGTTTTTTTCGACAGAGTAAATAACGTATTGCGTACGTCCGCATACGAGATATAATTTTAAAAAGTACCTGCGTTAAATTTTACTTTCCGGAAATTTCAGCTCGTTAACCGTTAAATTGTCTTAATTCAATAGGGTGTGTTCACGAGAGTTATTTCCTTCATTAAATTACACTAAAGTATTTGTTTATCACAATCGGCATTATATGCTAAACAACATGACGTTGAGTACAATAATTAATCATAAGCATTCAGCCATTGATGTTATACTATAATATTCGAATTTCGAAACAAATGAAAACTAAATCTTGGGTTTTGAATAACCTAAATTTATTATGATTTTTATACGTAGAGGGCTGCTTTATTTCGGATATTATACTTCAACACCTTTCTTTGAAAAGATTCTAACTGTTCTTGACACTATTTTGAGATATGAGCGTTTAAAGTTTCGATAGATTAAAATTCACTTGTAACAATGAGCTAATAAAAATGCTTCAAATTACTTATTTTAAGCATATTTCTCACAACTCTTGCTGAGAAATAATGATCTTAAAGATCTAATGATGGAAATAATTATGACAATCTTAGAACTTTGTCAAATAAATTTGGCAACATGGGAATTCTGCTAACTCCGTTATTCAACGATAGATAATTCATATATATGACAGAATGCTTTAAATACAAGCTTTTCCGACCAAAGGGTCATTTTAGTAAGGCGACGACTTGTCAAAATGTCGTATGGAGATTTTCCAGAATTTTGATGAATGGTTTTTGTGTGGGGCGTACATACTCGTCCGTTTGAACCGATACTAAAACTGAAGAAGGCCTAGCGAGTGATCTAAAGCTTAAGGCTTAGTCTACCAATCAAGAATGACTTGCCATGTCGCTTCAAAAATTTTAAACGACTATGATTTTTTTTACATAGCACGGATGGATTGAATTGTAATTATTACTTAATTAACAAATAAGAGGTCCACAGATATAATTAATGAATTTTATCGATAAAAAAAATAGCAGAGAAGGAAGCTATTTGTATTTTTTGTAGAAAACAGCTTAACTTGCATAATATACATATGTTGTTATTGTAAAATATTATTTCACTTCCGATCCATAAAAAATAAATATTTGGAAAATAAAATCTGTCGAGTTTATAATATTATTTCGTTTGAAATAACTAATATTGGACTGCGTGTAAAATAGTTTTCACTTTCTTTTTTATCTTATTTTTTTGTTATTTTATTGTGTAGCCATTGATCAACCGCCGCGGCTAATGCGTATGCCAAAACCAATCGGCGCCTCTGGCGGCCATTTGGTGTAATACCTTCCTGTTATGCGTGATACGTTTCCATAAATTACTTTAACACGTGCATCTGAACAACGCTCCGGTAAATCATTTGGCTAATTTTCTGTAAACAGTTCCGTTTATTACGATATCGAGAAATGATTCGTTTTTTCCTAAACCTACATACCTAAAAAACCGTCAGTATTTTGAAAATATTCAGTCGAGAATGGAAACGAGGTTCTTAATTTAAATATTGATGATATGATTCTAATGAGGCGTTTACTTTATTTTATTTATTCAAGAGAATACAAATCATGACATTACAGCTGACGCCAATGCGCCATGCATTTGACAGATATATATACATTTATTTATATATATAAACATACATACATACCTGTATGTACATAACAAAAATCACAATTTTTTATAGTTTAGTAGAGAGAAAAAATGAATAAAACACATTTCAAAGAAGTCAACCGAGTGAGTTTCTACAAAATCATCTTTTATTCATACTAAATACTATTCGTCTCAACTCACTCACGTCAATATGAAATATGTCGACATCCAAAGCATATGAATAATAGATAATTTGTGTATTGTAATCAGTTGTAAAACCTCTCTCTTCGAATAGGACAACGAAAGAAAGATGGGATACGAAAGGATTTATAATTACCTAATCGCTTACTTCATGTCCTGTTTTCACTATCGGATAGTGGTAAGGGTGGAAATGTTGATAACACTACAAGCATACATTTGGATACAATTTCTGAAAACCAATGCCTTAATGTTTTTATTCATATAATCCAATCATTAATGGGTAAACGAATATAACATAAACACGGAATCATTCATTGATCAGCTACGGTATATCTCAACGTTTTCAATTTGGATTTATTATGGTAGGTAAATATCAAGCGTTCGCCAATTCCGAAATGGTACAATCATCAGAAAAAAGTACTTATAGGTAGATCAAATCGATGTAGTATAATAAAACAGAAAGGTCAGACAAAAATGAATTAGATTTAGTTTCGACAAGCAAACAACACTGCTAGCGTGTGTTTTTATTAGAAGTTGATGAATAGAATTGTATCATTTTCCGCAATTAATAGAACGTCAATCCAATACATATTGAATAAAAACACTTAAATCCGTTATATAAAATTAAATGAAACAATTTTTATTATATAGCGTCGCAAAGTCGTCCTGTTCTGAACATCTAAGTGACCATATTGTAAAAAAACAATTTTGGTCAACTGAAGTTTCTTTTTTATCAACCGTAAACGGAACAGAAGGTCTTAAGGTTCTTTTTTAGAAGTCACCTTATGTGTTTCAAATTAAACAACAATATAACTGTAATACAATCACGGTTTATACATTATTATTCATAGCTAGTAAGTTTTTAAAAACCCATGTGATACCAATGTAATTCGTGTTTTTTTTTTACACTTTACTGTTGTTGTTGAATAGTTGCACTAGACATCTAGTCTAATCGAATAAGATTATTTTAAAAATAGAACAGAATCAGCGTATCGCAATAATAAGTTCTCTTTGATTTACTGGTCTGTCTGTCCCTTGGGCGTAAAAAAATGTATGAACGGATGTTGCATAAGTTTTGCCAGGAGCGCAATAGTACTCTCACGAACAGTATGGTAAAATACCGTTTCAAGTGACACAAACCGAATTATAATATTTGTTAGATTCAGTTTTATCATACATAGGTCAAAAGAAAATAATTCAAAATTTTGTAATATTCATAAACCAACTGACTTCGACATTACCTTATTACACTCATACTACAAATTCAAGTCCGTCAAACAATAAATTCAAAAAGTTGTAACTGATTTTTTGTCTCCCACGCGCAATCTTGTCGTCATATAAATAATACCGTTGTAATTTCACCAACCACTATAATCAAAAATGTATTTTTACTCAACTTTTATCGATTAATTATTAATGAGCCGGGTTTTGAGAAGTCCGTTTCTGACTCCGCTGCCGAGATTAAGATCAAAATATTACACACTTTAATTGGTATATCGTTTCATTGTTATTAAAGTTTAATTAAAATAAATTTAAATAACAATGCTTTTATTAGATGTTATGTCAAACACAAAAGGATGTTTATTCAGTTTGGTGAAATAAAATATCCACCACAACACACACCACACCATATTTTTGAATATTTTACATACAAAAGTGTCATTCATTATTTTAAATAACAAAAATTCCATCAGCTGCTTTTACTTTATGGCAGCAGACAGACATACTTAGCAAATGATGGTGGGTATAACATCAAGAATACGCAAAGACACCGCAAATTTAAAACATGAGAAATATTACACACTTTAATTGGTATATACTTTGCATCGCTATTATAATACAAGAGTGAAGGCGTTCTCTTTGGGCAGCGTTTTGCCTGAGGCGTCCGTCAACCGACACTGCTCTTAATTCAAATCACCATTATTTTTTATGTGTACAACTTACACACGTCTACTCATTATAATGTTGTGACACACATACAATCGCAGCTATGTGTCGTATTCGGTAGCGTGATTATGATTGTAGAGGTCTAGGTGTAACGTTGCATTACCAAAGCACTTAATAATACATATACGTACTTATTAGGGTACATTATTGGTAAAAAATCGTTATTATTTATTTTTGGTTGCACATTTGTTACTGTTATAGTTTTGCAACACAAAATATGATACATTTTTTTAACCAAGCAATTATAACAATCCATCATTTTTCAATAATTTTGCTCGTTCCATAGCCGTATGGGAAATTAAGATATGTAGTCAAAAGGTCCGAATTCCTGAGTGGCAAATTTCATACATCGATTTATCAATCCATCTAAATATTTGTATCCAAAGATCCATTCCCCTCCACCCCCATAAGCAATAAATACGATTTGATGAGCTAACTACTATTCCTCTTCCAATCACAGCCACACTCTCTACGAAGTTTTCGTTATAAAATATCTGTTGATACGTTTATAGTTTAGTTTAGGTTTTAAATTATTGTATCATTGATATTGTTGATAGCGCTAGACATCGACATTTGCTGGATCTCGAAGTTGGCCGAATGTGGAGATGCATACAATCATCAATAGAATCAGTATCTTCTTTTGATAGAGATGGGGGTTGAAAATATAAACGAAATAGGGGAAAAGTATAATAACAAAATGTTTGTTTATCCCACTTTCAATGAAAGCTTTAACTGTCTGATTCTTGATAAATAATGTTTTAATTAGAATTTCTAGGCTCTGCCTTGTCAATTTAAAAAAATTCTTTACCACGGTAGATTTGAACCACATACTTGTAATTATGTCTGTCTGATATAATTTTTTTCATACATAATAATTGGCAAAAATACATGAAGCCTGATTTCAGTTAGTTTGTGGTATCGGGCGCTGCTATCGTTCCATTCATATTAAGTACTCGTTATTCCAGTTGTCAAAACAAATTTCCTTAAAATGGAATTCTCAATATATCCGTAAATGGATTCAACCACTTTTTGCATTCTCCAGTCACCGCTGACTTAGCCTGCCGTGTGCTAATGCAAGAACTCTCCAAGTCCAATTTGTCAAATAATAATTTGATATATTGATTGATTGATTGAGTAGGCATTTACTTGGTAGAACTCCATTATAATACGTAAATTATACATAAATTATTTTATATATTTGTTGATAGCTATTTCGGCTTACGCCCTCGTCAGAACTATATTTTAATTATATTTTTATATTTTAATAGCTTTTTTAGCAACATAATGTAATAAAACTTTTTTATAATAACCAAAGACTAGCAATAATAAACAATAATTATCGATTTTTCATTCAGTTGCATGGGGTATCGACTTTCTTTATTTGTTTACCTGAAAACAGCGTTATATTTTTAATATGAATCCATTCCTTACACTTATTTTAAATTTATACCCTTCTTGAAAGAGTAGTAAAGCAATCAAATATTTTTAAAAAATCGTGATGCAATTTTTTAAAACAATGTTAGAAGCTGAAATGGTTTGTATTTATAAGCATAAACTCAAACAAGTTGATTGGCAATCGGTTATTTACTATTCCTCATAAAAGCTATTTTTTTTATTCACTCTACCTATGGATCAGAATATAATTAATTTAAATAATCTATTGAACAATTTTGCACATCTCCTATTGTTAAGATCAAAAAGAATAATAGTAGATTGAGATATAAATTGTATAATAACCCAAAAGAATAGTTGTTTATTTCTGAAAAGCTAACATTGACGTGGTCGTTTTTTCAGAGAACTTTCGCACACTGCGATATTGAATCAAAATGAATTTAATCAATCCCTTATATATATATAATAACCTCAAACGGCTGCCTGACGAACATATATTAAACTAAATTAACAGATTTGGTGAGATGAACATTTATTAGCTATAATTTGAGCATAAAAAAACCTGTTGGCTTTTAAATCAGATATTTTGGAGATGTTTTAACAGGTTGATTTATTTGTCAATCCAAATTCAACCACTTGACATCGGAACTACCAAAGCAATTTTTACTATATTATATTAAACCAATATGTTTTAAACGAGAAATGTTTGAGAGTTTGTGGAAAATGTCCAGTAATTGATAATAGTATAGATTTTTTGAAATATGCCCAAAAAAATTGTATGATGGTTTTACTTGATCCTTAAATAATGATGTCAAATGAAGCAAATAGCTCAGAATAAATTTCTACACTAAACAAAACGTTTATTTATATAAAGAAAAAATATTTAAAAGCGTTACTCATTTTTTCCGTGAAAGTCTCATAATGGCGTAGTACCAATAAAATACGTGAAAAAGTAATTCAAAAATCAGATAAAATGTCCACTTTTCTTTTTTTATTTTACTTCGCGTTCTGTTATTGAAAGTTAAATGGACTGACCACAGATAACAGCAGTAATAATAGTCATTGAAGTAAACAAACTCGACATTAAATTAAATTGTATTATTTTAAGGAAAGTTTTTAAAGAATGAGCTTGTTATTTTTAGACAGTGAATACTTAGCTTATTATAATATAATAAGCTTAAATTTATTCAGTTTGCCTCATTGGAACAACGGAAAAGTACGAACGCATACATAACGTAAATTTAATATTTCATTACGACATTTTTACATTGTATGATTGATTCGAAAGTAGTGAGAGACGTTTTGATCTTTTTTTTAGAATTATATATTACATTTGCTATAAATTCGTTGTCACAAAACTTTTTCTGAAAGTTAATTAAATCCTGACCTTAGAAATTTGATAAGAACTTTACTCATATATTATAATAAGTATATGTCGACTGTTTACATTTATAACAAACATTACTAACTGTATTCATTTTTCTCTTTTTCAGGTAAAACTATTTTGAAGCAAGGGGAAAATTTAGCGGTGGAATATCTTACCATATACAAACGGTAAGTTTCTCTTAGATATATTGCGAGAATAAGCTGATAACATCAACTTACTTTATCTAAGCATCACCCTCCCCCTAATAGAGAATGTATTGGAATATTTTCCCCATTAGTATTTCAATAAAGCCTATTACTGTATTCCATAATATCCATAATTGTTCAGAGGAATCTTGCCATTTGAACACTTGCCGTGCGCTACATTTGCAGTTAACATAAATATAAGAAGGCTAGAAAATATCACGAACATTAATTTAAATCTATATTTCCTCTAATACAGCGTTTTATGATACATTTCAAAAAAATCCATTTTATAATGAAATGGAACTCCACAAATAATGATACAGGTTCCCCAATATACGCTCTGTGAATATGTTATCTTTTCTTTGAAAAAAAAACTTACTACAAAAACTTATACCTACTCTAGAGCCATATGTTAACATCTGATGATAATCTACAATAGGCACATTGATTTCTTTCGTTAATCAAATTTATATATGTCGACCTACTGCCTCCGAGCACATGCATTGCAATGTTGCATATGCGGAGACTTATTTATTATGTATGTACATTATTAATTACTGCCAACTGACGGATATGTTTTTTTAGTCCCGTTCGGATTCGACAAAGGCTAATGATTTTTCGGCCATACTTACAAACGCCGTCAGCAAAATTGCATATTCTGCAAAATTACAAAACAGATTGACAGATGTGGCGCTTGTTAATTCTAACTGGGCTATTGAATAATCATTGAAAAGCATATAAATCTGCACCCATATGTTCTTCAACATATACTATACCTTACATAGAGTATGTAGATATTGAATAAACCTACGTGCAGTAGCGTACTAAGAAACTTTAATATTAATAAAACTTTACACACGTAACATATTTACGTACTAAAATTTATAATTCAATTCCTTGTTGGATAGTTCACTTACTGCGACTATGTATCCATAGAATGTTTATGTTTTTGATATTTTCTTGTCTTTGAAATCTTTGTGAATCTTTTTCTTTATTTATTTATTGGATTTATCGAATATATTGAATTGACAGAGTGAGAAAGTTTGGTTTAATTTTAATTAACAACGATGATTTATAGTTAAACTTCCCGGATTTCACAATTTACGTTGTGAATTGTATGTAGAAGTTTATATCATTCACTATGCATTACAATTATGGTTGACTAGTCTTTATTGAATAATTGAAAGAAATGAGTATTTCCCATCCCGATTTTATGATGTATCGTAAATGTATACTGAAACAGTTTTAATAAATATGAATTGTCTTTTTGTACCATATGAGTGAGTTCGTATTAAGTCAATCAACCTCTCTTTATAGAAGGAAAAAGACGACGCTGGGAAAGGACTAATATAATAGTTAGCTTATAAATGTCGTGCTGCGTTCCATTTATAGGATCGCATGAATGGGAGGGCTTATACACATGTCAGATATCCATGCGTTTGAACGTAACTGTATTAATCGAATCAGAGTAAATTTATTGTATTGTCCTACCTGGGACTCGCACCAACCAAATTGAACGCTCAAGAACGTTGACCAATCGGATACAATACTCATTTAATATAGTTCGATAGTATTGAAGATTATTGATGGCGCTGGACTGAATTAAAATGCGTATTGTGAAAATTCAGAATGCATCTTTGGTATACTTAAAATCAACCTTAAAAAATTAAATGCACATAAAAATTCCATGTGGAAAATATGGAACTATTTTTTCAGTAAATTACCAATCGTCTTGAAAATAATTATAGTTTTTTTTAATTGTTTGTATACTCAATTTAATATGTGGTCATATTTATATTCGTTAAACTGTTAAATGTAAGATAAAAATAGGCGGCATATTACCTACCTTAGGTTTTTACAAATTTCTGGCAATTACAATAATGGAAAAATATAATCCATTACTAAAATCTTTGCCTTGGCACGAAAAATGTACGATTTCCGGCCAAAAAGATAAAAAGAAGCAAACTATCAATAAAAAATAGTTTCAACCATAGATTCAATATAATTTCTCATGACTTAATGATGTTCTGCTTAGCTGTAACAATAGTATAACCGATGAAACTTTTCTATTGGCCTTCTTTCATAGCGACTTAATCATTTATTTATTTTGTTATTTATACTACAGTAAAAATATTGATGGAAATAATCTATTTTATAATTATTATCTTATTTTTTTTATCTCTGCCAATAAGAAAGTGCTTTTACAATAACCAACCAAATTTATAACCCAGCACACAGGTATATATTAACGTTTTTCAACGACGGTTACATGCTACCGAAATGTTATTAGTAAGATACAACGTTTGCAAATGTCCCTAAACTAGTCACAATATTGATATTATAAAAAGTGAAACAGTAGAAATTATATCCATCTAGTTTATATGTATGACTTTTAAAGTATTAAACAGCTAAATAAAATACTACCTTTGGATTGAATTTTTTTTTTCGAGTAATTGCTTGACGACGATCGATAAATATTGTTTTGGTTTGAGTAGTCTACTAAATACTCTCCACCATCAATTTTAGTTAAAACGAATAAAACTCGTTCGTTCGAGGTATAGGTTTTAAAAATATATACATACAACGAGAGGAGGTGTAAACAAACACATTGCGACATTATTCGGCGATGATATGAACTTCTGATTACCGAAATTTCCTACCAAAGGAAGTTTATTGGTCATTTAATTATTCATTTTTTTTACAAGCATGCAACATTTTACCGAAAAAAATCACAACGGTAAAAACTGCGGCTCGGTGTATGTATGAAGCATATCGGATTAGCATATTTAATTAGCTACCGCTTTAAAACATAAGATGCTAACCAGCCACTAGCATAACTGTATATAACATAAGATTATATAACATTATTTACATCATTAATACATATAAAAAAATTGTGGCCAAATGTCCGATCAGTTGTCCGAAGCGAATAAAATAATACGGATTGGCTTTAATTAGTGTAACACGGCTGGTCAACAAGTCTATGTTACAGTTGAAGCGTGTACTAAATTGATTGCTGAAAATCCTTTTTTAATTTTGTTTCTATGTAAATCGATTCTCTTAGTCTCCAGCTTTAGCATGCATATATAAGAATGGTTTTAAATTCAATTATTGGTAAGAAGAGAGAAAATACTTTTGCGCGGCATCCGCAGGACTATAACTTGATCGTAATGTATATACAGTCAGCCCTGTTATAGTTCGAGGATTGGGAGTACGCTATAAAAAATAAACTTACGCACCCATACAAAATTTGGGGTTCGGTTTTTTCAATTGTATTTTGTGATTTGAAGTAAATCAAACATTTTTTCGTATTAAGTGTTTAGTTTGTAAGCAAGTTATACGTGCCTTGTACGAAAAACGGCTGCATACGCTATAGCAAAAAGCTCTATAGAAGTGTCCGCTATAGCAGGGTTGACTGTATATATAGTATTCTAAAAATCCTATTGAACAAGGGTTTGCTTTTACTTAATTTTATTAATTTCCAAGAAACATTTCAAGAAAATTTATGTAAGGATATAAACTTATTAATCTAAAAAACATTTTTTTGTTTCGAAATATTTTGCGTTTAAATGATTACTGTTGCTCTTTTCTCATTATTACAATATATTTTATGTATCAGTGATTTTCCTTCTAAATTCAAACTTTTAATAATATAATGTGCTTACAATAAAAATAATTACTTACTATTTTACTATATTATTTAATAGCATATATTACATTTATTACAGAGAATAATTGAAGTAGCCTCAAATCGTAAAAACTATTTTATATACTATATATTATCTCTCGGTAAGAAACTTTTTAAAATTAGAAATATAGATCGTTAATGAAGTTGATTATTGAAAATTTATACATGGGCAAGGCTTTAGTTCTAACTGTTTAACTCATAAATCAATCAGCAATTGAATTAATTTCGCAATAGTTCAGTTCTATAATTTGGTTGACCACTAATCAATAGACTAAAAGCTGGACATTCCACAGTTGTCCATGTTGAACAATTTGACGCTGACATTTGAATGTAAACACAGGTGAGTGATTTTCTCAATGGAAACCGACCCGTACGATACACACTAATGTAGTAAGTTTTTACGTTCGATTTAAACACAGGTGCCCAACTAGTGAACTCATAATTAACTCCTCGAAGCCGGACTATAAAAAAGTGAAAACTAATTTTATCTAATCATTAACTGATAACTAACTATCTATGTCGAGAAAAATAACATTCAAAGAACCGATACAATTTTTTTTAGCGATAAATTTAATTACATTAAATGTGTAATCAGCGATCTATTATCTGAGATTACTTGAATTCTTTAGTTTCCCAATACTGGCACGGTCTATTTTTCTTAAGGATTATAAGCAATCGATCGTTATAATTTAGCGTAAAATTCACCATTCATGAGGTTCTGAATTCAAATATTCAGTTAAGTATTGTAAGTAATACATTTTTTTTGCTAATACCATTTTTATACTTACACACGTTCTTTATTACCTTAAATCTGTCTTCTTTTGAAATCATTTTCGATAAAAGAAGATTCAGGTAATTCAATGTTGCCAGTGCTTTTCCAAGGACAGGCACAATGTGCCGTGTGATAAGTTTGATAATTTTGTTGATTAATTTTTGTAACGCAAACAAGACAAAAGTTCTGTGAATCGACATATATTACTTTATTGAATATTTTGTTCAAAGCATATTTAGGCTAGTGTGGAAGAGTAATAGTTTTTAACTTTTGTTTCGTGAGCTAATTGTGAAAACCAAAATTTGGAACGTCGGTTTACCTAGCCAGAGACTTATGTAAACAATACATATATACCAGATACTGACTTACTTTTAAACTTATATTATTTTGCTCAGATAATGTGATTTTAATGTGAGTTTAATTTATAATTAAGGATTCCTGTTTAATGTAATTAAAATTATTGACAGTTTAATTTCACCTTTCTTAAATTATATATTTCTCATTTTGATGTAAATGACATTGCTTCAATGTACATGTTATCAGTTAATAATGGCCACGATGAGGGAAACCGATCATAATATTCATAACATTATATGTGGAAGTAGTATTAAAAAAAAATACCTCTGTACTGATAATTCATTATATAGAAGCTTTATCTTCTGGCCCACAATTATTATTCGGCTTAATACGTCCAGTTCAAATACTATTATGATCTATCTACACGGTGTCGTAATAAGAACGAAATTCTATTTCGATTGATAATAATACTATATCTTCAATATAGGAGGCGGGCGGGTCAACAGTCCGCATTAATGGCGGTAATTTATATTTAAATAATTATTATTGCCCACTTAACAAGTGTGAAGGGAAAATCTTATGGCCCTGGGGGTCTAGTCAATCTGGTTCTTTACCATAATACTTACGGTCAGTGTGCCAGCATTTCCACAAGCGATCAGCTGACGACAATTCACAAAAACTGAACTATAACGTTGCTCCAACAATATATTATATGATCATGAAGTGGAGTAAGCTACGATGTTGTGTATTCATTATTATTGACATGTCTTTATTTATTGGGAGCATTGTTAAGAAATGTTGGCTTACTTCAACACTCCTAGAGGGGACCTATTAAAATGAGTTTACCGTTAATACATTGTACTTGGCCAAAGCGTCGTTATAAGTATTAGTACGGTGACGATAGATATCTCTTGGATATTTTCTGAATTGATATTGGACAGGATTTTAAATGCATTAGACCTTTACTGGAATGAAAGTTCCTTAAGTATAAACATTTAATATTTTAAAATTGATGATATTATTATTAAAAACAACGGCTGTCACGCTAACTACTGTTCTCATAGCAAAAAAATCTACAGAAAAAAGTGTTTCAAGCAATGTTTAAATATATACACGAAAATGTTGTTTTTTTTGTTTAAGATTTAATATCTGGCAATTTGCATGAATGAATCGAAACTGAGTCTCTAAAAAAAATTTTACAAAAAAGATATAAATATAAGAATTAAATTTTTAGATTTCAATCTTATAAATAGATTTACACGTCTGATGTCTGACACACAAATATTAAGTACTCATGTATACACGACTTAACGTTTTTTGCTCCATCAACGATAAAATATATCGCTGATACTAATGAATTAAAATTTAAAAACACGCTAAGAATCTTAATTATTTTTCCCAATCATGAAAATGCACATTGGTATTTCATGAATAATTCAACAAACATATTTCGTTGGGTACAACGTTCTCCCCAATCAACTTTTGTACAGGCATTTTTTTCAATGCACCTTTATTCACATTTATAGATATGTGCAATGCATTAAGTAGATTTTATACTTGCAGCGATCAGACAAATGCCAGTAAACATTATATATGCATATGAATTTTCAAGGCGATTCCAAATGAACGATACAAAGTATGTAAGTCTCACTCAAATTTCATACAGACGCATACGTTGTGAGCGTAATGATACCTTTGGCGTTATATTTTGCTCCAAAAACTGATAAATCATGTCATTAAAAACACTTCATATTTTTTCAAAGTATACAGCATGCAAGGCTGGCATTTTTTTTCCTGTACATTCTTCTTGATAGTCTACATTCTGATACATCTACTGAATAATTATAATATGATTATTCTACCATTGAACTTAAAACTATTGCAAAATACCGATTTAGGATAGTAAGAAGAAGGAGAAGGCTAGTATGTTATTTGACTTAACATTAGCTTATTCGAATGCTCCGTAATGTGATAGTTTAAATCATAGGTTCCCAACCTTTTGTCGGGTGGCGACCCCTTTTCATAAAAGTCATGTGTCCCACGACCCACATGCAATTTAAAAATGCATTTCACGATTGAAAAAAGCAACGACAATGCATAATGAAATGAATATACATATGTATTTGTAATCTAATTTCTATCCATTTCTACACATCAAAAAACTTTACATGTAAAACTGTGTATTGCAATAATTTTCATTAACTTGGTAGAACTCCATCGTGACACGTTGAAAAAATAGCAATGTATCTAAGTTCTACATAAATTATATGATATATAGTTAATATCTATTTCGGCTTACGTCGAAAAAGCTATCATATAATCTTTTTAGAACTAAAACACATTGCTATGTAATACTGTATTTTCATCCGAATCACTTCAAAGATGAAAAGCAAATAGCCATGGTTTACATTTATGCTATAAAAGAAAATAATTATGTTTATAATAATTGTAGGTTATGGTTCTTGATTCTCCTTCTGCTAGAAATCGAAAGTAGTTCAATGAACGCCAAAAAACATTGGGAACATTCATCAACTTGTTTTGCAAATCTAATCAAACGTAACCCCAGTGACCCTTCATAAGTTACGCCTGTACATTATGCCACTATTCCGTCATATTTTACCTCACAAATTTTAGAGCTTTATTACAATATACTCGACGAAAAAGAAAACTATTTATTGCTGCTTTTTTGGTAGTATTCCGCGCCTAGCAGGTCATTAGTAGGTCATCAAACTACAAGTTTTTTCGATGGAAACTTCCAACTACTCATATTTTATTGTCTCTCGTTAAAAACCATAGATGATACAATAACAGTAAACTTAACCACTTTTAAGGTGTTCACTGTCAAAACATGGTGGAATGGCATTATAACTGTATCGCTGTACCTCTTATCAGTTTAAAATGCTCGTGATGAGCGAAACCGGTCCTGACATAAATAAATTTATATGTGGAATAAGAATTAAAAATGTCAAATTATTTTTAAGCAATTTTAATATTAATTTTTATTAGAATATATAAAGCTAAGCCAACAACAATAATTGCGTAAGTTTTAGATGGCTCTAAACGGTGCAGTATAATATAAGATATTTTTATTATCATTCTCATTTGAAATAACAAATTTTACATGAAAAAAACAAATATCAAATTTGCATTTAGCAATATTCTCAAAATCTAAATATTCAAAGCGTACATTTGTCATCAATGTCTGCAATATTTGTATATATATTCCATCGTTGGTAGAACTACTAGCCAAAAGGCACATACTTCTCGATGGTAATTTGTTTAAGGTGCAGCTCAAAATGGCCATAGGGCATCGACCCACATGATTTGATTAAATTTTAAAATTACCTTATAAAATCCATCGAAATGAGTGCACTCCGGAAATGAAATAATTAATGCAATAAATAACAGAAACGAGGCAAATTTGTTGATATAATATTCAAACCATATCGAATTGATCAATAAAATATATTATATCAATATTTCAACATGTTGATATATATTAATCACAACTGTTAAAAGTAAAAAATGGAAATTAAACTCTTATATAACATTCATAAAATAAACTGTATTGCACCAAAAATAAGAATGAATTGATTCATTAGCCAAATTCTTTTTATGATCTGAATCATTAAACGATTAAAATTTCTTCTAGAATTGCACGTTTCAACAATGTTTAATAGTCACATGTATTTTTTTTAATATTTCTATTATTATACTTATAAATTTTTATGTCAACCACAGAACTTTCACTCGTAAAAGTATATAATTTATAATGATTTTAAATAATCTTTTGATCACGATCTCGTTTTTATGGATCCAGATCTTACCCGATGTGCCGTCATTTCAACGCTAGCTGGAAAATAAGAAAACACGTTATGAATAATACAAAAAATGTTTTATGATTATGGATGAAACGTTTTACAAATGTTGAAAAAGATTTTTTAATCGATAAATAAACGTGTTTAGTATGATTAAATTTAATCAGGGTTAACCAATTTAGCTTTTTTAACGATTTTTTTTATGCAGTTTTAAATATATATTCAAAATGTTACAACATTTTATCTGTGTGAATAAAATCTATATATGAAAATTTTCATCCGTATTCTCAAGTTTAATCATCAGAAAATGTTAATCCATATGTTTATAAGGCATATTGACAACGTTTCTTTCTAAGTTTTTCATTTACAAAAATGTTATTTTTTATTCTAAGTTATTGTGAACTTAAAACGACTACAGTGGAACCCCGATCTTACGTTCTCACATTGTACGTTTTCCCGCGTGGTGCGTTCACTTTCTATAGTCCCGGCATTTAGTTCATATATAAAACTATCCCGCATTCATCGTTTTCCGCATTAATCGTTTGTTTTATTGTGTCCCTTGAAAAACGTAGAATCGGCGTTTCACTGTATTGATAGATTCCAATTTTGGCGTATCTAGCTTTGCAAAGACGAAATTAAAAAGCACTTCCTTGTAGTATCCATTGCAATTGAAAGTGGTCGATTGAGGTTACCCCACGGCTTTTAGGATAACATGTACGGGTTAAAACCAAACAATTTTTGAAAAATGAAACTCAAATATACAATATTTACGACGCCAAACAACACTCGTTACTCAACACAGTTATCGGTAAAAGAAAATAATTAAATACACTTACTAAAATACATCAATACAATTTTTTTATTAAATATAGCAGGAATAAATTGTGTTTTACTCTTGTAGCTGCAGCTTGTTTGAATATCGAGTTATACATTACATTATTTTATCTGAGAAAATGTGAAGCATGTGGTACGTGACGTTTTCTTTCGTCACAGTGAGAATTTGTAATTGAACCTATTATTTATATTTTCATATGCATGAAAATTGGCGTTAGCTTAAATAGTCTTCGATGAAATTTAACCAGAGACATTGAAAGCATGAAACTGCATACAATATAAAATTGGGGTAAAGATATCTCAAGAATGAAAATTCACATTTATGATAGAATTATTTTACTTCATATTCACAAAATATCAGATGGATGCCATTAGATAAAACGAATAGGAAGGAAAAAATAACACATTTGAAATTTTAAAAACTTAAATCTTTCCATAATACGTATGTATATTCGTTTTAAAATAAGAAAATATTTAACGAATGAAAACTTGTGATAAAAGCAAAGCCTGTAGCAGCTGTCTTTTTGTATGGGGGTCAGTGGATGTATATTATTTTTTTCTTATCAACAGGTATATTTTGACATACACGAATTATCTTTCTCTTACATATTAAATGTATAGATAACATTTTTTTAGTTTTTTTTATTTTCATAAAAAAAACACTATAATAATCATGAATAGATATCAAACGAGCGGATATTATTTCTCTAACGTTTATGCTTGTTATGAAACACAAACTCTCTTATCTATTCAATTTATTGAGGCGAACATTATTTCATTGGGTCAACTTACAAAATCAAATAAAATTTAATAACCGACCACCGTTAACATTAATCGTAACAATAAAAATAATACTTAAACAATCAGTAGCCAAAATTATAATATATTTTTTACGAAGATATGCAACATCATAATATGTTTAGCGAAATTATGTCAAACATAAATTACACATTAGAATTCATATTATATTGTACAGCTATGTTTTGAAATATACACGAATATTTATATGATATTAATATATACCAGAGGTTGGCAAACATTTTTTCCAAAAACGTCGATTAGTTTATTTTAGGCGCTGCGGCACAAGTAGCAAACCTAAAGATATTTTAAGTAAATTATTATTAATCAGCAAGATAACAAGAACAAATAATTTATTTTATTTTAGAAAAAAGTAATAAGTGGTTAACGTTAGCTTTTAATTACAATCATTATTGATAGAAAACTCATAATGCAGTAAAATGTTAATGGATTATGTTAATGGAAAATGTGAATTGTTATGGAATTTCCGTTATTTGTGCCCGATATGGTTTTTTCGCAAGTTTTCAACAAAGTTGTACTGTACCACATACTTTAAAATTAAAAAAAATCTTTTTTCTTCCTAGCTTCAGGAACATAAATGTAAAGGATGCGGGCTGGATTCGGCACCCGGGCCATGGGTTGCAGACCGCACAGTTCTACACAGTATTGTTCTAATTTCAAAGTAATTTAAAGATATAAAAAAATAAACTACTTTTTTCAAATATTCGCCTGATATATAATTATTTTGTGAGTGTAGATAATTCATATGTTTGAAGTGTTTTTTATTGAACTTTTTAATCATTCATTATTTATTTAAAATAAAAGGGAGGTGGTCCTATCGAACTAAAAACCAGTTTTTTTTATCCATTTATAAAAAAAACCTTACTCATTATAGAATTATTTTATTGAAATAGATTTAACATGCATATACTACAAGTAAGTTGCCTCACCACCATCTGTCGAGTGTATGCAGATGTTTATCTCTCGGTCGTCTTTTATAAAGTTTGCCTACACACGTCAGAGTTCCTTTAGTGACACTTTTGTACATATGATTTTTTGATCGATTTATGTAATTGCATTCAAATGCGTGGGTGTTTATAGTTCCCCTGTCGAATCCAAAAAAATCTGCATTGAGAAAGTTATCAGCTAATTACGAGTCCTTTCTCAGCAAATCATTCACATAAATATCCTTAAAAAAAGATTGAAATGCGTGCAATTCTCGTGAAAATAAACACTGATTAAATGCTACAAATTGCTTCACATTGGCCGCGGAATCGGTGGAAGATCATCCCTATACTAAGAATCACTCTTGCGGTGGAAGATTTTTTGTTGAATTTATAAAAAAAAATATTATACAGCTCATCAGTTGGGTTGTGTAAATATCAGGGCTATGGAGTCGGTAAAATAAGTTCGACTCCGACTCTAACACTTACCAAAGCCACGACTCCTACTCCAACATTGACCAAAAACGAGACTCCGACTCCGACTAAAAAAGTTTAATATCGTCATTTTGTTTAGCCAAATTTACCTATTTACGTGTATTCAATTAAATATCAATCCAGCAATCCGGCCAATAGCCAAATTTGACATATTATATGCAAAAATAAAAAGTTCAAACTATTCAAAATTTCCGACTCCGGCCAAATCGCCACGACGACTCAGACTCCGGTCAAAAAGCCCCGACTCCACGATACGCCTCGGACTCCGACTCCACAGCCCTGGTAAATTTCATTTTCAAAAAAAAATCAGACAACGTTACATACATCCCATAACAATAATGCTATTGTTACAATTGCATTATTGTAAAATAATTTGACAGAAACAAAACACTTCTGTCTCCAGGCCATCCACTGAGCTGGTCAATGGAAGTTGAAAAAACCTGATTTAGCACGTGTTTAACAACCAACAAAATCTCCAATTACCTATTGATTTCCCAATTGATTTTTTTTTGACACACTGAAATAGTTATAATTACTATTATTCATAATGTGTGTCTAGATTCCGTTGCAAACAAAACCAGTTATTTTATATTACTACGACTGTAAGCGACTCCGTTGCAGAAATGTTTTCGGCTCATTATGTAAACGGTCGAAATATTTTTGTGATTAAATAATTTATAAGATATCCTCAGTTGCAAGCAATGTAGTAACTTTTTGAATGTTCTGCATAATTACTTAAGTGAAAAGAGTAAACTTTTTTTTATTGAGAAAAGTTAACATTATTGTGTGCAAGTCGCGGATCAAACTATCAATTAACTTACGCGAACCATTATTATACTGAATTTTACTAAGTTTAAATGAAAATAGTAATTACTTAATTTATTGTAAGTCTCCCTTCTAAAAAATATCCATGCCGTATTCTAAAGCATGTACAATACCTGGGGTTTCTTTCTACATGTCTACGTAATTAAAGTTCTTTTTTTATTTGCTTTATTTTTTTTTCTTATTTGCTTTTTTTATTTTTAATACTTCGCCATGCTGTTATTTTGACCACATTCGTATGACGAGTAACCAATTTTCTGGCTAGTTTAAATCTACCCAAAGAAAGTCTTCTGACTAATGTAGTATTTTGATTATTTCCCGTATCCCAAATGATTAAAATTATTCACTGTTTATTATTTACGAGAAAGTGAAAGGACCGGGGATACGAGCATACCGCTAGAATTTTTAATCAGTTTTACCAGCAATAACGTTATTATTGATATAATATTATTTACATGAATGAAATTCGGCGAACAGTAAACAAAGAAGGCACAGAACTTCTTTTCCATTAGAATATTCGAATGTTTATTTTTTCGAGCTAATTTGGTCTATGTTCAAAGTATAATATTTATCTAATACAATTACGTGCAATTGAAACGAACTACAGTTTTAATATCATTGCGCGGGCAGCTGAAAATCAAAACGAAAGCATAAACCATTTCAATACACAATGTGCTTCAACATCAACTAATAGATATATTTTTTTTGTTTTCAGGTATGGATACTGTTAATCAAGGAATGGATTTAAAAAAAACATTCGGACCAGGTTTTGTGAGTAGCATAAATAATTATTCGTTGATAAAAATAAAATATTAATTATTAAGTAATATAATATAATTATCAAGGCGATAAAACTTTTTGTAACGATTTAAATTTATATTACTTCTTAATGCAATAAAAATATTCAGAACCAAATAAGTCGTCGTGTTGTACCCATTACTTTTTCATTTAATTAAGTAATGTATTTTCACATATCGATATTGAAATTATAACTCGAGTCCATAAAGTAAAGCATTGATTTTATAGACCACTTACTGATTCAACGGTAATATAGGTCGAGATAAATTCATATATTCTTATTATCAAACATTGTAAAACGTACGAGTATTATTTGCTTTTTTCATTCAAGTTTCCATCAGTCAATTTTATACGAAGATCCGAAGAAAACACTGGCGTATTATCATAGTATCGCTATTGACTCATATTTAAAATGCAATCATTTTTTTATATTTTACATTCAAACGTTATGAAAGCTACATATTACTGGTAATGCTTCCCATTGAGAGCGAGCTGTCGGAAGCACGCCACATTACTGCCGTTGTTGGCGAGCGGTTACGTAACTTTGCAAAAAAGCGATCTCATTTTATGTTATATTATTTTGTCAATATGAATGACTTGCCGCGGAAGTAATAGCGGTCATTTAAATTCTTCGCAGACAAATCACGTACGCTAGGTACACGAGTGAAAACCTATTTCTCTATTATTATTATAATACACAATATAATAATAATTTCTACTTATCTAATAGTATTCACAGACGGCCACACGCTATAAAAGGCATACGCCTAAAATAAAATTGAATAAAAGTGAAACTATATATTTAGAACAATATCTTTTCCAACATCTACTCTCGTACCAAAACGTGCGAGCGGAATCTCATTGGCCTAGCAAATTTATTTCTAGGTATTAACGTAGAACTACGACATAAGAAATATCGGCATATGACGGTAGATTTTCCGATCGTAGCTTATCTATTATTATAGTTTCTAAAAAGTACGCATACGTAATACTAACTGAGAACATTCAGTTTTTATCATTTATTGTTGTCTTATAAAAATCATGAAGCGTTTTTAGACCTTCATACATGGATATTACTTACAAAATTATTTGACAACACACGCTACTGCATTGTTCTTTATTCATATGATACTCATTTTGTCTCAATTGTGAAAAAATAATAAATTTTTATGTTAATTGTTGTATAATAAACATCTTCGACATAAATTGTTAAGTTAAACTACTAAACAGCCAACAGTGACATTTTAATACATCGTTAAAGTTTATTTTTATTCACATATTTTGTTTTATCACAATTTGTAAGGAAAACTCGGATATTCTTTGAAAAGTCTAATAAACTAAATTCAAATAAACATAATGACCAAAGCTGTAGATTTTTTCACTCTTAGATGACGATTTTGCTATGGTTTAGTGGAAACACTGCTGTATTTGTTTTCATTTGTATTTGATTTTTAATATTTCAAATATGTCATATTCTTCATACTCCTTCTGAGCATACAGCGCCGAGATATTTCGTAAGAATGGACTGAAAACCAGTCCTGTTATGTAACTTAACTAAATGAATTGACTCCTACCGTACTATTAAATCAGTAAAATTTTTGAAGTATGCTATTAGTCTGCTAGTCTACATACATTTGCAGCTTACTCTACATTTAAAAAATGTCGATAGAGAACTTCTTAGCTTATTTAACTCGACATATATATTTCAAATATGTGTATAAAAAAATATTTCTTCATCTGAATTAATAATACTCCACTTCCAAATAACAGCCCTAAAGGCATCAATGATTAAAAAGTGGTTCATTTTTTATCAAATTATTTTGAAACTATAGTGATAATATTGCATTCATAAAATAGATTCATTTTGTTCCAAATATATTATCATTTGTCCATTGCTTATGAATTGGGATTTATTACAGTCATTAAATAACATAGCAATATTATTTGTACTTACTTATTCATAAGTACAAAATCTTGGCAATAACATTTATTAAGAGGCAATTAATATGTTGAAAATGTTGAAACATTTATGTGTTCTAAGCAATTGCCTTTCATTTTTTTTTATTTAAAACTGTGATACAAACATTCAAATATTCACACAATTAAAAAAATATTTATTTCAAGGATCTTTATATTTTTTTTGTTAATTATTTGCAGTTGGATTTAAATAATGGGTTGCAATTTTATAAATAAATATAAAATCTTACGCAATTGGGCAGACTCGAGGCGTCAATAGCGCAGTGGTAACGCTCGTTTCAATTCGATTTCAATCTAACATATACATGAATAGCCTTGATTTTTTTTATCTTTTTCTTTAATTTTCATTAGAAATTAGAATTTTCCTATCATTTTTAAATAATTTGAATTGGAAATATATACTTATAATATTTTTTTGTCAGTTAAAAAGAATTATTGTTTTGAAAAACAATGACAACTTCATTTTTCATTTATACATTTACTAAAAGGAAATTCTTTGAATGATCAATAGCTACATATTTAAATCAATAAATCACAGTTTTTTGGACTACTTCAACGGCTAGTTTATAAAGACAAGGAATCAATATCTTTACAAAATATATGTGGAAGAAGTACAGAAAAATGTTATTTTTTGATTGAAATGTAACATAAACCGAGATGTTGACAAAATTCAAGGCAATTGTAATAGTATTCATATTAATATCAATTATTCCAACTAATTATTCTCATACGTAGATTTCACTATCGCATAAGCATAAGCGTTGTTATTCTCCTCAACAGTATTTAAGCTTTGATTATAAATGCGACAGGCCCCCGAATCATAAATATATTTTCAAATAGTTTAACCATTTTCATAATGATTAATTGTTACAATTTTGATAACATGGCAAACAAGCTGTCTATAAAAATAGCATGACTCCAACAGGTGTAATACTCAATTAATCAAAGATATCCATATGAAAAAATACTGGTATGTACTTTAAGTTGCCTTATCTTCAATATATCAGATATATCCGTTCTCATTGTTTGATAAACGATTTCGCGACTGACTTTCTGACATCTGAACGAAAAATTTAAAAGTAGTTAGCCACGTTCCAATGCATTGTTAGTATGTGAATAAAGAGTTCGTGAAAACTACAATTGACAATAACTGTCATTGTTATTATATTCTTACACTATTTGATTCAACACTTTTGAAAGTTATTGGATACACATATTATTCTTCTAATATTTTCTTTTTATTTAATAAAATATAAACTTAAGTTTTTAAATCTAGAATATATGAGCCTAATGGGGTGAAGTGAGACAAGTCTAAAAATGGTGAAACTTTTCTATTGGACTTTAAAGTTCCATCACGTTTCTACTTTTTTTTTTTTGTGAAACCATCTTCAAATTCTAGCATTGCGTGGAAGCTTACTACTTCGGGGAAATAATGATTCAAATAGGGAAGTTAAAGGGGTGAGATTACTTCACCGCTAACATATGATTTGAGCTCTTGTCTACAACACACTATTTCAGTGAGTTTGTAATAACCTCACTTAAATTGTAGGATACATGTAGAATATGATATTGCATCTCACTCATTTTCCACCAAAAATGCCACTTGGCTTACTTTACTTCTTGGAGGCTCATATATTGAAAACAATACCGTTGAAATTTACATATTTGCTATATTTGTTTCTCATTCTCATTATAAGTGTTCATACTTTGTTCTTGGAACTAATTTTGTGCCGGGAATTATTTTTTAAAAGCTTTTTTATAAAAAATCATATTAATATTAAATAATTGAGTACTAAGGATATAGAAGCGTATTTAGAAGCGTAAATCATTACTCTGTATAAGTGAGAGAGGGCGATAAATTTTACGTTATATTTTAAATATGATGTCAGATGATGTTAAGAAGATACGGATTAAAAAAAGAGAAAAATTGATTCGTGTTTTATAACCTTCTATGAATGTCGTTTTGTGAACGTCGAATGGTGCTTCACCCCCTTATCCACCCCCCTCACCTTAACTTATAAACAATCTTAAAGGACAGTTTGTTAGTAAAATATAAATATTTCACCAAAGTCGTAACAAAACAATATTACTGTCCCATAAATATTCGGCCACCTGCATGTATAATTTTCGGATGACAACACATAAAAAATATATAAAAATAATTTTCATTTTTTAATATAATGATATCACGATATGTTCTCAATTAACTTTATTAATAAACTATTTATATTATTATACATAGTTTATTAACAAAGTTGTTTGTGAACAGATTTGTAGCCACTACTTTAATATTTTATTTAAGTATATTGGTGATTATATATATGTATCTAATACAATTGGTAATGAAAATGACAAGAGCTCATTTTCAGCTTTTCTAATTGAACTCTTGGGCGTGGCCGTCTGTGTATTATTAACACACTTTACAAACATGTATCTTAGGGGAAGACCTGACTTGCTTTCAGCAAATATTGCAGCTTCAATGACGATATGCACTAGATCTCATGAGATATGACATCATTAAAAAATTAGATTTGACTTGTTGTTTCTAATCATTAAAACTGTATTCAAAATTAATGTAGGGAAAGGCGGTGAAAAAATTGGTTCATATATGCAAGTACATAATATGTAAGATTGGGTATTGACAGCTAAATGCACGTACTGTTAAAAGTGTAATACAATAGACTCACGAACACTTTGTGTAGATTAAAGTTATGATTGTTTAAGTGTTCGGACATTTTTTACGCTAGACTAAAATTCAATACTCGCAGAGTTTGCGAAATAGACAATTACCTGCCCAGGTGGTAAATAAAAAAAACAAATAAAAATTATTAATGCGAAAAAAACTACGTATACGTTTAATACGATGGACAGATGTAATATAACGTAATAAAAGTAGACTCCGACTGTCGACTCACTCTTATTAGGTCATAATTATGTAATAACCTTATAGAGTATATAGAAATCAAAATAAAAAACTTTCGATCTTTTCCTATGGCAAAAAATCGTACAGTTCAGCGATATAATTTCACGCTTCAAAATGACTATTGTGTTACCGGTCATTCTTGAATTTGTCATTAGATTTTAGAAACTGCCAACTCAAATCATAAAAGCAATTTGAAAAAAACAGAACGTAATTAAAAAAACTATCTAGATGTATAAGAATTGTATTGTTGTGATTGGTTGCTTCGGTAATATTTGGACAATCGCAGCAGTGTATATTACAATAGAAAGAAGGCTCTGATTCTTTAAAACCATTTTGGCATTTTGATAAATCCAGAAAGTTGGTCTATACCGTTTGCACCTCGACTTAAATTGATCATTTCCAATCCGGGCGGAAAACTTTTGGCAATTCCATTATCTAAGCTCAAAATTCAAATCACCAAAAATTCACAGAATTTGAATAACCTTACGTCATCCCGCTATAATTAACTGTAAAAAACACAATTAAAGTAAATTATGCCATTGCTTAATTTTTTTTTGCACAATATCGATCGCTTTTCAAATAAATTAAGAATATAAAATATCTTTTAATATTTGATCCATTGAAAATAGTGACTTAGCTATTTTTTTTTTCATATCATCTTACAATAATTAAATAATAATTTCACCTGTAACAACCGGTTCGGTAACACAAAAGTGACATCATGTCTGCATTTCAATAAAAATTAGTGCATAGTCATTTGAATCATTGCTGAAGAGAAATTTCGTTTTATCATCTGCTAATTCGTATTATTCATTATTTCTTTCACGAAGGCCTGAAACCTTTTATTTTTTTGTCTTACACAGTTTAAAGCTAAATTGTATGTTAAAAAAATAAACTATTTCTTCTCCTTTTTTAGTCAATCACACATTGTAAATTACCAATCTAAACGAGTTTTATTTTGTATTTATAACATTTAATCTATTATATCAATGTTTTTCTTATAATGATAATATACTGTGCCATCCTAGGTTTAAATCTCCTCATTATATGTGCTCAAAATACCGCTTTAAATAGCCTTAAAAAGGGATATTTTTATGATCTTTAATCATTTATAATATTTATGTAGAAACCGCGTTTTTGCCATCATATTTATGTGTTGGTTTTCTATATGAATTGGGAAACATTTATTTGGTAAAACATATTTCGTAATATAAAAAGCCAAGTGAAAAATAGTTGAATGATTTACTTAAACACACTAGTCAGCCTCACAAAGATAGTCCTATTTTTCGATAAAATATGTTAAGTATGTGCAATACATAATTAATATTCGTTTTGTTATATTTCTTGCTTTGTGTTTGCGCCGGGAATTGATATTTAACAATATTACATTCTGGAATAGTGTAATTTCAATGAAACAGCATTTCTCTGTACATACTTTATATTTTATTTTTCTATGTATTAACAGAAAATAAACTATTTCCCTATTCCTTGCGATAATGCAATATGATAACTCCTTGTTCACTATTCGGTCAATTCAAATCCGGAAGGCGTTCACTTGCGCGTAGCTTCTCTACATTAAAGTTAAATAGATTCTTGGCACCCACTATAAATTTGTTCCTAGATTTCCGATCATAAAGTTACCCCAGCCACTATACAACGAGGTTGTGTAAAAAATAGCGAATATAGATAAAGTAATAAACTGTTGTTTAAACATTCGTTTACCGATCGCTTAGAAAAGGAAACATTTCCCATTGCGTAACAGTATTCAGATAGTATCCAACGAGCTTGTTTTTCTTGCGGTAGATTTTATTATGTTTTATTGCATTCACTTAGTACTAGAGAGCACTCAATCACACTTTGATTTAGTATTTCGCTTTATCGGGTCGATCTGTTTTTTTTTCAAGATTTTTTCCACACGCTTCCGGGCGATTTTTTTAAAATTCTATTGCCCGGTTGTTCTTACGATTGTATCGTATATTGCATTACAGTGCAATTCTCGGTGTGGTATTTTAACCCGTGTTAACCACTGTCGTAAATTAAATGCTAAAAGGGGGCACGTTTAAATTGAATGGCAGTTAATATCACATCGCATTAAATAATAATAATTGTATGTATTATGGTATGTCCCTAAATAAAATCAGATAAAGATTCTGTAATCAAATAGTGAGTGTGATTTAATAAGTTGACCACTAAAAAAAAGTATATTGCATAAAGAAAGCACATCTAAACCAGGTCGCTGGGTTTATTCTTCTGTAATGCCAGAGTATCAATGTGCATGCTTGTTAATATTAGTTTTTTTTTTATTATGAAACTATGTCGAGACATCGAAACGATCTCTCAGTATCCTGGTATATTTATTGATATTTTTTTCCGACATCCTTTTAAATGGAATCATACTCTGTATTTATTATAACAATATTCTATCCACAAAGATGATCGCTTTGTGTAGACATGCAATTTAATATTGAATCCCTTTAACAATTTTTTTACTGTTAATATGCAAACTGTCACTATCAGAGGTTGACAATAGGCTATACTCACATATAAATTGTCTATGCTTAAAAAGTATATTCAAATTATATAGAAAATCTTTATAGGGGCTTTATTCTACTTAACTTTGTAGTCGAGACATCGATTACGTGGATGTAAAATTTCATACAATATTTTTTAGATTTGCCTCAAAAGGCTTGAATGTATGTGATGTTTCTATCCGTTCACAACCACCGCCTCTAAGCTGGTGTATAAGAAACGACAAGGTGACTTCTAGACATTTATTTAGTCCATATTTCATCTTTACCTTAGCAGAGAAAGACGTTTTTAAATTAATGTTCAACTTACAACTCAATATAATCCTTGAGGAGTCCACATGTAAGAAACATACTTGATATTATTAAGGGGAGATATTGCTCGTTTCCAACTGCGGAAAGAATGTCATTATGCTCAAAGTTCAATGACCCACTGTGTCCTATTCTCCACATACACGAGCACCACTGATATGTCTAAAAAGAGTATTTTTTTCTTCGTGTTGACCGCCGCGGGGTAAATTTGGCAATACCTGTACAATTTGGCGAACAATAAAATCAACCTACCTCAGAAGTATTGACGTGTGTGTTGCAATACGCTAGATCCATTTCTAAAATGAAGGAATAATAATTAACCTTAATACCGCCTTTTACACATTTACAGCCTGACCTGGCAATACTGCGGTGTGAATGCTTGCATGATTTTTTCTTGATTATAATGATCTATAGTTAATAAAATATTGTTTATTATTTTTCATTTTGTTATTTGTACACACTTTGTCTTTGCGTGTTGCTCTAATTTTAATAATATGTTTTATTGTACTTATTAATACGGAGTCTATAATATTATTGTTTAAATCATATTGTATTGCATATTTTATTACCATTACTTTGAATTATTACCAGAAAGCCTATTATTTAAAAAAATAAGGCTGTAAACACCAGTTATTGCAAATATGATTTTAACCTAAAAAAAATCATTTTTATAACATCGCGTTTTTACTCCAATAATAACTCAATTAAGAATTGATCATTATCATGGCACTTTTATTACACAACTTTTATATATGTACTTGAATTAATTTTAAACTTATTTAATTTATTACTTTTTATGTATTGAGAATCCTTGATAAAAACGTGTCACCATAATAACCATTGGCATGCATTTGGCATACATTTTTAAAGTATCAATGTAATTGGTTTTACACTTATAATTAGTAGTTGTCTTATAATTCTCATGAAATAAGCACATCGTTTATTAAGTATTTATCCCACTAAGGGTATACAAGCTTTACTTAAGACTTGTGAAAAACCACTCTCGTTGCATTTTTTTAAAACTCATTATGTTTTTGTTTAACAAGAAAATTTATATTATTACGAAGAATCCTTCTACATTGACTAAACAACCTGTTTATCGGGCCGTTTCCAGATGGGAATGCCACTGGGAAGAGCTTTAACAATTTTAAACGGCATTGTTTCGGATGTCGACATATTTCATATTGACGTGAGTGAGTTCAGACGAATACTATATTTTATGAATAAAATTTGATTTTGTCGGACCTCACTCGGTTGATCTTTAAAATGTCTAATGTGGTTTTATTATTTTTTTCTCTCTGTCTTATGGCTAAAATTTGTAATTATTATTATGTGTTTACAAGTATGTATGTATGTATATGTAAATAAATTTGTCAAATGCATGGCGTATTGTCGTAAGCTGTAATGCCATGATTTGTATTCTTTTTTGAATAAATAAATAAATAAATCATACATCGTTTGATGAAAACAATTTTTTTCATTTAGTTTCAAAAAGAATAATGGTTAACATAAACTAATCCAACATAAGTTTTGCATTGCCGACCCACTGCTTGACGAGGCTCTCTTTAATTGATAATAAACGAAATATAATTTGTAATTGATGATTTGATTCAATTAATTATGTATTAATACCGAATTATTTATTTCAACATAAAGATTAAATATTTTCATGCATTTTTAAAATCACATAATTATACTATTAAATCTCTACTATTTACCTTGACGCCAATGTTGATACTTTTAAATTAACTTTATTTTGTAAATTATTAAATTATATTTATGCAGAATAGTTCATTCAAAAAAAATGTTCACATATAAGACATAGTTGTAGGCATTCTGAATCATATACAAGGCAATTTTATCAATGGTTAAATCAATTGAAAACACTTATCACGTAATGAACGTATAACGAAAGGTGCACAATATACACACGACCACAATCAACGGACCAACGCATGGAATTGTATCTTCTTTTAAATTAATTGGATATGATTATGCTCCATTTAAACCATTATTTTAAGTATGGCAGTAAAATATGTTTTTATCGTATTGGTACAGCAAATTATTTATTACGGTCAGTTAACAAAAGAATGTCGATTTTTTCTGTTGAATATTACGGCATACTGTTTAAAAGATAAAAATAAGTAACTATGGCGTATTAAATCAAATGGATTTGAATCTCAAGTGAGTCTTAATAAATCAAGTTGTATATTTTGGGAGCGATTTCAAGATGGTATTTTATTGTATTCACAGGAAGTGCAATTAGGTGAATCTAAATCCACCATTAGGATCATCGGATGAAAATGAAAGAATTAAAAAAATTGCGCTCATTGTTTCGAACAATGAGGTAATATTTCTTCGGAGATTTTGGCAATTAGTTATTGCACAATGCTGAGCTATTTCGACTTTTATCGGATTTCAATGTCCCGTGTCGACAAAGCATTAAAAGAGCGACCTCCATCAAGAAGCACACTCGAAAATTACAATATGATAAATATGCAAATTAATATCAATATCCTTCATAAATAATGACAATGCTGTACTTAATATAAATGTTCAAAAAACTGCATGGTTGCAAGTGTCAAGCCAAGCGTAAGACTCAACGCAAACATACAATTTAATTAATTGCTGGTCAATAGATTACTCTATATAATAAATTTATTTTAAGGTAAGACTAAATAGACCTATTGTCTGGGCTCAACCCTGAAACTTCTTCAAGATTCGCGATCAGTCTTGGCCATAGGTCCAGATTTATTTTTTCAAAAAAAGACAGCCTTTATACGTTGAGATAAAACATAGTCGATTATGTTTAATATTTCAGAAGCTAGCAGAAAAATTGACGTGAGATTTCTACAAATATCTTGAATGCTATACTGTAAAATCTAAATTAATTTAAGCAATATGATAACTTGAGAATTTTAAAATAAACATGTTTTCGGATAAAATCCGTCATAAGTTGATTTATTGCTTTGTTTATTTGCATTCATCTAAGGACTTAAAAAAAGTAAAGCTGGTTGTGTGATCGTCGTAGACTTAATACATTAATAGGAAGAACTCAGTCTGGAATAAAAAAAAGGAAAAATGTTTGGTAAATTATAGGTACATACATATATGGTCACGGGACAGAATTTTTGTAAAGATTTATGAAAAATAAGCATATTAAATGAAACGAATCTAAGGCTTACGATTTTTTTTGAAATGTTGCGTCTTTAATTTTTAAATTTATTATAATAGAAGATCCTAAAGAATACTTAGCAATAAGTATGAAATCGAGTTGTTTTAATTTACAGGAGCAAAAATGCAACCACAAACTACACAAATGATAATATTATACAGATAGTCACATATATAAGTTTATTATTTGCTTAAAATAAAAAGAACAATTTTATTATAGGCTAATATTAAAAAACAAATTCTTCTTTCAGAACTCATACAATAATCATTGATATTCTTCAGATTTAATCATTTTGATTCCACATTTTATAATAATCCACAAGAACTCAAAGAATAAAGTCAAAACATAAAATTATAAGCTAGTATGTATAAATTTTTTGAGCTTAGCTCGGAGGATTGGGGTTCTGTCCCGTGACCATATATCCATAATTTACCAAATGTTTTATACTTGTCTTTGCATATTATAATTATTCACACAAACTTCTAATCAAATTGAAATGTATAACATTTCAATGTAAATCATTTTATCTAAACATACTATAAAACAACTTTTATTTCTGAACTGATATAATAAATATTGCCAAAAAACTTTACAGATTGAACAATAAGTAATTGTTGCAGATAACTAGTAATTGAGAGATACAGTAATATCGAATATAAATTGACGTTTTAGATGATAGCGAAATAATTGATCGAATTTCGAATGAGAGCAGATTTATTATTTTGCCGTATGGCAGGTGCGCGTGATATTGGAAATTAATAAATTACAAACAATGGCAGAGCAAAATAACCGACTGCCACACTACTAATATGTTTAGCAAAACCATTTGGCAATTGTGTCGAAAAAAATAATCAAATAAAACTCAAAACAACTTCGCTGCAATCGCGATCATTTGAAACAAGTGGAAGTTTGGCCACTTTGGAAGTGGCTTATAATAGTTAAACAATCAAATTATTAACACCAAGGTTTATGCAATCTCTATTATTATAGATAAGGATAATTTTTCATTGATAGAAAAACTCTTCAGACTGGATACTTACGTCAATTAGTCATACATGCTTAAGGAATCATTTTTATTGCGTATTCTTCAAATACCGTATACTAATTACTAGCACATGAATATATTATTACTAGTAAAATAATCGTTCGGTATGTTTTTATTGCCAGTCCAGAATTTGAATGGTAAACGCTCCAACGCTTTTCCCTTATGATGATAGTTTGGAGTCCCCAATGTTAATTATTACTTCATGAGCTTTATAAATGAAATATTGAAAAATGTCTGTAAGTCTTCTATGTATGTGTAGGGTTTATATTCCATAGTAAATAGTTTCTTGCTTGCGAAATGAGGTCCTCAATCATCTGAAAATGTTTCTAAAGCTTTAAATTCATTTATGAAAACTCACTTATCTTATATAATACATAAATGCAAAAAGTCGTAACAATTGAAAAGTTATTCGATAAAACTGCTTTATAGTAATATTAAAAGGACCTAAGTTAATTAACGGACAGTCTCTCGCCCGCATTAGTCCTTTATGGATATGTTGTATAACATTTTGATTTAAATTTCCTCAGTATACTGTGTGGGTTTCTTATTTCTCATTTTGGATTCTAGTAAAAGACTTATAATGCCGTAGGAAGTCCTTAAGTCATATAGGACAACGTAAAATTAAATCCTCAAGGTTGAGATTTATTTTTTGAATGACTTAAATGTATCTCAGCCAATTTGTCTATTAAGCTAATCTTTTGAGTTGGATTTGACATGAAAAATGCTATCCGACTTGAAACAATATACTGAGCATTATTTTACTTCAGCACATAATCTTTCGTGCCGCTGTCATATAATTCAATTAACATTTCCTGGTTACATATAGTATTATTCAATTGGATATCAGTGTCCTAATCCGTGATAAAAACATAATATGCCCACATAAATATTAAAAGTTTATATTCATATACGTATACTTCGATACGGCATTTGTAAGTTTATGATAAATTCACGAAAGATTTTAAAAGCTTATGCTGAACAATAAACTTAAAATTTATTGCTTTTTGGTTTTATAATATCTTTAAAAATTTACACCAATCAATTTATTATATTTATCAGCAGTTATTAATGTATACACCACACTTTTTATAGAATAATGTGTGAACTGAATTATAATTTTATTGGTAGCAATTCACAAGAGTTTTTATTCTAATACATATTTGATGTTGAACATGTTTTACATACATATATATACGTACATACTCGAAATGAACAATGACACGGCAGTGCCACTTGTCAAAATTTGTTTTTGGATGTGGATTAGTTATGCAGCAGAAATCAGTTTGATAGAAGTCACATTTCGACTCTTTATTTGAATTTCATTTTACGACCATCACCTTAATAATGTGTGTTATTGGTTTACAATTTTACACTCAAAGTCAAATTAGCTACTTAAAACAATATCAATATTTTAATTAAAAGGTATTTTCATATTGCACGGATCTATTTAAAAAAAAGTGTACATATGTACATATTATGTATATGACATTTTGCGACTGCGATTTGGTTTATTATAAGTGTTTTCATTACCTGGAAATTTTATAATCAGAAATATAAAACCTGTATAATTGAACTTTAAGTAAATATCACAATATTTCAATTAAACAAACAAATTTTACGGTATTATTCTAAAAAATGAATTCACTATAACAATTAATAATCAAGAAAAAGTATAAATATGTAGTGCAATATTAAATATATGCAAGAAAAATTGTCTCGGCGATATTACGGCTTTTATTAACGTTGTACCCAATAATTTATTCATCGATAAACCAAATTTTTTATCATTATATTTGGCATATTATAACAATAATTGGTTTCCGCCACATATTTTCAATACGCATTGAAAGAAACTCCAACGCTGCTAACCACGAAATAAAAGAATATATTTCTATATCAAAAGTGAGTAAAAGAAAATTATACACTGTTACAAATTGCAGCCCTTTCTTCCGGTACGATACATTACAGTCTATTGTCATTGGGTGCCAAACACCTTTCTCTATTTTTATAATCATCAAATTACCGTCTACATTTTGTAAGTAAAATCAAAGCTTTTTTTATAGAAATTGAGCGAGTTACATTACTATAGCATTGAACCCTACATAACACCAATAAGCTGTAAACTGATACTTTGAATTTTTAGAAAGTAAGTTTTCATTGCATTTTTATCGACAGGTAAATTTTCTCTTAGAATGCCGTGCCAATATGATTAGTAACACACATATTCTCTAATGTTATGGAATATCTCACATGCTATTGCGGATATAGAGTTAATTGTTGGTAAAAACGGTAACTGTCTACTTGCGTTTAAAGAATGGATTTCCTAGAAATTACGCATACTTGATTGTGCAATCGTTATGCGGAAACCCAGAGTCGATCGTTCGAGGAAAATATTTGGGGTATTTTTAATAATTGAATCATTTCACTTTATCATCGATGATACATCTTTAATTATAATAGTGTGAGATATCTAAACTTCTTGAAAACTTTATATGACTGATAACTTACAATGAAGGAGTATACTGCCGTTCCAAGAAAGAAAGCAGCAACTAGCGAAAATTCTGAAATTGACAAGTCAAAATCTGAAATTGAGTTTCAGTATAACATCCAAAAAATTCAGAATCTAAAAGTATAAGACTGCATGAGCAAAAACGCAACAACTATAGTTTTCTTGGCAAAGAGGCGGTCAATGCAACTAATATCTGCTTGTATATAAAGAAATTAGTTCATTTTCGCGTCAAACTCTCTTTATAAATTCTTAATACAAAATTTTCGTCGAAAGTCGTTTTTTTCATAAATTAAATCAATAATTATTAAAAATGTACTCGAGAAAGAAATGTGGAATATTTTTTTCATCCAACTCAAAGCAAACGTATAAGTGCTCAAACTATTGTATTTGTAATGGAGTTTAACAGCTTTATAATATAGAATATTTATTAATGAAAATCAATGTAAATTGTTATCGGTTTATATTCATGCGCAAATAAAGTATCCGATCGCGTGTTGATAAAATCGTAAATAAATATGAATGAAAAATTATTAGGTTATTTTTATGACCAAAAACTGCACGCGAGTTAAAGATAAAAATGAATGCTTTTTAATTAAAAATTAAATTGGCACATCGTCATATTCGAGCGAATTTATTTTAAAATATAATTTTCACCTTTATTAGTACGCCGCTATTATTGTTACCGTGCCAGTAAACAGTGTCAAAAATTTGTCCTTCCCTGGTTTTAAATAAAACGAAATGTATGTGATTTCGAATGCGACATAGATCGCTCATTAAAATGTAATAAATTTGATTTATTTTTACGTATGCCCATATACTGGGTGTTGCCAATTGTTCATAAATTAGTTCGGAATTCAAATTTGGCCTCAAAATCACAAAAATCTATTCGCTTTTGAGATAATTCAACCAAGTGCATTTTCAAGGGCGTCCGGTGCTTTTTTGTGGGGCCTGATTGAGATTTTAATGTTTTGCTTTCGTGTTGTTCGTTACACTTGTTCCAAGCAGCTGCTGTTTAAGTCGTACGTATAAGCCGTGACTGTCACTTGTAGTAATGGCTTTTTATTTATCATAAAAATCAGTAATGTCAGTGGCGGGTAATTATAATGAGTGGAAATTTTTAACATCATTTGCAGTGCATTTTTTTATATCACTTGATAAGTGACACACTTTGACTACTTTTACAAATTTTCTTACTGGCTTTTTATCGCAACAATAATTGTATGATAACTCAAGAGTGGGGAACCTTCTCATGAAGAAAGTCTGCACTCACTTATTTGGAATCACTTTTATTTACTCACTGCATTAAATCTATTATATGAAGGAAACCAATAAAATGAAATAAAAAACCGTAATGGAGGACTTATGTGACCAAAGTTATCCCATTGTTTTAACTGACTTAACCAATCAATGAATCTCTCTTACTAAGAGTGGATGAAAGAAATAAAATTTGGATACCGATTCGATATTTGAAATACAAATATAGCTGAAAGTACTTTTATAATCTATTTTCAATAAATTCCAGAAATTGTTTTCGAAAATAATTTTTGATAATTCAAAATAAGTCTGTATATAATTTGAAAACATGTAATTATAACTATCTTAAAAAATCAGAATATGTTAGCGAGTAACGTATTTGTTATATTCCATATTCACTGTCGTCATTTACGACGATAAATAGTATTAAAAAAGACATTATATCTCATAGTCGTTAAAAACTCATATAATAAACAACACGCCAACATACCATACATAACACTGCGATACTTACGCCACTGACCGTAATAATTAAAAAAACACACTTGCATGGTTTTTTGTGTTAATTAATTGTTGTAGGAATGTTAATTTGATGTGTATCGAATATTAAGCCAATTTATCATTCACGTGTGCCGAACAAAATAAGTTTATTTATTATAAGAATTAAAAGTAAAAACAAAAAATATCCGCAAGTAGATATAAATTCCGGTTCAAGGACTTCATACGTTCAAAACTGTTCGCGATATTCCTTATAAGGGGCGAATAGACCAAACCTTACGGAATTAATATCGTTTGCCCACTTACTTATGTCCCCCTTTCAGAGGTTAAATTTAAATTTTATATAACTTGATAGATATTAAATTAAATGCAGTACATAAATTATATAATTGGCCGAGAATACGCTACATATTTAATAAATAATGTATCATAGATTGGTTTGTTAAATTTATTCGATACTGGAAAATTTTAATCTTCTAGTCTTAATACCTCGCATTATAGAAAAAACGCCGATTACTGCGCTTAAATGAAAACATCGTCTCTCTATTCATGTATCTAACCAGGAGTGTAAATGTATCGTGAACCTAAGAGATAATGAAAGCATTTATTTGAAAACAGAATTACTTGACAGGTTAAAATACATAATCGTATCCGAATCCCATTCTATACAAAAGGAATAATTCGAGAAACTTTAGCAAAATATAGCTCAAATTATATTGTATATTTCGAACAAAAAGACCGTAATAGACAGGTAACAAACTTAAATTTGAGAAATGCATTATGGCTTATTTTGCCACGAGTAGACACTCACCCCCTGGGATCACCAGTGGAATGAACGGTTGACATCTGAAATGAGATATGAAATGCCATAGAACTTAAGTTAAGTCCATCTGCATAGACAGTTGTATCAATGAAACGAGCACAGATTCATCAATGATATAATAACTAAACTTAATCACAAAAGTTTTCCTCAATAAATCAATCAGAAAATGACAAATTTTAAGCCAAAGTTCTTCTCTCATCCGATGGAAAGACAATCGTAGGAAAATGTTTTAAATTAATACTCTAAGTTCTTCAAAAGAAGGTCCAGAAAATTTATCAAATGATCTCGTGTATTCTTATAATTATATCTTACTATTGGGCTTTTGATAAAAGGCACTTGTCATTGTCTGGCATTTCAAAGCCATGTATGGCTTTATTGCTCAGGTTGAAAAAAACAAAAAATTCAAGTGACATGATTGAATACCAGTAATCAAAACACATTATCAGAAACAAAAAAACAATTATTTTCTTAAATAATATTTTCTAAAAATGGTTTGTCATTGAATTACATAACTTGGGTACTTATTTAAAGTATAAATGATTGTATTAGACTGATTAGATAATGAGAATGAGCAAATAAATTCTTCGACTATTGCTAAACAACTACATACATAACAAATAAAGTATGTTTCTTTGATTGTTTGAAATTGCAAGGTCTTTTTATTTATTAAATAATTATTATAAATTTACAGATCTACATTCTAATGGCAGCATTTTTCACCTTGTATAGAATATACACCTGTGCGCCGTTTTCTTACCGACGTAAAAAAAATACTATAATTAATGAACAATAATTGAAACACTGTTAATCGCGGTCCGAAACAATTGTATATCAATCATACATGCATATGAAATGAGGCTATAATAATAATCATTAAAACGTCCTGTCCATAACGCACAAATTATAGTATTGCGATGTATCCAGATCATAGCATGGATATTTGAAATAAACATTATGTGGCTCCAAAATCTATAAATAAATTAACTTTAGTCGCTCAAAAGTTCTAAGATATAAGCTCATAAAACTTTCTTAGAAGTAAGTCGCTCAATCAAAAAAGGGTAACGAAAGAAGGTTTTTATTTGTAGACGAACTGCTTGTAACCATTGGCTCTATCTTCTAATATAATGAAAACACAATATATTATTTACAAGTAAATTAATAAATTCCATCCAGGACACCGTAACAAAGGCTTGAGAGTGTAATCCGATCCTTTAACAATTTTTGACTTATTAGAGCTAGACAGTTAAATATTATTTTCATATCTCCAACGGAGTGTTTCAATATTTTAATGTTTTCAATATTATTGAAACAAATTTTTCAAACCATTTGTCTATTTTCAATAAAACAATCATAAGAACATCTGCTGAATCAAATTAACAAAATATATTTGAACGAGAAATGGCTTTAAGTTATTCGTCGAAGATTAATCTTCCAAATAGGTAAGGGTAGATGGATGTGACTAGAAGAAAATGGGATGGAGAATTTGGATAATAGTCTATGCAAACGTTGAAAAATAAAAGCATAACATTTACCACTCGGCTACGTGACCGACGTCGACTTAATCGCCTCAAAACAATTATAGGTTATGACTGACTGTACGCAATTTACGTAAGATGAGATATATTATGTAAATATAAAGATAAAACTATTTCTTAAATTCCGTTACACTCTAAGTATTCCTATAATTATTTGCGATATAAATAATTCAATGCTTAGCATATATATTATTTTATTTTTATACGATAAAAGTAATCATTGGACATCGTTCACTGGCTTTTCTTTTGATATTGTGCTTAGATTATCTAATGAAGGCATATATGCATGGCAGAGTATGGAATAATACCGTGGTATAAAAGCTGTTAATTAATAAATATTGAACATGTGTTTTTAATCAACTTTTTCAATTCCGGTTGATCTGGATTGTATGAAAAAACAGAAGAAAATGTGAATTAATAAATAACGTGAGAGGCGAGAAACTCTCGTAGTGCATTGTTGCGAGAAATTGCAAAGTTTGTTATGCATGTCTAAATATATGTTCATAATATATATTAGAGACATGGCAACAATTCATAATATCTAACTGGTGATATCTATAAAATATGTCAAACGTTATGCGTAAAGTTTTATGTTTAAATTTACATTATTTTAAGAATACACAGTCATAAACTTCGTAGAAGGTATATGGAACAGTGAGGTAAATTTATAGCCTATTATGTTTTATACTTAAACATACTGAGGATAAGAAAAGGCCATTTGGACTAAAATGAATGTGAAAAAAAAGTAAATTATTTTTTGACATTTTATATATTGTTGAACGAAGAGCATTTATTTTATTTTATGAGAATATTTTATTTTAGCCTGAATATATAAGATTTGTTTACGAACATAACAGAGAGAATATTTTTTTTGCATACCCTCCCTTTCGTTACTGTGGATATGTTATCTTGTACGTACTTTGAATATAATCAAACGCCGTCAATAAATAATGGCTAAATTGTTAGTCCTATTTAAAATGTCCAAGATGTCGTATATTAAAAAACATATATTTATAAGATGAATGTATAAGACACGATTTGTAATTTATTTGAAACACAAAATACTTGAAATTGCTTGACATTTTGTTAGTACCTAAATTATTTGTATTATTTTCATTCACAAACTATGAATGCTTTCATGGTGAAATTCAAAAATTATCAGTAAACCAACTTGCATTGATTATGATAGACATTATAGTGTTGTAGAGCTTAATTTTTTTTTTCATGCGTATCTTACAGTATAATAAGATACTCGATCTTTTATTATAAGAATATTTTTCAATTCACTGCACTGATAAAAAAAAATCATCCAAGATCTTAAAAATACATGATTTCTAAATTATAGAGTAAATGCAAAACAATTTGAACTGAACGAAAGATAGGCGAGTGAGAGGAAGCGGTTGTTGTCGATACTTTCAAATTAATAATAATATTTCCCATTAAACAATTGATCGTTTGATTTATGGGATCAACTCTACCTGCAATTGCAATTCGATGTCAGTAAGCCAAGCGGAAAATAACAATAGAGATGTTATCGCCAAATCGAATCTAGCTTGGAAATTAGATATACATACTACAGCGGATATCAAATCTGAATGGCCAGCAAATCTGCACAAAATATCTTTTAAGCTATAGGTATCTTTTTTCAAACCCTACCGGTTTGAAAAAAGAAAAATTACGGATAAATTTATTCACCTTGATGACCAATGATTCAAAGTATTTTTTCAAGACAAATACCAACACAAAATAGGACAAATAAACTTATACTATAACACAGGAAATGGGGTCTTAATGGCGTATCGAAACTTTTTCTAATATTTAGTTTGATTTTGTTTTCATCCATAATTTTTTTTTTCAAAACAAACGCTATTCAAATTTTACGCTACAGAAAACAAAATTTTCTTGATACTATTTCCACAAACTGTTATACTATACTATATATTAACATCTTTTTTTCATAAAGATACACTCAATTTTATACTGTAAAGTTGCATTAGAGTAGGGTTAAGAGTTTTTCACAGAATGACAACGTTCATTGGATTGATCAAAAAAAAAACGTAAATTATTCAAAAAAAATTCACTTAAAGTGATTTTTCGTTTTATACCATTCTGTCTGCAAGTTCAAGTAATAGTTGAATTAGTTTTGATCGTTCGCATTGTACACAATCAACGTATTGCAAACTTTTCGGCTTTCACCGAATTAACTATTGGGGTCGCTCTTTTTTTAAATTCGTTAAATATTGTAGTTTTTCTAATCAAATATTTCAGCACTTAGAAACTAATTTCGTTATAATAACCAAACGATTGAAGTCTTTATGGGTGTTTAAAGACAATTTTTATTGCAGGCAATTTAATTTTAACCAGCGCAACGTCGACAGATAAACATCTAGGTTAGATCTCAATTATTATAATCTCAAATGTAGATCGTAAAATGTACAATTTATTATCTAAATGCGTGTAAAATGTAAGTAGAACATTTCAAATAAAATATTTACTCAATCGACAGAATAAATAAATAATTATCTATACACATATTTGGAATGTGAATGATGCAGGTGAATAAATCAAAATGAGAAAAATGTTTATTTTATATATCAAGGAGCCCATAGCAATGCATGTCACAAAAACACACTACGATAGTGTAATAATAACATAGTAGGCCCACATGCTATCTTGAAAATGGGCTTTTATTCTGTTAAGATTTCGCCATTTTTTGGGTGTCCTCTTTTCAATTTTCACTTTTGAGCACTTATTGAAATAGTTAAAATAGTCCATATTTTTTAAATGCACTGTTCATTTATAACGTTTGGCTGGTGCAGCTCAGCATAAGACCAATAATGCAAGTAAATCATTCAATTGGCACTTCATTGTGAAAGGCAGCCACTTATGATCAGCGAGCGGTGGAAGATCGACAAACATGTCAGAATAAAAAAAATCAATACGAAGACGGAATGTAATTAACGACTTCGATTAGTTGAATTAATATTTCAACTCCTCTTTCCCCAGTTGTAAGACACGAACAATTAATTAAATGATCAGCATCTCGATCTGGGCTTGCCAACATTCAGCCCGCGATGAATTTCAACCGGGGTATTGATTTTATAAATTGAAATTGATGAATATAATATGATGATTATGACGCTTTCCCTTCTACCTGTATCTTCGCCTATTAACTAAATAAATTCATTATACTTTTTTACCAAACTAAAGCTTAAAAAGCACACAAGAGTCAATCCATTGTTACCTTGAATTAGGATATATTAACGATATTACTGTGTGCTTTTTTTAGAAATAGTTCAAGGCTTCCAATTTTATTATTTCTTTATGGATAAATACAACCCACAATCCGCAGTCAAGATTTTTTGGCAGATGTCATATAAGTTGATGACTGACATTTTTGAGTTAATTCAATCATTTCTATACGTTTCAGTTGTCAGTTGTCACAATCTTAGGGTAAAATGGTGTGAAAATCTAGCGTCGTAGAATAAATTGATAACGGTGCATAATAATGTGTCCAAGGCTTCGACACTGGCATTATTCATTTTGACAACCTATTTAGTTCACGTTTATTGAACATCATTATAACTACTGGTAAATCTTGACGTTGATATGTGACAAGTGTAAATAAAACTTTGGCAACGCCTGATTAAGATAAAATACGACGTGATGCCACAATCTCTCATTTGTGTGTCTGTAAATTTTATACTTATCCAAACAAAGATTTTTATAACGTGTTTTACGGTGAGTCAGCCCAAGACAGATGATTTGAAATACTACATTAATCTGCGCGTGTTGAATTTTCCAATTGAAAGCAGTTTTGCTAATAATTTACACTATGATATACGCACTGGTCAAAATTATTAAAATAATCACAAGCTAGTTTCGAACAGCGGGAAGGAATAAAACTAGTTACAAAATATACAATTGGTGTTTTGCATGCCTTAAGTATAGACTTTGAATTGTGATTTGAGTCTGTAGATGTATGAGGTTTGTGCGTGTTGAATAATGCACATATTTGTTACCAGATTGTCAAAATGGAAGGCAATATTGCGTGCAGCCACTTGCTGTTAAGCATATTATTTCTGAACGATTATGTTCCGTAACTCGGAATTTCAGACGAGGATATTATTTAAATAAATAATAAATAAAAATATGTATTCATGTTGCAGTCTGCAATAATTGTGCTCAATTAAGAAATTGTGTATGCTGCTTAAAAGATTATTAGATACATTGCAAGATTAGCGCCTTCATTAATATAATAACGATATGACAGTTAGTTTATAAAACAAACTCTACCCTTAAAATCAAAAGTGAACAATTCCGGTGTCGTCTAGCTTTTAAATATATCAACTGATATTTCACAACCAGTGTCCTCACTATTTAATACATCTTTTTTACATACAAATAATTTAATAAAATACATAATTATCATAATTTACTTATTTCAATAAAAACATTTAAACAATAATTTTGTTTACGAATTCTTATTTTAGCTGGAAAGGAATGTGTGAATAATTTGATTATTTTAAAGCTAAGTATTTTTACATTAAAGATGACAAAAATCTTATAATTCATTAAAACTAACTGTGTTGATTAAAAGTAAACTTGGGGTCGGCTTTTATTCGACAAAAGTGATGATTGAAATAAAAATCTTACATAGAAAATTGTGCAAAGTAATTCTGATAAATTCGCCACGGTTGACATTTTGTCTATCGATAAGTGAATGAAGTGTAACAAAAAGTAATCAATCTATTTTTGGCATTTGTAATACTGATTTTTTCACATTATTGTCAAAATCAATGTAACTCCTTTTTTGGATCACGAATAACAACATTTCATCACAACAATAGTATCTGTTTTTTTTTTTCGTTTCCTACAAAAATAAATCTCAGAGTCTTTAGAGAAATAGAGTATTCAAATAAACAAAACAAAACTTAAAACTAGTTTTCTTGAAACAAAATTGTTTTTGTTTTATCAATTCATTTGAGAATATTTTGAAGAATTGAATTGATATAATAAGCCATCGTTTCATATTGTTTACATATTTTTTAAAGTTGCTAATGAAATATTATATACTATTACATACGAGCACTTAAAATGATACGTTTGGTTCTATCGGCAATGAATATGAATCGATAAAATATTATTACTCATGATGAAATAGAAGACAAAACTGAATCACTGTTTGATTTTTTATTCAAATCTCCATTTCTCTGACTACAAATGACAATGATAGTGAAAATATTTTCATTCATTGTCTCTTTGACTTTACATGCAATATATGTAGATGACCTCGTCTGATCCGATTGGATTATATAATTATATTTTTTTGATTTATTTTGAATATCTCACTAAATATATTTTTTCTTTATTTTACAGGTAAGACAATTTTGGATGAAAACTACTACTCCCATATTTATATAACAGTGAGTTTTTTTTCATTGCATACAATCCGGCTAGGGATTTCATCAATTCAACAATAAAAAAAGTCTCTCGTTTATTGTAAAACATAAATAACGCTTCTTTCGGGCTTTTAACCGCTCGTGAGCAAAAAATGGAACACTTCATCTATTATTATATGCAATTATAATGCGATCTGCAAGTGACGGTAACAGTATGATTAAATTTGTTATGTTTATTAGGTTTACAAGTCAACTTGAATATTTCTTTGTATTAAGTGTATTTGAGTCAAATGTTTACAGTTATAAGATTTTTCATAGCAATTTTCGACATATCAAAGCAATATAACCCATTTTGTCTTCTGTTAAAATTTGATGATAATCAATTATAATTATTATTTATTTTGTTACTAACATTGACTATTTTATCAGAGTGCTCAAAATATTAAATATCTTTAATTTCGTTGTCAACCTGTGTAAACTTTATGTACATACTCGAAGTAATGAAAAAAATACTATTTGGTATAGGTGCAGCCGTCATAAATCGATACGAAATATAATATGATACAAATTACTCGCACGCGGAAAAGGTTCACCACCGCTGGTATATGCTTTAATGTTTACCGATGGGCGCTTTCTTATTCTCATTATCTGCCATCTCCGTCTATGACGTATTGCGTAAAGGAAAACTAACATGACTTGATCACCAAAAGACACCATTGCAACAATTATCATAAATAACATTTGGCCGAATAACACATTATGGTTTCATATTTCAATTTCGTCCGGATATTTAACCAGCGTCGCTCAATTATTGGCTAGTTTTATTTGTTTGTTTTGCATAATTAAGTCACTAATTTGTAATGAATATAAATCGATACAAATGAAACAAAATTTCACATCAATAGCTGTGTCAAAAACATAATAAATGTTTTTGGTGCTCTTTGGATTCGGTTGTATTCATATTCACGGCACGGAAACATGGTTAATATCATATTAAATCAAATAAATGCATAATTTTATTCGTAAGATATATAATATATGTTTATAATAATATTATCATTGTTTAAGCTAATACAAGAAACCCATTAATATATATTTATAAAAACAGCGGAGTATTTAGTTCCATAAAAATTATTAAATAAATAAATTTGGTGGCCGTTTTTTCATCAAGCTATAGTTCTTACGATGTAGTTATCCTGATATAGCTATCAACTGTAAAAATGTTAGTTTTCTATGATTATCAAAAAAATGGTAAGAGAGTGGACGAAACTACTCTAGTTAAATAATTTCCAGTTTTATATTGAATTTGTAGCGTTCAAAATACAGATATTATCGGGCACATCAATATAATTGGTACCTTCAAGAACTTACTGAGTGATGAGATGGACCTTAAATAATCCCACTAGGAACATCTTTAATGTTTACACTCCACTCGTAAGTCATATATGAAACTTATTTGAGTAACACACGGTGTTCATAAATCACACAGCACTAAATTGGACATTGAAATTAAGGCCGCCGTAGCAATGTGACAAATAATCAAATTATGTTTAAATTTTTAAAACAGTGTCACTAAACGAAATTTACGTCGAAAATATAACGTGCAATACTTTAGGAGTATTATCCATTTGAATTTTGGGGCGAGTCAGACGTTTAAGTCGCCAGTCAGTCAAATGTGTTTTAAATTGTATAGAGGAAAAAGAACTGTAACAACACATGAGAAAATATAATGTATAAAATTGAAGTTTCTAAACACACTGTGAAAATATTTATTTTTTTATAAAAACGTGTTTTTTATTCGCCCACGCGTTTAATTCTGCTGTCTTGACATTGTCACACTAATTTTAGTGAAAACTGATAAAGACTTGAAGGTGAAATTTTTGTCGACTTCTATTAAAAAGTTATATTTTAGCAAGTTGGCTTGAAATATATTAATTGATAAGATATTTTTTATTTGTAAATTTGACTTCATCGGGTGTTATCATTGTTTAAAACCTTAAAACAATAATTTAAAGTCGTTAATTTAATTCTATAGCTAACGATTGTGTGTCATTCAAATTAAGTCGTCGGAATGTTGACTATTTGGATATTGTATAATATACCTTATTTATATGGTCAGTATGTAGGGCAGTATATGGCACAATAATTCGTTACCTTAGTAGCCTACCTATAACTAAAATGGCGTGTTTGACTTCACGATTTTAATCTGTACTATAATCTAATGAACGAAACTTGTGTTTCATAATAATTATTATTAATGTAAATCGTGATCTTTTGTTTGTTTTGTTCTAATTCGTAAGGCCAAGGACATCATGTGAACCTGATAAATCTGACGTACATATTATTAGTGACAGCTTATTGCTCAATACCGTTTGTTTTTTTTTCTCTATGATTTCATTTATTAAATAATTAAAACTAATTACAGTAATGCATATAAATTTGGATTACGGAATAAATCTATGCCGAGAATCAGATATTAATTTTAATTAGATACCTATCCATTCAATGATGAATTTAATTATACTAATAATCTATAAGAAAAAAACAAATGATATTCAATTAAATCATACATTATATCCGGAGTTGAATCTTGGAAAAGAAAATCGGAGCACTAAATTGTTTGAGATCTGATCTTATTATAACAAAATAAAACTAATGAAAACCAATATTTTGCAATAAAACGAACATACATATCTATATACTACAGTCAATTTCAAATATTCAAAAAAATAATATTGTAAAAACCCGTGTGGCTTCAATAAATTGAAGTGACACTAAAGCATTCGAACATCTAAAACTTCCGAGAGATTAAATTGTGATGTTTTTTTTTTGTTTATTTTGATAATATAATGGTAGCTTTCATAACGTACTTTTTATTTTGTCAACTGTTTATATACCGCTAATTGGTAAATTTTTATACTCCTATAAAAAGTATTGTTTCAAAATATGTGTAGTGGTTATAACAGTTTGTACCTTTTAGCGTGTTTTTGTTTTTGTCGAAAGACAGTTGGACCGTAGTTGGAATTTCATTGTGGACCAACGCTATTTTTATTTATTCTATACAACACAATAAAAAGTATTTTCAAAAGTGACAAGAGAGTTTTTGACAAGTGAAATGTATACAGTTGATCAACCAGTGACGTGCTCTTGTCAAAATGAAAAGGATTAAGAATAACCTACAAATTGTATACATCAATGATAATTTCCCGTCCTAAGGCAGTGTTTGTTACTTTTAGAAACTTATCGATTTGCTATCGATAAGTTTCTAAAAATCTTCAATGAACGTACCGAGAATAAAAACTTTCAGGCCGAGATAATCTTCAATCCTTTCTTACGTACACTCTCAAACGTGGAGAATATTTTTGTTCAGCCATTATTTTCGAAGCAGATAAAGATGGAAGAACAGCGCTCGGTAATATAAACAATTGAGCCGAGTGGTCAATAGCTTTGTTATACATAAATATGATTAGATCAATGTTAAATATTTTTAGCTCAATCACATTGAATTAAGCAGTGTATAGTATATACATATAGTAAATAGTAAAGAAAGAAGAATCAATCCTCCTTATACTATTTTACGTGCACGCATTGGTGAAAAAAATGTGCATTTAATTTCCAAAGTGATTATGATAGATAGATAATTGCTAAAAGCATAACGTAAAATGCAGTGATAGTTTGCAACTGTTGCCATAACACAGCAATTATATAATTGCAATACCCGGCAGTTATAATATCTAAGTAAAATAAATATACATACATACATATAGAAACAGTAAAATATAGTACATACATTATTCATTTTTTTTAATTCAAAAATTATCATAAATTTTGCGGGATAATTTTTTCCTCGGCTACAAATATATACCATTGAATCAATACATAACTGTCATAGTATTTGTTCCTGTCCACTTCCAATATGTAGACTACACGCGCATTATAGAGCATCTATAACGGTATTGTTCTAAAACTGCTGGTTGTTATTCAGTTTCTATTTAAGTACGAATAGAAAGATATGACTAGTGTAAACCTTTTTGTGCTCTATTTTCCGGATTGGATATGTGGAAGAAACATGATAAACAACCATGTCTTTGAACACAGATTCATAAATTGGTAAAAATAGATTTATAAAAGCGTCTGTAGTGGGATTTGAGCACGTTGAGAAAGCAACCGAAGATGTCAATGTTGGTAAAGTACTAACGGTTACTATAAGGTTGTTTAAATTTGTCATTTTTTCAATGCGTAATAGATATATTTTTTCAAATACTTATTCAACATCGGAAACAACTTTTATAATATAGTAACTTTTATAAGTAATATCAGTTGAGATGACTAATGAAAAAAGGTTGTTAGCTATCAATTGTGATTCTAATCGTTATTCACTTTGAAATATAATAATTGTTCCATCACTTTTAGTCTATTGTTTTATAGCTTAGTTTAAAATGTATCGTGTACAAAATATAATTAAATAGATAGACACCAACTTGAATCAATCGACTCGACGCGTTTTACATGGTCTCTATCATAATTATGTTACGTTGCTCTGTTTTCATTGTTTATTGTAAGTTTAATTGTTCATTATGATTTTAATTAACTGACAAACATAACACAGCACCTAAATCAAAATAATTTATTTTGTTTTAGTTTCAACTACTAGTCATCACGACATTAAATGAATACTTTAACGTGTACTATTTCTATCATTAGTCTGTTTTCGAATTGCAAATTATAAATGTATTTAATTGTAAACTAGCTCTAATATGTCGACAGTTTTTAGATTGAAAATTGAATGTAAAGAACTTGTACATTATTTACAAAAAGTAGTTGTATATTGTGACTAATAAATTCATTATTACATTTCCAAATTGTAATTAATGACTGACTGATTTGCATAGTTTAAATGTTTAATTTATTTAAAGACAATTTCAGATAGTTCTATCACTTCTTATCAAACTATGGCGAAAGGATAATGAATAAATGTATGGTATAAAAACGACATAAAAGTCTCATACATTGTAATAAGTCCACTTCTGAAAGCAATACATTGGTCATATGATCTGCCCTTGCAACTGGAGTCTAACATATAAGAATAAAAATGATATCATGGCACTCTTAACTTCTATAACTCCTATCTCTATCTCGACATCGTATAGGTAACGAGCAACTCCTATGTCGTGTCCTGCTCAGCCTGGTGGAAGAATATTTTTTATTAATTTTAAATTATCCTTATTTAAAAAAAAACGTATGTAATGGATTATATGCCTAAGTTAATGTTTGTAGCGTGTGGTATATTTTTCTGTCTTTTAATATAAATTTCTCAAATCCATTGAGGAGTTGCTGGAAGGAAAACAAAAATATATTGAGGAGTGCAAAGGGTTAAGATTCTTATTTTGTAATAATACAACCTAGTCAACCAAATTCACTGTTTAATTATATATTTTTCTCTCTCGGGTAAATAAATATTCTGTTTGAATCCGGGTTATCATGACCACCGTGTATACACAGCAAATACAAAGTGTAAGTCAAATTCTCGTTTACACGCTCGAATGGACACCTACACATTCGCAATCAGGTTATACAAGTAACTAAATTCTTACTTGCACCATACTCAACGAAGTAGGCAATTTGACAATAAAATTGGTAGGAATTAAAATACCTCAGTATCGCGAATTATTCCCAAGCGCAAGTTAGTACTTTTATTACACACAATCATTACTCTTTTTAACTGCACAGTAATACTGCAATATGTATATTTAAACATAGTTAAGAATTTCAATTCCTGTTTCTTAAAATATGATATCAACAGCAGAAAAGAAAACACAATCTAACCTGAGAATAATCATGAATTTTACCAACCGAATTTGGATAGAAGGTATTATGAATAATTGACGTTTCAATAGATTGTGTTAAGCACAAACTGATTATAAATTATTTGTTCTACTACGCTTTACTTTTTTAAATTTCAGATAAAATATTAAGAAGTGATGAAAACATTCACGCTCATTGATTCATTGATACATCAGTGTATAACATGATGAACATGTCATTTTAGACATAATACGTTACTGTTCGACTACAGCTGTCTAAAACTTAAAATGTTTTTTATTCATTATAACAGTTGATAAGAACTTTAGCTGCGGATATAAGTAGCGAATTGTAAAATACTATAAATGGATCCAAAACGAATGCGTGTCTTACATTTTTGGTTCTTCATTCTTTCGCGAAAAAACTTCTTCGACCCTTTCATAATAAAGAACTAATTAGCTTTATAAGTAATTAAATATAACATGATTCATTTCTGCCCGTATAATTTTTCGACGTCGTAATATAAATGCACTATTTTATTTGATCTATTTCTTTCAAATATTTGCTCGCTAAAATGTACTGTACAAAAAGCAAATTAAAACTAATTGACGTAAAATAGAAAATGCAAAATCGCCTCGGTACGTGACAATGAAAAATTGCCAATAATTATTCTAATCGCATTTTTTTTAAAGATTTGTTTCAAGCCCACGAGTTCCACATGTCCGTCGGCCAAAATACACGCTGGTCTTTCATCTCATGTATAGTATGTAGAGACTCCAATTCGAGTATCGAATACTCGATTCTTGAGAATACTCGTCCTTTTTTCAAGTACTCGATACTTTACACGTTACGATTACTCGGTATTTTTCAAAATACTCGAGTAATACTCGTTGACTATGCTATGCGAGTCTTTCTTTTGTTAGTTCTGCTTTGGGTCCTGCTGACTTATTTTATCAATGACAAGGGACGAAATAAGATATTGAAAAATAAAATAACGAAACTTCGAACCAAATTAAAATTTGAGACGTTTAATTCTCTATTATTTTTGAAATATATGTTTTAAAAATGAAATAAATGTATTAATGAAATGAAATAAACTTATTTATTTATTTATCATCTATTTATATACATACTCAAATTTGAATTTATAGTAAATATTTTGGTACATCTGAAACTACTCGAGTATACTCGAATGTTTTAAAATTTTACTATTCGATACTCGAGTAGTTGAGATGTCGAGTAATTGGAGTCTCTAATAAAATGTCAACTAAGAAAGACTGTCTCTACTACACGAGAACCGACTATTTTTAAAAACAATACCTAAAGTATTTAAAACATATCTATGTAATTGGACGATTTTTTTCTATACTATGAATGATTTGGTAGCTATTTTTGGATTATTCTTTCGTATAACTATTATTACTTCTTCTAGAAAAATATTTTATGACGTAAGGCGGGAAATTGAAACGTTAAAATTTGTTTTTGTTTCGGTTTAACGCGATTCTATTTGACATGAGAATTGCCAAAAATTATCACGATTTGTTTGATGTTTTTCCGAATACGAATATGAAATATGTTTGTGAGACAAAAACTTTATTTAAATATTCTTTACCTTCAAACGTAGCTGTAATTACATTTTACAAAAAGACACACAAAAAACTCTATGTCGAAAAAGTCTCACGTCGATTTATTTATGCCACGAAATCTGAAAAACTTCACTATTTGATTTCAAATAAAATTCTTCCAAAAAAACACGCAGAAATGTTTAAAAAATATGTTATAAGCATGCAGTTATATCTCAAGACGTATTAGTAGTCTCAAGACGTAAAATTAAAGAAAATTGATGTTTTAATTTGTTTATTTGAATTGCAAAATAGAACTAGGAAAAGAATCATATTTATGATCTCTCATAACCATCGTTTAGTGATAAATAATTGGACTTTATACTTTAAATTTACACACATTTTTGATTTTATTAAGTTGGTATGTTGTATAAAATGATTTATATGAATGTAAATCTTTCAAACGAAGCCGAGTCATGCCTATATATATGGCGTAAAATGTACAGTACAAATATGTGTAAGTGATATTATAAAGTTTTTAAGCCATGCCCGATTCTAATATAATTGATATGGATTACTCATAAGTTCACCTCAATACAATTAGTAAGGGTAAGAAAACGAAGGTGAATTTGGGTAAATACTAAAAGATAATCACTCGAAAAAAACGTAGGCAACATGTAAACCCCTCTGAAATTTTAAAAACCATTTCCACTCCTAACTTTATCCTGCAAATGGACTCTTAATAAAGTTTACATGAACAAAGGTTTTTCTACGAGAACAGCTTTTTACTCAGTTCTTCGACCTTTTAATTAAGAACAGAGTATGGGTAGAAAAATAGGACTAAGAAATTGTGGGATTGATAGATGGATGGCAATGTTAGACACCACATACATCCATGCTTTCGATCGATTGAATGAATCCATTGCGGGGTAATTATTTCGTGACTTTTCAACCAATGTAAACATATTTTGAAACATTCAAATAAATCAAACACTGGTCAAAATGATTTAGTATTCGAGTATTCGATATCTGTTACATATCATGAAGCTATTCGATACTAGGATCGACATACCTATTCTCAACCCACACAGTTCTGTCCAATCATAGCGATGACACAAATACTTCAAATCACCGGCGGTAGTATTTAATAATATGAACTAAGTATGCCATTGACTTAACTAATTAAAATTATTGAAAATGTACCCATACGTAGGTGAGAAAGCCAGTTTATTGATGAGATTTTTAAAACAAATATTTACTAGTCAAGTGTTTCTGCTGAAAGTTTTTGGAGAAACTAATGTTTAACTTGGTTATTTTTTTAATAGCAGTGAAATATAATTTAATTTAATAGCAGTGAAATCATCTCTTAATTGTCTCCGAAAATAAACGAATAATCAATTAAACAAAAAATGTATGCCTGAATTAGGTAAAGGTAAGTGATTAATGTCGGAAAATGACGAATGTAAGTATGTGATGATTTTAAATACATGCCCACTCCATTTTTGTAGCATGTAGTTTTAAACCCTGTTTAATGCAACTCCGTTGTTAGTCAATCGCCCATCTTTACATTTTATACAAGGTAGAAAAGTGGCATATTTAATAGCTATGTATACAGCTATTGCAGTGTATATGCGTGAAATTGTATGAAAACATTAATTTATTTTTGTACAAATCCTTAAATCGAATGAAAATCTACCTGAGTAAATTTCCATCTGATAAATAAAATAGAAAGTCCAATAGCGGTATCCTGCCGCTTCCAAATACAACACAAAGCTGTTCGTATATTCAATAAGATGACTATTTCTTATTAAATATAACTGGAAATTATTACCAGGTGGCAATGTTAACTGACATCATTCCTCCTCATTCAATCCTGATGCAAACAATACACAGACGGAGATAAATAGAATATGTGTGAGAGAGAGACGTGGTTTTAAAATACAAATAACTTTAAAAAGTTAAATTAAAAATTATTCTCAGTAATACACTCTACACATGCGCTGGTAGAGAGCGTGTGTGCTACGTTACAGATAGACGAAATCGAGCGAAATACATACTTAATTATAGCAGTAAAGCACTGTGAACAAATGTAACACTTATTGATTTAAATATGTGTTCAATTTTATTTATTTAGGCTACTCAATAAAGTATAAAGTCACGGTGAAAAAGTCCATTGATCATTACATTTATTCACCGTGTCACGATTCTGGGGAGTAAATAAGTTACAGTAATTATAATAATTATCCACGGTAACAATTTCAATTGAATCAACTGCTTAATGATATATCAATCGTAGAAAATAGGAACCTTGAAGACTGATAAAAGGTTTATAAATAATAATTACATACCTACCTAATTCTTTATCTAAATACTAAAAAAGAATACAAAATGTTTTCGACTGTTTTTTTCTGCCTGCGGCTAGTTGATTTTATATAACTCGGCATGATTTAGTTCGTTGTTATAAAACGGGCATGGTGAACCTATGACACTAGTGCCAAAGCTGGCACTTTTTAAAATTTTGCTGACACGCAAGTTTTTCAATAAATTTTGAAATATTTCTTTATATAAATAATTATTTTTCCTGATGTATTTAACATCCTTTATTTTGCTCGTAACGTAAATATTCACGCGTGATAATTTTAAATAAGTAGAATATACATTCTGAAGGATAGGATTCATTTTTTCCTCGACATGACGTTTCAGTCATTATATTTTGAAACATATTTTATAAACGAAGAATTAAGATGTTCGTAATTATGTAATTAGTAAAAAAAAGGTAAATTTTTATACATGAATTTAATTTTAAAATTTTCTGCTCATACAAAAAAAAAGGTTTGACACTACTGTAAAAAAATATATTTGATTTACTTTTATCAAGGACTGTACGAACAGTAAATAAATATTAGAATGGTAACTTGAATTTTGCAAATTTTTCTCTAATGAAAACTAATCATAAAATTAAAATTTAAAAATTTAACCTTCTACTTATGGTGGACGGTAATAAGAGAATCGACCTTTAACTAATGTTCTATATCTATGATCGATTATTTAAACACGCTCAATTCCTAGTACATACTTACATTTTTCGGCAAGTAGTTTTAGATGTTTGTTGAATTAAAAATAAACAATCGTTGTACAATATAAAGCGATCAGCTACAGTTTTTTAAATTTTGATAAAGCTTCCAAAAAAAAAATATTATTTGAAAATTATGAAAGAAAATTACTGGTCAATAACAATTTAATTGTTACAGTGTGAAGGATAACAGTAAATTCTAATTATAAAATAAATAAATAAAAATTAAAAAAAAATTCGCAATTTAGCAATTAGATAAAAAAAAAAAAAAAAAAAACGATTAAACAGAGTAAAAGACTACACAACTTCGTTACGATTGCGTCCATAAACCATTTTATTTCATTAGTTTTTTTCATTAATACAATACTGTTATTTGGTGAAATTTTCTTTGTGATTTTATAATAATGTTTATAAATGTCAAATAGTTTCTAATGCTGTTATCCTAAATTAACTATTCATGCTGTCTGCATTATTTATATTGTCCAAAGTAGTCAATCTTAGACTGCTTCATATTATTAAAAAAGAAATTTTGAAATCAAACGATCTTCAAAACTTTTCAAAACCAGACAATCGTTAATAACATCAAATTTATTACGGCTAAATCTTTTCCATTACCTAGGTCCTAGACAATTTAATAACTTCATGGCGCGTATTTTTTTGTGCCACCGCGAGCTATTTTAGCAGTCGTTAATTCTATGAGAAAAATACAGCCTACATGAAAATGTGTGACATCTATCTCATTCAGGATTATCTCATCTTTGTTCCGTCAGCAGTGTAAACCAAGAATCACTTAATTGATGAGCGTTTCTGGAACTAAATCATAACATGCGTGACAATGGCGTATCTCTCTCTCTCTTAAAGGCTAGCCTTGAAACAAAAGAACATTACGTATTCATTAAAATATTTGAAGCATAATAATATACTGCGAAAACGTTTTAAGGTTTGATCTTCCACGTCAGTTCTATTCAACTAAGTATCAGGCAATAATCAGTAGTCGTCCGTGCTGACAAAATTGTTTGCTGAAATAAATTCCACACATTCGATAAGCAAAGCCTGTCTTGATCTTTACAAAATATATGTAGACGTAATACAAATAAGTTGTGTTTTATTTATTAACAAAATCCATCGATAATTGACAGTTAACACCGTAAAAAGGGAAAATTATATGTCTTTTATACTACACTGTTGATTAATCGTTGCCGTCAGTAAATAAGGAATCCGAAATAAGCCTCAAAGTAATTTCCGCTCAAAATTTTAACCATCTAAAAACGTAATTTAACGAGTATCACTTTTAATTCGGCCGCTCAATCTCCCTTTAAGGCGATAAGGATAGCCTAGGCGGGAAGGAAATGTTAACATCACAGATATTTGTGCACTTTACCATTGATCTTACGTTCAGTATATTAAGTGCTTTTTTGGTCACATACCGCTAACCTTGATGCAGGTCTACCACAACAATTAGATTTTTTGAAAAAGCCGGAAGATATTTGATATTAATCAGATTAAATAGTCGGAAATAATAATCATACAGATGAATAATATTGTAGTATTACTATTTAGTGGAATAAATTTAGTTAATACAAGCGTGAAGTATATTTTCCCAAATTAGCTACAGCATCGCCAAAAAAAACACTTTTTAAAAGTATTTTTGTTAAGCTGATACTTTTTTGATTAATCTAGAAATATTTTAATATTCCTTTCCAATTTCGTTAAATATTTTTCTCAAAAACAAGATTTTATTGTTTTAATTGATCATTTAGAAAGATCTAAAAGAGCTTGAAATTCGAAACCCCACACAAGGTTGTTAAAATTATCGATCCAGCCGATCACATTGTGTTTTACATGCTTGTGATATTTAATTTACAGCTGATCCATTCACGAATTGTTGACAAATTCTGACATTTAAACATGAGCAATTTTAAAACTCCCGAAGCAAACTATATACAATTTGTATGTAAATTTTGTCAGCTGCATTGTTTTTAAACTTCACGATGAATGGAAATGTACATAATTAAATATATGTAGGTATATAACAGTGGTCGGCAAAGTCCGGCTCCGGAGCCGCATGCGGCTCTTTGGCCCCTTAAGTGCGGCTCAGACATAAATCATAAAATAATTAAAAAAATAAAGAATACAAATATCCACGCGCGCAATTCCTGCCGACAGTTGGAATTAATTATCGATAGTTGGAATTGATAATTACGATTATCAACTCGATTTTAGCTAAAGCTCTTAATCATCGCCAATTTAAATAATTTTTAGTTGAAATCGAGAGTGAGCTGATTTTCTGGTTTATAACCAATGTATAACAAGGTACGTTAGTTATCAAGAAGGAACGTTTTAAAACGTTTCGCATGAATATTACCAGAAATCAAAGCATTTCTCATTGAGAAGGATGTTCACTATCCAGAATTAACAGACGATCAGTGGATACAACACTTTTATTTCATGGTAGACGTCACGTCTCATCTAAATCAGCTTAATCATAAACTTAAAGGGAAAGGAAACACAATTTTTTCAATGTTAGAAAAAGTAATTTCAATCGAAAATAAATTTTTGCTCAAGATTTTGAAAGGGAAAAATTTTTTCACTTTCCTAGCCTGCTGAAGCATCGCCAAGAAAATAATTCAAATATTAATAAAAACTATTTTGAAAAAACCATTTTAAATATAATGCAGGTTTCAAGATTTTAAAACAGCAAAGCGACCTTAGCATTCGTCAAAACCCTTCTTAATGCTACTAATATAACAAATTTTAAACATTGGAAAATTTGAAATACAATTGCTGGATTTAAAAAACAAGGTAATATGGAGCTCAAAATTTGAACGCCTCTGTATTGATTTGGAAATACTGGAGAAAATTAAATGTGAACTTAGTTTAAAACACAAATGGTCTGCTTTAAAAGACTTGGAAAAAGAAGAAATGATAATTTTCAACGCCTGGAATATTCCTGACTCTTATGACCAGCTGAAAAAACTCGCGTTTGCTGTTCTTTCCCTTTTCGGTTCTACGTATTCATGTGAATAATCTTTTTCAAACATGAATTTTATCAAGAGTAAGCTTAGAAGTCGTCTTGATGAGAAACTGGAATCGTGCCTAAAATTAAAAACAACACCTAAAACCCTGACTTACTTAAAATTTCCAAGGAGATGCAAGGACATGGTTCGCATTAAGTGTTTGTCAATAATTATTATGTATAATTTAAATTTAAGGATACTTTTCTTTCATATATTTTTTAATAAATATAATATATATTTTTTTTAACCATGTCCGCTCCCAACTTGGAGCATATGGACTCCTCACGGATTTTATCTCAACATTTTTGATTTTTTCTACGAGAACTGCTTGTTACTCAGTTGCTCAACCTCTCCTTTTTTCGAAGAGAGTAGGGATGGAAAGGTTACGAGGACTAGGACAGGACCAGTGATTAGTTAATCGCTGTCACTATGCGTCGCTCTTTTTGGGATCGTAAAGGTGGGAAGGGATTTTCAACAACACAAACACCCATGCCTTTGAACAGATTTATCGACTGAAAAAATCCGCTCGTACCGGGAATCGAACCCGGGCGATCCGGCACGCAAGCCAACGCCGTTGACACTACGCCACGGACCGGACAATATAATATATAAATAAATAAAACAATTATTAAGTATAAAATCGAGTTTTATTAAGTGTACCCATAGCTAATGAAGGTCTAAAATTATAATTAGCGTGTATTCAATTAATAGAGAGATTTGGCTCCCAATTTTTTTTTTAATCGTTGCAATTTTCATATTTGGCTCTTTGGCAAATAAGTTTGCCGACCACTGGTATATAACATAATATTATATACTCACTATTTTATAATTATATGTGATGACGTTTATTTTTTCATTGGAAAACAACTAATTATTTCATTGTTATTAACGGTGTACAAAATTCAATTTGTACTTATGTTCCGATAGCTTGATAATCAGCGGATAAAAAGAGTACACAAAAATACGTATTTTCAACCAATTAAAATAAATACTGTAAAATACAATTTATGGTATAATTTTCATTTTAATAACTTCAAAAATTGCCAATTTAGAAGGCAGATAAAATTATTTTTGCGTTTTTCCTGTTATTATTTCACTAATAAAGCAATGAGGAATCGTCTAATAAAAATATTAATATTACCGTTTGCGTATATATTTATGAAAGAAATTGCGCTTCAAATATAAAATTTACGTGAAATTTTGGCAGCAAAATAAAACTATCATCTACGGTCTTTCGTGGACTTATTTTTGTTAGTCTACAAATTCTCGCGGTGCGAAATTATTCCCATGAAATGAATCTACGCAACAATTACACTGTACGTAATTAATAGGTTGTATTCTTCTTGTAATTAACCATTACTTCTCTGGACACCAGGCGTCGTAGGTGTTTACCCTTGTGGGAATGGCATTATCAAATATTTTACTCTTACAAATGTTTGTATCAGATATTAAAATAATAAATTGTGAAATGCCGATAATAGTCGTGCGTGTGTTTTTATAATTCTTGATCACTTTTCCTTGCACTTTTCAAGCTACGGATTAACATCGACTTCACTTCACATATTTATTAATACACAAGCACATCAGTTCATTACAAATAAGTATGCACATATGTAAAGTTAAGTGCCCTTTACAATACATTTAATTTTATTGCCACGGCTGTGACCTCAGATACGTGCAATGACATTTGAGTATTAACATTTCATACCTTATAAACCAGACTTATTCTTACATGAGTCTCTTCAAATCGAACCTAGTAATCTGTTTCAGAATGGATTTTAATTCAAAACTATGTACATATAAGTACCAGAAGTTACTTATTATAGAAAACCCTAATTTAAAAAATGAAAGATTGAACCATTTTAATTTACGTTAATACAATTTGGCAAATATCTTCTTTATTGTAGCAACTAAAATACTCAGAATCTACAAACTATCATTTTATGTTCGTTTGACTCAGTCAAAACATTATATCTATTATACAAGAAAGGCCCGATCTTTTTTGCTTCTATCGCTTTATCATATTTCAATTTCAAAACTCTACAGATTTTTCAGTAATTTTCATCGAATAATTATTGTAGCCAAATATCGAGCTTCAAGAATAGATGCCTGCGTCCAATATTAAGGGTTAGGCAGCTTGCTTTCGCAATAAAAATGAAACAGCCTATGCAGCACGCTTCAAAACAACAACAATTCATGATTTATATTTATGTATCATTTTAGTTGTTTTCAAATACTTACAGTGTTGACTTGCATTTATTTAAATAATCTCTTGACAAAGATAGATCGACAAGTTATTGATTAACAGTACCATGCAATAGCTACATCTTGCATAAATATAATATAAAGTATGGCAAACTATCGGCCAAATAATGTACCTTTTGGTTTCAATCAAAAAAATCTCAAAGTTTGGAAAGGTGAAATATGTATATATCGTCGAGAAATCCTAAGCTGCCTTGGAATAATGTTCATGTTTTTATAATACCAAGAAAGTTATTCAATTAAAATATCATTAAGTCAAATCATTTTCTCAAATTACTGAGTCATTTTCAAGCACTTTTGTTTTTAAGACGATCCGGCGTAAATTTAATCCACACAGCTGTATTGTTTATTTTTCACATTGAAAAAAAATGATTGAAAAACTGTTCATGAAAGCAACGGCTAAATGTGAAAATATTTCCGGCAAACAATACACAAACCGAATAAGTGAACAAACAATTTACGTCAAACAAATACTTACTTTTTTCGGATTTAATTGACTAAAATGTGACACCTTTCGAAATGCTTTGTTTACATTAACTCAAAAATCTTAGCAGTTCTCAAAATCGTTGTTTACGTACTCTTCATTATACTAAAAAAATCTTATTCTGTTATCCTGTTAATCTGAGGATGAAAATTTTTATTTCAGTTAACGACAGGTTGGTGACTAAGCAAATGGTATTGAAATTTTAATGACCAAAATACAACGTGATGATTTTTTATTAGGTTGTATTTTATTTAAAAAAATAATTAAGTAATTTAACTCTCTAATATCAATGCAAATATGATGTTGTTTAAGATTACACATTAAATAAATTATACGTCGCTATATAATATTATACACGATTAATTATTGCCGGGCATGTATCCAGTGATAAACGTCATTGGCTTCGGTTGTGGCGTTCACTGGCTTGAATCCCATCACGGAAAGTTTCATCAATTAATTTATGAAGTTGTATTCGAAGGCATTCATATCTGTGATCCTCAAACAGAAAAATAGCGGGTGCGGTAGGCCAACCATATGCCATTTCCTGGTTTCACATCCTTATATTCTTAACCTCTCCAAAAAATAAGATAAAGTGATTGATTAATAATTCCATTCGTAGTCCACATACTTTGAGAGTGGGCATGGTAACAAAAATAAATACATAACTGAAGAATATGTTATATTATGAACATATGTGTGGTTGCTCGTGAAAAATTGTCTACGAATGATTAACTCGTTATCACACAAGTGTGACAGTTTAAGCGCGTGTCGACCACTAATTTGACGTGCACTAAGACACGCCATAATCACACATATCTTTTTTTCATTCAAGGAAATATCACTGACCTCGTAGACATTTTTTTTGTTTATCATAATAAATAAAAAAAATGAATTAATAAACCCTTTATTATATAACAAACTTTCGCTTTGAACGTATACACCTTCGTCCGCGTCTGTCCATTATATTGAGGTTTTACTTAATACATAATATTATCTTTTGACAAGACAACATCAATTTTATTTGCTGTCAAAAGTTCAAATCAGTCCTTGTTCTTGTCAATTATTTCATTTATACACTCTCAATCATTTGATAGTAGAAAATGTGTTATTAATACGTTCTGCTGTAACACTAATCTGGACTTACTTCCGAGTAGAGACTCCAATTATACGACATCTCAAATACTCTAGTATCGAGTAGTAAATTTTTAAAATACTCGAGTACTCGAGTATGCTCGAGTAGTGTCAGATGTACCAAAATATGTATTATTAATTCAAATTTGTTGATATAAATAGATGATAGAAAAAAAATGCTTATTTTTTACTTTATTTAAATTTTTGAATCATATATTTCATAAATAATATAAAATTAACCATCTCAAATTTTAAATTGATTCGAAGTTTTGTGTTTAAAAAACACAACGGCTAAACATAATATTTTTTTAAATAAATAAATAAATTTTGGAAATAAATCATCATTTATAAATTACTAGTATTGCTCGAGTAATCTTCAAAATACTCGAGTATCGAGTACCTTAAAAATGGACGAGTATTCTCGAGTATCGAGTACTCGATACTCGAATTGGAGTCTCTACTTCCGAGTGACATGTCATGTGTCTTTCACACACGAATATATTATGTCATTACTATCTAGATTCTAAATGCATAAATTTATATTTGGCTTAAATCTACAGGCTGTGTCAAAAACGTTACACTATTATATAACCACAATTTGACACTGAAATCAAAATATTATTATTTATCTCAAGAATCCGTTGGACAGTAATCAACAATTATAACACCATCTGTATGGATAATTATGTAGACACTCATAATATTGTTTATAGATTGTAAACAGCTTTGACTTTTTCCAAGTATTAATATATTGTCATTTAAAAGTACTGCGGTGTAACTCTTATTATGAAGCGCATAATATATTGTAATTTTATCAACCGCATTCATGTAAATTATATGAATTGTTTTTGAATAGTTTTGATTTGCCATAAAAACATTAAAACACGGCTACATTAATAACTTCAAATATTAATTATAAAATTAATATTTAATTGTATATTTATCTTTTTTTAAATATTTATTTATTTTTTTTGCGAGTTTTTTTCTATATTAATGTTTGTTAGTAATAAAATTTACAAAAAATGACAAAAACTAATGTATCTTCTTGCAGTAGATGCTAGATCTATTGTTTTTGAATTGGGAAAAAATAAATATTTTAATAACTGAAACAAAACTTTGCAACTTTATAGGCCCAATACTTTCGATAGATTCGGCGTAACTTTGTGGAAGTTCATTTTAATATAAAATTAAAAAGTAAATTAGTTTATTCAGCGTACTGTATTACAAACAAAAAGTAGTGGTACGTGTTTTGTCTTTTTAAGAAGCATCATCAGAACTTATATATCAAGTTTGCTTCAGTAATGATCATTAGTCAAGAAACCCAGTGATTGTAGGTCTGATGAAGTTTCTTACTGAGGCGAAACACGTGCTACTATTTGTAACAAAATACGCGTACTAAACGAATTTTGTTTGTTATAACCCCATTTCTATGTCGAGTATCAAAACATACATAAGTTATACCAAATACGTGAAGTGATTTATATTGTAATAATTTAACACGAGCATTTTTCTAAACCTGGCCTATGATTACATGCGGGTAAACGACCGATTGGGGAACGATAGTTTGGAATTTCACTGTATTGGAGACAGTGCAACGGGTCGCTTGAGAAATTGTGCTCAATTTTGACCTAGCATTTACACCTTAATCAGTGTTTGCGCTCGCGATACGATTTGCGTCGGCTGTGTATAATTACCGCATCGACGTATAATAAACATAGGTACTGATATAATAATAATAAAAAAAACTACGTTAGTAAGCAACGTACAAACTTTTTTCGTTTCGTAACCAAGTAGTAAAGTAAAAATAGTATACATATAATAATAATTACTATTAGTCGGCCAGTTGGTAAAAAATTGACAGTATTATGTTTGTTTTTGAAGCGGCTGACTCTAGAATAAAAAATAAACGTTTCGTAACGTAAGCCAACGTATCCAAAAACTACTTTCGTTTTGCGGTGTGTCCAATATTAATACTGCACTAGATAGACTCAGTCACACTACTTACTTGCCACTTATTATTCGGGAGGTTCTCACATCATTTAACATCTACGTCCTTTTAATTGTCAGTACATACATATTTTACATTCTTTTTCCTTTTAATAAATTAAACATATATTTCTATCAAAGCGTATTACTTAACTTGTTTCCGACTAAAATTCTATTTCCGGACTTTTTATCAAGAATTTTTAATTTGAAAATTTATTAATATCTTAGACGGTTAACTTACAATATGCATTTTTTTTAAATCAAATCTCTTCGTATTTTCTTCAATATTAAAGCATTTCAATTATGAAGTTTAAAAAAATACTAAAAGGGTATTTCGAAGGTAATTTAATGTCAGCCTTTACTATTATTTTAAATCCAACCATATTTATCTATCATGACGATTATTTTTAAATCATCATTTTTTTTTCTTGTGAGATAGACAGAAACATTTGTATGTATATTAAATATTGCACGTTCATTACTACAATCAACTTGCGGTCTAGGAATAGTTTTAAGACAATATTTTTTATTAATTTAACATCAAAGATGCATTATTTATTTTTCTCCATGTTCAAAGCAATGTTTTAGCAAATATCTGTTAAGAAATAGAGGACATAAAAAAATTGTGGACTATGATTCAATAAATATACTCATTTATGATTTACATAAACTGTAGCAAAGTATCTGAAGCTAATGAACTCTTGGTAAAAAACAATTTTTACAGTGCATCAAGGGAAATAGTACATTATCGATATATTGTATCTAATTCCTTGAATTTTTCTGTTTGATACTAATAATTTATATTATATAACGTATAACTTTTCTTGGAATAATTCTATAAGGTAAAATATTAAGACACATTTGTTCGGACGAGAATTATGTCACATGGTTGATATAAATTGCAGCATCACAATATCGTCAGATCTTTACTGTGAAATCTTTTAATTTTTCAATTATATTCTAGCAACGTCAAAGATATTCAAATATTAAATCTGATAATAATATAAACATTCTATGCAATTCAAATTCAAATTAATGAATTCAATAAAAATCCGTCAAATATTTTGCGCAAATCAATTATTTTATTCTAAATGTAACCATTACAGTGAATTGTAATGAATTAATATAAAGATTTTAAATTTTATGTACTCATCCAGAGAAATTGTTGTGTTTTTAATAGTAGGAAAATATTATCTAGTAAATTTAAATAAAATATTAATAATGTCACATAAATGTATTCAGCATTCTCCGCAAGGCGTCTAGAAACGATTCGAAGAATATTTTAAATTGGCATTTGATATTAATCAAGGCATAAGTGGTTGATCTTGGAAACAGACTCATAGCAGGGGTTTACAGAAATATTAAGCCAGGGTTGAATACTTTTCAGACGATAGATTATATTTATTTTTTATCGAAAACCAGCCGTTAAGCGTTGCAATGCATTCAAGTGCTTTCGGATGCACAACATTTTAGATAAATAATTTCGATTAAATTTCACTAACATTGATCGGTATCGATGACATTTCCCGTTTGAAGTTTGTTGTTTGTCTTTTGCCGATTGTTTACACGCGCCACCTACTAAAAATGAATTGTACTATGCGCAAGTGCAACAATTAGTTGTCAAAATGAACGGTATGGCAGCGCATAATATATGAACAAATATTGTTTGTTATATAAAAGACCTATTACAAGTTGATTTTACTATGCCTTTAACCTTCTCGCAAGCTTACATTTTTATATAATATAATTCATCTTTGTTCTCTCAAATTAATATCTCTCATTTCTTTTTGGGAAACATCGAAAATTGATACGACGCTTTTCATTTACAGTCATTTTCTTCGGTCTGTGAGTACTTAATTTAATTATTATTCATCGAACGGTAACATTTTTTCATTTAACGAATCAAATACCACAACAAATTTAATTAAAAAAAAAAAGGACGTGTTAATCATTATAATAGTTTAGAAGTCAGCAACTTGTTAATTGCAAGCCGCTTGCAGCTGCTTGGCTAAAATTCAAATTAAATTATATTTTTGGGTAGTTGACATTTAAAATGTCAAAATCAGTTCAAAAAGATCAAAACTTTCTTTTTAATATCCTTTCGAATGGTGTGCGATTTTATTCTTGCCCCAGCTTGACATTTGTGAAGTTAAGAAGCTATAAATAAAATTTACCTACAGCATATTAACCATTGTCAATTTCGAAAGTTTTTCAGGGAAATTAATAGCGAATCAAGTTTCTTTATGGACCCAAAATTTGATTACTAAATTAAAAATTCATTCCTTTATGAAAAAAATACTCGAACATTTTCGGCAAAAAAATCAGGGTTTTTAACGTGTTGCTAATTCATTATCATACGATGAAACCTATTTCTATTTATAATCTGGCTTAGTTCCTAACAGTGGCGGCTGGTGACAGAGTATTAGAGAGTACAAAAAAAGATTCAACTATTTTTGCAAGAGTTCTTTCTTATTCATTGGATTTTAAAACACTTCTATAACATGGACTTTCAATTCAGATGTTCGCAATACCAACGGAGTGCCAGTCTTATGAATTTTTGTATTTCCGTAGTACGGAAAAATAGTTGAATCTTTTTTGGTACTCCCTAATACTCTGTCGCCAGCCGCCACTGGTTCCAAACATTATGAATAATTCGAAAACAGAAAAACGCTTTTAAGTTATGGTAGGGTACAACTTCCTATTGTGGGCCAGCTACAATTATTGGCCACTTACATATAAAATCTAGTTTTTTTATAAACCAAAACAACACTTCCAACCTTTGGTTTATCAATATATTATAGTTCCCTTATTATTCCTCGATCTTTTAAACATAAAATTTTCATTTTATGAATTTCCAAACAACTCCAAAAACGCATTTTTATCAGACAGCCGGAGTGTCACCGTGAAGCAAGTGAGATCCCTTGTAAATTTCATAAGGATTGGACTTCAGTCTAAAAGCATCATACACGTATGAAAGTTTATTAATTTAAATTTTAATTGGACAGAATTATTCGTCTTTAGTGAAGATATAAAATAATTATTTTTATGCATTGAAAATATTTTTGTTAAAGGTTATTATGATGGTGGCCATTAACTGATTCCAAAAACACCTACAATTTCTATTACTGGCCGCCAAGCTAATGCTATAAATTCATATAAAAAAATCATAAAACATATTTTTTTTTTGAATGAATAATGTTTTAATAATATTACTTATCACCTTTGTATTTATTATATTTCTCCGATATTTCTAGGAAAATGTTGACTTTTTTGCCAATAACTGCAGCTTAAATCAAATAAATCACTTGATTTTACACTCAATAATGATTTGGGGTCATGTTGGGGTCATTCATCTAGTTTGTTTTAAAATAATTGAATCTTTTGGTGGCCAACAATTGCAGAAAGTGGCCCATAATTGTAGTTTTGAACTATTTTTTCTATCAAAAAAAATTGTTTTACATATTTAAAAAATTGATTATTATAAACAATTCATCAATCTAGCACACAGTATTTTTTTTATTTTGTCTCTTCTATGATAAGTGTCCACAAAAAATTACTAAAGTTGAAAAAATCCTTATGTGGCCGACAATTGTAGGTTTTACCCTAGTATGTAATTTTCTAGATATAAAGCATTGTATATACTATATAGCAAAGATTCTAAATGAAACATCGACTGGAGCGCAAGACACAAACCTGATATTTCAATATAAATAAATGTCACATTTTAATGTTTGCATTTTTACTGCTAAATATCATAAAATCAATCCATTAGTAATTGAAGAAAAAGGTTTGTGGCACCAAACAATTAAGACACTGTTTACGTCTTCAATTCAAAGTTTATTAGATGTTCTATAATAATTATTATTGTAACATACAGTGTACCGACTTTTTATAAATAAATTGTATAAATCATTGTGTTTTTCCCCTTATCCTATTTTTGAATTGATGAACACGATTTTGAAATAACAGTTTTAATATTAGTATTTATTATTAAATATTTCATTTTTACCTTACCAGAAGTTGAACATAGAACAATAAATATTATTTATCAGACGGAATAGAGTAAAATAGTTAGAGAAAAGGTGCAAAGAATACCAACTTGTTCCAAAGTCTTTTTCTTCATATCATCATTTTCCAATATTCAAAAATCTTTTTTTTTTGTATATACAATCAAAAAACTAAATTGAACTATGTTGAAGAAGGTAGTTTGGAATGCAAAAATTCAATAATATGATAATAATTGTTACACAATTTTGCTTCTCGACCAGTAAGTAAATTCACATCATTTTTTAAAAATCAGAATACCCTTTTGTTGAACACTTTAAATAAAATTTACATATTTACGTATCACCCAGATTAATAATTATTCATAGTCAATTTTTACAGATTTTTATATTAGCATAAAATAACATAAGACACATTATGTTTAAATTTAATAATAGCGGCCTTGATTTCATTAAGATGCAGTACGTGGGACCTTCAATTTCAATTTACATGTTCTAAATATTTTACTTACATTAAAAAAAAACTTTTTTAAGTATTAGTAGACCAAATGGCGCATGTTCGTAACTACGATTTTAATGAGTGAGCGCTCCATTATAGTATTATGTATTACATTATCAAATTATGACAATTTATTATCTGCACGAATGTAAGATTATTATTTCTAAGCACCGTGGTGTAATTGCTTATGAGAAGGAAAGTTTATTTTTGAATCTTTTGTTGTGATAAAAAACTAATATTGAAATGAAATTTAAATTTCACGAAAGAAATTTACAAGATAATTCGTTTATTTCTAACTAAAATTTTTACCTTAAGGGCTAGTTTTTCTTTCACCAATTAATGCATTTAATTATTTTTTGTGACACACCAATAATACATAATAATTCAACTCAAAGTACCATTTAAAAAATATTTTCCATTTACATTTGCTGAAGGTACCACTCAAGCATCGCCTTCACACTTATTATCTTAACCTAACAACCAGTCTTCTACTTTTCCAATAATATGATCTTGCCCTTTATCAAAATAGGTTGAGTGACTGAGTAACAACTAGTTCTTGTATAAAATCGCAAATGTCTAGATACCTCCATCAAGAGGACATTTAATCCAAATTGGGAGCGGGCATGGATTCTATCTTTGTCAAGAAAGTGTCAACAGACTAAAAACGAAATTGTGATTATAACTTATTTATTAAATATATGTACCTATGTATTATACATTACTAAACTCACCAATTAAAAGTTTATCGCTTTTACAATGTAAAAAATATTAAAACAGTGTAAGAAATATGGTGTATAGAAACAAGAGAGATAAAAATACATTACTAATATTTTACAAATGTCTTAAATCGAAATTATTGATTGAAAAAGCATTCACCACTTTTCCTAAAATATTTAGCTTCTTCAGCTGAAATATTTAATTTACTTTTGGTAAATAAAAAATTAACGCAGTTATCACATATAAAAAATCGTGAATGGATTAAATTTGATCCTACAGTACAACAATTGAGTTCATAACGCGTAGGTATGCCATGTCGTCTTATTCACGTCGTGCGTGCTTCGGTTAGCGCGCTAACAACCTATAATAATCGAGTGAAAAATCGTATCCTAGATACATCAAATATTAAAAATTGGGCAACTTGCTTTCTTTTATTTTTAAACGCGTTAAAATCATTCTGGTGCAGCTTTGTATTCGACAGCAGACGTCATGGGTGAACTCATTTGTTCTTCATAATAATCTTCAGCCCAAAAATACTTTAATAAAAAATAATTACACATTTTTTGTAGTTGTTCCACATTAGATTTATAAAGATCAGGACTAGTTTCGCTAATTGCGAGCATTTTCAACTGAATAATGGTATTATATTTTTTTATATAATGCCATTCCTACAAGTATTAACAAAGAATACCTTAAAAGCAAACAATATCAAGTGTTTTAAATAACACAATACGTAATAATTAATCAAATCGAATTATGAAATCTTTTATTTTATCAGCTGTTGTATACTTATTAACGACCACTCGTGGCTACCGTAGTAATTTATAATATACTACTACCGACAAAAATAATAACCCCACTAGGTTATTTCAACAAAAATGTATACTATTGCTTTGCTCATATTTTATATTTATTTTCCACTGTAATGTCCATAACAACACCAAATGCCACATCTGTTAGTTAGCTGTGAGATATTTCAAAACATTTAATTATCATATTATAATCTGCATTTACACTGCAAGATATAAGAATCAATCTTCTTTAATCACTATTAGAATACGTAATAATATAGTTCTTTCAACTTTATTTTTTAAATCCAATAAATCTACATTAATTATCGTGATGTTTTTAAGGATAATGTTTCAAAGATTTTCTACATAATTTTAAAAGCAGGTGATTTATAAAAAAATGAAAATGTTTTCCAATTTAGTATACCAACTAGTGTGATTAAATCATACTAACGAAGCAAAAATCTATATATTATTTTCATTCATATACGTTTTACAATGTACGTATAGAAAACAAGGCGTTGTAATCATTTTAGCCTAACAATCTTTTGGCGGTTATACAAATAAAATTTTCACTCTCAACGTTGACCTCAAAAAAATGATATACCAAACATTAAGTATACACAATGCATTATCTATGATAATAATCATCGTATATTTCTAGACGGCCAGTCGTATTATTGTTGGTGAATAAATTATAGCTTCAGAGTCCAACAGTCCATTATTGCTGCCATTAGCTCCCGTTTACACGGTACTGTCATCTAACTTGAAAGTATATTCTTTTCGCTCGTGTTTATTTAACAAAAGGTATGTTTATTTATTTTTAAAATGACCAAAGAGCCGCCCGCCCAATCCATTCAACTCTCATCAAATTCAAAAAGAGAATATTATTTTTTGATTTTTATAACTTACATTAGTATAATTGGTTTCTGGAGAGATTTAATGTACCGTATTTTTACATAGGTTTTATGAATACTTACGCAAATGAATGAATTTGGGTCTGAGGCTGCTGGTATAGTTTTTTTGCGTGAGATATCTCGATAGGCGGGGCGGGGCCCACGACTCCTAAATGTATATTTTAAATATTTCAAATAATGAATATTAAAATAATATCTAATGCACTTAAGTGCTTTATTTATTTTGAGGCAACATACAAAATCTCGGGTCGGTCAAAGGTCTAATTTTACTTATCTTGATTCATATATCCTGATATATCGAAATTCAGTTGTCAATATTTGTATCTTTTCTTTTTGAAATATGTAATACTCAATGTGAAAAAGACTCAACAAGTTTCTTGGACATTTGGAAATATAATGATTTATGAATTGATATTCGATATGAATATAATATAGTATCTATGTAAATATACAAAGTGGTTTACATTACTCACTGTACTTTAATGAAAACATTGAAACTAAATCACCATGTTAGGAAGCTACAAAATAAGGTTTAAATTAGGTTAATTTATAAAATTTTAATAAAGGATATAAAATGAATGGGTTTGAATCCATAATAATAAAAACCCGTCGAAGAGCATTAATAGATAGTTAACCAGGCTACTGGCCGGAATTCTGTAAAATCACATAACAAAGAATAACAAAATAATTATTCATGTACAAAAAATAGAATAAGGACATGCGTAGATGCATAAATAACGTCTATGCAGTCATTCACATTTACATTTAAAAATAGATTTAAACTGTTTTGATCGCAAAACTTTAAAAGAATCTCGAATAACAATAGTATGAAGATTTTTTTGTGTGATCATCAAAAAAGTTCAAGGACCGTTTCGAGGATTTATCGCTCGATGGGAATCGATTGTTTGACAAATAAACTAGAAATTGCTTGGACGTTTGAAGGTAAAAAATTGAATCCAATTCTATTGTTGTATTGCATACGCAATTAGTAAGATGTCATTTTTGTATGTGTAATATTATGTATCTCAACATAATTGTTCTAATAAAAATAATAATACATTTTTAGTACTTTTTCCAGATAAAATTTATTTGATTAGGACCGTTTTCGCTCATGGCGAGCATTTTCAAAAGATAAGAAATAGAATAAAACAGTGATATTTATACAAAAGTTAAGTAAGAAAAACAAGGTATGACAAACAATTGGTAAAACAACTAAGCAAATAAATTGAAGCGAATTACAAGAAAAATAGACTATACTTGAAGACCTCTTACCGGTCCTGATCAAATAAATTTTATGTGGATAAGGTACTAAAAATGTATTATTATTTTTATGATAATGCCTTTCCACCAAGTATTGACAGTGAACACCTTAAAAGTGATAATTGTTCTATTCAATACGATTTATTTCCACTATTAATTGATAAAATAATTATTTTCTAATAGTTTATCATCAAAATTCGTAGACGATTTAACATCTACATAAAAAGTGCATTTTGGGAAAAGATTAAATACATAGTAATTTATTTTAGGCAAAGTAGAAAATGTAAAAACTGTAGCCTTAAATATGTTTTATTTGTTAGGAAACAAATTGCATAGATCTGATACCACCTTAATGTTTGCCTTAAGTGTTTTATGTATTCAATAGTAATATATATTCAACGTGACAAAAATACATGACGGTTGTGTTTTCTGATCCATTGAAAATTGTTACAACCGATTTCCCTCATAGTTGCTTACTCAATGCTGAGAATAAAACATATTGTGTTCTTTATTTCCTATTTCAATTTTTCTTTGACACACTTCAATAAATTATCGAAAACGTAACAAATGAAGTATTTAATAAATGTTTTTATAAGCCTTATAAATTATTATATAATGGCTTGTGAATTTTCCGTATTAGAAACTATTACGTTGAGCACTATTAAAAATTTCTTTTCTGATATAAAGTAAGAGCCATTTTTGCTGTTATCCTAAGTGTTGCGTAATAATTGAGGTTAATTCACTATTTTCCTTCAATGCACATTGGCTGGCGCAATAATTAGATGTTTTTTCATATCCTGCGGTTACTAGCACACAAATTACAAATAAGAAATTCTTCCAAAGGACAGTACCAATAAAACTGGATGTTTTGAAATAGATTGTAGAAAATTTTAGCGTAAAACGCAAAGTTATAGCTTGATATATGTTTTTTTTAGATGTTAGACCATTATTTTTTTTAAAACATTAACTAACGTTGTTAAAAATACAAAACGTTTATTTTTTTTTTAAATTTGTCACACTTAAAATGTGCAATATAGTTTTTTTGAACCATTAACATATTATTACTTGTCTTGTCAAATTTTTTATTTTTATATTGAATATTTCACATATAAGAAATACCTGTGCAGATTTATGTCGGTTCGTGTAAAATTACATAAACTTTGTGTTACGTCAACGAGTAAATCAATTATGAAAAAACCAAGTTACCAAATAACCACAGAGAAAACTGGGTGTATGCGTACGACTACAGGGTTAAAGAAAAACTTTAGACAAAATGGTTGCAATTAAAGAAGATTGCTATCGATTACATGCCTCGTTCAATAACCATTTTCATAATTTAATTTTCAAAAAGAAATTCTTGGATAACGATAATATAACTTCATACTATAAAAAAATGTATTCAAATTGCTGTCCTCGGACATCGTGCGTTTTTTAATATTATATATTTTTTTATCGCTCTTGATAATTCTTAATCTATTTAAATCTACTATGAATAACCTACCCATCCATAGATGGGCACATTATATGTATATATTGTTTCCAGCTTTGACTTGATAAAGCTATAATCAAATCCTAAATATAAAACACCTAATCTTGATAATTCTTAATCTATTTAAAACCTACTATGAATATCCTACCCATCCATAGATGGGCACCTTATATGTATATATTGTTTCCAGCTTTGACTTGATCAAGCTATAATCAAATCCTAAATATAAAACACCTAATCTTATTAAAAATATATATATATATTCCGAATTATTATTATATTAATCTATATAATCACACCACACATTTGTATTTTGAACTATTTTTATTTCAATTGTTTTATTGCTAACTGGTTTAACTATTCATGCATTTTCTTTGGTTACTTGAATTTCCCACTGAAACTATATGTATAATGAGTTTCCCGGCTATGGTTATTGCTAGGCTGGGCACAGACTTAGTCCTTGCTTACCTTTCCCGCATGTAAGCTAGCTAATTTTTAATATTTAAAAGACACTGTCAGCTGAAGAATTTACATTTGTGAAAAAACCACGTAAAAATAATCCCTTACGAGAATGATTGTCTGGGAATCATTTCTTACCAAGAATTGCTTGTAAGATTGGCATTTATTTAAATATTTACTATTATAATAATAGCCATGTCCAGTCCTTAAATGAATAAACGAGAAGACTAGTATTTTAAGACCTATTTATTAGGGAGTTTAGGCGGAGGCTGAGAAGGCTGCTGGCCTCTTCCACGTTCGCCTCCGCTACGGTAGATGCAAATACTATTTAAAAGATATACGCGGAGAATCCGAAAAGAACTTCAACTATATGTAGATACACTTGCAAAAGATTGTAACTATTAATAAACTTGTTCTGAGCGAAATGAAAAAGTAATATGAAGTAATGTACGTTATTGTAGGAGTCGCATAACCTTCTCATCAGAATATGACGCAAAACACAATTTTTTAAAAATACTTCGTTGAAATTTTTCTACATAGTCAAAAAAAAAGCTGCCATTTTACTGAGTATTTACTTATCAGCTCAACTGTAAATCTGCGTGATGTTGATAAAAAGGGCTTTCAACTCAAGCTGGTAAAATAAAATAAAAGCCACTTTTTGCATAGCTATTACACGAAATACAATATCATATTCAGTCGAGCACAAAAGATTTTTTTTACTATGTTAACGACCATAAAATATAGTATCGTGCTTTTGATAAAAAATATTATGACCACATTATTCGGACGCAATTTTTTTGTCCTAATTTGAGTTGTACAATAATTGCTTATATTTTTTTATCTTGGCGTATTTCCCAAGAGAAGGAAACGCTGCTTAGCCATGGGTGTTCTCGTCATTCAAAAAGATTCAGAAAGTGTCATGTACCAGTTAATCTTTTAGTATTTTTATGTTTCTCGTTACAAAACAAGATCACATAAGATAACTTCGGAAACGGCTGGATACTATTCAAAATATTAATAAAAAAAAAATACTGTCTGTTATCATGTTAATGTTCTACAATACATTTTTTTTAGTTAAGCAATATTTGAAACTTATTGTTTAGTGACATGCAAATTTCACAACTTCCAGAATACTCAAAAATGTAATGATATCGAATTATTGTTTTTTTTTCCTGTTATAAATCTTAATCGTTTTTGGGAACTTATTTTCGCTTCCGCTAATTGAATTTTTGTTTTTTTAATAACTCTATGTCACTCGTTTCGCCCGTTCGAAGATCATCTTCAGACAGAGAATATTAAGCTGTTTATTTAAGAATATTGTAGAAGTATGCAGTATATATAAGCTTAACATTTTTAAGAATGGCCAGCTAATTAGTTAGAACGTAAAATATAATATTTTTGATTAGATTGTCATATTTATTTTTATCAATAACACATCGTTTATTCAGAATTATTCAGATTGAATTTTACTTAATTGTAGTAAATCTTTAAATATCATCACAAATAAATAGTATTTTCATATAGATTCACGTTTTCATTGTTACAAAACTGATTATTTGTATGTAAGTTTCTTAATTTACCACAAATAATAGTTATATTTTCAATCTTCGAATTTCTTTTCTTTAATAGAGGTATTTTTTCCGTTTGCAAAGTTAGATATTTTTAAAATTTCACTTTTCATGAGACGAAGCGAAGAATGTAGCAAAATGTTTTGTCTGATGCAGAAGTATTTTTATGTGAATTTTAATCTCAAGCATTTTAATTTCAGTTGTAAACGAACAAAAAAGGAAACCCAATAAATTCTAAATGATTAATGATAAAGTAGTTGAAGACACTAATTTAAAAGTCAATATATTATATTTATTAAACGTCGGTGTACATACATTGAAATAATATAGAAGTTGGTTTCGAAAAAGAAATCAATGAAAAATGGTTTTTCGAATTTCAAACGTTTTTTAGTGTAACGGAAGTGAATCCAATGCAGTCAATTATCATATTTCCGGTATGGCCGTGAGATTGCATGATCTTCGACTCCTGATGACGGTGATGGGTCGTGATGAGTTCTTCTTTTAAGTGGAGCATGTGGTATCAAATGTAGCCCCTGAGTCATTGGATTTCAAAACATCGTCATTGGTATTTTTATTATTGTCTAACTATTTAAGTAAAAAATTGTAGGCACACGGCTACAATATGATAGAAATTTAATAAATGTGTTAGAAGGTACTGGCGAATATTGTTTTTATTTAACTGTCAACTTAGACTATTCATAACGATATCGGATATCATTTTTATAAGGCGTATTAAAGAAAGTATTCACAACAATATTATACTCAAAAGTTATTACAGAAAATAGTATGTACCAATTTTCTTTACGTAACTTTTTAAGAGAGTTTTTAGTTTTCTAAATTTAATTTAATTTAAATTAAACTTTAACGTATAATTTAAACAATATACGAAGAAAATTTAGCTTAAAATCACTCATATATTCTCTATTTATTCAGTCGTATATCGCTCTTCCTTGGACTGAATTACTAGTTTCTCTTGTGTGCAATATACACAATATTAATCTACTATAAACACTCCGGTAAAGCGGAGCATATACTTCATCAAAAATGTATATTTAATGATGTCTGGATTTGAATCAGTCAGTCAACAATCATTTATTGATAGAGTAGGATATAAAGCGAGAAAACTCGGACGTAAGTAAAACAAGATAACTTTCATTAAGAATGATTGAACACATCGTTGAAACTATTTAATACCATAATGCTACACATTTAGACCCCCAACTCTAAATCTGTAATTTTAAGGATGCATTCTTATTTTTTTGCTAGAATTCATGCAAGAGAGTGATATTAAAATTCTCACTAGAAATTAAAATAGAGCCCGCATTATATCAATTTTTATTTACAAATTTATAAAATTTTATGAAACTAAATAGTTCATCTAAAATTGAGCCGAGCTTTAATTATAATGCGTATTGTCATTTAACTAAATAATAACAATAAACGCGCAATGTTATTTATAATTATTCATACGTTAATTGCAGCCATTGTTTTTTTCCTATTGGCAATATTGTTGTCATTTCACGCGCGTAATTGTGATAGAAATATGTATAGACCGAGCGAGTCCATCGGACCGCCTAAACCTAAACGTTCCGTATTCAAAGAAAGGCGGGCGGGTTCACGTAAAAGTAAAATCAGTATGCAAGGTTATACGAGCATGGCGATATTTTTACCGCTCGGAGATTATTTCTGGGCGTTATGAATTGTCACCGAGTGACAAATAATAATTATGGTCACTTAAAATGACAATAATTGCTTTACTTACGATCGTTTACATATTATATTGTTAACCGCACACAAAATGTAAAACTTTTTAATTTTAACAAACAAGTGTCTAGTCATGTTTTACGGGCAGTAAAAAAATGAATGACTTGAGTCTTCGTGCGCTTAAAATGCCTGTAAATATATGACTTTATGATATTTCGGATGGAATCGGAAACGGAATCAAAGACGATTCGCTTATCTTATTATGGTCTGTTATAATTAATTTATAGCCGTAATAAGACTGCATTTAAGAAAAAATGAATCTCCATAAACTGAAAATGTGCTAAAAATAAATTAGGAAAAATCAGATGTACTGTTTTTTTATTTGGTTGTAGGATTACATCTGTAAGACAATGCCAGAGTCAGGGTCTGTAAAACTGTAAAGTTAACTAAAAAGTGATTCTCAATTGTGGGCAATATTCCATATTCTAAATCATTTGTGAGAACACACTTTTGGTGATTGATTGTTATCAGATGTAACGAATCTATTAAAGGTTGCATTCTCAATATTCGGCGACGGTCGTTCATGTAACCGAATACTTAGCACTATTCGATTGCCGATTTGTTTTTAATAACAATGTGCTGTTTTATTTTTTTAACTTTATGGAATATCCTTAATAGGAATGATGGAATTTTTCATCTTAAAAAAGTTTGAGTTAGATACTACTGGATAATGTAAAAATATTCATAACTTCCTTATAATTTGAGTATTCTATCAAGTTCCTTGTATCTTTTCGCTGAGCAATTTGGATTCGTATGCATTATGTAAAAATAAAGTAAATTTCCGTACAAAATTTTTGAGATAGATTAATTTTATTTGATTTTATGAATGATTTAAGCGATGCTTCGAAAACTTTTAGCTCGCGAGCCCCACATTGAGAGGTGCAGTAACTGGCAAAGCATTGAACCGCTCTTATGAGCACTATGACTTTCTCTTCGAGCAAAAAATGTTATGACTGCTTTGAGACAATTTTCAAAACTGAAAACAAATAATAATCGCTCACTTTTTCTCGTTTTAAAATCGTTACTTTTGATTGATCTGTAATAAAAAGAAGCCAGCCGCATTTTTTGCGTGGCGATCTTGTTGTTGTTTTTTTTTATATCTACCAGTTTTATTTAATTTTTATAAAAGTATTAGACGGGTGAATGAATAAATTGTGAAATACTTTCTATAAAAAAATCGTGCTATCAGCTCCGATATAATAGCGTTTTACAATAATCAAAATCTGATTGTATGAAATTAATTTCCTATTGTATCGACTTCCTAGACGTAGGTGCCCGCTCTATTTCAATTATCGTTTTTATATACACCTACTAAAATACCGACTTCTTTTGTTTCTAAACGAAGTTTTTTCATTGTTTAGTTTCATTTAGAAAACTTTTTGTCGTACGCTGCTTGTTAATATACCAACAATTAAAGACAATCAAGATTGAAAAGAAATTGACTCATGGTCTCTTTTTTAAAAATAACTCTATGGGCAAATATAAACGGTGTGAAATGGTGTGCTTAACGGTGTAGTATCAAATTAGAGGTCTGCACGGGCCGAAAATTTAAAATTTCACCCGGCCCGAACCCGAAGACCTCCGACCCGGCCCGGGCCCGAGGCTCATTTTCAAAAATCTTACCCGAACCCGACCCGAGCCCGACATTTTTCAACCTTGTCCGAAACAAATCCGATTTTTTTTCGAAAAGATGACTAATACGAGTACGTGAAGTTTATTATAGTATTAAATTTAGAATTACGATAATGGAAATTCGGAATTAGCCCGATTTTTGTTATATTTTGTTGTATGCTTGCGTCCGAGCCCGACCCGGCCCGCGGGCTGGGCCGGGTAAGGCCTGCGGGCTAAACCCGAGCCCGTGCAGACTTCTATATCAAATGAATAAAATAAAAAATGTACTACAAAATATTTACGTTTATGTGATATTTTCCACCTCTAATTCTAACTATTTTGACGATCATGAGATTCATTCAACAGCAACAAAAAAAAAGACGTCTGATTAATACGCATAAAGATAGAATTAATCTTTTTTTTTTATACCCATTGGAAAAAACAATAGCTTACAATAATGTTAATTTATTACAGAAATTAACAGTCTTGCACTTTTAATGCAATCAAAGGTAAAAGATCCAAAAATATTTACAAACGACTGATGTTTTTTTTTTGATCAAACAATTATTATTAAATTGGTAATTTTCGCTGAAACAACAATTATAAAATAAAATATATTAAAGTTATATCCGTTTAACTATTTGGCTATTTGTATGAAATATCTACTCATTATTATTAAAGCGGATTACGGATATCGATAACAAGAATATTAATTAAATTACCATGCTTGGTTAGATAGATAAAACACAATTTGGTTCAGGTGTTTTTTCCTCAATTTCCTTAACATCATAAATAATATATCGACCTATTACGTATAATATCTTTTATAGCGATCCATTTTTCTGACAGCAATCTATTAAATAATTTTCAACAATATTTAAAAACCATTAGTATCACTAGACAAATAAAATGTATTTTACCAAATTTGATTTCCGGCTATAAAAAGATACCAGAGTGCCTAGCATCCTGTTCACAATAACAACCATTAAAAATTATATATAAATTTAAATTCTATTCAATAAAGTAACATAATTTTTTACTTAATTTTTTATTTAAGCTGTATAGGTTAATGTTATTAAAATTTTGAATCGAACACTGATTTTAAAGGCAAAAAAATAAATCAAAATTTAATACCGTCGATACGATAAAGATTCAATTTCACTAAAATAACTTAACTGATAATACAATACATGGCTGTTAACAAGCGTCAATTCAATACCATTTTCGTAAAACTGAATATTCAAATAATAAATGCAGTACGATTTTCTCTACGCCTCGCCTCATTCACAAAGAATTTATATATGCAAAGACATACTTTAAGAGTATTATAGAAATATATCTAATATAAAGGATTTATTGGTTTTTTTTCATAATACCGCCTAGTTTCATTCATTAAAACAACCTAAAACAAAACAAAAAAAAATTCAAAAAAAATCAAGCTATAGTTTTTGTAATCTTACAGCTGCTTTTTTTCGTCGTGTGATACAATTAATACGGTAATACATTGGTTATCATTAATCTTTTTCGATCATTTGTGATTTGGCCAATTCATTTTTGAGTCAATGTATGCGAATTCTTCTACATTGAAATCATTTATGTAAAAGTTGGCCCTTATTTCAAGAAGTGCATTTAAGCTTAGCGTAGTTTTGAAACGACAAAAATTTTATATTTTATTTCTTTTGAGAAACATTTTCATATTAGGTAAACAGTATGTAATTTTTTTTTGTTTCTGATCAATTCTGAGCGCAACAATAAGCAAAATATATGCGCGTTAGTGAACATAGAACACTTTGATGAAACCACTCTTAAAGTATTCTGGGTGGTGGTAGAACAAACATTTGCTCGCTTGGTCCAAAGGCACCTTTAGAAGTTGTATTATAATAATTATTAAGCAAAGACGGATACGTCTTTTCTAAATAAAACATTTACGGAAAAGTTTATTTCGTCTTTCGAAAAATTCTGAGCGGTGGACATTCTACATCGTCAAAAATATGCAGCTCCAATTTGGATAGACCAGATTATTTAGAGCCTCGGTTTACTTACCCTTGAACTTTAATATTTGTTTTTTGGCATGTGGGTATATATGCGATTCCTACGCAACTTTTATACTAAGGCATTGTGTGCTATTATTTTGACAATATATGCACGTAACATCATTCTTCATATATATATATATCATCAACTAAATAACACGTGTATGTAACGAACTTATAAGGTTATCCCATCAATATAAATCAGCGATTCCAAACCACAAAGCAGTGACTTTGTTTTTTTTTTACAGTGTGACAATAAATCTAATAATGAATTAAACATTATGTGGGTTTGATTAATTATCTCACTAGCTCTATCACAAAAAGTAACAAAATTTCGCTATATTTTTTTTCATTTTTTGATAGTACGATAGTCATTTGTTGACCATTTATTATTGAAGATTTGATTAGTAATATCTCTCTCACTCTCAGGTCCTGAAAATAAATGTAAGTTCATACAAAAAAAAGTAATGATCCAGTCAAACACAGCCCTGCCATGTGCTCGCTGTAGTCAAGTAGTAAACTGCATATCTACGTTACCTAACTAGTATTTTCTTTATTTGGCACTTCTATCCTGGCGTTGTCTGAACAGGGAATTGGGCGCGCAAGTAATTACTGTTGTGTTGAAATACTCAATAAGTTGTTTACGTACTTCATACTAGATAATATCAAAATCGCCCTATGAAATTTCGACTATTCTTCGATATATCTTGGACCCTGCGATTTCATCTGTCTTATTATTAGATTTGTTTTTTTTTGGAATTCATTTATTAGCCATGTCGATTGCAATTAAAATCGTATTAAAGCCTGATGGAATATTTCAACACCAAATACTTTAGTATTAATTGAACGGGGGAAAGTACACGAGCGAGACCAGTGATCGTTGAAAAGTAAAATGTTTACTTTACTTTCAGTTGTTGATATATCTCAAATAATAAAAAAAAACATTTTTTAAAGAATCTTTCAAATTCATTAAATTTATACCCATATACACAAGCCACTAGATTTTCTTTCAAAATAATCAATAACTTGAATATACTCACATTAAATTATTATTTTATATGTATAAGACCCAACAAGAAAATTGATCTGTATAACTTTCCCTGTTTCTGTGCGGACTTTTTTCTCATTTTTTTCAGCACAGTGCGTTGTACGAAAATATAATAAAAGCTTATAATTACCGGAATTAATGAAATTTATAAAGGTTTATAAAACTCATTGTTTCGGAAAACCTACAGTGATAACCGTTATAGATTTTCCGGAAAAATAACATTGCCAAAGTTGTACTTAATTTTTTTATAATTAAACTAGGTGTCGTATTTTTCTCACGGAAGTCAAAGGTAATTACACAGTGCAAGCGTTTTTATTCAAAAACACATATAATTATCCAAATCAGTCATTCCTATTTTTGGTAGAATACATCACTGAGGTTGTACCATGTTCATACGCTAATTACACTGTAGATATGAATCGATAATGTTTTTTTCTCTATTTTAATTGTCATATTGGATTGGATTTTAGTGTACTATTGCACCAATTTTATAAAATTATTCAATGACCGTCAGTGGCAAATTAAGCACTAGGGAAGCCCAAGGCGCAATATCATTTTGAAGGCCCTTTTTTCAAATGATGAAAAAAACGTCACATTTTTTCTTCTAGATTGGGCTGATGACAAAGATTTTGTTATTAATGTTGATTTGATTTTGAGTCGTTCCTCCAAATTGTAATTTCAACAATGTGCGGTATTCTCCGCAGTTCACTAAAAACAATTCTGATTGAGTACCTAGCTCATCTGCACATCCTACTTCATGATTTTTAGCCCATCGATCTTTCAATATTACTACCATTGAAAATGACTTTTTCGTTGTGACATTACAATGTATTGTTACCCAAACACATGTCAAAAATATTTTTCCGTTTTTAAAACATATTAAATGGGCTACATATAAGTTATTGTTGAGGCCCCCAAGATTTGGAGGCCCCAAACGCTTACCTCTTTTGCTTATAGGGTAATCCGGCGCAGATGACAGTAATTGCATTACAGATAAACACTTCACTATAAAATCTTTGAAATTAAGCAAAAATGATTCTTATATTATATGAACCTTATCACAACTTGAAAAAGTCTCCAACTGAAATAAGAAGCAAATAAAACAGTTCCGTCATTTACATTTGATAAAGATTTATTCATTTTCTGTTGAATTTACGTTATGTTAGTTATAGTATTAGGCCCTTTGTTGCTCTTAGTGCGGCCCGCCTGCCGAAAACTTTGTCCACGCCTTTTGTGAAATTACATATAAATATAATTATAACGCTAAAATTACAGAGATTTTTATTTTCCCATACCCATTTTTAATGAGATATTTATCTTATTAATACACTATTATTGTACGTAAGTGATGGTTATTGAGAAAAACAATTTTTTCATCGCATATTTAACGGACGAGATAGAGTTTTTTTTGTTGGTAAATTATAGTAATAGATTCATTGTTTCCTTATTATTTAAGACAATGCACAATACGGGTGTACTTAAAAATAAGTAGCGCTATGACTACAACAATTGCATCATTTACGAATCAGGTGCGGACTTGAAAATTTGAGGGTGATAAAACATTGGAAATAAAAAGTGTTATTTCGCTGTCGAAGCCTGCTTTATTTTTATCTAGACTAATATTTCAAGGAAAACTTTTAACGAAAACTGATTCTCAGTCAGTCACTCAATCTATCTCAACACGGTGGTCAGGAATAAAAACATCACACCAGTCTCTTAAATTGATTCATACCCTTTATCTTGTACAACGAAAGCACAATATCGTTTACCGCACGGCTACTGGGCCAGTTTAATTACTAATTTTACAAAAAAAATCGACACATGTGAGTAAATAAAACTTTTTTATCCTTAGAATAACGATAGATCAGCCAATATGTTAAACAGCAGAAAACGCTCTTTTCATATCGAAATTACGAGTACTTTTACAAGTATAGATTGAAAAGAAAATTACGCTAACATGCTTTATCTCAGCTCAGTGTTGTTTGCCAGAGTATATTTTAACAATCATATACATAAATTTTCAATTTTTTAAATATTATAAATTAGCTATCTTTATTCTATTTTCGTTTCTTATACAGAATAAAAACCACTATGCTCATCTATTAAGGATTGTGTAGTAAATTTTAAACTTTCAAGAAATACGATTTGCATAAGTATAACATAAAGAAAAAGCGATATAAAACAAACCATAATTTGCCGCTCTGAATTATATGCGCTCATCCGGCGCAAACTCTGTTCCTAATACCTCACTGTCATATATACGTGCTAGTCTGTTTAGTTGGTATTAAGAATTACGTGTATGTCGGCCTTACTTGATCGAGGAAGAAAATAATGTTACATTTTGACGAATCTCACGCATTGCATACTTATATATTATTATCAATCCCATATAACATTTACTTGTACTCACAAGCCTAGTTTCTTTTCCAATACGCACGTGCGTTACATAATGAGAAAAATGCATAGATCAGACCGGTGAACTAAAAACTAATGTCATAAAAACTTAACTATGGTGTCGTAAATAATTAATTATACAAGATAAAGAAAAAACAAGTATGTACATTACACTCTTAACACCTCGGAGATGTATTATACTTCCCATATAATATTTCAATTAACGCTAAACACATAATTTTACATAGCATAAAATCAATTATATTTATTACCAACTTGACATCTTACGCCAATAAAATGACGATGTTTTATAAGAAATTAATTTCTGTTTTTTACATTATATTAATTAACGATAGATTAAAAGACCAAACATTAAAATTTGTCCTTTATATAAATATTAAAATTATTCAAAATTACTGTCTTGATAAATAGCTCTAATTATTTTTTACAAATAATAATCGTACGTGTTTCATAATTTTTAATGAAATCATATTTAGAATATTGATCTATATCAGTTTAATAGGCAAAGGAAAATGGTAATTTTCTCTGTAGGGATGATCAAATCTATTACAGTGAATAAGTATTAATTTATGATATCTTTGCTGAAACGTATAGATTGACTTATTTATTTACTGATAATGTTGACATGATAAAATGAATAATAACTTTTTCATACTGCACAGTACTCAACAAAATATAATACAAATACAAGGTCAAATCAATTAATAATAATAGTCAATTAAAAATCGGAGACCGATTACAATTAAAGCGCTGTCCATAATTCATATCGAACATTATTTATTTGTTATAATATATAGTTGATAGCTTTTTGGCTAACGCCCTCTGTTGTTATTAAATTATATCGATGGATTTATAATATGCGTAAAATTTCAAAATAAACAATTTTATACAAGCATTGATATTCTACATAATATGTGTATCACACTTCTCTTCGGAGAGAATAAGGAAAGAAAGATGGTTATTGTTAGCAAGTTTCACTCGCGACGCCCGGTTTCAGGATTGGATATGTGTTCTAAAAATATAAATAAATGTATGAATGTTTCCATTACAAGAATGGAGTCCGTGACCTGATGAGCGAAAGCCCGACATCATTGAACACTCATTGGCAGTCCCGAAATAGTAAAATAAGCACGGATAACTTAGTCAATTGCGAACTGGACTTTTTTACTCGATATAAATAGCAGTTTAGAACGCCGAGAATTTTTAAATAATTCGAACATCATTGAAAAACAAAATACATTTCTATTTTACCCAATCAATTTTCATTTTTCTGCCGTAGACCGTATATTAATTTGGAAAAATTGAATATGTGCTACGTACTATCCCTTTATATGTCGTACGTACTTTATATGACTACTCTAAAAGCGAATGAACTTTAAAAAATACTTCCATCAAAATTACGAAGCTTTCAAACTTTAGAGCCTTGACGGGTGTAAAGAAAACTATTTTTATATCATTTACATAACGTGCTAAAAAAGTACTTAGTTCCTTTTACATCGTATTCTTTTTTATTTGTATGTTTCTTGTTTCAACAGTTTTTATCTCAATCAGTGTGCGAAGCGAAAAAAAATACATTCGGTCTGTTAACGTCAAAAATTAAAAACACATTAGACCGATTGACGATCGGCGAGCGCCAGGTGAAAGAATTTTATTCTTTATCAGATAACAAGACTTGATGACCTTCCTGAGATATCATTTGACCCATTAACATCTACTTAGAAAACCATAACAATTAACAATAACTCTTATTGCTAAATTAATCAAACCTAATCACAATATATTATACGCCTTCGTAATTTGTTTTATTATATACATATGTACATATATAATATTTATGTTTTCTTCTACCAATGTTATGCGAGAATAATAATTATTTAATAGAGTATCTCAAACAAAAAAAAATAAACGAATATTATTTGTTACGAATAGTTTAAAAAGCTTGAGTTTATTAATGAATAGAGTATGTAGGTGAAAGGATAAGATTCAGTCTGAGTATTTAACAATCGTTCCATAAAGTTTGTAAATAATAAGCTTTGAAAGAAAGACAGCTTGACAATTGCTACACTAGAGTTAAGTTACTAGACCGTCGATGTATTTACTGCAATATAGTAGGATCTATAAAACTTATTTTGCATTTACAAAATGAATATACATATACAATTGAAGATTGGTTTCCTATTTCCTAAATTTGAAAAACAGAGCTATTTGAATAAGGAAAAAAAGTTGAGTAAAAAGGGTTATAATGAAAACACAATAAAAGGGGGAAAATATGGATACATAATATGTATTTTATAAGAACACAAGTAATCCGTCGATTGCTACTTGATAACAAACCCACAAGCATAAGAGGTACTAAAAATAAATCGCTTTCATCTATAAAAAATTCTGACATGTATAATGGGCTAGAATTCAATTTTATTTGTTTCCATCGATCCGTATGATTTTTTTGTTATGAAAAAATGTGTTTTACGCTTCTGTGTTTTTTCTTAAACATTTCTTGCTTTAAAATATTTTTTGTTTCTGGGAATCGTGTTCAAATAATTATGCGTGTAAAAATATGAAATTCGTTCTATTTGGTGGATTGTGTTATTTCAAAACCGTTTATAAAAGAGGTTAATGTATAAATCAAGCAAATTATAACATTTGAACTGCCAATGCTATATCCTCTTGACAACCGCTTGTTTAGTATAAGTTTATGTATCAATAATAATATAAACATATGTATAATAAAAGTGTTCAAATGGGATATTTTATATTCAAATGAAAAATTGATCGGTAATTGTTTAAGAATATTGGATCATTACTTCAAAGGATCTAGTCTGAATGGGTATGGAAAACGACCTGCAGGTGTCCTTGCGTTTAATACTGCTCCGCTCAAAATCTTATCGACCATTAAATTGTGCCGGATACTGAGAAAACACTGCCATGATTGCCTCTATCTTGTCCGCGATCAATACTACCAACATATAAATAATAATTAATAAATTAATAACTACAACTATGATGAATTGTTCGCGTCAATTAAAACTATGTTTGATATACTTATGTCATTTAATGTTTATGGCAGGTAAATACGTAAAAAAATATCGATACAATGAAATATTACAATAATTTTTGATTTATCTAAACATAGCTTTTATTATTGCGTCAGATTCAGTCGGAGGAAGTTTTTTTGATAGCAATGTATGAACTATTTAACTAGGGCGTAGTTTATGGCTAGAGAAAATGAGGTCTTTGAACGAAATGCTTTGTGTGCATTATTCATTCTTTACTAAACTATAAAATAGTGGCTTATTTGAACATACTATAAACAAATGATATCAGATCTTCTCGTTATAACGACTTATAAGACTAAAATTGGTACCATTTTTTTACAATTTAAGTCTTATAAGACTAAAATTGATACCATTTTTATTCGACTGGCTTACAGCCAGTGGGAAAAAAACGGCATATTTAAATTATGTATTAATTTCCATCGAGCTACCTGCAAATCCATTGAGAGAAAACAGATATCTTCGTATATCGAGTATTGCTGAGGATACGCAAAACTAAATTTATTTACAAACATAAAATGGGTCGACTATAATTGATACATCGTTTGAGTGAATTCAAATTGAGTATCTTATAAAAAACCCCGAAAAGCTAATAAAGCATTTAAAACGTTAAGGAAAAACCTTGATCACATTATTTCAAACTAGATGGATCCATAAATTACCACAATTTAAGGATATAACTCGTCAAAAAGACGTTATTATAATATATACGTGTGATGCTATAATTTATGTGTGGCTTTGTAGATATATACTGATTAATTAATTGATCATTCTGTGCTATTCCAAACAGCATGCAAAACAGACACTAAGACTTAATTAACTAAGACGAATGAAAACCAATTCGGGTTTAATGATATTATTAAACCGATTAACATATATTTATAATGCTTATGAAAAAAATTTGAATATTTCCACTAATTGTTATTTTTATTTTTTCTTTTTACAGAGAGCAATACATTTTTAATGTATTCGAAGTAATAGTAAGCACTCTGGAAACAAAACTGCAAAGGATAGAAAATCTGGATAAAGCAGTCGAACACTTGATGAGGCGCGTCGAAGCGTTGGACTCACGGGTTAATGACAACATCGACAAAACTGATTCGATTATAACAAAACTACGAACGATAGATCTAAAACTATTTCACCAACAACCTCTGACCGGCAATCAGAGAGGAATATTAACACAGATCAATGACAAATCCGGCAAAACTGAAAAGATTGAGATCGAAGGAGACAGCCTCGATATGCGTCTCGTTTCGTTGGACCAAAAAGTATCCGATATTGATTCAAAGTTGGTTGGGCTCAAAAATCAAATCGACAGTAACTTTTTGCCGGTGGACGATATAAACGCTGAAGCCAGCGAGAAGAAACCAATCAGCATGAACGTTCTTGAAATCACAAAAGCTATGAACGCTGAAGTCATGAATCATATTACCAAAGAACTCGAACAGCTGAGAACTGCTACAGGAAATGTTGATAGAAAACTACAGTTCCATATTAATCTTGTTTCCGAAAACTTAGGTAAAGTTTTGAATATGGTATCAGATGTTCATACAGCCGTAGTTGAGCCAGACGAATATGTAGTTTCAAACTCTACAAACGGAACGGGATCTAATGTAAGACCACCGAGACATTCTGCGAAAACGAGCAAAATTGATAGTCTTGTTAGAAAAATGATCCCAATTATAAGCGTCTCCGATAAAATGGACGAGGTATGGGATGTCGTCGTCGGAACAAAAAGTTCAATCGATGACTTAGTGCCCAAATCTGATGAATTGTTGACGCAAAACCAACGCCAAGAAAGAGCAATCGGCCAAATCCAAGACGATTTGAGAGTCAAAGCCAATTTGATTATTGAAAATTTGGATATTGTCGAAAAGAGACTTAAAAAACAAGAAGACGATGCAACATTGGCAGCTAAACCAGTCGTTGCAGAGCTCCTCTTAGACCCGACAATTGATCGACTGGTAGAGTATGATCTGGCCAGATTTGGAGGAGACGATTCGGCTCTCTTGGCAACTACCAGCTCCAGTACTGCTTCTGGTACTCACGCAATCCCTGCTACACCTCCGACGCCCACAACAGACTCCAGGTCAGAAAAATCCACTCCTTTTACCAAGGGATTCATACCTATATCATTGTTATACTTTCAAATAGCAAGTATGCTTTCACATTATCAATCTATAGTCCAACTTACAAAGTTATCAACATATATTTTAAGGCAAGAATAAGTATCATGAGGTACATTTTTTATCAATATATTTAAAAAAATCATTTCATACAATTATACCATCCATATAACTAAACCAAATTATTTTATTTTTCGAATGTAGTATCTATCAAAACACAGTTTTCAACGCAAAAATACTCGTAGCAAAAAAAATCATTACAAAGTATAAAATATAATTGCAAAGCTGTGCAGTTTGCATGAACTTATGAATTGATGTAAATTTCGTGACGTATATATTTAAAACTGTGTTTTTACAGATACACCATTCTGCCTCTAAAACTTTCGAATTTAACAATCATGTTTCAGAGCAGGACTACGATATTTCCTGAATTGCAGCGTGAATTATAATTGAATCATAAAAAAAATTGCATTTGATTTGAATATTTACTATGTCAATGCCTACACTTGCAGCGATTCGAATAATATTTTTTGATGTATGCCTTTTGTTCCGCTTGCGTTCCATACCACTTTCACCGCGCTCGAGCGAGGCATTTTATTTTATTTTACCTGAATCAATTATCTTATTGATAATATTGAATGTTTATATTGTGTGCTCTATTTACTCTCGTTCGTGTTGCGTTTCTTGCGTAATTTCTGCTCGCAGATAATTTTCTGCCCATAGGCTGGCGCACTTCTCGCTAAATTACTTACTCTCAATATACCTACTCATTCCTTCATAATTTGTGTGTCAATATAATAACATTTTGAAAACCATTTACAACACCAAATTTTCTTTGTAAAATACACTACAAACAAGACAAAAACGACAGATTTTAGAAGAAACTACTCAAACTTTGATTCAAATCTTGAATCGTGCGATAGCTAATATTTTTTTACTCGTACTTTCATTGTAACTAATTTGACTTTGAATATTATGCCTAGAAAATGAAGAGGTATGTTATGTGTTTTGTGCACGTCTTGGGAATGCCATATTAACCAAGTTGTGCGTGTCATATATTATTCTCAGCATTGGATTGACGAGGGTGACTACCAAAAACTAAAACTTTTGAAGAAGAATTATTAGTAACGATACCTTCTCTATGAATTTGTTCTAATGGTTGATTTTATATTTTACTTTAAATTATGTATTACATAATTTCCATTTAAAACACAATAATTTGCATAAACAATGAGTTCAAAAATATAGAACTGCTCTATTATTTGACATCCAGATATTGTTTTCAACGGTTAGAGATTAAATTGAAAATAAGATTTTTATTTAAAAAGAGACCCATAAAACGCTTTTTTGTTTATCGAAAAGTTATGAAACGATTGTTAAACATTTTCGGAAGCATCAGTGATTTTGAACAATACAAATTTTTATTAACGAAATTCAACAGCCATCCTTTCGACGATGCGTTTTTAATGAATCAAGAATATGTATTGAAATGGGCAATGATTCGCATTTTAACAAAAAAAAACAATCACCACAAAGCCTCAATCGTTTTTGAAATTGATACTACAAACAAAGTTGTGTTTTAGTTTAAAAAATATCATTTTATCATAAAAAGGTGTTTCAAAGCTTAAATCAAATCATGGACAAAAATATTATAGTACCACACCGAAGTAAAAAAGATTTGAAGATTTTATATTAATTACAGCTGAATTTTGTGTCTCGTTATATTTTTCGACAAATCAAGAAACGTTGTTTTTTTATAATAATAATAGATGTCATTTCTAACGTTTCGTGACCTAGACAAGATTTCACAAAATGAGTAGATATTTTCGTTTTATTATAGCGCTCTATTTTGAACACAACTCTAGCTTTCTTTGAGACGCTTAGATATACATAAAACCTTTCACTTTATTCAACAAATCTTGGTATTTGACAATATATTTTCATTTACACTTGATAAACATTTGTTATACAATATAAACCGACTGCATTCTTATATAAATCTCTCATTGTTTCATGTGCTATTCTAACCTTTTGCGAACTCTGTTCTATAATGCTATAATTCGCTTTTTCCTCAATTATATGTTCCTTTTGCAGCGAAATTTAATAATATGACTACATGTTTAAATTCCAATAACTGTCTTTAACATTATTTCATTGCAGGCAGAAAACACTTTGCGCTTTATTTTATACATAACAACTGCGCCAGCAACAAACGCCATTCACTATATTATTATTATTGCCGTCATTTCCATTTTGACTCTTAACGCATTTAAAATTTTTAGTTACGTACTATTTATATGCGTAGAGACTTTAAATCTCCTTCGACCTATCGACAAAAATACATTGCTAAACCATAACAGAATAGAATAATGCCACATTTCATTTTTCAGGATTATTATTGGATCTATTATGCAAACCATCAGTATAATTGAAATAAACTTTTTCGTATCCAAGTTCAAATAAATATATAGTTTTATTTAAAAACTACTTAAAAGAATCATCTCTTTGTGTTCATATTCATAGTTTTGAGTAGTTTTTAAATAAAACAACTACATTTTTGAGTAAGATAAAGATACAATAGTATGGTTCCTCCATATCCAACGTAATATGCGGAATAGGATAAGGTATTTCAAGAAAGTTTGAGTCTCAAAACCCAAAGAAATAAAAACTGCTTTTTCCTGAAAATATATCGCGATCTTTATATGTTTTGATGAAAAGTCGTGACGGGGAAGGGGTTTACACAAAAGTTTCTATGGACAGCCCAAAACCATGAATCACTATTAAGCCCAATAAAACAAATTCACGTAAATTTGCAAATAATATTTTTTTCTTCTTGGAACGAACGGTCAATTTTTATTTTGTGTTCGCTCTCTGTGTCTACATAGGTTGTATAAAATTTGAAAGAATGTACGTAATTAACTGTAAGTGAAATTCTCAGCCGCGGAAGTACGACCCCGATAACGGTTACACCCTCGAACAGCGGAACAGCCTCCACCAGAAAAGGAGGAATCATCTTCCCCAGCGTCAAAAACAAACCTTCCATCGCCAACTCCACATTTACAACGGATCTCGTCGCCAACTATAAGGATATCAGGGTACGTTGCAAAACCATTTATTTTTCAAATAAAAAATATACACTTCAGTCACAGAAATACGTATCTAAAAAAAACAAACGCATCGAACAGCTTTTAATATCTATGTATTACCATAGCAACATTAATTACATCAACAAACTTTTGATTGATTCAGCTGTAGCTTTGAGGAAATTCATTTTTAATAAAATATGTAATTAAATTTGATAACTTTGTTATTGCGAGGATTGTTTCACTTTTTGTAGCACATTTGAAAATATTTAAATAAAGAACTCTATTTTTAATTAGCAATAGTTACATACGAATACAGTTTTTATTTGATCACGGTAGATAATATGTGAAGGAACATAACTAACCAAACAAAATTATAACTTGTGTCACTATTCTTCCGGCTAATAATTTGTGCGCGAACAGGTGTGCAACGTAAATAGCAATATGAATGGTTAAATAACTGTATTAACCGGTGGGAATAAATAAATTAGTAGTATAATAGCTAAAATGTTACAAAACAATTATAATTGTAGTTTCAAAATGTACATATAGAGCAAACAAAGTTATAATTTTACAAAACAAAAACTGATATTTTTGCGTTATCTTTTTTGCTACGGCACTTTATACAATAAACGCAGTGAAAAAAAATGCTTATTTTATTTTTCAGAACTGTGTTGTCTAATTTCTCTATTTTTTGCATTTTTGCGACTATTTTTGTATTGCTGTTTGCGTCGCATTTCATATCGCACTGAACTAATATTATGAACATTAGAAATAGACCTTACGTTAACCAAATCATCTACAAATTATTTTACGTAAAACTGAATACACGTGATTTCTTTAATAATAAAAAATATCGGTATTTTGTAGTCTAATTTCCAATTGGTGCTATATTTTTGGTAAAACTTTATAAATATAATTGAGGTTTAAATATTAGTAATTTAACCTCGTTGAAACAGTTTGCTTACAAAATGTGCAGTTTTGTCGAGATTCTATCAGCTATCACGCCAAACATCAGATCTCTTTAATGAAGCTTTTAATAACAGTTGCAAATGCTTATATTCGTAAAAATCAATAAAAAAAAATGATCGTACTTTGCATTTAAAGTGCTATATGCATAATTACTATCGCCATAAGTAAAATTTATAATCGTACAAGCCTTTTTTTTACAGTAACGCATAATTTATCATTTTTACATTATTATTATTCCAATATTTTCCTCATGGCTTTGGCTTACGAATCAATTACTTTTATGGGAATGAAAGAATAATCATTGTTTTGTTTGCTGTGTTTTTATGTGTGGTGACAAAAACGCATATTACTCAGAATATTTCGTGTGCCGTTGACTGTATTTTCATTTCACCGCATTAATTGTTCAAATGAATTCTTTTCTGTATTTTTTCACATTACTTGTCGTCAGTTCTTTTTCAGAAATACCTGAATTGCTGTATTCAACTTTCGTAGTTTTTATCGCATTTGTATACTTAATATGCCCGACGGATACGTTTTACTTCACTGCAATATGAATTGAGCCATAAAAATATTTTTTATAAATTCTTTCACTGCAATAAAAAAGTCGAGTATTTTTATTTAAATATATGTTTTTTTAATATCAACTATTAAATTAATGTCACTTTAAAGCGTAGTATGTTAAATCGATCTTTGAAATCATATGTATCACAGCATACGGTTGAAAAATATTTACAACTATTTATGCTGTAACAATATGATGTGAAATGAAAACAAAGGTATACAATCAAAAATTTAGTAATCTATTATTTTTTCATTAGAGTCGACGAAATTCTGCAGCAAAAACTTAAAACTCTTTTAAAATCTATCCACAAATAACAAAAAAAACAAAAAGCCACAATGTGAAAAATCTACTGACAAAGCAAAGGTATAAAAATAAAAGCAAATGAATTTGTATTTAATTCGTGCACGACTAATTTTGCTGTTAAAAACAAGTTACATTTACGATGAAATGTTTTAATAGCTATCAAGTTTCTCATTGTATATGTATATCAATAAAATCACCAAGTATTTTCTATGCACTCTCTAAATTAAATCATTGGTCACATTGGCATTATTGCTGAATTGAACAACATATACTGTATATACCTACAATAATTATGTTGCGATTAAAGAATTCCAGAAGAAGAATTTTTCATTATTAAGGTAACCATAACAATCATTAGATGGACGATTTTACATGATAAAAAAGGCAATGGATAAAAAAGGCAATATAATTTGTATCATTCGCAATTCCTCTAGAGCAGGCACGGGCAAACTGCGGCCAATATCAATAAAATGAGCACGTGGATTTAAAAAAATGAATCTTTGAAACAGCTTCATTCTTCTCATATTTTTTTTTGAAAAAAATATTTTTCAAGATAATACATAGAGTACACTCGCTCCTCTTTTTAAACGATTTTTTTCAGTGATTTCGATTTTACGTGATTTTTTGGACGGCACCGTGATTTATTCGTAGTTACGCGGTTTTTCTTTTTACAGACAAAATGGTGCGCAAACTCATGCGATATCAATGACTTTGCTCTTTTTTAGGTGCGCCATTTTTTGAAACCAATGCATCACGTAAAAAACGATCGGGTGTATATCTAAAATTTTTATTTTACTTGCGGCCCGCTGCTTATTTTGAATTCTTGGAATTGGCCCTCCGTCTGAAAAGTTTGCCCCCTCCTGCTCTAGAGAATATAAGCACGGCAATAAATTACTCGAAAGGGAGTTTTATAAAATGCTTGTTATCACACAAAAGCCTTCAACTAAATAGAAGTCATGCACATTGTTCTCTTTAAGCTGCGCACGCGTGCGGCAATTTGAAAACCACCACGCACTCGTTCCAGGTTGTGCGCACTCTTAAACGTGATTATTGTAAAGATCCGATTGATAAATATTGCTTACAATATATTAAATATCCAAAAAATAGGGATGCATAAATTTTTAAAAAAAGCATATTGTTTACATTTATTTTTTAATCCTCCTCATGTGGAGCACATGGCCTCATCATGAATCATTTCAACAGAAGTTGCTCTTTAAATGAAATTATGCCGCGCATTTGTTGGATTGGACTTCTCAATCCTTGAATTTTCCGCGCAGCTATTTCTGTCATGCATACACATAAAGACTCACTTCGTACACATCCTAGCAATGAAATAAGTGAGGTTTCTTAGAGCTGTCTTCTCGGACTATGACGTAGTTTCAGAACAAAATTATTTAAAAAGAAAAGTATGGACATATTTCTTTTTCGCTTCACATCACGGAATATTAATTGTATTATTTTTGGTTACTAAAAATATGATTAACATGTTGCTAATATATAATAGGATCTTAGGCCTACTTATCTACTACCGTCGGAAGGAGAGTAAAATTCTTTATTAATTATTATCTTACTATGGAGTGCTGTGTAAAACATTTTTTTATTACTTTAAGATGGTATCAGCCGACATTTTAATTATTAATGCGATGAGAAAACATATTATTTATTACACTTGTCCACTGCTAAGTGGAGCATGATCGCGATAATTACATTTCATTAAATTTTATCTGAAAAGATTTGCGCTTTATTAATATATAAAATATTTCACACAAGCACTTTTTTGTTTATTTCAAAAGTTTTCAATCAATATATTGAATGATTTTTCGATGTATATTATGAACACTAATTTGAATTTTCAAAGTAAGTTTTAATTCTTTCTTCATTCAAAAAGATCGCGATATTAGAAAATAGCCGTCGTCAAATCTTAAATTCAGGGAATAGTAATTATTTGTATCAAGACAGTGGTTCTTATTTCTTGACAGGGATTTTGAAGAAAACAAATCTTAAGTACTTCGTACATATTTACTTACTTTAATCATTGTTACCTGTGAAGACACCCATGTGCTACATTCATATACTATTTTTTAATTACCCTTTACAAATGTTTAAAAAAACCTGTACATCTGTATCTGTATGTACATTGGAATGAAAACTTCTTCGAAAAATAATTTCAATAGTATAATTTAACTCTAATAAAATTTAAATAGAGTTTTTTCGTTATTTGATACTTTGTAGAGGGCGCACGATAATAGTTCCACTGGCGCAATTTTGCCCGCGGGCATAGGGTGAAAAAATCCTTCTATTAAATATTAAAAAAACTGTCAAATATGAAAAACAAAACAACAACGATGATGTGATTCAAATGTCTTCTATTCTAACGGAAGCATCGTAGAATGTTCTTTTTTTAAATTTGATATTTATGGATAAAGTAAATGGTGTCCGAGAATTTTTTGGAAGCTCTCTCTATGTCAAAAGAATGTTCAAAAAAAATTACTCATTATTCGATTTGGTAAAAAAAAACGTTTGGCAACGACTCCAATTCAATTTTGATTGCAATCAATTTTAACAAGAAATTGGAATTCCTTATCATTTCATTTCAAAATCTGCCAATTCAATATTAAACATACAGCAAATATGATTTAAAATATTTGCACAAATATTACCCACCTATGCAACTAAACATACCACCTACGTTTTAGCAATGTTCCCATGTGAAAATAATGCTTTGTAATCGATTTTTTGATCACATATAATTTAATTACTGTCCTATATGCTGTTATCGTTTTAGGAAATGTATCAAGTGTCAAGTCTCCCCTTAAGGTAGAACGAAGAAAGTGTTTAGCCTTTTTAGATTCGCCAATTGAAAACTTGTATTTCCCGCGTCTGCGTAAGTGACCCCATAACAACTCGCCACCAAACATATTATTAAAAATAACTACTTCAAAATGATAATCCTCCGCCAGCAAAACATACTCATATGCAATACATTGAAATGATCGAACATTATATTTGAAAATCATTCCTTGTTTTAATAAAAATGATAGTTAAAATATTTTTCACATAACTTAAATAGTAGTTATATTCACCTGACTTAAAAATTTTCTGAAATAAAAGACCAGATGGTTTCACAAAAAAAATACTACAGGATTATCCATAACATTAATTATTAAATCTTTAATATTCGATATTGTGAACCATTACCAAAACCTAATTAGAATCTGCCTACCTTAGGAAATAATTTTTAATTCTTTTCAATGGTGGTATTATTTATTATTTTAAATGCGAACTGCTTTTTGGTCAAATGTAAATCGTTTTGCGTTTATTTCTCTAGTAACGTGCACTGTATTACATATGTATGTATGTATGTTGAGTTTCCCGAAGATTTTTAAAGACATTTTCAAGAAATTTTCAGCATTGATTTGTCAACAATAAAAGCGTTATTAATATCCATTAATGTGCCCTCATTTTAACAATGTAATTTTAAAAAATTTGCATATCCAGACATATTTTTAATACCAATCAGATTGAGACTGATACTCTCGTACATTATATTTTAATCGAATATTTTCGCTCTTAGTAATGGATAAACAACCGAAATATAATATTCATTAAAAGATAGCGACATCAATTATTCCAAACTATTTTTTATGATACATTAACATGTATAATAAAAAAATCGACCATTTAAACAATATTTTCCAAATCCGGGGACCAGTCCCGGGATCCCGTGATCAACTTATCGCAATCCCAAAATCCCGGGTTCAAAATGTTGGTCCGGGATTGGAAACCTTAGTATGTATGGTAAAAAAAATACCGGCTTCAACCGTGTAAGCCAACTGACCCAAACGTGTATTTCTGATGCCTAATGGAGTAGCTTTATTTAATATTCGATATACGCAGGCAATCAACGAAAAACTGGTGACGAACTTTTTGACACCATACTGTTATTGTTGCAATTATATTGTGTCACATGATTAGTTGACAAGCGATTGTAAACGACTTTAACTTCACATTAAACCATTTTATTCATACTACACCAGTCGCCTTTCAATGTAATAATGTTCGCCATTACTTTTTACAAATGTAAAAACTACATAATTACGTGTGTATTTTATCAATTTATAATAGATAGAGCAGTATTACATTTGCCATAATATATTATATTATACGTGACATTTATATCTATCCTTCGGTTTAAAATGTAGTTCTTCTACCATGTGTCCTTTTTAATGTGAAGTAAATGAACTCATAACAATACATATAACAACATATGTATATAAGTTGTTTTTACCAGAACCTGTTGCAGCCTCACTTCTTTACGGTAGATTGATTCCTCATAAAGTGTCGTGAATTGAAAAATAATGTAAATTAAAACTACCACCTGCATGTCAGATAGAAGAGTTATATTTATTATTGCACACTTAATTGTAATGATTTTCTTCTCTCCGTCATTTATTATAAATAGATAAAAAAATATTTGAAAATCGAATAATTGCCGCGTACGCTAAATCATTGTCGAAGCTATTTCAACGAGTAAATCAAAGTGTTTTTTTTTTTAATTTTTAATGAGAATTACAATATTTTTAATTTGTTTTACCTTATCACATATTATATAACTACGCTATAAAATAAAAGCGTAAATTACAATTCTTGGAAACATTTTAAGAGGGTAATTTAAAAAAATATTATCTACATATATCCTCATTCGAGAAATATGTTAAACATATTAAAACAAAATATAAATTGTTCCAGAGTTCAATCGAGATGTTAAAGATACAATCTTTTATCATAATATGGCAAGATAAATGTTGAACTTCATTTCTTCTAGGGCTATTCGTGTGTAGATCTTCTGAATGCTGGAATGAGGGAGTCCGGAGTATATTACTTGCAGATCAGGGGAACGACTTATTGGTTCCTCAAAGTATTCTGCGAACAAGATACCACTGATGGAGGATGGACGGTGAGTCCCTTGATTCCTATAAATATAGCAATCTCCGTTTTTAATGAGATACAATTTTTCTACCATCTTCTAGCAATCTAGAGCATATGGATTCCAAATGGTAAAGGAATTTAGTCAACATTACTTTTTCAAAAAGAGTATGTATAGGAAAATAGGGCTAGGACAGTTTACTGCCTTTCCAAGCAAGAAGGCAGTAAGTGACTCTGACAAACTTTAGAGAAAGGGGCATCATTTTTTTTTTAAATTTTACTTCTGAGAATTTATAAACAACGGTGATATTAATACTTTCGTTGGTTTCGGCGGTAACTTTGTGGAAGTTCATTTTAATATAAAATTTAAAATAACTTTGATTATTCCACGTATTGTGCTACTAACTGTGACACGTGTTTCGGTGATATCTTTTGTGAGTAGGATTTTAAAATGCAAGAGAACCAGATGTCCATCTTTTCTCTAAGTATTTTTAGAGTGTTTAAGTCAATGTGCTCCTATAAAAGTGAGCACCAAGTATAGCTTACAAAAATATTTAGCAGGTGGCATCCATAACTCAATTTCAGAATTTTTGCGACTTACTGCCTTCTTCCTTACAGAGTATTAGTAATTATTTTTTAATGTTGGTGTCATGATTAATAAAATTTGGTACCATTAAAAAATTGCTTCTAGATAATGTTGATAAATCTTAAATCTTCAAATTGTTAAGATACCATAGTATTGTTTATGAAATTAAATTTTGATACCTATGTTTCAATACGTGTAAATAATGATACAATTTTGAATATAAGATATTTCTCTTAATCATTACATAAAAAATATGCCGTACAAAAGGAAATTCAAGATTGCCTAGATATAGACTGTATAAAAAATGACATTCAACACAATCTTATTCCAGGTTATCCAACGTCGAGATGATTTAGGAATTCCTGCCGAGAACTTCAACCGTGATTGGGCAGATTATAAGAATGGATTTGGCGATCCAGCCAAAGAATTCTGGCTAGGAAATGAAAACATTTACATGCTAACCAATAATGAAGATTATATGCTGCGAGTTGAACTGGAAGATTTCGAAGGAAATAAAAGGTAGAAAGCTTATTATAAATAAAGAAATAGCGTTTTGCAGCACTATTGAAAGATGATTATTATATTTTCCACATGGTAAATTGTTTTAATTTCAATTACTTTGACTTAAAAAATTACAGATAAATTTAAGAACTAATAGTTCATTTCAATAAAACTTTTTTCATTCTATTGTATGTAGATAAATCATCACACATTTTTTCCACGAAAAGAGGAGTTCATTCTGTTTCCTTTTTTTACTGACCAAGTAGAATCAATGTTGACCACAAAATTTCTGATATATGGACTATCATTTAAGAGCATGCCTTTAATTTTATTTGTCTTATTATCCTTTTTGGAATAAACTTATAGCCATATCATATGCTCTTTGTTTTTGTAAGATGAAAAATCTTGATGAAGAATGTGAATAATAAATCAATATTCCTTAGTTCATGTGACTTGAATAAGAAATAACCAATCTTTTTCCGTTTATTTTCAGATATGCACAGTATTCTCATTTCAAGATATATTCTGAAAGCGAATATTATAAACTGGAAATTGACGGCTATGAAGGCAATGCTGGTGATTCTTTGAATGACCCGTGGTATGGATCCAACAATAGTCCATTCTCTACATATAACAGGTTGGTAATTTATTTAATTATCGTACTATCTAATAGAATTTTAAAGCAAAGTTTTATTATTGTCACCTATCTTGACATGGCGTAAGTTTGTTTGAAATTTACCCATACACTGAGGCAGGAATTATGAAACTGTTAAATATAACTGATTTATCTAAACAAAATACTTTAATGGTAAAAAATATTTCATTGCGATAATTAAAGATTAAAATATTTGATAGATGATGTTGTCTGTATCAATAATAATACACCAATGAGGAGGCAAATACATCAGTGCTTCAAGAAATACAAAAACATGTAAATAGAAGATTTTAAAATACCTCACCAACTGAGCATAATGGCTCTTTCCCTTCTGTTCCAGCTTGGTTGGTTGACTAGTATATATTATATATATGATTGTTTTTGTTCATTTGTATGCTTTCAAAACCGATATAAAACATTTACTTATTACACTATACATACATCATAAAATGGCATTACAAAAAAATGAGCACTGATAAGTAAATATTAGTCGAGATAAATAATAGAATAAAGACACAAAAAATGCATCGGGTTTTATCACAAACTTTCCTAAATGATCTGGGATCCAAGCGGCTAAACACTATCCGTATACAGTGTTGTTAGTATGAAAATTGGTTATTAAAACTAGTGAATTAAAATATACTTACATTATTTTCAGAGATAATGACCGGTCATCACTCAACTGTGCATCGATGCTGAAAGGAGGATGGTGGTGGAAGTCATGCGGTAGAGGCTTGAACGGTCTCTATTTACACGATCCACAAGATCTCACTGCCAGACAAGGTAATTTCTTGAAAAATTATAAACTATTTATGATACTGTTGTAAAAACATCAATCAAACTAGCATTGGCACCAAACTTTTTGCCAACCAAGATTGTAATTAACACTTCAGTGCTTCGTTTGATGTATTTTCGAGCAAATCAAGAATAATGAATAAAGCACAATCAAGAAGAAAATTGTTTTTTATAAAGTTTTTTAAACTAATTTTCATAGTAATATTTGTGATTTGATGAAATTATCAATAGTGAAAACATATTTTTAAATATAAAAATCTCTAAAAATTTTGTGATATTTTTTATCATTTGAAAGAGGGCCAATTTGTATCTGAATATAATTTCTCTTTCTTTACCAATTTATTTTATGATTGTTGTTAACATGATAGTTTTCATTCCAATATACTTTCTTTGTTTCCAGGTATTGTTTGGTTCCGTTGGAGAGGATGGGATTACACCCTCAAGAGGGCTTCTATGATGATAAAGCCGAAAGGACCACAAACGAATTCATAAATATAATTTATTTAGTGACATCATCCATATTTTCGTCATGACAAAATACATGTTTGATACATTTTTATTCATGTAGGCATATTGAGTAATAATTTATTTTTCGCATGGAAAAAGAATTTATGAAGTTTTTTTCTTTCATTCAAAATCATTTTACTGATTTTAATACGTGTATGATATAAAATTTGTGAGACTGTTCATGTTGAATGTTTTTATGCCTAAAACTATTTTTAGATATTGATTGAGTTAAGTCGGATATGATTTGATGGATGCTTAAAACTTTCTAATAGTACTTCACCATTCATCATTTTTTATTGAAAATGTATGTTTATAATTTTAATAAATTAGAGGCTTTGAAGGTAAACTAATTCAATTTTTTTTTTAAGAAATTTTATATCCAACGATTAGCATTTGTTTGATGTACCTTCAGCTATTTTACATGTTTTAAATATTTACAATTTATTTATATATTATTATGTTAATTTAATGAGGAATGAAGAATTTGTGGCAGATATTATGAGGTAGTATATTTATTTTAAGATATTGTATATAATATAGTTATTTTCATGTATAAAAAAGTTCACCCTCTCATTCATAGAAAAATGTTCACGTATTATTTATGATTGACCCAATTTGTTATTTACATTCCATACATTCAGACTCAGCTGATGAAGTAATTGACTGAGTACAAAAATCATACACCATTTATTCATTTCATTCATGCGTTTTATCGATCATATGATAGTTTGACTCAACGAGATATGGCAATATATGCAAGCTTATCAAAACAAATTTTCTGATGATTTATTTATTTTTTTAACCTGCTACTTCCATTACAATGAAATATCACTTGGATTGTCACATTGGATGATAGATAATGTTGAAATTAATGAATAGTGAAACATTCATACAATTAAATGTATTAAAAACTGTAAAAATTCATTCTTCTATCAATATTTATGTCATTTATTTGTCTATTATTCTCAGTTGTCATCAAATTCGATAATTTCGATAAACAATATTTCATTTCTGTTTATATCCATTTTCCATCTCTTTGCATGTTTCTGAAGACATTTTAGCAATATTCATCCAAAATACATAATTTTGTTCTATATATCCCTAATTATCATTAGGAGATAAATAATTATTATTACATGTTTAGCATCTAAAATTTTCCTTTTTAGTTATATTATAAAGCTATTTATTATAAATAAGCTGATATTGATGCACTATGTGATTTTTTTTCTTTGCATTAAACATTTTTAGAAATATTTTTCATACCGCAAATATTTTTTGAAAATGTTCAATGCTCAACCCGGTAGATACAGCCAGTTTTACCCAAACTCAATGCGCCCAACATGATTTATATAAATATCAATAACAATAAAAAAATCTTGCTCGTAAACAAAAACTTGAAATAATTTTGATGTGTACCACTCCAGTTTAGCACTTCTCTTCCATTAAAATAAGTATTAGTTATTTAGTTAAAAATCATATTTCATATAAAAATTAAAATTATTAAGTCATAATTAAATTGAATCGAAAATATATCACTATTTACAACTATTATATAAGTACTGTGAAATTTTACTATAAATTGTATTATTACACTTTACTTGATACAGAAATTGGGCAGTTAAATATTTTACACTAAGCTGTACAAAAACAAACCTGTATATATACTTTGATATCACAATGTATATATAAATAGACTTCATAGTGCTCATGATGCCCTTAATCTTTTTTCTACTAATGTGTCCCGGTTTTTCAAATTAAAACAAAAGTTCAATACACTTAAAAACACTAATTTACGTTGAGTTTACATTGCATCGAGTAGGCATGTCGGTTACACTTTAAATTGCATTCAATTTAAAGCCACTTGAGATGAATACATAATCAAATTAACTGTTTAATATTCAGGTAACTGTTATCAAATGAATTATTATCAATATTTGCATTTTCTTGGTTCCTTTATTTATGACTAGGAACCATGAGTGATAACTGCATAGTTTAATAACAGTTTCTGCTATTTCACTTTGTAATCTTCGAAGCTGAGGATTATTTTAATACTGAAATAAATTTATTTCAAGTACTTATTTAAAGAGAACATTTAATTCTTTATTAAATCAAAAAATAGTGATACTCTTTTAATTCGATTTAATTTTGTAGAGAACATTGAAAAAAGTTGGAAAAATATCTTTTTTAAAATGGTCTATAATATTATTATATAGGTTAATATGTTTAACTGAAAAATTGAATTACCATAAAAAAAATTATGAATATCTATAAAATATGACTTGTACATAACCAAGTGTATTTTTTAAACCATTACATCCAAAAAGCTTTGTATATCAGTAAGGATCATTACCATTTTTCATGTATTCTAAGAAGAGTCATCAAGATAAATCATTTATTATTGTAGCCGTAAGTGAACAGAAATTTACACTATAGGTATGTAAGTAATTTAACATGTTTGTATAAAGTTCACAATATATATTATTATAATAAAGTTACCTAATTCTTTAAAAGAAATTTTATCCATTGTGTTTGATTTCTCACTTAACTCCTTTGCAATTATTATTCATTTATAAGAGGATTCATTTTTAATCACTTTCAGATCATTCAAACATTCAACAATATTCACACAAGACATATTAATGTTATATTAACCCTTCTAGCTCCAAAGTCCTGATCTATTTCGAATGCACCATTTGTAAGTATGGTTTTTGTATTAATGCCAATGTAATTTTGTATTAATGTTAACTATTATTGTGTCTCATTGATACATCACCTTGACTATTTTTAGTTGCAATGGTTCAGAAGACTCTTTGCAGGTGTAGCGAGAGTGATTAAAGATTTTCCATTACTTTTCTTATGGCATCCTTCAATCGTTAGTCTCCTGAAATTGTAAGTCGGAAAATGAGATTAAACTACCGATTTCTGACAGTTTTCATCAATCCTTTTGTTGCTATGCAGACGTAGCATGCACAGAATTTACCCAAATCGCAATTGTCCTTATGTCGATAGGATTTAAACATTTCTGATGAAAGGCTCTAGTAGAAATCTATATGCACCATAATGAGAGTAGGTATGAATATGATGCGTTTCATTGGATTGTATTTTGAACATTAAATATCAGGTAGCTGGAAGGAAAATAAATCAACAACAATATTTAATTTTTCATTGGTTTTTATTTTTAAAATATATTTAACTTTCATGTGAGACGACTTTTCCAAAACACATTATATGATTTTATATGACCAGAATTTCTTGGCATCATTTTGTCACTATTTGAAGACCTACATAGTTAGTTATTTAAAAATAAATGAGATCTTCTTAAGAAATATTCAAGAATACAACTACTTTAGGATTGCACTCAATATGGACTTTGCACACTATATTTATATGAATTAAAATTACAATATTGATATACATTCAATTTATGATAAAAAAATATCTGAGCAGCTGAAAGAAAAAATGGTTTGTAAAACATTTACTACGATCATGATAATAAAAACAGATGGAAATGCACAGAACATCGTGGTAAGGTTAAAACAGTGGAAACTGACAACTTAAGGCATAATATTTTTTGTTTTACTACATGACTTCACAAGCATTTATTGCTCAGTTCCAATTTTGTATGTACGAACTGTCAAACAAACTTTGTGTATCAATCATATAAATATAATTTGAAAACATTAATAATGTGCATCATACTATTTAAATTTAAAATAAGCATACATGTCATCTCGGTGGTCTCAAAGTTAAGCTGCTCAATAAAATATTTCATGAATTGAACCAAAGATAAACACCAAATAACCATATTTTCGATGGTTTTGGCGGTAACTTTGTGGAAGTTCATTTTAATATAAAATTTTATACCAAATAACCACGTTATCCTCTGTAAGATGATCAATATCTCTTTCCTATTATTGGACACACATCCACAGTGTTAAATATACTAAATCTACCTTTTATTCCTATGCACTACTTTACGTCAATCAAATCAAGGAGAAGAAATATTTTTTGATTGTTTTACTTATTTATTATTAATACACGAAAATATACTGAAACTTTGTTGAACTGCTGTGTGAAAATAGAATTTATGCAAACCAGTTGACATAGAAATCACCATTGCACAAAAAGAACTTACAGAGAGATACACTGTTGTTAACATACAAATTTTTCAATTTATGAAATAGTTGAATAGAGTTAATTGGATTCACTCATGGGTGCTTGTCTCTAAATAGTGACAGAGATGACTGTTTGCATTGTGACAATAAGTAATTCCAGCAAATTTAAGCAACGGGCACCTAATGTCAAAAATACAAATGCTTTAAGTTGATTTCGATTTTTTTTCGTTTTCCACAATATTTTTAGTGCAAGTGTATGTTTTTAACTTTAGCTGCAGATATGATATCACAATGTGATGCTGTTACATAAAATAAACAGCAATTATAATCATTCACAAGATTAGTAAGATACATTTGTATAAATATTATTAAAATAATGTGATAAACTATTATGGAAAGACTGGTTAATTAACATGCTCTAGAAGCAGCACGATATAGAATCTTCTACAATAAATATCAAGTTTATCTAGAAAAGGAAGCATCATACAAAATATATTTTTCCATCTTCCTTGTAAATAGGTAGTTTTAGCCTACTCTAACCCAAATTTATCATTACAGGTACACACGTTAATGGCACATATGAAAATCTGCCTCTCACACATTATCTTTTCCATTGAAAAGACATGACAATGACTAGAGCTACAAAATATTTTTCCTATTAATGCATTTCAAATATGCTTTAATAAGTATGTAATAGGCTATTCACGTGCAGAGCCATAGCTAGAGGTTGGCAAATAGAGCGATAGATCTGGGCCGAGATGGTGGCGGAGCATAGCGGGCACCAAAATAATGCCCGGAAGCGCAAAATCTACTGCTTGCCCTAAGCGCCAGAGAAACTCACTACAACCCTGTTCACGTGTGGCTCTTTTACAATAAGTGAATAATCGCCTATTTAGAAATTTAGAACAACGTTTCCTATCAATTTTATTGTGTCGACATTCATCTCTTGGGGGAAAGGTTTTATATTTAAATAAATAAAATACCATTTTTAATACCACATCCACATATTTGTATTGTATAATGATCATCGCCAGTTCTGCTCATAGCAATCATTGATTCAGTTGACCATGTCTGCGATGAACGAAACCTATCTATCATACAATATCTGTGGAAGTGGTATAAAAATTTTGCAAGAGTAAGAAGGTAGTGCAAAAAAAAAGAGTTAAATACTGAGAATATATCAAAAGTTACAGGACATACCGAGGTAATATGGACATATCCTTGAAAAAACTATGATTTATTGTCCCAATCACTAATAAACTGTCACATAGAGTCATAGGCGGATCCACGGGGGGGGGCATGGGGACCATGCCCCCCCCCCCTGACGAGAATTTATTCCATTCAAAATATTATAACATTAATTCTCAAATGATTTTTATTTAGATAAATAAGTTGTAGTTCTCTTTTTTTCACGTACCTTTAGTTTAACAACTACAGTTACGCCAAAAGAAATCCGCACACCCTTCACAATTCCATTCATTTGCAAATATTTCTTCGAAATCTTTACTGGTTTCCATTTTTTTCTTCCGATTGTAAAGAAAACTAATAGCCATATTTTACGGGCTTTAATCGCGATTACGTTTTCAAGCGGTTATCCATAATTTCGTCAGATGCTTACGCGACTAGGTCTGGCTCAGTAATGTTGAAGCTTTCAAATCTTGATTGTTCTTCAAAATATGGCTATTGGTATTTTTTACAATCAAATCAAAAAAAATGGAAATCGGTAAATATTTCGAGGAAATTTTAGCAAAGGAATGGAATTATGAAAGGTGCACGGATTTCTGTTCCCGCAACTGTATATATACGACAAATGTGATAAGTTAATAATTATGTCCTAATTGTGAGGTTTTGTTACAAATTTTACTTTTGTTGAAGTTTGACAAGCAGCGTTGCCTCCACTGAAAGGAGATTTTTCCACATTACAACGCAAGAAAACCTGGCTAAGGAATCGTATGAGTTCGAAAAGACTATATGGTCTGGCTTTGTAACATATCCTCTGAAAAATAGATATTTAGCCTGAATATTTTTTGGGCCAATTGGCAACGTCCAAAAAACGAAAATTCGACATAATTTTATATTTTTCTCTGGCATTATTAACTATATTTTTTAATGTTATATTTTTGAATTGAAATAAAAGAATCGATGATAATAGTCAGAGTCATCAATTATATCACATGATTTTGTTCGGCGTCATCACTTCATTAAACGCAAAGTCATCATTTTTTCTATAAAAAAAATCGCGTTAAAAAAAACAGCGATGCCGTTAAAAAAAATCGCGTAAAAAGGGACTGGGTGTATATGTTTTATTTATGTATCATGTTTATTTTCAAATTGAATAGCCACCCCCTGGTACAATTTTTGGATCCGCCAGTACATAGAGTAAAAAAATCTGCCAAAATCAAACATATTTTTTTATTATTCATTCTATTTTTTTTAGTTTTCTTACCAAAACATACGTCGTAGCTATTAAAGAAGATTCTTTTTTTATTGTACTGAACTGGGAATATTAATTTGGGAAACGTTGTTCTAAAGATCAAATCTTTTCCACTTGGATTTGTTATTGTTTTACATTAATGATAACCTATGAAGTGAGACTACTATGAGATTGCAATTGACACTACACTATTTCTAAAATGACAATTATAATAATACACAAATTACGTGCTTATTATTGATTGAAATTTAAAACTACAACAGAAACAAGTACAAACAATAATTCTACAGGACTCGTGAGAAAAAAGCTGTTTGTAGAATTCACTATTGAAACAACCTATCTGGACCATGTCTCGATAATCTTTTCAAGATTTTTGATGACATAAGTGATGTTTGCGCAGTCTTTGATTTCTTTTTACAACTGACAATCCATCTACTTCTGGCGAGATTCGTATAACTGTAATCAGCCCACCCGTACAACAATATAGGGGGTTGAACTTGGGAACTGAAATGTTTCTGATGAATGGAAAACTAAAATCAAAGCAAAATATTATGATTCTAGAAATTGAAAACCTTGAATAAGCCATTTTGTAATGTAAATGCTGCACCTTTACCATTTTGAATAATATTCTTTTGAAAGGAATGCATCCCACATTCTTGCTTCATAAAAATATATCCTCTTGGGGCCCTGGGTATCACCTATGATACTCGTGGTTGTTATTATAATATATCAGCCCAGCTGTTGAATTGAACAAACCAAAACAATTTTGTTCATACTGTATATATAAAATGATAAAGTATGATAAAGTAATTGTTATTGAAGCAAAAAAAAATATAATAAGGTATGATGTAGAGAAAAATATTTTTGTATTTGTATTGTAAGTGTCGAAGCATTTTAAATGCTACAAAGGACTAACTTCCTCCAACAACAGTTACTCTTCTATACTGACACAAAAATTTTCGGATATATTCACTTGGTAAGACCGTGTCCTTTATTATATGATACTTTTGGCTTTGGTACGTTCAGTTTTACAACCGGGCGGATATTTTATAAAAAACATAAGTATCATGGGACCCGAAGAGGATAATTTTTTTTTAATTGTTACTTACAAAATAACGAGATTTTAAGATGGGGCGGGTCTGCTTAGCAACACAGAAAAACATTCACTAATACAAATATGTAAACGATATCACTAATTAAATCAAATTTCATAAATTCTAATAGACACTAATTTGATATTGTAATGCAAATGAAAGTTTTATTTAACTACCATCAATATTGCATTTATCTACGTATATTTTTTATCATAATATTGTACAGGAGGCTTATCGATATGCTTTTTTAACCAAACAACGTAAATTTATTTGCTTCTTATGCTAAATAAATATCAGTGATATAGATTGTAATTACTTCTACAATGGATGATGTCTTATTTTTGACTAGACTTATGAGGACAAAATTTATTCTAACGCCAATAAATGAACAGCATTAAAATTTTTGATTAGAGCAGACTCGAATTCGATATGTTGAAGCTAGTTTGATATATTATTAATTATAGAAAATACAATAAATAATTTTTTGAGCTTAGTCTTTCACACCTTTATGCAATTTAATTATTCTTTCAATACTACACCGCAAAATTAGATGCAAAGTTAGGTTTAGCTAGAATAAATATTTTAGTTAAATGTTGGATATGAAACAGAGGTCTGAACAGGTCTTTACTTGTACCATAAAGGACTTCAATTTTTAGACAAATTTAGGGCCATGAGACAAATAAATTAAAGCAAAATTTTATCATTGAAATAATAATATTCTTTCTCTATTTTCAACCATTTTGAACAATCTCACTTCTAATGTTGATTTATATATTAAATAAATCAAATATTCATTTGACGGTCAAAAAATTCCGTTTATTTTTCTTGATTAGTTTGTCAAATTTCAACCCCTGCAGACCTCTAAAATTAAATCAATTAAGAGTTATGGAGTTAAATAGGTTATGTAGCTAATCTTATAATCCAAAATAATATCTCTACAGATTTCAGACAAATGTATGCAGTGAATTATTGCAGTCATTGACTTATTTAGCCATCTAAAATGAATCTAGCTTACGAAATTATGTATGAAGAAAATTCTGTAGATATTTTGACAGCTACGTGTGAATTGAAATTTTTGACTAAATCTGTTATGCTCACTCGTTATGGTTGACTGATTAGTAGGTAATTAGAATGATTTTACACAGGAATTAATAAATGACAGAATATCTCGGATGACAAGTATAATACAAAAACCTATTGATATTTCGTGTTATTTTTTTTATTTATACCCTTCAATCCAACTTTGCTTACATTATATTATGTGGGCGGATTTTGACATAATAATATCAGTAACATTTCTTTATCATAGCATTTTAACATATTTGCCACACATGTTTAATGTCAGAGAACTATTTTCATCACCATAGATACAACCATAACATTGTATTAATATAACTCGTAAAGCGGTAAGATCAATCAAATGGTCATATTTTGGCATTTAACATGGATGACATATCCCTTACAATTCAATCTTTTATTTTTTGTTTTACTGAATATCCAAGTGAAGAGATACAAAACAAAAAAAAAATAGCTGTATAAATTAAACAGGCCTCTAACCTAAAATATTCAGAATATTCCAAAGGACTTCTTTGGCATTCAGAGTCTTCAGGTTCATTGTTCAATATTTTTCTTAAACTTTTTTTTTTGTCTCTTCCATATTATATATATTTATATAAATATATACAAATTTGAGAATTAATTACAGGGATGATATATTGAAAAGCATGATCCTTTTCTGCTGCTTTGAGTAACATGGAATTTTCTAAAGATGTAAGTTATTTTCTGATGTGTAAAATTGCATTGATAGAATAATTCAATAATCTGCGAGAAATGTTTCAATACTTGAGCATGGGCGTCTAATTTGTGTGTTATGGCTAGATAGAGAAAGGGTTGAAACTTTCTAGTGTCAAATAGGTAGTATCCGTCTACTATATTATTACACTTTGACAATAGTAGCATTAATTCAATTCATTCAATACAGTTTATTTAAATTAACCTCCATTTACTATTCATTAATTGCATTATACTAAAATAGAAAAATAGGGTTCCATTATTCCTTTCCTTTAAACATTATTTTGTGAACTATTAGATTTATTTGGATATCTTCCATTACAATAGCATCAGCTCTTCAATTTAAAAAAATAATAGAATTTTTATCAGATAATTTGTGGTTAAATATTTTCTTCCACAGGTATATATAGTAAAAATAACATTTCAAATGATATGTAGCTTATAAGATAACAATTTTGAATGTGATTAATCAAAAGCAGCTAATGCAATGAAACATGTTTATTGCATTTTATCTTCACAATTTTAAGTTACATTTTGTCAAATAATATTAACAATTTTTTCTTTCCCAAAACTTTTTTGGCCTAGCTAATTACAGCATCACACAAGTCATTTTATATTTGGCAGACTTTATCTAGATATAATAATAAAAATATTATTATCATATATTTATAAATCTTACAACTTTAATATTCTAATATCTGGAGCACAACTCTGAAAACCTTCAAAAGCTAGAAAGTGGAGCGACTAAATGCTCGTCACAGGAAATTATGTTAGTCTTCATTTCTTTCTAAAATCCAACCGGATTTAACAGGTATATAATCAGTATGGTAATAAAGTTATTTCACTTTTGAATAATTTGGAAATGTTTTATTTTAAACGTATGTGATTTCAATCTAAAACTAGCGTCTATCAAAAAAAAAAACATTCCGTACCTCATGTAACCTAATTGATTAATTAATTAAAAACTAATTCATTGTTCTACCATGACAAAATCAAATTTATTTGACATTAAACATCTGTCACTGTACAACAGGCACGGAATTTGTTGTGTTTATTTCTGTAATATCCTTATATGCTTGCTTGACATTTGACAAATCAAACATTTTACTATTGGTATAAAAATATTCCACATGACTTCATATTATCGATAAGTTTAACTAATTAAACAAATTAATTATGTGTCAGTACAATGGACAATTTGAAAATGAATTTCTTATTTTATGATATCATAATTTTAAACAACACAAAAAGTTTAGTGTTTTGTTATAGTGACATCAAAGTATTAAGCTGAGCTTAATTTTATGTGCACAACAATATTGCCCCGTTAAGCACAGTGGTAATGTTAGTATTTGACAAATTTGGTTATTGTGAGGTTTCAATGCATTCGAATTTGTTAAAAAAAAACAATTATAAAAACAAAGACATATTCATCTCTTCACATACGGTTGGTAAAAAAATCTCTGAATATGCCGCAGAAGAATAAGATATACTACTACACATTCTAGCTTTAATAATTAATGACTCATTGATAAACAGTATTAAACACCGCTAATCTAATTGAAAATCTAATGTCTCAATAAATATGTCGACCATGATGAGATTAAATTGTTATTCATTTCTCATAAAATTTAGAAGCAATAACTGCACTAGCAGTAATAACTAAACACAGCAGTGGAGGCTCACTTTGTAATCTCAGATATATCTATCATTATGCTTTCGCCTCCATTTTCATACTGAGCCAAGGAGACAAAAAATATTTAATGTAGTTTTACCATTCACTCTAAAGCGATATTTGCGGTCTGGCGAGTCACTATACTATTGTCAAATAAAAAAGATACTTTTACAACACTCATTTATCGGAAAGGTTTCTTTTAAAAGTTTCGGATAAAAATATGGAAATTTTATAGTGGATAGGAAGTATTATTGGAAGTTAAAGTATTTCAACTCTAGGAAATTATACATTAGTGTACATATTTAATTATCACACGTGTCTCGCCTCTTCGAGAAGCATCTTTAGACTCGTCTAATAAATTTTATATTAATCACGAATAAACTTTATGCCTGATTTTACTTATTATTTGCCTATTTTATAACATTGAGTGCTATATTTATGATTTACTTATCATATCATAATTTACAACAAATTTTGAAATTTAAGTCTAAGTGAATAACAAAAACATCTACAATATAGCTAAAACACAGTGTAACTGGATTAAAAGAGGTGATTTTAAGTCAGGAAGTGGTCATTAAATAACGGAAATTCTAATTGTATTTTGGCTCTTAAATATGGAATCGGAATAAATAATCATTTTGAAATCATTCACTCTCCACCAACTTTCATTTGCGGAAGATTATTCGGTTTGTTGATGTTTTGATAGATACTTCCCTTGGCAACACCCGATGGACCTTTGCAGTGATCTTTATTCGTTCCTCGAGTCTTCGGCAAGTTGTCATCATTCACATCTTTCTTCGATTTCATTGATCCTTTTGCGATCACTGTGGGTCCACATTTAAGTTCAGGGTTAGCCCCGTTCCATGTGATGTAATCAACCCTATTGTAAAAAATAACCATAGTTTAATTTTTCTTGTATTAATAAAATAAAACCCATTTAAATTATAGCTTATATGCTTTCTCATTTCCTGTATTTAATTTCAAACATAATGTCACACCAAGAAATGAGAGCTTACACTTCGGCCCCTTAGAAGCAGAGTGGTCATTAAAACACAAATATTCTCTGAAAATGACGACCGCACTAGAAGCTGTCCTTAGTATTCTAAATTCTATTATACATGAATTTTAATTGAATGACATACAACCTTTAATGTTTTTTTATTCTTTTTACTCTAAAAACATGTTCTTCTAATCCCATCTCTCTTTCCTACCTTCCACACCATAATCAACAAGGTCAAATAAAATTATTGAATATCCAAAGACCAAAACTTTATTACTTACAGTAATAATTGATCCTGTGCTCCCTTCAATACAAGTGGATTGGGTCCTTTTGTTTTTGACAAGTATTGGGATTTGTATGATGGCACCGTATCAGAAGGGGATGATATTGATGCTCTATAGAAAATCAATTATATTCTTGGTCAATATTTAAAGACAATAGAATAAATCATTTATTTATCAGTTGAAATGACAGACGCATTTTAAACGTACCAAATGCAGTCACAATAAATAAAAACATGGAGAATTTAAAATTTTCTATGATAACAAATAATTAATATGACATTTACACTGAGGTAAAGCAGCAAACCATACTAAATGAACAACTGTATGTGCAACAAATGGCTAAATTAATAGAAGAGTGAATTGCAGATGAGAGAATTTCTAATAAAGGTGCAAAAAATATTGGATGCATGAATAGTGCGTACTTTGCAGTTTCTTTCTTGCTCTTGTGTCGGCGATTCAATTTTTCCAAATGGTTTGACGGTTGCGAAGCTATCCCATTTGACGGCAATTCAACAAGCTGTGCTGTTGTCACTTGTACGGGAGACAGTGCTGGCAAAGCGGCTATTTTGGTGGATGAAGTAGTACTAGTATTGGCAAAAAAATAAACACAAACATTGCCTCATTTCAATAAATTAATAAGCAGAATTCATAAACCCGAAAGCTAAGCCCAACTGATAATCATATTTTTAGAAGTGTAAATAAAAATACTGAAAATTAAGAAACAGCATTACAGGTGGAGTTTTTTTTACATATTTATTTATATTATAATATATATCAGTCCCACTAAAATTGAGTGTCTTCCATCTTCATCCATAATGTAAATATTTTAGTGTAGGCAATAATTATTATTTATAGTTAATTATCATTGAGTATAATTGTTTATTGCTCAAAACACATCTATGGATTTCTTTAATAAATGTTTTGATATCTTTAGTGATTTATTAATTAATTGAATGAAAAAAAATATGAAAATCCATATAAAAATAGCCTCGACTCAATCCAACCACATCTAGAATATGAAATAAATAATAGTATTTTAAAATTATAAGTTGCAGCAGAACACATCATCAAAATTATTCATTTATATGAGTGCTCTTTTCATATGCTTGTGAAGATTGAATATTTCATTACAAATATATTTTAATATTTTGATAGGTTTCGTTGTAACGCGCCAAGTATATTCTTCAACAGTAATTTTCTTAGCATTGGCATCAGAATTTGTAGAAAATCTAGTTAGAAGCCTGTGAGGAACCATAACAATACTTATTTATAACAATAGCAAAATAATGATGCAAAAATACCTCTATGTCCAATCGACATTGATATATTTTTCTGTCATTTTGATATTTGTGAAAATCTACTCATAGATACAGTGAGCGTATAAAAACAAAACATTAGTGAACAACCTGATAAACATTACAAATTTTAGAAAATTTGCCTATCGTGCAGATTTAATAGCTTCACAAGCACTCTATCCGCACCCATATTACTTATTGGATCATGAATAAAGAAAGAGAACAGACTAAAGAATTTTATCTGTAACTAAAAATATACTTTTCATAGTGAGATGTGCATATACCAATATTAACAGCTGGTTAGAGAAAGTATTATGAATAGTAGAGCTATCTACCTTGTGTTTCATTAAATTTACGAATAAAAAAATCAGCAAAACATTATATAAATATGGTTGATAATTATTGTGTCAAACAGCAAATGTACACGGTGAAAATCGCAACAGCAAAACAGTAATCAATTATTCAAAGCTTACGATAATGACCGCGATGCAGATTCTATTTTTATTCTCAAATACTTACTCTTTTTTAGATAAGCCTTCGAGTTCAGCCAAAGCATCTTTTGCGTTTTTATTTACAGCATCTTCTTGTAAAACCACTGATAAAATTTGTTCTGCTCTCTCCTCGCTCCAGTCAACGCTCTCCAATGCAATTGACACAACTCTTTCAGGTATACTGCAGTATTTTTTTTGAAGTTGACATTTTACTATAAACCAAAATATACAAGTTATTATAAAATATATCTTAAGCAGTGAATATAATAAATTGATGAATTGCTATATTTGTGTTTCTTACACGCTTGCTTTTCTTCAATACTCTTCAATCTCGGTGGTGTTACAGGCGGCGGAGATGGCTTTGGTGTTTCTGATTCTTTCTGGTTGATTGACGAGCGCGGGGGAACAGTTTCTCGTTTGAAATAACCCATCACAATAAGCTTTTCACTGGCTCTCTGGACATTATTTTCTGCACCGGCTAACATATCCAATATTAAAGTTTCTTCAGCCTTTGGGAAGACACTTTTCAGGTACCTTAAAGGGGAATTACTTGATTAATATTTTTGGGAAAAAAGTATTATAAAACTTTCTGCACTCACACTTCGGCTATCATCGTTAACAATCTGAAGTGTGCCCTCACTTCCATTAACAAGTCCCTGCATCTACAACATTCTAGTGTGACAGATTTCCAGTTTGGTACTCCCTGCGTACAATGTTAGTTGTGCAACTCTAGCTATGAGTTGCCTCTCCTTTATTAACCCTTTACTAGGCTGCTGGAAACTACTACCGTAGAGATATAAATTATGATTTAAATGTAAGATTATCTCCATCTCTTTTTAAATATCAAATTTTAATTCAAAGTCAGTGTTTATTTACCTGAGTTTCATTTTAGGAGAAGAGTGTGGCCTAGTTGCAGATCTTGGTGAACCCACAAAGGTTCCACTGCTTCCAGAATGTGGACGAAGTGGGGGGGAAGCTCTTGGAGATGATCCGTAAGGAGGGGTCGGCGAAGCACATCTTGCGAGATGAACTCCGGCATAAACACCTGCAGCAGCTGCTTGTAATCTTGATACACCGGCAGGAGGAGTTGAAAATGGACCTGGTGTACTTATCGGATGCTTCTCTACTTGCAATGCACTAATAACAACTGCTTCTCGGTTATAGTACCTGTAAATTGTTGACATTTTGTAAATTTAATAAAATTTCATAAAAAAAACTTCTAGAAGTACTATTGGAAATCTTGATCGTGTTGATTTATCTATTTGTATCTAAATATATGTGATCACTCATTCTAATACCGAAAAAAAGGAATAGAAAGAGCATGAAAATTACTTGCGTCTCACCTAGCCCCATCAATCTATTTGTGTTTTTCTGAAGCAAAAGGATGAGTGACTGACTTAATAATAAAAGACAAGCTATGCTGTTGAGGTCATAAGTATTGAATAAGTTATTTGTACTAGGCAATGCTAACTAAAGATATGATAAAGATAGAATAAAACAGTTAGAAAATGAACTTACTTCTTTAACAATATTTTAATATGCGTCTCGCTCACTGTGGGAAACATTGAACTAATTTTAGCAACTAACGCGTCTGTGTCAGTAGCCAGAGTTATAGGAGAGTCTGTTGGCTTATTGGTAAGGCTATATACTCTATTCGGTACAGGACTGCCTTTAGGAGTGAAGCTTAAGCCCCTTGCAAGAATAGGGCTACCCCCTGAGAGAGGACTTCCATGAGAATGTCCTCCCAGTTCCTGCTGTGAAGATACAATATGCTGATTATAATATACTCATAATTAATTATTTTTTACTAATTTCCAAAAAAAAAATATCAATTATTCAATGGGTAGAGTATTCATTTTATGCACATAGAGTAGAATCATGCAATATCACGAGAGAGGCAGAAGTCTCATTATTTTAGTAGCATCAAAAATATCAGATGTGTGAGAAATTAGTGAGAAAAGAATATAGTGCTAAACTTCAATCCTATTTCTCAAATAATGTTTTTAAATTAAAATGATTTAGAGACACAAAACTTTTAGTGAAAAGCTGTCAGTGTAAAATAGTGGGTGTGCTAAAATAGTTAGCCTTACATCCGACAAAATATGATTTACATTTATATTCATTATTTTTAAATCGTTGTATCTAATATAATTATGCAAAGAAAGTGTTTTGTCTTTTGAATGATTGTCTTTTGTCACTTATTTTTTTGACATTGTTATGAATGTACATAGTAGATAAGTGTGAAAATATTATTCGAAATCATAAAATATTACAACTATCAATGATGGTTAGAAGCATTTCAATATTAAGTCATATAATAGAAGGCTTAAAACAATTCTACAATATTCTCTATAGCTTTCAAGGATATTGTGATACTTTAAATATAATTAATGAGCCTATCTTGTTTGTGCTATGATTGTAAGTATATATTACTGCACCATAATTTTTTTAGGGAAACCTTATATTGTGATATTACATATTGTAAATCAGTTGTATTCTTTGATTATGAAAAAAATTAGTATGGAAAATAGGGAAAATCTTTGTTCTCTATCCATTTCTATATAATAACAATTGAAGAAATTTGTAAAACACAAGGATATAAATATTACAGGAAAGTATTTACCATAATTTGCTTGGGCAGTGCTTTCGGGCTATACGAGGAGTGTAAAGCAGTGGAGGGATATGGAGGCGGTTGAAAAGCATGCTGTAGAGGTACCGGTGAAGGATATGGGTACACATGATATGGTGAACCATGGCCAGTCTGTTTTGATCCCAATGCAGCATAAAACACACAATTCTCTTATCGGAAAAATGTCAAATCCATGTTTAGTATAATAGATAATCAACACAAAAGGTTAAATAGGTACAAATATTAAACAATAAGAGATGGGTATACAATATTAAATTTCATTTTTAAAGGTACTTCCATAATTTGCGGTGAATAGCGATAGATATCAAGGTTCTGAACTATTGAACATATTTCTGCAAAAGAGATCCAACCCACAAAATTACCAAAATTGGTTAAAGAATCCATATTTGGTTATGTAAAGGTTACCCATCGTGATCCAACCATTAAATAATATACTTATGTAACATGGAGAACAGTCTATTCCCTTCGGAAACCTTTTCCCTTCAACTGTATTCACCCCAAAATATGGTATGTAAAATTTGGGTTCATGTAGTAAAGAATCAAGAGCTAATGCAAAGTGGGAATCACAAACTCATTACTGTAGCTTTTATTTTTTTGATTTACGTGGTACAAATATTTATCCCAAGTCAACGGCAAACAAACAAGCTCGGTGGATTGCTACTTCTAGGAGTTTATACCTATGATGTCCAAATGTAACATACCCATGTGCACAGTTACCAAAAATAGAATGTGTAACATTATTAAAAAGACATCAGTGTAACATTGTCGTGAAATACACAATCCATACATACATCATTTTATTGCTTATCAATTTCAAATTGAGCTTTTTTTTCATATCACTGAAGTTTCATTCTCTCATTTTTTTTAAATTTGTTCGTATTAGATTTAAGATTAAAATAAATTATGGACAATTTTTTTTAGATGGTTTCACTTGTAATGTGACATAATTAATCTTGAAAATATTTAATTATAAAAACAGAGTGTTCAGGTTGATATCTCGTGCCCTTTCTTTAGAAATCAAAGAAGAATCGTAACAGGTAATTTATTATTGATGTTGAGCACAAGCATTACAAAACTATGATGACAAAAATTTATATTAAGTACATAAATGACGCCAAACGATGTTGATTATTTTGACACCCCCATTTTCATGTCATTTTATAAATAAATCTTTTACTTCCTTGTCTAAACGTCACCAAATTTTTCAGTTCCTCTCTAATTTTTAATGGGTTTGCATAAATGCATTATTTTTGCAACATTAAGAAATGATGTTATTAACTATAAAAAAAAATAGTATTATTTTGCTTTTAGAACATCACAAATCCGTGTGCGTGATACTTATGTTAAACCAATAAAAACTAATATTGCATTGTTTAATTTTTATTATTTGCATTACTTGAAAAAAATTACCTGATGGGCCACATAGTCCAAGGGGTATGGGTGTGTTGATCCCTGGTTTTGTGGTGCCTTGTACCGCACTCGCGGGTCATCCCAAGTTGTCATTTTGGTAATATAGTTTATATAATAACTGAAATGCCATACACACTCTTATTAGTATATATATATGTACAGTCGTAAATAATTAATTGATTTTCGTTGGTACTTGTAACCCATCAATTATAATGACCATACAAGGTCACTACTATTTATATCAAACAGACCAGAGCAGATCGAAAAAACCTTATAAAATAGGCGAAGCAATATTTTTAACTTTATGGTATATTATTTAAAGTTTAAGTAATAGATCGGCCTGAGTTATAATAGTAACAAAAATATAAAATTTTCAAAATGATATCGTTTATTTGGGTGGAAATGCCAGAATCACAGGTATAGATGTGTTATACTATAATTTAATAAATTAAATTCATGAAATATTGACAGTTAAATGGAAGGAATGATAAATTGTACAATCAAAATAACATTTCAATCCTTCCAAATATCATGTTTATATCTATTTAATTAAACAAAACTTTACCTTGGATTATTTATTGATATAAATTACGACACAATCTGTATAAAAACACAATGTTTCCGAAAGTTCAAATAGAAAAACATTGAAGGGACTTCATTCCGTAAACAGAAAACAGGACTTATTTATTCCGATCGTATTTATTTACGCCTAGTTGTCCACTATTTTTGTACATTCCGTACAAACGGTTAGCATTTTTTGTTGCCACAAGGCGTAAGACCGTGAAATTTCCTACAATGACAGTTAATACAACGGAGATACTCACTGTTTACCAGTACGCCGATCAAATTTGCATTCCCATCCAGGCGGATATGTATTTAAATCAATATTTTCAGCCATGTTTGCATCTGGTTTACACTAATTCAAGAGATACACCATTCGCTATGAATATCAAGCCTACCAATAGAAGCAGCAACAAAAATCAATAATCCGTCGTTGACTGAAAACCGACAGCGACGCACCGCCAACTTCAATCATGCATTTCCATGTTTTCATTTGGATGTTTGTTTCGCGAAGCCAAAAATTGATTAAACCTATTTTTAAACGAGAACATCACAGATGATTAGTTGCGAAAACTATGCTCCATTGAATTTGAGGCAACTTGATTTTTAGTTATTTGTTATATTATGCTAACAGCATATGCTGTTAAAATATCTGATACATAATCTAAATATCGTGTTGTCTCTTTTGATAAATAAAGAAACATTTACCGTTTTTTGAGTATTTATTTTATTTAGAAAGATATGATGGAAATATTTATGTTGTAATTATTTGATGCGATACGAACTCATCTATTTTAACGAAATAGTTCTGAGCCCATTTTCTCTCCATTCTACCCATCACCAAGGAAATATTTCATTGAAATCATTTTCGTTTTAGGTATAATGGTTATGGATTAAAAATAAGTATAAGAATAAAATAAATCTTTTGCCATCGTTCATATTATCGACATATGCACTACTTAAATATGTTAGATATTCGATACATTTTAGTAAATAGTAAAATTGTTTCTGGTGAATCACGAACGACGGCATAGTTACATATCTATATATCAGTTTGATTAATTTTATTCCTAAATAATAATATTATACTTATCATCAGTTCGGATCTCAAAGATAGTTATTCTCATAACGACACACTTACAGCAGGCCGTTAAATAACAAAAAAAGTATGTAATACAATTTCAACAAAAAAGTCTGCAAATTCATTGGTTTTTTACTCACATCTAACAATTGCGTTTATAAATAATTCGACGGTCAAGGATGCCTAACATTTTTATTTTTTAGGTTGGGATTTATTTCGTATTTGAATAAGCATAGCAATCGATACCCAATCAGAATCTTACAAGCAGGTATGTATTTACAGTTACTTGTTCAATTCATACAATATTTGTTTTATAAAACAAAAATATAACTATAATGTTTACATGTTTGTTGCAGGGTGGGAAAGGGGATAAAATGAAATCAAAAATAAACAATATCTGGCTGCAGTTGTGTATTATTCAAGTTTGTTTTATTAAAAACAATAATAAATGTTGATATTAGGCATTACGTATCATTGGCTTTGATGTAATTACGTCATCGGTGTTATAAATATCAAGCAATTCATCATACATAAATGAAAGATTCGCAAAAATATGTTTTTCTGAAACATGATTAAATCATCCAAAATATGATACGTTTCCCGGTAGATGTACAGGTATTCGAGATATACACAAAGAGGCTGAAAATGTTGGCATTAGTCTAAAAACAGATTGGTACTCTGGTTTAGCAAACCAAAACTAATGAAATCTCCCAAGACCCAACAACAAGGAAAGTTGGATAATCTACTTTGACGATAAAACCTTTTCGTTATTGACAGATTATCACGAACGAGTCTAGCGCTATTTTTTTTTTCAAATATGGAATTCAATGTTCTCAATCGGAATCGTGAGGGACCTAAAATTGCTTCACCATAGACCGGTTGTCCACCTCTCCTCTTTATCTACTGACGAAATTATTGTGTACAGAAGAGTTCTAAAAATAATAATTTGTGTATTATTAGTCATCGTTGAGTCGATCTCCATATTTCATTGTCATCTAATCATGAATTTCCATAACTACTAGTAAAGTGACAAACCATAAGATCGGTGTGTAAAAGAATCTGATATATAGATACTCCTGTGTGTATGTTTTTAAAGTAATGCAAACATTTGTATTCCCCCTCCGTGCTCGTATTCTCTTAAATTTGTCACTTTAAATAAATATTGTGTATTTATTACATGCGAAATAATGGATCACGCAAGGCATTAATTAAGTCAACTATCCGAAGATTCTAAAGTCATTACATAATTATTATTTATCTGACAAAATACTACGATACTTTATCACCAAGCATTGTATAAATATATAGATACTTTTTTATATACACGTAACACTTTTATAGATTCCTTGTCTGTAATTTCAGCTGTTGAAACATCAATTCAACAATTTCGATGACAGTAAACATTGTAAATTAAACATCGCTAAATTCGTTTATTTGTAACAAAAAATACCGACAAATATTCATTTTAATTATCATAATAATTATCACTCAAACGTATCCATGACTGAGAATACACAGAGGTGTTCTAAATTTGAAATCCTCTCGCTCTCCTGTATGTTATAATCATTACCGACATACACATTTTGATATTTATTTGTTTCCAATCAATAATTTCAATCAACTTGGATGGCAACTGGTATAAAATAAGCTATCATATTTTATAGTGAATTATCTAAGTTATGCGCGTGAATTTCACTATAAGTATGTACATATAAAACGTCCTCGTTCTTCAGACACAATACTGAAATTGACGAAAGTGGAGCATGCATTGCAGTAAAAATAAATAAGTAGATAGATTGCGTTGATTTATGATTTACACATTGATCGAACAATAAATTTACGTATGCGTATCCACATACTTAGATATCTATGATAATTCCATCTGTTTCTAAAAACAATAACCGATTTTCAACGTTCGGCTAGTGTTCGAGTGCTAAAATACCGCCAATCTCATATATTCTATCAAAAGGAAGCTTAATTAAGCGAAGGAGCGTCAACAATTTCTCTTAAAATAAATTCCGTTGAAGTGCTCCACCATGAGTCTATATCGTGCTGCACATTGTGTGTATATTACAATATAAATCTAAAACCTTTGTAATGATATGTCATGACAAGACGATCAGTTGGCAGTCTTTAGTTTTTTTTTACCATGTCCGCTCCCAACTTGGAGGCTCTTGGAGCATATGAACTCCTCCCGGAGTTTATCTCAACATATGATTTTCTACGAGAACTGCTTGTTACTCAGTTGCTGAACCTCTCTTTTTTTGGAAGATAGTAGGGATGGAAAGGATATGAGGACTAGGACAGGACTAGTGGTTAGCTAATCGCTGTCACTATGCTGTCGCTCTTTGGGATCGGAAAGGTCGGAAGGGATTTTTAACTACACAAACACCCATTGCCTCTAAGCAGAATCGATTTCTCGAAAAAATCTGCTCGTACCGGGAATCAAACCCGGGCGATCAAACCCGGACGATTCGACACGGTAGCCAACGACATTTGCCACTGCACCACGGACCGGGATATTTAATGATTTTTTTTTTAAATTTACTCAAACAGTACTTTTAAAGTACTACTTTGTCATCAAACCATCATCAGGTCACCATTCAAACACATATTTGCTCAGCATATATCCACATTTTATCTACTCTATAATTATTATTTCAAATGAAACTTTATACATATGTATTATAAGTCTGTTTGGTGTTAATCAAGAAAAATGAAACATTTAATATGTATATCAACGTGTAATAATTGGCTATAATCAAGCAACCTTCCACAATAACTTATAAAACTTAAAGATATACCAATAATTAGTCCACGTCTCAAACATAATATTCTTTATCCTCAGTAGAAGTACGAAAATAGAGTACATATCTACAATAAACCCACATAAAATAAATTAATCAACAAAACATAATACATTGTATGTAAAAGATATCGACATATTTCATTTAAATGTACGTACAGTTATCAGTGGTAATTGAAAATATACATATATCTACTGTACTAGATATTTTGATTTATATACTTTATACAGCATGATTGGTTTTAAACTGCTATTATTTCATATTGTAAATATCAGGGCTGTGGAGTCGGAGTCGGAGTCGTGGCTTTTTGGCCGTAGTCGGAGCCGTCGCGGCGCTTTGGCCGGAGTTGTACTCGGAGTCGGAAATTTTGAAAAGTTTAAACTTTTTATTTTTGCATTTAATATGTCAAAATTGGCTATTAGCCGGATTAGTTGATTTAAATATAATTGAATACACATACATAGGAAAGGTAGGAAAAAAAACGTGACGAAATTAAACTTTTTTTAGTCGGAGTCGTATTTTTGGTCAATGTTGGAGTCGGAGTCGTGCTTTTGGGAAATGCTGGAGTCACTGTCTTCCTGTTTTTGTGATTTGCCTAAATAAATGCTCAAACGTATTACAGTCATGACTCATGAAATATTGAATTTTGTGAGCATGTGTAATTTGTAAAATACGTTTTATTTTAAATTATCCATGTCTTTCGCCAATATTGCCCATATTTTTCGGCAATAATTTAGAGAGAGTGACTCATAAATGTTTAATTATTGGCCCATTTAAATCAAAAGTCCAGTTTCGTTATCGCTTATGGCAAGATAGTTCGATAGTCAGTTAAAAAAACTAATCAATGTAATTTAATACGACATATTAAATTGTTCCCCGTGCATCAATCATGATAATAATGTTGCTTCAGCTGATCACCATCGTCTTAACGATTGTATCACGATACAAAATAATCTATGATAAAATGCCACAGTGTCAAACTCAAATGTGCCGTAGTCTACCTACGCTATCAGAACCAAAACTGCAATTATACAGTCGCCCACGTATACCTACGCGTTCACAAAATAGTAATTCTCACTTGTTCCTCTTTTGTTGGTTATATACAGAACTACACTACGGATCTGTGGGCCTATCTGAATTATGAACGGTGCGCATAAAAAAGAGGGCGGCAAACTGAAACAATGTTTAATTAATAAATAATAATTAATCGCTTTGAGATTTTATTCTTCATATAGATATACATCTGTAATATTTTTTATTGTTGTTCCTTGATGTAATAGCTTGTCTTGAGACTATATGTCTTACATTAATACTGAATAATAATATTTGATGTAATCATATGCATATATTATGTTTTTTTAATGCCATAATGAATTTGAAAATCATGATCGATTTCACCTATCCCGCAAACACATCTTGCAAGACACTCGTTTCTGACACAATACCTTATTACTTGTTTACATTTTAATAGCAACTAAAAAGGATTGCTCTAATATTTCAATAACTCTCATATCTAATACACATTAAGATTGTTGAGTATTTTTACATTCACTTAAATATGTAGTTACTATTTCAAGAAAACATGTGGTTGCAAATATTTTGGCAGTGTGACGGAACATTCAACATGTTTTTTTTTTATGCAATACTGACTGGAAAAATCACACCACTCTTCAGCTTAAAATAATATACCATCATTTAACGTTCACCGCAAATGCTTTTGAGACGTATGTATATATATCTGTAGGTAGTTTCAAAAAAATATTTGGGAACACAAAAATGATGCGATACTTTAAATCTGACAAAGGCATTTATCTTGTCTAGATAACATTGTATAAAAAATAAATAATATTCTTATCAGTCAATATACAATATACGGCATTTTTTTGTTCGATACGCCACCTACCAAGCATAACATATTTTTTAGGGCTATAAATTGTATAAGTATGGTCCTGTTCATCTTCTGCTATAAAACACATTTTGCGAATGTAATTCGCTCTTTTTTCATTTGACTTTTGTGTCGTTACAAGTGTTTCAATATTATATTCAAAAAAAAATCTTATCGCGACCGATACACCTGGCAAAGGTCGTCAATTTTCGTCCCGACGCTGATGACTTAATCTAGTTACTGCATTGTTGACAACGGCAAAAGCATGGCTGAATTAAATCTAACCGGCTTCGGTGAAGTTTTAAAAGTCGTCAAGTACAAAGACGTTAGTAATATTTTTCTTTATTATGTATCATTATTTAATGTTGTGAAGATAAACAAAAAAACGATTAACGGGAATTATGTGTCATTACATTAACAGAATCATTATTATTTACGGCTTTCGATTTCCGTATCCATTTATTTTAAGCAATTCAAATGTTTGCGTCAATATTACCTATTATAACACTACTTTAATCATTTATATTGATTACTTATTTCATAAAATAATAATTTACTATCATATCGTTAAGTCGCTCTTATTCTTACCTACTTATTCTTATTAGTCTTTATACTTTCTCTCGCTTTCGCCTTAACCGAAGAAAATATTCTTTGACTAAATTTTGGCATGCCTTATAGCCTACTTATTAATTAAATAATAATAATAATAGGAAATGTAATCATGTTAAAAATTGTATATGATTCATTATCTTTCACTATATTATAACCGTTCAAAAGATACCGTTAGAATTCTATTAATAAGTACAAATTATTGTTCTTCTGCTTTCCAAATATAAATATTATAAATCCGTATTTATTTGCTGGTGTTAGTTTCCATACATTAATCGACACAATCTACAAAATGAAAATGTGTACTCTGACAATATTTTAAAATTACAACATTGTGTGACGTGTTTATCAGCTGGTACATTGAGTTGCCGCCACGTTGTCGGGGTTGCCTATACACCGAGGCGCACGTCAGACTTCGTTGGCATATTTGCCGCGTAAACAATGTTACCAATATAAAATATTTTAAGGCCATGTTTTTTGAAATGCCTAAATAATTAGTACTTACACATTTCCGACATTTGATTCAATTACTTAGTACTCCATTGATATCTTGCAATTAAAAACAGTTCAAAAATATGAATAAAGTCAAATATGAATTGATTGAATTTTGTACTTTTCTATGAGTTTTGTCGTTAACGACCCAGGTATCGCATTTTGGCATCTTCAGGCAGTTGAAAGTCTGAAGATGCCGAAAGGCGAAACCCGGGTCGTTCACAATAAAACTCATAGAAAAGTACAAAATTCAAAAGATTCAAATTTGATATTGAAATTCCATCGAGCACCTTCAGTAAAAATCTTCAATTATGAATTATTAATGATTTCAGAATATGTTTTTAATATGATAGAATAGGTGTGGAATATGTATGAACTAATTACAAAACAAAATTGAGCAGTTGGTTCTCTAAAGAGAATATTATTTACTTACTTAAATTACTAATACATAAATAAAATCTTCAATTGCTCATATTTATAAGATTCATAACCATAAAATAATATCAAAATCTCTTTTAATTAAAATGATTCTACATTTATGAACCAATATTAGTTTCTTACGAGCACAATAACTGAAAATTATGCTATGATGTTTATAATTTTAGAATTGGGATTGGTTTGTACAAATCCATGACTGTACCAACTTATGGAAAGCGCAGCCAACATATTTAATATCTCAACTGGTGTTTGTAATTGGATCCTTCCTGACTCTTTTACATGGTAAGCTATCAAAACATTTTTGATTCATTCAACCACCCTTATTGCATACTAATGAATTTTTGCATTAATATTCTGTTTATTTATTTGAATATTGAGAAGGTAATATAAGTCACTTGGAGTAGACTTGGTGCTAAATAAACACTTTTGAATTTGGAATTTAATTGAATTTGGGTTTATCCATCATGCTGCTGACAATGACTATATGCTCCGTCTGTGCATCAAGTACATGTTGTCAATTTGGAAGTTGTATAGTTTCTAGCAATCTACATTACACTGAAAATAAACTGAATATTACATACTATGCAATGGCATTGTGTTATCATTATGGATATAACACTATTATTATCCTGTTAACACTGAAATAACATGTGTAATATGTATATTATTGAAATTTTTAACAAGGAACCAAAAAAGTCACGGTATGCACGCAATGTTCCTTCTGTTAGGATTTTTACCAAATTCTATCTTTAAAATTTCATTTCATTTTTCTTAACAGCATACATTATGATATCATTTTAAAATAATATATATATATTCAGATAAATAAAATATTTTTTGTTAAAAGTAAAAAGTATATTCAAAATCTTTTTTCAGCTCTTTCCAAAGGGGGCCGTTGGCCATGGCTGTGGCTAGGTACGATTCTTCATGGAATTGTGGTGGAAACAATGGCGTACAATTTACCTGACATTGATAACTTTTGGCACTCTCAAACTCCGATAGTATTTCTGGGTGGCAGATTTCCAATACATATAGTATTACTATGTAAGTAATAAGTTTTTTTTAATAAAATATGTTAAATTATTTTAAGTACGTTTATTTAAATTGATTAACAAAATTATTTCTGATAAATTATCTTCGATTTAATAAAACATATGTGTTTTTTAAATACCTTTATAACAATGTCACAATAACAGAAAAAATGTATAATCATTTGGGTAATATATTTTATATTTGCAATTAATTAAATTATCATCATTCAAGACTATAACACAACTTTTTGACTGATAAATGCATTGACTAGAAAAGTGGGAAAATTGAGTGAATATGTACTGTTTTTTTATCAATGTTTCATGTATGATACGTAAAAACTAAGTACGTAAAGTAATGTCTGCTGTAAAGCCGTATATATTTTTGTTTTTTACAATAAATATCATATTTTATTAACAATGTATTATTTCTCCAGATTCTGTGTTCCTATATCATGCTGCATATGGTGTATCGAGACTGCAATTGCCATCATGGGCTGAGCCTTTTGCCGTTGGCCTTACGGTTGTCTTAATCGATATACCGTATGATATTGTTGCGGTAAAATTTTTGCATTGGACTTGGCACGATACTGACCCTAATATTCAGGATAGACACTATTGGGTTCCCTGGAATTCATACTATTTCCATTCCACATTTGCTGCAAGTTTTACTTTCTGGTTCCACTTTTCAAGAAAATTTTTCGCCAAGACATCTTCAAAATGGCAGTCAGCTGGGTAAGCTTAAATCACTGAATCAGAATAAAATATTATAATGAACACGGTTACAAATTTTACTATATTGATACTAATCCTTAACCATATATTTGTTTTGCAGTTTCTTTAAAGAACTGGGGAGTATGACGATTGCTGGTCTACTGGGAATGCCAGGCGGAGTTCTTCTTTTCTTACCACTCTATCATCCACTTCATGACTTTGCAGGGGTTCATTCAGAAGTAACATTCTTTATGATTTTCACAATATTTTTGATGATATCTTGGAGTGGTGACAGAACAAAAAGGGAAATTACAACTAAACGGTAATTTTCCTACACGTTTATTGCATATATATGAACATATGTTTTACAATTTCATACTCATCAACACTCTACGGCTCAAAATAACTATTCTTTTTATCTGAAATATTATGTTTAATTCTGCTCAATGCGAAATGTTTTTGAAACTATGTAGGTATGTAGGATTTTATATGGTTGTCAATTCATGTTTTATATAAATAAATGTATGGCAGAGCTGAAATCTCAGTTTTTTTTATCAAATGCGAGAGTTTGATAGATTAGTAGAGAAATGAAATATGTAAAACATTTTGCTGGCATTGCTAATCTTACCAATCAAAAAAAAAATATATTCTAATATAACTAATAAAACTGTTATAATGTTATACACTAAAGTTAACAATTTCAACTGAAAAATTATTTGATTGATTACAATTAATAACATTGCAATTGCTCCTCTATTGTATTTTATTTGCAGCATAATTGCTAAATAGTTCTGACGATGGTGTGGTCCAAATTGTTAGCAATACTATTATTTTATTCTTGTAGAACTGCTATTTTTATTTTATTTTAACGAAGTTCTACCATGTACATGCCAATTCAACGCAAGGATAATTGATATTGAGCATTTGAATGATTCATTCCTATACCTAATATTATCTTGCATTTTGTATGTGAAAAAAATAGCTGCCTAACTGCAATTAATTATTTTATGACATTTTAGATTATTATTCTTAAATTTTCCATTGCTTTTATATGAATCTGCATTTGCGACTCTTTAAGAACATTATGCGCTTACTGATGTTATCTATCATATTATGTTGTATATATTTATATTAGAATAACCCATTTCACTTTATTATGTTTAGATTCTACCTTATCAATATATAATTTTTTGTATTTATTTTCTTAATAGAGCGGGTATATTTGATTGGCTGTTGGTTCTGCATTTAATAAGCCATTATGGAATATATTTAGCATTTACAATTTTCGGATACCCAGAAAAGGAGATTTCAATGGGATACCATGAACCAATTGGATCCTGTAAGACTATGACAACATTGAAAACAGCGTTTGGAACGGTAAATAAATAGTTAAGAATTTTGATATCAATATTACTCTTGAAACATTTTATTGCATACATTTGTGGAGAAAGTAAAGTTTAATCTGAATTGAATCCATTATTATAGAATTTATCAGTAAAAATATTCATAAATGAATTTTCATTCGAAAAGGAAAAAATTGAATATCAGCTTCCTACAGAGATCGTTTAAAATTATATAGAATTTGATATTTCTTATGGATTAATCTCTATTCATTTATGAAAAGAAAGTCTGACGAAATTGCTGTAGACTTTTGAGATCACAAACATGGACATATTTTTAGGGCATGTATTTAATGAGTCAGTAACTAATTCAAGTTTCGATCAGTTAAATAAATAAATGGTCAGTTAAAAGTCAAAATGGTCAGTCAATATTATAAACGGTCTGTTGTCATTGTATCAGTGTGAATGTCGTCAGTTATTAAATAAAACGGTCAGTATTTAATTTAAATGGTCAGTAATTTAAAAAAAAGTGATAAGTTTTATTTTGACAGCTTGTGAATTTTATCAAATAAGGTTGTAAGAGGCAAATTTATGACATCTTCTATGAAAAATAAGCGCATGAAATGAAATTATTTCTTAAGTTCAGGTATTTGAAAGCACATATTGTTATTTTAATAAGTGTAAAATGACCATTTATTATTTTAACTGACCATTTATTATTTTTAACTGACCGGTTTAAATATTTAATACTGACCATTTTAAGTATTTATAACTGACCATTAATCGAATTAGAAACTGACCAAATAATTAGTAGTGTATTTTTAGGTAACCATATAAAAATTTATAATAAGCTCTTGATATTACTCACTTTCTATTCTTCACCAGAGTTAATCTTAATCAAATTCCGCTTATCGTGAGCATTATCAACTGATTCAATTGAATTTTCTTGATGAGCGAAACCGATCCTGATCTTTATCAGAATACATTTGGAAGTAGTACTGCACAATGTGTATTACTTATTTAAACAATTAATCTTGATACTCATTTTTGCATTTTTGTGTCATTCATATGTATTTATATTACTTTCATCATCATACGGAGAAGATGTACGACACAACATCATGAATTATTAAAATATGTATTATAATTTTATCAATAATTAAAATGATATACAGAAGTCATAATTGAAACAATTTCTACCAGTGTTCTATTGAAACATGTAATCAGCTACACATTGCAACATATTTCTCTATCTCATTAAAAACAACCATTCTCTAAATATCAATTATTTATTCAATTCTAACTAACAACTCTTCACAAAAATGGCTTCCATTTTTCTTTTGGTTCAATCGGGTAATATTGCTAGCGATGAGATTATCTGGTCCTGATTTTTTTTTAAATGTAGAATTGGAACCCAAAAATGTATGGCTTAACTCAATAAATATTGACAGTCATGTCAACATTTATTAAACACACATTATAAATGACTCCCTGTCAGTTGAAATTTTTTTCTACTAAAGGTGATCAGTTGAAAATACTGGTGTTGAATGCAACTGGTCCTAATTTTTATATAATATATGTGGTAGAAAAAAAATGTGTTTTAATTAATATTTAAATAAAAACGTAACAATATTTGAATTTGATTAGTCAATATCGACAGCGTCCAAACTTTTCCTAGTCATAAATTCCCATTCATCGCTAACTCTTCTATAATTTCTTGAAATTGAAACTCTGAAACTTAACTCAATAATAAGTAGTTATCTGACAATATAATATGATTGTCACGACAGTTATCTAGTATCATATGTTTCCGTTTGTTTTATCATTTATATTTATAGCCTTGGCTTCTTTTTTAGGATATATAATAGGCCTTCGACCACTCTGATCAATGAGTGGTATATGTTTAAAAAAACTTTTAATTGTTGTTTGGGTTAAGTATGTGGAAAAGTTGCTATGTAAAAGATTTTTAAAGAAAACTAATTTTATATGCAAAAAAAAGACTATTACTATAAATTTTCATTTTAGGTGTTGCAAAAAAGGAAATATTTGTGCGTGACAGATTATGATGAAGACTATTTCAACTTTTCTTGTTTACCAAAAGAGTCTATGCCTGGAAATGGTGCTGTTTGGTACACAGTGTGCGGAACACCTTTCAAGTATGTAAACTATGTACATAAATTACATTTTTTTAGCAATCAAGCACAATACAAACTATTTAAAAATCTACACCACTTGTCTAAAGTAAATGTGAAGGTTTTATGCAGGCGATGGCTAAGCCCCAGATTTTGTGAAACATATATTTCAAAACAATAAATAATATTGTCCTGTGTACCTAATAATTGCCTTTATGTATTTGCAGAAACCGCATAGAATACATAGCCATTTTAAGTACGATTTGCTTCTTGGCATCCGGAGTGTTCTACAATTATTATTTCAGAAATACTGCTCCAGAAGTAAAAAAAGTCGTACAAGAGAAAAAGAAGAGCAAATATCATTAAATATTTATCATTTTCTTGGAGTGATTGTAATTGTTAGTTACTGATTTTTCAACAATAAATTTTTTCCACTATTCTGAGGTATAATATTTTGTTTGACCATTCCAATATATGTAACATATCCCATTTCTAAATACAATTTTACTGGTTAATAAAAAGGCTCATTTTTCATTAAAACTTAGCTAAAAATTAAAATTGTTTTGTATCTGATATCAAAGATTTAAGTTTAGCACATATTATTAATTTTAATTCATAATAAATATTTACAAAAAAGATACATATGTTTCAACCCTAATTCGTATCTTGGTTACCTTTGGCTGTCCAATAGGAATAAAATATACTCCTCATTAATTGACAGACAATATTTACTTGACATTGAATTTACAAACTAAAAGTGACTTTATCATAGATATAGTGCAAGCCATGGGAAATAACACTCAAAAAGCAAAAAGAGCTTGGATGAAGGGCCTAATTCAAGAGTTCAAACATATTAATTCAGATATACTTCACCATATTGTTTGAACTTATATTCTGGTATCTTGAGCAACTTCAAAGTTGGAAAGTGGTGTACTCTTTTATACAATAAATGTTTTAGAGTTTTAATTGAAGTCCATGGTTTACCAAACTGTTTACCATATCATGATTATGATAAGGGATATCTGTGTACTCAATATCTTGAAGAAAACTAATGTCTGTGGTTCAGGCCTTTCGATTGTATAAAATTCACAAATTTTATAATGCAAGGTGTGACATATTCAAATTTATCACATTTTTATATGATGTCTTTTTATACATTTTTATACAATATATTGCTGATGTAAAATGAATTGTAAATAAATTGTCATCGGGATAGTTTTCATTACATTACATAAGCAAAAAAATATTTTGTTTTCCACTCATTATTAACCCCTTCTACTGCGATTAAATTCTTTAATTATTTTTTTTACGAGACTATTTAATTTTGTTAATAATATGGTGTTTCAGAAAAATAATTATCCTTCAGTATCTGTTTGGTATACAGTAGAACCTCGATTATCCGGACTGATTGGGGATGAAGGTAGTCCGGATAAGGACAAATCCGGATAATCGAAAAAATCATAATTGATAGGAAAAAAAAAGTACATTCAGTATAAATCATTTTTATTTCTTTAGATTAATACATAGTTTTATTAATAAATTATTTTTTATGGAAAAAATCGATTATCGATGTCTGCTTAGAGCTAGCTTTTCTTTTCAATGCTGCCAAATCACGAATACTTTTAAGACACATTCGTAGTCTTGAATAGCACACTTCTTGACTCTCAAGCCACTTCATGGCGACATCTAGACACTGAAAAGATTCAGAATGTGTAGGACCAATATCTCCCCCCTCACAAAACTCTCCTACGTCTTCTTGATCTTGTTTTTCATTAATTTCATTAATTTTTTCGTCATCATTCAAAATTTGGAATCCAGGATCGTTTACATCGCAATTTAACCACTCGGTTATATCTTCTTTGTCGCATTTAGCACATATTGAAAGTTGTGTCATTGCTTCCGCAAAGCCTCCTCTATCATTTTCTACTACGTTACTGAAACTTGCTAATGGTCTTTTCAAAATTTTGTCCCATGATTTTTTCAAAGTTGACAAACCAGAAGAATTCCAACTTTCTCCTGCAATGTAGCAACAATCTTTTAAAATTGTTTTTTTTATATCCGAGATCGATGACGTTCCGACACCATATTTATTAGACAAAAAACGTCCCGTTTCACCCCGTTTTTAAGCATCGATTCTATTCAACTTGTCTTTTAATGAAACTACGCCACGTTTTCTTTTCGTTGACATATCGGTAATATTAAAAATAAATTTTTAAGCCGTGATCAATTTTTCAAGAAACAAACGTTCAATGCGTATCGAATTTGGACGATGACTTACCCATATTTTACACAGTACTTATTGTTAGAATCAATGCAACGATCAAAATATTAAGACTGCATTCCATCACGTATGTAAACAGTGGACGCAATTCGCCAGGTGCCTATCAGCAAATTTGTAATATTTTTGTTTATTTTGACCAATCCGGATAATCGAGGTCTGGATAATCGAGGTTTTACTGTATTTCGATATTGTTTTTTTTTGTACCTGAAACATAATATGTTGAACAACGAAATAAAGCAGGAAATTAATTGATGGAAAACAGTAACAACTTTAGATTTAAAATTAGTAAAAATATTGCGTATCGAAATTTACCACGAGCATAGCTCATGGTTGCCGAATACGCCCAGGAAACACGACCACGAGTGTCACACGTGATTTCAGTAGAAGGGGCTAAAAACAACATTTGCATGACAAGTTCAAAATTAATGCTGTGGAATCTAGTAAGCATGCACGGGATATGCAAATAGTGCGCTAATCTCATATCGGCAGATTAGTACACGCACAATTTGAAATTCTCTCTTAGTTTGAATAAGGCCCGAGATGATAGAATTACCAGAAAAAAAATCCTTTAAATTATTTTCTTTAAGTTGTTTTAACAAAAAAGTGAAGCTTATTCAGAAATGCGATTATTGCTTGGGGGTCGTAGTTTTCCCGTCAATAATCTATGAGTATGACTTTGAGAACGAGAAACAGTCTTTGACCTAAACATAATTACAAGCTAACTAACTTGATAAATAGGCGTCTTAAGGGGTTATACGCAGTTGCAAGGGTCAAAAAAAACATTTTTTTTTGAATTTTTTATAGACACAGTTTTTATTTATAAATTAAAAGTGATGGTTATTCAAATAGAGCCTACTTTCAAGAAAACAATAGCGCGTCAATCATGTAAAAATATTAATGTGCACCGATCCTGTAGAAGATGTTCCAAACGACCTCTAAAAAAAGGCGCTTGGCGGTGATCTCCATTTCGGCAGTTTGGATTATCTGAAATCAAAAAATATGGTGAATTCTTTTGAAGGATAGATTAATGCAGGTATTGAACAAAGGAATAAGAAAAATTTTGATTTTTGACAAAATGGCGTCTATTTGTAAAAAAAAATCGTTTTTGACTGAAATTTTCGCTCCAAATTGTTAAAAAAAAATAGTAATAATTTTTTAAAATCTTATTCCTTCGTTCAATACCTGAGGAATATATTTAAGAAGAGTGTGTAAAAATTTGAGACTGATCAGTTGAGCTATTTCGGAGAAATCGAGATCACCAACTTTGAAAATACCGTTTTGAGAAAAACGAGTTAAAAGTTTCAGAAGTAGCTTACACATAGTTAAAAAAAAAATCTTCAACTTACATGGTATTATCTATTCCAGGGCCATAAGAGGTACATTCTGCAGTATTGGTAGCTTCTAATAAGTCTAGCTGGTGTTGTCGTCGAGCCATTCTTCCTTCTCACATGCTCCCATGTGCTCTTGCGTCAGAGATCATTACACGCTCTGCGTTCTCTTTGTGGACATAAGCATGAGCTGCAGTGCCTTATGAAAGTCCTAATGCACTCATGAAGTACAATAGTGATTTTTGACATGATCATGGGTGTAAGAATATAATATGTCTGTTGCTAGCGCTTGTTGCCAACTACACCATAAACCTTCTCCACCTAGGCACATTTTGTGTTGAGGATTCTCATCAGACGAACAATAGTGATAATATGTTCCCCAAATTGCATTATACATACTATCCACAGAATCACAATTTCTCCTTATTGCCAAACCATAGTAAACTGTCAACTTATCTATTACCTTAGCCGTGAGTTTACCTTTCCCTGAAAGTATTTTTTTTTGAATTTTTTTCTGCCTATTTCAGCTGTTTTTGTAGTTTTGTTTACTAGTTCGCGGAGTCGTGAACCCATTCTCTTCTGAAGATGCCCGATACATTCTTTTTTGACAACTTCAACTTCACCGTAAGGAGCAGCTTTCAGGATCCCAGAATATGTTTTAGAATCGCCATCACCTATATAGTTTCTATAACGAACTTTCAATTTTTCTATTGAACGCTTAAACATTTCAATAACCGCATCGGTTTCCATTTTACCTGAAGAGCCCTGGTGATTTGCAGAACAAGCACTATTGTGATCATTATACTCATTAGTACCTTTTTTAGGTTTCCAAACCTCACACTGTTTACAGTATGAACTTTTTACATCAATATCAACAATTTTTCCAGTATAATATCAAATTCAGGTATATCTCCGAAAATATTTATCAGATTGGCTTCAAATTTTCAGAGAATATACTTAAATATGTGTACATTTCGAAAATGCAAAAAACAAAATTTCGATTTTTTGAAAATTCTTACTGCGGATAACCCCTTAAAGTAAAACCAAAAGGTTCTTTAGCAATATAATTCTGTAATCTGTTTTCTAATGAAACAAGGTCAAAATTAACACTTTGTTTATGGCCTTTTTAATTACTATGGTAATCACGCACAAATTGGTGCACTTTGTAAACAATGGGTTAAAACAAATAAAATTTAACAGTAGGAAAAGGATAAAAAATATGTATGATTAGAAAGCAGATAATACTACAAGTTTGCACTTATATTGTGTGTTCATAATTCTTCATCAAGTAAAAACCTAGACTTGCATATCGCCTAGAAATAGAAGTTGGTAATAAATGTTTTTCAATGTTTTTTTTTTCATTTTATGAACTACATTTGAAAGTACAAGTACCAAAGTACAGTATGTAAGATGCATTATCATTTGATACATACAGTTAGAAAAATAATTGTAGGTTAGTAATCATTCAATCTCTCTTTTGAGTGACCGTAAGAATGGAAGGGTGAGATTGAGACAGGACCGCTAGTTGAAAAAATATCTTCACCCCTTTTTCTGAAGCAGGCACAGTAAGAAATGTTGAGAATAAAATATGTATACATCTTTCTTGATGAAATTGAATCAATAATTGAAAAATTAATGCAGTAGATTCCTAGACAAAGCTTAACAACTGACTCGAGCGCTGTGAATAAATATTGGTCAAGCATTTCCCCCTAGAAACTTTAAAAGTACTTCAAATTTCAAATCATTAAGATTAGAATAATAATGGCGACTTTATTGTATTGCCTACTTTTTAAGGATATATTGGCTAACATTGGAATGAGAACATTTTCAAAAGCCTTGATGGAAAAACCATGAAACCTCCGCAAACTAACAGTATGTCATTGTGTGGTTGGTTTCTGACTTCATAGACCGAATCAATTCGATTTGTAAAAAGGGTAAGTACAAAAGATGAAATCATAAGTTGTGTATCATTGCTGTGTCTTCGTTTAACTTATAACGGGAATGTTTTAATAAATTCAAACATTTGACTATTGTAGCTCTGAATCGCAGAACAGAGAGATTTCGAAATCTTTCTCTTCGGATTATGGCAAATTTGGGATATTTACTTATTGTTATATCGCAAAGTGAAATATTTTTTTAAAAAATCTAAAATCTATGCTTAAATGTTGTACGCCCAACTGTTTTGTGCTGATAATTGCCTTATATTTTATACGAAAACATCAAAGATGCCACGTTACATACACGATCATGCATTATTATGATTGCATTTCATAATTGACGTTTTAAGTTTGACATGTTCTATTATGACAGATATGTTTCTTTATATGGATAGTCTATGATATTTTATGTAAGCCAATAGACAATAATGAAATCCTTGCAACACTTTATTTCATCGGAAAAGTATATTATTATTTTAATTTATTTTATAGGTAAATAAATATCAAATATAAAAATAATTAATTTTAACCATAAATAAATTTGTATTATGTATTTTAATTTATTATCTAGATAGGTAAGTACCTGCTTGAAACAAAATTACATTATTATTTTTTCACGTACTTCTTTAATACAACTGAGAACTAAAATATAATATTTTAAAAATATATCTAAACTTAAGAAAAAACCAGTTTAGTTAACTTACTCTTGTTAATATTTAAATAAAGATAAGTTACTTTTGTTAATATTTAAAAAAAATATATTATTATACCTCAACCAAAAATATTTGAATAACTTAAATTGTTATGCCATTATAACAAATCTTCACATTGAAGTAAAAGTGAAAAAATACAGATTAATCTGACTCTCAGTCACAATAAATGATTGTTTATTTATAGAAATAATATATTTATAGAAATTCATGAACCATAATAAACTTGTCTTTGGTCCTGGTTTACAATAATATAGACTAAGTTGTCTATGGGTAGACACATCACAACCTCTATTATTTCCTGCTCCGCCAGCGAGGTCGACACACCATCAAATCACAATTCTCTGAACATCGGGAGCATTACGTTGACCGCTGCACATTCTTATTCTTTGATCCATATCAAAAATATCTGACAATGAGTGCGGCTCTTGCTAATGTAAAACATGGAACAGTAAAACAAGTGAGTTATTTTTGCTAAATTAGTCGTCAATTCATTGCATTATCACTAAATATATCTATTGAAAGTTTGTCGGTATCCCTATGTCGTCCATTTGCCGAGTTGGCACATTATCCATTCTTGACAGATTGCGTTCACATGAATGTATAATGAATGGATTATGTCTCGAACTTTTCAAATAATGTAGTGGCTTAGTTAAACCATCATTGCATAGTTTAATACCGATTGATTTTCTTTGCATATTGTTCGTTGTGATGCCAAAGTAGTGCATCGATATGGTGTTATTTAATTGCATTGGTCGTCAATAGATTCCCTCCTGTATACATTCCCAAGTTATCATGACTTCATATGACATCTCTAAAAACATATAGATATCGTAATACATACATTCTATCTTACAAAATGGGATTTTCCGGCTAAATCTTTTGTATCAAAATACGAGACGTAAGCATAAATCCATAAAGCTACCCAAAGTTCAACCGGTGGTACAATCGTATGTGAAAGTTTATCATAATATTATCATGACACGACATGTATTCAACAGCATAACATCACCACGCCAAGTTATAACAGCTAAATCACTAGCCATATTGTTAGATATCATGTGAAAACTTCCACAGGTAAAGGCAATACCATTCATCTCTTCGGTTTGTTTTTTACGAACATGCTGAATCTTTTAGTTGTGGAAATATCCGGTTGTATTTTACGAACATGCCAAACCTTCTATATTATGAGGGATAAATTTATTCAACAAAATGTTAAATGAAATATCAAATGCCCAGTAGAGCCCATGTATAACGTTATTATAAAGCAAAACTGAATGATAATCTGCTCTTCAATAAAACATGAGTCATGACTCATACCTCTGAAACTTTCATATTATATTTACCAGGAGCATCAGTTCTTACTATTGTTTAACATATCAATTTTACATATTCTCTTGTGCTTCGTCTGAACCAACATATATATTGTTTTGCTAATTATTCTTATCTATTTCATAATAAATATCTGGTGTTATTGCTCGAGTTATGTATTATTTTCTTAGCATTAATATGAACACAGCAAAATATATAGCTTCTATGACATTGTAAACACATTCAAATGTTCAGGCTAACCTTCCTTTCGTTGATTGTGAATATACTTTCTTTAAGATATTGTCTGGAGACTCCGTGACCATTCGTGGTCGGCTAAAAGTAGATGGACCGCCTTCGGAAAAGCAGCTAAACTTAGCTAACATTATGACTCCGAAGCTTGCCCGCCGGCCGACTAAAGAGTATGTTATAAATCATTTACCTACTCCTTTCAAAATGCAAATAAATTTCACAAATGTCAATTTCATCAGCTAATGATCCATTTTGTAATGCTTTACTTATATTTTCAGTGCAAAAGAAACAAAGGATGAACCATGGGCCTGGGAAGCTAGAGAGTTCCTTCGTAAGAAATTAATTGGCCAGGAGATATTCTTTACCTCGGAGAAGATACCTAATTCCGATAGAGAAAGGGGGTGTATTTATCTCGGTAAAGATGTGGCATCTGCTGAAAACTTAAATGAATCTTTGGTCAGTGAAGGCCTTGTAACCCTCCGAGGAGACAGTAAAACTCCTGAATACGCCGCCCTTCACAAGCTAGAAGAAATTGCCAAAAGCCAAGGAAAAGGACGCCATGGACATAATTCAGGGGTAGGTTCTTAAAAAAATCTGTTGAATGCATGGTGAATGAAACAATTTCTTATTTCTGTTGTTTGTAATAATGTATTGTATTTTTTCAGGAGCACATCCGAAATATTAAGTGGACCAGCGAAGCTGACTTATCTAAGTATTACTATCAGCCCATTAAAGCCATCATTGAGCATGTTCGTGATGGCTCCACAGTACGTACCTTTTTGATGCCGGAAGATAATGTATATTATTATGTCACCCTAATGATATCCGGAATCAGAGTAAGTATTCAATAAATTATATATAATCTTAGTTTCTAGAACTAATTAGACGGAAACATATTAGTTAGTTTAAAATAATACTCGAAATAGTTAGTTTGAAGTCTCATCATGAAGTTCAAATTTAATAGAATGTCATTCTTTTTAGTGTCCAGGTGTAAAGCATGCTTCTGGCAAACCTGATACTACATCCGTTGACCCGCTTGTCGAAGAAGCAAGGTGCTTTGTAGAGTCTCTGCTTTTGCAAAGAGATGTAGAAATCATCCTACAGACAGTAAACAACAACAATTTTGTTGGTACGATTGTACATCCTAACGGAAATATTGCCGAACTCCTTCTCAAAAAGGGATACGCTAAGTGTGTAGATTGGTCTATCGCTTACGTTAAGTCAGGTATGTTGGAATTAATTATAATATTTATGTACTGTTTTTTTATCAACTCATTGTCATTTGCAATCTGGCACTAGACACATCTTTCTACATTCATTCAATACTTAACTTTATCAATAAGAGTGGATAGTCAAGACAAAATGTAACCATATATTTTATTTCTTTGTTTAAATGTTACGATTATTAAATGGAAACAGGTGCTGCAGCTCTCAGAGCAGCCGAGAAGTATGCAAAGGAAAAACGCCTTCGTATCTGGAAAGATTGGACAAGCTCTACCCCGATTGTACCTATCAAGGAAAAAGAATTTACTGGTACAGTTGTGGAAATCATCAACGGAGACTCTCTTTCAATCAAACAACAAAATGGTGCCGTCAAAAAAGTATTTTTATCCAGTATCCGCCCACCAAAGGAAAAGTAATAATTGTCTTTATCTCTGTTACTATGTTATCTGTATTGTGAATATCTTCATATAAATTAATTGTAACCATTGTTTTTAGATCTTCTGAGGAAGAAGGTAAAACTACCATAAGACCCAAAGGATTTAGAGCACTCTATGACATTCCATGGATGTTGGAAGCTCGTGAATTTCTGCGAAAGTTATTGATTGGTAAAAAGGTTAATGTGTCTGTTGATTACATCCAGCCTGCGAGAGATAGCTTTCCAGAAAAGGTTTGCTGCACTGTTACAATCGGAAAAGTGTAAGTCCATTTCACAAAATTTTCTGTATGTTTATTTCATGTTGATAGTGATTTTATCTGTTATATATTCATTTCTCCGCTATAAATGAATAATGAATGCAATTCAAATAAGTTTGTCACATGTACAGTGTAGTAATTATTAGAGATATGTTAAAATGCGTGACCTTATTTATCATGATTTTTCTTGTAGGAATGTTGCTCATGATCTGGTTGTGAAAGGGCTTGCCACAGTTGTGAGGTACAGGCAAGATGATGATCAGCGCAGCGCTCATTATGAAAAATTAGTTGAAGCTGAACTAAAAGCTACCAAAGCAGCTGTTGGGGTTCATGCAAAGAAAGAAATTCCTATTCACAAGGTACCCAACATCAGCGCTGATGTAGCAATGGCTAAATTGTCTCTAGCTGGCTTGCAGCGTCAGGCAAAATTACCAGTCATTGTCGAATTTGTGGCGAGTGGATCGAGATTAAGACTGTTTATCCCTAAAGACTCTCGTCTCATTACATTCTTACTTGGAGGAATAACTTGCCCGCGTGCATCAAGGCCTGGCTTCAATGGGGGACCTGCTCAAGACTCTGAACCTTTTGGTGAGGAAGCTCTTAACTTCACGAAAGATAGATGCATGCAGCGTGAAGTTAACATCAATATTGAAAGTATGGACAAGGCTGGTAATTTCATTGGCTGGCTCTGGGTAGAAAATGTTAACCTTTCTGTCGCCTTGGTAAGAGCAGGCTTAGCTCAGGTCCATTCTACTGCTGAACGCTCCTCTGAACATAAGATGGAGCTTAAGGACGCCGAAGACATGGCTAAAAATGAACGCATTGGCATGTGGAAAGATTATGTCCAGGCACCTAAAGAGGAAGAAAGACCAGAGGAAAAAGTGCAAGAAAGAAAAGTCAATCTGGAAAAGGTGCTTGTTACAGAAGTTACCGAAGAAGGCCATTTCTATGCTCAGAATGCTGACCAAGGGCCGAAATTGGAAGCTTTGATGGAAAAGATCCATACAGAATTCAGCGCCAACCCGCCACTACCTGGGACATTCACGCCTAGACGAGGAGAAGTATGCGCTGCTCGCTTTTCACAAGATAACCACTGGTATCGTGCTAAAGTTGAGAAATTACAAGGATCCAATGCCTCCGTTCTTTATATCGACTATGGCAATCGAGAGGTTAGTTTCATTTTTCATTAGTAATTTGATATTTTTGTTTATGGTTAACTAATCAATTAAAATGATATCTAGAGATGTGGCACACATACATTGGTGAGAAGAGTTATTTCCTTTTATTATGACTTGTGTTTCTTGGTTTCCTTTTCTGTCTTAATATGTACACATATCATAGCAATTTTTTTCTTGCAGATCATCGACTCCAGCAATCTTGCCGCCCTGCCTTCTATGTTTACTTCAGATAAACCGTATGCTACCGAATACAGTTTAGCCTGCGTAACATTCCCTTCAGACACAGATTACAGAGAGCTCTCCATAAAATCTTTGAAAGAAGACATTATGAATCAGACCATGCTTTTAAATGTAGAAAGCAGAGGCGTTATTCCTGAAGTGACATTGTCGGATAGTTCTAGGAATGACATTGCCAAAAATCTCATCTCTGATGGGCTTCTGATGGTTGATAAGCGGGAAAGAAGGTTCCGTAAACTCAGCACAGAATACAAGACTGCGCAAGATTCTGCCAAAAAAAACCATCTTGTTATCTGGCAGTACGGTGATATCACCGAGGATGATGCCAAGGAATTTGGAGTCAGTCGCTAAATGTAATACAATTTCGAAATAAATATCGCTCATATGAAACCATGCCCGTTCATATAATTCATAGAGTATCTCTTGTTCATGCTGAAAATGTTATTTACAAAGACTTGAGACAGAGCACCATATTCATTAAGTCTAAGCCGACGTGTTACATTACTTTTTTATATAGATAAATATAGAATATATTTAATATAGATTTATTTTAAGATATTGGGAGTTAGTAATTTTCATTTTTTTTTTAAATTCATAATTCAACACCTTATAAAAAGTCCTGCAGGGATTAAATTGCTGCTTCATTTTTATATTTATAATTGGACATTTTGTACCTTCATGTTATTCTTATAATTTATTGGTGTTGGTAAAGATTGCTTTTGTAAGTAGCAATGATTGTGAGGTTATTTTCGAAAGTGGCATAGTAAATTTTCTCTGTTGTCATAATTAACTGTTGAAACTAAAAATATATTGAGATTAGCCTTGTAGCTTTCTCATTGATTCAATCCTTAAATAATAACAAACTAGCTTAAATGTTCCATATTGAAGTACATTGCATAATTTGGCATAAATATAAGTCTTAATCCCATTGTTTTGCATTAATGCGCTGTTTTCTTCTTATTTTCCATTGATTCACAATTGTTACTTGGCTGTATTAGCTGATGTATTTTATTTTTTAATAATATAATTGTAATTTGCCTGCGCTGATTCAAATGATTACATGGCAAGGTTATTTATATACATAGCTTAATACAAATTTTCTTGATTTGTGGATCAGATTGATAAAGTTTGTTTATTTATGTTTATATATTTCCATTGTCTTCGTTGTCTAACTACTTTTTGAAAGGCTTTGAATTATTTCATTCATTAAAAAGAAATATTTTTACCTGATATCAAAGTCAGTTGGTTCACTCTGAAAGGTAATTTAATATTATATTATTAGTGGCCAATAGGCTTTCTATTTGAATATATCAATGAAGCTTTTCAGTAAGTTTTCTCAATTTTTGCGTTTACGTCATTTTCTTTTAGCATATAATTTTCTCCATTAACATATTATGTACAATTATAATATATATTTTTGTAATATCTCTTCATTGACAAAATAAAAACAGAATGTTGTCATACTACATTTTTTTTTTAATAAATCGTTGGAAAGTTCTAAAATATATTTCCAGCCCTACCTCTCGTAGACTGTCAGTTAATTTTTTTGTAACACTTTTTATATAGGCTAAATGGCTTTACGTTTTTTTTTTCATTTTGCAGATCAGTCATGGTACTGAACAACTGTTCGTTAAAAGACTATTTTTTTGTTTCAATTGCTGTACTGCGTTGCCACCTTTCGGAATTATTCGTGTGGTACCAGCTAAAAATGTTTTTCTTCATAAAATACCATCCCTAATGAATAAAAATTGTTTACTTTTGATTAAACGTATATGTCCAAGATTACTGTCTTATTATTGATCACTTTCATCCTATTTATAAGATTCCTTTGCAAGCCTTTATCCTATTATTTTGTCTACAGACATTCCAATATGAATTTATTTTTTTGCACGCCCTCAATCCAATTTCACAGGTATTACAAATAATTTGGAATCATAAGAATTTTCGCCGTGCTTGATAAAATTGGCCATACTTGCAAAGTTATGCTAGAAATGTACATACTGATATACCCAATGTTAACTGACTTGGTCCATCATATAACTAGTTAATTTTCTCAATGAATTCACACAAAATTTTGACTAGCATCTCCACATGCTAAAATTCAATATTTAGTGATGAACCCAAATTATGAATATTCTAGATTGATTTTGTTAGTGGCATCTTAAATCAGTATTTACACAGCTCATGACATTGACTCAAGAATATATCACTAAAAGTAAGCGCTTGGCGACAACAGCTATCTTTCTTGCAGGCATGCTGATGGCTATAATATACTACTTCACCCAGTGCTTAATGTCACAAATAATGTAATATAATCAAATATATTTTTACACTTTGGCTTAATGCATTGGGTGCTAAGCATACACCTAGCGTGTTCTACAGTGTATTAAAACACAGGTCTAGCATTGAATGTGTTAAATTGGCGAAACTCTAATACTTCAATTGCAAGGTGACAAAGAAAGTTTTACAATGCATGAAAGGGATGAAACACTTACCTATTGCAGATTTATATGAACTTTACTTCCAAATATAATGAAACCCTTTCTATTTGCAATCGGCCCTAAAAATAAAATGACGTGGGAAAGCTTTTACTCGCATACTTTTCTAAAGAAAGAAGCATCTATCTTAGGATTTGCGAATATCACTTTTCCTTGCAATAATAATGTTAAGAGTTGGTGATGCTAGGCCCAGACATTTCGCTATAAAATGAGAGGTATTCATCAAAAACTGTCCACCAGGATAATACCTGTGATGGTATCATAATATTTATATGATAGATCAAACAATTTAAGTGGAATTATTCAACATTTTCTTGAACGTGTTTGCCACGACAAAACTAATTTAACGATCCATGCGAGAACGGTAGATGGAAGTTCCACTGTAATGAGTTTTTGTATAACCAATGGTATAGTTATTGCATATCTATGACAATCAACATGAAATGTTATACATTATCGGTGATTAGACAAGTATCCTTACCAGTTTTCAATTATTATTTATATTGTGCACATTGGCTTTATCATTCAAATTTAAATTTTAAACTTTTCTATGAGTTTTGTAGCTAACAACTTGGGTTTGCTTTTCGGCATCTCTGGGCATTTCAAGTGTACCAATAAACTTGAACTAGCATCTACGCGATCGACGCTGTGGCCACCCATAATATATACCTTCTTAACCAACTGTTTCAATGTAAAAGTCTCTAGTAATACATGCATTATGCCATTTTTTGAAGGTCAATTACTTTAAATGTGTTAATCATTGCAGATGATAATAATATCTGGCCAAAGTTGCAAGTACTAATTTATTTTATCCTTATCAAATATTATTATTTGCTTACTATTTAAATAACTAGAGGCTAGATCTCCCTTGCTTAACCTTTCACTTACTGAGACGCACTTAACATATAAAAACCACTAAAATAGCACTTGGGCGTGATAGTCTGCTTATGAATTGCTTGCTTATCTATTAACAGTTGGTGACAAGTCTTGTGAAGGCTATCTTGAAGTGTGTATGGTTAGCAAACTTACATCCAATGTTCCCTAGATATTTTAATGTCAATATTCTGAATATTGAAAATACTGCTTCACGCAAGTATATTAAAAGGGGAAGTAGAATATTTATGTGAAATAAACTAATAAAATGTTGCAAAAATTTGATTTCAGTGTCTTATTTAGATAAATATTGTTTTTTCTTTTCTTTCCCAGTCAAATCGCCCACTCATTAATTTTAGTGGATATATTGTAAATAGATAGAAAGTTTTGCGCAAGTTGCCATAAAAAAGGTAAAGTGAATTTATCTATCCTTAAGTTGAAAAAATTACAGTTTGCTGTAAAAACATTTCAACACAATTGTGATGTTCAAAAATATCAGTAATTTTATTGAAAACTATGATTGATGATTGCACTAATTATATGTAGGGCTGCCTGATTACTTACTTCAAATTACATCATAACTCATATTTTCAATCAATCATATTGTTTTTTATCTCTAAGCCATTACTGAATTTATTTGTTAAAATAGACTTATATTAAATCTTTTTTTATCGTAATACTAAAATATTTAAATGTGATGCTGAAGATTAAACTCCATCAAAATTATATTTTTTGCACTGCGTTTCTGTGAGAATTCAAAAAATTGTTAAAGCAAACTTTGAAAACTGAATGACTTGTTTTCAAATATTGAAATCTACACAAACAATTACAGTTCTAATGATAGTTGATTATGTACACAGTAACCAGTTTAACTACACAAGGCATAAGAATTACAGTGTCGGTGAACATTCTATTAAAAAGAAATATTTCTACTTTAATTCTATAGTTTTTTAATTAAATGATATTTCTATTTGTTGTCAATCATACTTAAACACTTATTCTCTTACTGAAAATCTAATAGTTTCACAAGGTAAAATTATAATTTTTCAGCAAATCTCTCGGTTTGAAACAGCTATACTGATCTACTACATTTAAATAGTTTCCTTCAACTCTTGGTGTAACTAGTATGTTGTGGAAAATTTAATAAAGTTGTTTACACTGTATTTTCATTAATCTTAATTCCCATGTACAAAATATTTTGATTGCTAAAAATGATATTTAGTTCACTCTTGATCCTTGGTATAATGTCATAAGATAAAATTAAACATTTATGCATGGTAAATATTCCGCCATATTTACTTAAACAACAGAACAGTTCATCTTGGCTATTTAGCAAAATCATATTAAAATATATTTAGTGATTCTTATGCCAATCAATAAAAGTCAGTACACTCGGCATTCATGATCATAAGGTTACACAAAAACATTTTTTAATGACAAGCACAAAATGACTCATTCCATCCAAACAAATGACCAGATCATAAACGCAGTAGTTTTGTTTGACTTTTTCTGAAATTTGTAGGTGTACCACATTAAACAAGGGACAAATATATAGATCAAATAAAATTTAGATTCTCCTTTGGTCTTATTTATACCTAAGTTTACATTTGCATTACTGGAAAATACTCACTAGCCAAGAAAAACATGTGTACATGTTTTCACCATATTTTATCATACAAAATTAAATCAAAGGATTATGTGCTGAATTTTAATTAAGCTGGTAATTTTACATGTATGGTTTAAACAAGAACTCCATCAAAATTATGATATTCTCCCATGAGATTTTTATCATTATTTCGTATTCACTTCTGAATGCCTAATATTCCAATGTGTAAAAAACTCACATGAAAAGTCAATATATTATCAACAACTTTGTTGATTATCAATTTGCAAATGATTACTGCCATGAAAATTGAATGCTGACGCACAGAATTATATTTCACATTTAAATCATTCAAAATCAAAACAAGCAAACAAAGCAATCAAAACAAGCTTAGTTGAAAAGTTTTTATCATAATTATATTTATATGCAAATTTTGATACAATTCTTAAATTAAAAATTGTACATATAGTTAATTAAAAATGTTATTTATCTTTACAATATTTTTTTAAAATGACAGAAGGCTGACATGTGTTTTCTGAATAAAATATATTTCATCATGAATTTGTTTTTGGAATATATTGTAAATAAACTAAACTCTTGACAATTTTCCCTATGTTTCTTATTTTTAGGTATCTTTTGTAATTTTTGTTTTGAATTCTTTTAACTTTTGCTGAAGGCTTATTACATATTATTTATTAAAAATAACAAACTCCAATGATAAAAAAAGTGGTATGCATTTTAATTTAAATAGATTGTTCACCATTTGAATGTTTCACTAATAAGGGCTTATGAAAGACTGTTGATAGATTACAAATCTTACAATTAATGCAGGGAAGACCATTCATAAAACTACAAATTTCCTAAATGCTTCATCTTATGACAAAACTGAGATAAATCATCACGATGATTCAAAAAAATGATCTAGATGGGGTTTGTTCTTTGTTATGTTCTCATTTTTAACCGATAAGCAGAGCTAGTTCTGATCACAACAAAATAAAAAAAAGTATTGTATACCTGACACACATTGGCGGCCAAAAAGATGATAGAACAGGCTACCTTACTTGTCGCATATCACTGGAGAGCCTCAACCTTGCTTGCCTCTTCCAACTGGTGGGATTCCGGGTTCTTGGAAGTTTATCAGGTACTATCCATAAGATGTACTCGGCAGAACTGACGATTGTTGGCAATCCATTGGATGAAGCAAAGCAATTGGTGAGTGACCTGGACTAATGGAGGTGCCGTGTGCTAGCGATATTCTCTACATAGGAACGACAGGATGTGGTACACAATAAATATCTAGTCCTTCAGTTAGCACCTTGAAAGAGATATGATATTAATCTAAGATTGTGGTAATAGATTGGGTCTCATTGATTTGTCTGGCAAAAGTTGCAGTCGCATTTTCACACTGCTTACTGCCATAGATTAAGACCAAATTTAATTCTTTATGTTGCAACTTGACTCCTGTTAGTGTTGTTTTGCAATGTCAACTCTTTAGATCTTGAAGCTATTTGAACATCCAATAAAGGTGCATGTCAACGAAATGAAAAACTACAGTGGCGGCTAACTGATCACTGCCTTCCTTTTTTATCAATTGGTGGATATATTCAATGGACTTAAAAAGATAGTAAATCATTGGCGATTTGCAGGAAATCGATTATGGTACTTACATAATAAATCAAGTGTTATCAAACTTTTCTAAAGAAAATTGTAACACATTAATTTAAAGTATCAAAAACAGTCTGACCATTTGCTGCATACACATTACAATTGCTATTGATGAATTAATATGCTATTTAAATGCATTAATTGAAACAGTTATCATATTGATGATTAAAAAAACCATTTCTTATCATCCTATATCTGTCTTACAAAGATAATATAATATATATATTTTTCTTTATTCATTGTATCAATCGAAGATATGACCCATAATTACAGATTAAAAGTTTATGGAGACTAATAATGCGATATTAGATATTCAATTACTTGTATTCTTCTAATTTCCCAGGGATAAATTAATGCAGATTGAACCTTTGGTAAAATAGATAGCAATATCAATTCAGCTGGGTTATAAATGAAATCAGTATTATTGGTTCAAATTTACGTAAATGTTTTCTATTTCTTATGGAAAGAAACTCTTCAGTTCCAACAGACTTTCTGTTTTATTTTTTGTAATAGCTAAGTACTGGTTTTATATACAAGGTCTCGTGGTTCAGAAAGGCGATCTATGGTTTTCCTGATGCATCATAGAAAAAGGGATTAGAGGAATGATTAAATGACATTTACCACTCACAAAATAAGCATTAATAGTTTTTATATTTGTTTCTACTTATGACTTTATGTAACATTCACATATCCTTATATTTATAATAAAATATTAAATTTCATGTCAACACTGATGAATTATTGTGGTGTTTTCCTGAAGTGATTTGACAGAGGGCCTTCATCAGCATACCCAGCTATCTCTTGAGGAATGACCGCATTCTCTTCTACTCCTGTACACGGTCTGCACATGCATTCGAGTGGAGCTTTGGTAGACACCTGAAATAAGCGTGAAATGTCTTTTTAGGTTCTTCGTCAAAAATATAATAACTGATGTTTCTATGTACAGAAATATGTGCAGAAAAGAAAACTGTAACAACCGCCAATATTCGAATGCCCTATCCATTACATTTAATGAACTCCATATCATTGCGATTTTTTTAAATTACACGTCAATATAAAAAAAGAAAGTCTGATGTGAAGAAATTCACTGATTTTATGGCTAATAACATGAATGATGCCGTATTTATTGCATGAGTAAACATAATATTGTTATTATCGAAAATCAAGTAGGTACCTATTGTCAGTTTGACAGATAATATTTATTGCCATCACAAAAATACCTTTCGAATAAAAAATATTTTTCACACCACCAAATTTTTTTATTGTTTGGTTGTTTTTATCAATTTTCATAAATTTATTATTACAACTGTAATATTTGATTGTGACGTCCATAGACATTCTATGATTTACTTGGTAAAATAATAATAAGGAAAAATATTTTTCTTTGTTTGTCTGTCAATCACTTTGTAATACAAGAGATACACATTTTAAACACCTTATTTGATCGCCCAGTAGGCGAATTTTGACAGGCGACACTGCCACCGAGTATTCATAAGACCAACATTTAAATATCACAAAGAAAATGCAGGTATGGTAAAGTGCATGTTATATTGTTAATAAAAAAATCTTATTCGTTTTTTAATTGCAACTATTCGCATAGTGAACAAAAATTTAAATATAACTATTCGCAAATGATTTTTACTCGCCAATAATAGGGAAAAATCGTAGCAATGTTTTTCGCGCGTTTAGATAAAGCAATACAATATAAATGTATACGTAGATATACCAATTATTTAGTGCCAGGGTAATATGTAAATATAATTATTGTATAAATTGCGTATAAATTGCTGTGTTCTAGCTCCGTTCCTCTTTATAATAATCTTCGACATCATCCTGAGGAAGTCAATTCCACCTGACCGAGGAGTAACCGTTGCTCCCAACCTGAAACTATGTGACCTCGAGTATGCCGACGACGCTGTCATCTTTGACAAATCAGTTGCGGGTATGCAGGAAACAATGGATAGACTGCAGAGCAACTCGTATCGCGTTGGCCTCAAAATCAACGCGAGTAAAACCAATGTGCTCTGCAACAGCGCCTGTCCAGATCCAGACTACTTTCTGTTGAGTGCGGGGCAAGAAATCGAGAGAGTCGATGGTTTTAGGTACTTGGGAGTACACATCACGGGAGATGGCAACCCGCGTAATGAGCTCGCGATCCGATTAGGGATAGCTGGAGCAACATTTAATTCAATGCGGAAAGTCTGGGACTCACGGCTGTACTCGGTCAGAACCAAGTGCCACTTGTTCAACGCATGCATACTGACTGTGCTGCTTTACGGCTGCGAGTCATGGCACATCACAAAAGCACAGGGTAACCGTATACTGTGCTTTGAAAACAGATGCCTGCGGCGAATACTAGGAGTACAGTGGTTTGACTTTGTCAGGAATACGGAGGTAAGAGAGCGGACAAACCAGCCCTTTATTACGTCCAAAATTAAAAGGCAACGATGGACCTGGCTTGGACATGTGCTGCGGATGCCCCAGGGGAGCCTGAATCCTGCCTGCCTCTTCTATCAACCTGATGGATCCCGACGCCGTGGAAGGCCTCTGATGACCATCCATAGGATGTACTCAGGGGAGCTAAGGGACGCCGGGATGACCTGGGAAGATGCGAGGAGGTTGGCGGGAGACAGAGAATCTTGGAGGCCTCGTGTGGCGGCCATATGTTCCGAATAGGGAGCGGATATGGAAGAAAAAAAAAATAAAAATAAATTGCATTTTAGACTTTCACTATTTTTCAGAATTTTTTAAATTAAATCCAATAATCCGTAGCAAATAATTATTTCAAATCAAATGAGCATAATAATATTCAGAGCATTGGTTTCTCAATCCGACGGAAGACTTAGGGTAAAATCTATTTCAAAACTGGTAGCCCCACATCTGCAATTCGAAACTGCAGGAGGTGGCCATTTTATGACTAGCTTTCGTTCGCCATAACGTCGTTCCAGGTGTTTTTACCTTGTTGTTTCTGCTATTAGTTTTGGAAAATTTTGTAGTTTACCTTTCTACATCGTTCTGTGGTATATTATCGAGCTTCATCGTTTAATTTTGATGTTCCATACGTTTATCGGGAATGCAATCTTGCTTGTATTATCGCGATAATCATTTGGTGTGTCTGTTGCATTTCGGTAAGAATAACCCTCTCACCAACAATACTTTACTTCCCATAATATATACTACATGCATTTCAAGGTTCTATCGTACACTCAGATTGACAAAATTAGTTGAAGAGGTAGTGAACAATTTAAGCCTATTTGTGTACTAACTGTTCGATAGTTTCGTTTACGTATAATACGCCATCTAGAGTAAAAGATCACTTTTGTTCTATTTATTTGTACCGGTAAACTAATGGGCGGGTCAAACAGTAACTTTCTTCTACATGCCAACAAATAAACTATGCCGTTTGCGATCTCATCCTTACGATTAAGGTTATTTGTATATATTGTATTAATATAACAGTATGTAACGCAAAATAATTCTTCGTGGCCACAAATACCTTGCCCCAGTTTTTAAAAATAATATTTGAAAGTACGCATACAAACCGTAATTTCATGTAGTGAAATTGAAATAAAATGAAAAATGAGGTGCAGTTTAAATAATAAGAATATCGATCCACATGCCGAAGATTTGTAATTTTAAAACTTATTATTGTTTTGGTATGTTTCCATAAATGAATTCTGACACTTACCTTTCTGAATTTTCGCTCACCAGGTTTTGCTTTTGGACAAAATAGCGATACACTGGCTTCACGCTCCCCAGATTCTTGGCAGCACATGCAAGATCTTTCCATCTGCCATATCTTGCTGCCGGAAACCTAAAATAAGCAAGTAAGTCTTGATTTATATCGATAGAATTTGCAAAGTTACTGCAATAGCTACTGTAGAATTCTCTGTTTCAAAAAAAGGGTAAGAATAGGAGTATGCTTGGTCAGAAGATTAAGTACACTTGTTTGATACAATTAGGTCATAGAAAGTTGTCTTGAAAATACACATCAAATTCTAATTGATGTACTTATTACTTGACCGAAGTACTACTTTATTAATAAATACTTAAAATTTTATTTATCATTATTCAAAATCAAGTTATACATGATAATTATTATTTATGATATATTTTAGGCAGAAAAACGATACACATCGTATTTTCGACAGAATTGTTAGTAATTAGGTTCAAGTAAATAGAGTTTTAAAAGTAGATGTATTTCTCCAAAACTAGGCACTCGATTCGTGTAATTTGGGCAAAATTTGATTTTAATGTAGAAATGATTTATTGTCATTGCAGTAGTCACTGCTGTTTGAAAATTAACATCTTCAAATTATTTGCCATTTTTATATCTGATTTATTTTTTGTGTTGACTTGATATAATCTTCTATGTTAAATTATCTCGATAAAAAATAAAATAATTTGAAGTAAACAAAAACAAACAATTTGGTATTCGACTTAAACTGACTGCATTTAAAGAACTTAGTGACTGTAAAATGATTTTATACCTGAAAGCTTTCAAGTCAAGTGAGATAAAATTTTAAAAAATCGCTCAATTGTAGGAAAATGAGACTGAAAAGGAAAAATTAATTAATTAATAAATTTTCAGTAATTATTAGAATTTTCATCAAGACAATTTTGTCACTTAAAATAAGTGTAATATAAATAAGTCTTGACAAAATTCCCATACTTAAAATTCATTTTAATTTCGACTTTTTATTTACAATACCAGTGAAAACAATATATGATCTGGGAAAAAATCTTACATGGTAAATTACATAAATCTGTTATGCAGACGTCTCAATTAATATATATATTACACAAAGTTAAATGTTTTCAGTTGCACTGTCATTTTACAAACACAAAGTGTTAAAAAAGATGCTTTGTCAATTGAAAATGAAATCCATAATTAATCTGGTAATGCATTCTGAAATACCTGAAGGTAGCTGGCACACCGGCCAATGCAGGCAAACGATGGGATAGGCTTAGGAACACAGCCAGGGTATTGTAGAACATGAATTACAGGTGTCACTTGGCATTCATCCCCTGTAATTTTGGTAACAAGTAATTTTACAATAATTCTATTATTTCAAACTGCGAATCTAGCTAAAAAGAAACTAACGGTATCTATTTAAGATCAGGTTTCTTCCTGCGCGTAATGGTTCAATATTTGCTTTCGAAAAGTAGAAAATCGACTTAAATTAATAACAAAAAAAATGATTTCATAAAAATTCTCTAGAAGTTTATACCGATTGATTTATTGATATAATTTTTGTTGTGTATTTGAGCATTGTAAACCTGTAAAAGTGTTATATTTATACCTGATGCTGCTGCGTCATTCGCGTTGACACATTGCACATGGCACATTTCAAATGAAAGTACAATAAACACAGCTAAACTAAACCATGAACTAATGAAGTCTGTCGGGGCCATTGGAACTGATTTACTTGAAATTCTTGGTAGAAAAATTGGTAAATTTACAAACAAGTATTTTTTATAATGAATTTACGGTACGATATGGTGTACTCAATCGCTGAATTCCTATGGATGACTGAATAAATTTTTCTTTTCCTCCCTTATAAATATCTCCCTACATCCCTACACATGCCACGTTTTCAGTGCGGTGACTATGCCAACATAGATATTCACTTAGTGGTATAGTTTTAGCATCTTATTAAAGCACTTTGTTCAATTCAACATCTGATGTCTACATTTAAGTGGAAAAATGCACTATTCACAAAATTAAAACAGTATAGATTTCACTGATTGATAGTAATTAATTTCTATTATTTCATATTCTTTATTTGAAAAAATGTATGCATTCTCAAAATTCTTGTAAATTCTATTTTCATCGAAGTTAGAGAAACATTAGAGTCAGAATTACACATTTTTTATTAATAAACCTTAAAAAATATAGTTAATTGTGTTTACACTGAAATAATAAATAAATGCTTTTAAAAAACAAAAATAACTTGAATGTTCTCAATTCATAATGTAGTACATATTGCAATATTCCAATTCTTCATTTTTTTTATCCTACGATGTTATGCTTTAAAACTGATGAACTAATTAAAAATGTAAGTGTCCCATGATCCTATTTATTCCAGTTCTATATATTTAAAAAAATATATCAATTTTTATTTTATTTGCCATATTTTTTAATTATCCGTGAGTGATTTTGTCGCAACCCTTCACCCTTTGGAAACTGAATTTGCAACCTCTTACATGGTAACTTAATGGATTTATCACATGTAACATTTACTCCCCACTGATAAACCTACATAATATTTTGTATATTAAGGTTTTTGATCTTAGCTTTAGTTTATTATTGGTTCTTTATTCTGCAACAATGTAGTGCTTAAGAAATTAAATCAAGATGCAATTTACTTCTGATATATTGATAATATCAAATCAAGGAATTTATACTAAATTCAAAAAAAGAAATGGTTAGTCGATATTTAGGTAATTCATCAGCATTACTAAAACCATTATGGTATCAAGAGAGTATTAATTATTCAGGGAGGTAATGTGTGATCTCTATTATAAGAATTAATTATTTAAATACCCTTTCTCTTTATAGTATACCTGGTCATTTACCTGTTTGACCTTAGTTGATCATCATAAGGAAATTATTAATTGATCTCCCTTTTCTTAATTAATTTGGGTCTAATAGTTATTGAAGCTTTGTATCATTATTACCAGAATCGATTACCTAACTGCAAAAGTTTATGAATTTGACTTAATTATTTTTTCCATACTTGCAATGCAGCATAAATAAATACAATTATAATATAATGCCTATTTTTTTGAATGCATAAAAAAATGTATTTAGTTAATTTTGTTTTCACTTTTTAAAAATAATGAAATTGAAGAGTAAATATTATTCAGTTGTATTTTCAATTGTCAATATGAAAAAATAATGTAAAGCTTGAACTAAACTTTAATTGAAGCGTCTAGCTTTTAACAATCTAATATTAGCGTATTGCCTATGTATGTTTCAATACACAGTTGTGTTTTTATATTGGTAATAGCAAAAATGCCTGGCTCAACTTTCTTCTCAATCCTACAAAACCCATTCATTCCAAATCTTCTCTGAATATGTATAGCATTGAAATCTTTGTAGGTTCTTCTATGGCAAGAAGTTTGATAAAATTTAATGCACGGACATTGAATATTTTTTTGTCAACGATATATACATTATTTCAATCAAACCGAAGGGTTAGCAATTAATTATATCCATCGGCCTTTTAACAGTAAAAATGTGAATGTAGTGTCTTAATACCAGTCGTAGACCCTTGGCAAGGCAATGGTTTCATTACATATTTGAGTGTAAATCAATTTTATACCATAAAACTAATATCTAGAGACTTCTCACAAAAATATGGAAGCATAAAACTCAAGAGTTATACGGTAATATCCTGTCTTAAAATGCCACTGAGTAAATATTTTCTATTGAGTCAAATTGGAGTACTGAGTAATTCAAATTCCTTATAGCGCCAAGTGATCATTAAGTTGATCATACATATTAATTACAGCTTTACTCATATTTTTTAAAAACTAAAATATAACTGGTGGAACATTTATCTAATAAAGCGTACAGTTAACTGTTTCAAAGAAGTTTCTTATGCTTACTCAATATTCGCGTTTACTTAGTAAGTAAAGGATAGACGATGATTGTGATATTTACTGTGGCTGTATTTTTTTTTACCCAGCTTTTTTGTTGTTGCAAAAATTTATATTAAATTATGTTTTGAAGCATAGGAAATTATAAATATTTTATTATATATATTTTGCAAATTTGATTCAATGTAACACTAATCCTCTGAATAGCATAACAACAAAATTTTGGCAATATACATTGTTTTTCATTCCAGTCCCTTCAGGAAATCAATTATTTCCTATATAAAGCAAGACGTTATTCAAAAATCGTTTATTTTATGTAAATTTTCTACCAAAATATGGTTTTTTTTTATTTTAAAAAGATATAATAATGAATCTATAAAATATAAATAATTTATAGGCGTTTTTCTACAAACTAACATTAATTTGAGATATTTATGGAGCATCAATACTGTATCCTTTAATCAATTGTTTCTTTGTGTTTTGACACTTGAGTTATTTATTATTTATTTCTAATTTTGTTTTTTTGAAACCTTTATCGTATTTTTTTTTTAAATTGAAAAAGTTTGGCTCTAAAATTATGTAATGATTTCCATAAAATTGGGAAACTTTCAAATCCTTTTCCCCTATCATTGCAATGTTTTTTCACTTAACTGCTGCAAATATGCCATCTCAACATCATATTTTGTAATATTTAAACTAACAATGATCTGTTGGTAGGTTCTCAAACTTAGAAGTGTGTGCAGTAGATGCCAATAACATCCAGAAGAGAGGGTTGCTCTCAGTCAAAACCTGACATCGGCAGGTTGCGACAGGTAAGTCAATGAAAACTGACAATGTGGGGAAAAGTTTAAATGGAACATAAAAATAATGCATGTATAAGAAAATCATAACATTTATTCTCTCATAGTAATATTCACATAATTCAATATTTATTATTTTATTTATTTCTTTAAATATGTTTGATCAATAGTGTAGTGTTTGACATTCCTCAATGCAACGTTAAATCTATCTGCTAAAGTCTCCACATTTGAAGCACTTGCAGCCAGCGGGCTCTTTTAATTTGATGTCCATTGTAGCTTGCTCTGGGGATGAAAGGCGCATCCCATCGGGGTCATAACAATGTGTCAATGTAATCACACGTTCACGGAGAAAGCTTTCTCTGCAGCAGTAACATTCCTATAATTCAATAATCACAATGAACATTATATTTGAGAAAAATAATCAATCTATATGTAAAACATATTCGTATCAGTGTTTATGAATGACTCCGATTGTGATTTAGTATTGAATATTTAAATTTATCATCTAGGTATGGAATATCGATTGATAAATGTAAATATTTATACATCATCTTGATAATTGCTTAGTTTTGTATAAGGATTAGCTCAGATTAAAGTTACCTTAAGAAAGCCAGTAGGTGTGATGACAGACGGTTGCACCTGACTATTGCAAGCTCCCTCACATTTATTAACGGCTACTTCTCCATTGCATGTCCTCTGCAATCTTCCAAGTTCATCATATTCCTCTGAAAAAATAAATCATATATTTGTTGTTTTTTTTTTTAATTTCAATTTATCATTATTTTTTATTATTTTGTCCTGCCATATGACCTTTTATCAGGTGTATGTCAGACGGTAATGTCTCGCAATTTTCCTCTCCATTGCCATGCGCGTTGGTGTATGGTAATATAATGCTCAGCCAAAACAAGGCCTTGATACCTTTTCCGGATACCATTATTAAAAATTGTCTCTTCTCTTGATTGGACTGCTTTCACTAAAATTCAAATAAATTCTTAAAATCAACAATTATTACTGTTGAAATATGAAAATTGGAAAAAGAACAAGCTCATACCAATTTTTTTGATTATACAAAACACTTTTCTTGCTTTAATATTTCAGTTTATTTTTGTCCCTCAATAAACCCTTGTCTTCATCTAGTTGTCGTTTGAATATAACTACCATTAAATATTTTCCACTCTTTTATACTTTAATAGAGTCAACTCAACTATACATAATACATAAGCTGCATGGTAACTACAGACTGGCAAGAAAAGATTATTAAAATCAAACTGTTAATTTTCATGGATTACATTATCACTCCAATAAATTTAATTGCAAACAGAATTCTTGAAAGCTTTTTTGCACTGACAACTATTATAAATAAAATTTAATTGAGTTAAATATGTACATTATGTGATGTTGGGTGGCGGTTAATAACATTGAATATTTAACACAGTTCTTCCATGTCTACATTTTATTGTATTCTTCTTCTTTGTTTATCTTCTTTAAATTATTCACTATTTATTGAATGTTTCAAAATAATTTTTGGTCACAAGCTTATGGGAATACTATGGTGAAAGTTTTTAATGTGTTGGTGTGTATGTCAACAAAGTATACAAAACTCACATAGGCAGTAATGAAATGTTTTCCTTGTTCACTGCTGGGTGCCATGCTGTTATTGCTTGATAATAATATTCATACCTATAATAAAACAACTGGCAAATTCATCATAATTGTGATATATATCGTGAACACTATCTCAAATCATAGCACTTACATTATTTGTTTGTAAAACATATCATTTCATAATTATTGAAATCAAAAATTCCAATTAATCTTTTTTCTGTGAATTTCAATAAGTTTAAAAAGTTTTAGAATAGTACAGAACTTATTTCGAAATGTATTTCTGACCTAGTATAAGGTCTCTCATAAACAAATATACATATATCAGTCAGTAGTCAGGTAGACTCGGCATTCATCATCTCATTAGTTATGATTTTATTTTTTTGTGATATCACTTGGTACTGATATGGAATATAATGAAATAATGACCATTATTTGAGTTGACTCTAGAGTTATTACATGTAGCATTTTATATATAAATTGCTGTTCAGTCTACGGTATTGACCATGAAATTTGTATTTCGTACTTTTCCATGAGTTTGGCTTTGCCTTTCGGAATCTTCAGGCATTTCAAATTCACAAATGAAGTTCATGGAAAAGTACAAAATTCAGATGATTTAAATTATTTATTGAAATTTCACTAAGCACCTCCAGTCAAAATCCTCAATTGATCATTAGTTTTGTTTTATGTAAAGAGTTATTTTTGGCTCAGAAAAATGAGGACTGCTCACTGGATCCATATTAAATATATTTCATATAAAATATCTTTAGTTAATAGTGTGCTAATTCATAATTCTTTCCATTTTATCAGCCTAATGAGTAATTATTTACATGGCAGCCTTAAAATCCAATTACAGTATGATGAGATTTGATAATCAAGTGCGTCAAACTAATATTCTTGGAAGTTTGAATTGTATCTTTTTAACTTTATAAGAAGCCTTTTTTCATTCTCTTGGCTGGTTCTTTATTTAGCTACTAACATACACTTTTATTGATGACTGACAAAATTTTATAGAAATATTAAATGAATAACATATGAAATCTAAATACCTAATTATGAAACGATTCTTGGCATGTTTAATTGAATTTATACCTCTGTTACCTGATAGTTAACCCTGCATCCAGGTGTAGGTAAATTTCTAAAGAGTAGATTTCACTGAATAACCATAGGACAAATCTTATTTGACCTGATAAAATTTTTGATTTACAAGAAATAAAGGTTAAAACCCTCAATACCTACTATGCCTCTTAGTTAGAAAAATCTAATTTATTATTATTGAATTAGTTCAATTTTATGTTCCAAATTTGAGAAGCAACTGAGTTTCATAATATTGTTTATCAAATCATAAAAAAACATAAAATATTTTTTTTTTCATTATTCAGAAAGAAAAAATTGTCATGGGTTAAATTAGTTATCTATCCTCAATTGATTATTTCCTATATAGATTTACATTAAGTACTAATTGTCATCAACTACAGTAGATAATCACTAATATTTTACACAAATGATTATATTACAAATATATTTTTTTCCTAAACTATGAGGTAAAAACATTTGGTTGATAACAATAATTCAAAATATAAATGAAATCTTCCAAGAATTGAACCATGATTACTCATGTATTTATGCATCAATTTTTATTACCTACATAGGTGTAACCCCAATTATCCCACATTGGGAATTATCATCCAGGTAAACAATCTTAATTATGTTGATTGCAGTAATTGCATTTATTTTCATTACCTCTCCACTATCTCTACCTGGGTATTATTGTCCCACCCATAAATACCCTCAGTAGGTATAAGCATTTTATTCATGTATTTGTCAGTCTGCTGTGATGTATACTACCTTACTAACCTTACATTCCATTACTCATTCATTCAGAGATTATTTGTGCTGTGTTTACTTGTTTGTTTCTCCTGTGTTCATCAAGTTTCAATATTATACCTTTAAACTGTGCTATATTCATTCATTTTATTAAATCATTTTTTGTGTACATTGTACATACATGAGTGAAAAAAATATAATAGCTGCAAGGTAAGCCTTTTACTAAAGTGAACTTTCATTGTTAGATTTTTGTTTTGAACTCAAATGGTTACATGTCAGAGGTAATCTATTTTGTTTCACAGTTTCACATTAGTGGAAAGTTGTTATATGACAGATGGTTTCTTCATTATATCTTGTATTATGTTGCCTGTACTTTTATATGCATGTTCAGCTAATATTAAACACACATTTTTATTCTAACAGCTAGATAAGTTGCCTGTCTGACTGAAAATTACTATTTTCAACTGATTTGACATAGTAATTTAGTAAAATTGTTTTGCTTTCACATTGTATAGAACAAAATAAAATTGTTATTATATTGATTTATTATCAGAAAGCAGCAGAGAATAAATATAGTTTTGTTAAACATAATGTCATGAATAAATATAAATTCAAATGAGCTATGAAACTTATATCTTATAATGGCTTTCCACTAATTCTGGACATAAACCACCTATGAGATACTTTTAATATATTAAATTAGAATTTTAATGTTTGCCATCTTTTGCAAAAATATTAGTTGACAGCCACAAGTTAATAACTTTAAATGCAATGTGTCTTATGTCAGATATAGCTTTTTACTATACATTCAGCTTCTATTGGTCAATGCAACCAATATGACACAGTTCTATACTGGCTCATTTTGCTTGTTGCCTTGTATTCTTGGATTTCTCAAAATATTTAAATCAATTATAAACTGATTTTGCGGCCCTTTTTTTCCAGGTGATACAGTTGAAGTTGCCAATAAAATAGGAAAATTGCGAGAAAGTTTTTATACCATAAGCACACCGAGATGTCAGAGCAGACGGAGAGCGTAGCAGATTGCTCTGGGGTCACGGTGAAGGCAGAAGTGATGTCGGAAATCGAGATCGGAGATGATAACCATCTGTTAGTTGGGATGGGAGTTGGTGGAGTGGTGATAGCGCCCCCGCCTCCTGCCCTGCCGGCACATGTGGCGCCTCCGCCGGGTCCTCCGCCCCCAGCGGCGCCACCTCAGCCCCCTGCCCCGCCTCAACCGCCTCCTCCGGACAGTATCGCAACTTCGGATAGTCCAGAACCGGCCGGCGGGAATATGTTTAAGTATGTTCATATTTACCACTTACTAAAATCAATTTCTTGTAACTATTAACGTGTATGTGATATTTTGCACACATCGTAAATAGCTTGAAAGCTAATTCCACAAAAAAATTTGATGTATTTGTTCACAAAATGTGAAAAATTTGTAGTTAATTGATCTTTCATACGGACTATTCTGTCTTTTCTAACTGCATACCCGTCCCCGTTTTTGCTGAATATGTCTGACATGCATTTACTGTTGTGTTTTGTTTTTTTACTGAATGGTAAAAATTACATTTTATGGTAGATAATGATTTTACTTTTTACTTAAAAATAATTAATCATGTTTTATTTGAACTAAATATAAATCAAGAAAAATTACCCATAATAATTATACACTGCTTGAGATATTACAAAAATTCAAACATTTATGGGAATATATTGGTATATGATCTGTGTGAATTGATAAATTATAGAACATTTTTTGTATTGGGATACAGATGTTAATATTCTTTTGAAATGTTCATTACAATATTAGGCTAATCTTATATAGCTTTCTTGAATAGTGATTGTTTTATACGCTTTCCTTTTCTTTTATTATTTGTAAAATCATTATTTACAAAATGATAATTTTTCGTTGTTATTTCTGGAATTTAACGTAGTAAAAGGTTTATTGCCTACGACATGGTATACTTTTGTTATACAGTTACTAATTTTCTTGAGTAGTTTTCAATGCAGGGATTTCCTAAGAGGCGTTTGCCGCAGACCAAACTGCAAATTTAAACATGAAACCAACAACGAAGTTTTGAAATTGAATTTCTGCCATGACTTCCAAAATAAGAGTTGTCCGAGAATAAACTGTAAGTTTATTCATTGCACGTCGGCGGAAGAGGCCCAATTTTATAAAACCGGTGTACTGCCCGCTTCGGTGAACGAAAAGAACATCCAAAATGGTGGCCCTATTTGTAAAGATTTTGTTCTGGGCGACTGCAGACGAGGCACAGAATGCAAGTACAGACACATATCACAAAAAGAATATGAGCTGGAGAAGGGACCAGGGTCGTGGCCGCCTCCTCCTCCGCCTCCCATTGCTATACCGGCCCCCCCTCGAGGACCCCCTCCGCGAGGGCCACCAGTTCCTAGGCCTCCGATGCCACCCCCACCTGAGCATCATTTCCCACCAGGTTAATATTGTTTTCGATTATTCTATTCAATAACTGATTTCATTATTTTTTCTATAGTCTCATTTCATTTATATTGTCTTATTTTATACCAATTTCTTTTCAACAAATCAAGAATAGAAAGTTCTTACTTCAGCCTTACAAACATGTCTGAGACACAGAAAACTAGTGCAAAATGGTGTTCAAAATTAAAAATAATCTGTATTCTTTCCAGGACCGCCACCTGATGGGACTTGCTTTCCGATGCCGCATTTAAATATGCCTCCGCCATGTTTGCCTAAATCACCAATGGATCAAACTAGACTTCCAAATTACAACAGGTAAATATTTTCACTGTTATACCACGCAAAAGGAATAATCCTCTCCAAATTGCTTTTAATGTTTTATATTGGATATATAAACTTTTCTATTAGTAAGTACCTTTTTTTAAAAGTAAATAAGCATTTTGTAGATGATAATTTTTTTTTTATTATCGTTCAGTCAAACTTGATTGATTTTTTTTTTACAATTGAATCATATAAAGTTTTGTGATTTCATTCCTGCAATTTTAAACTTTTTTTGTCAATTACCAAAAAAACAATATGTGGGCATTATTAGTATATGTTTTCAATGCATATTGCGTCCACTTTCCATTGTGAATTGAAATAATTTTTAGTGTTATAGAATTTTGATCACCTTTGGGAAATATGAGTGAATCTTAGTCTAAACAAAGTCAATTCAAATATATGAGCTTTTTTGTAATGTACACTTGGAATTCTATGATTTGTATATAATTAGTAATCGACAAACGTTTTCTATTTGGGTACATAATTCATTTAACTGTTTTGTAATATTAACTCAATTGTAAAATTTATGTTTTAAAATTTAAAGGTTCCCACCGTTCCAACACAAAGAAAGAATGAATCCGTATCCACATCCATCACCTCGCGATCCAAAGTAAATAATTTTATTATCTTATTCAGAAACTGCCTGGCTTGAAACCACTAAACATACTCAGCGTATTATCTCTTGTGAAAATAACGTATTTATGGAAGAGCAAGTATTTTTAGATTTGTACTTGTTTTATCATTCTTTTAATGTTGTCTTTTTTTGCATTTCAAACTCACTATGACAAACAAACTAAGATTTTTATTGAATCTTCCAAAGCATAATTTAACTATTCATGCTCTGAAAATTATTAAAATAATAAGTTTTACATTATTCAATACATAAATAAGTATCTATGTTACAGTTAATGACAATTCATAAAAAGTGTATTAATGCGTTTCTGACAAGGATATGTTTATCAATGAGTTCTTAAAATCCTTGTAAAAGTCTATATGTCTCCATTTGAACAGAAGAGGGAGTTAGTCCTTATAAAAGAGATCTGTATCTTATTCACTCAAACAGATCCTTACCTTAAAAGTTTTGTAATTTGTATTAGTGCCAATATTTGTCATCACTTTCAAAATCTGTTAACTTGGAATGCTCGCTCACAGGAGAAAGGTAATGAAATTGGTGAAAAGTCATGATTAACATAGAATTATTTCACTACTTACTGGTTTCATTGGATGGATCAAAATGTGTTGGCTTCGGTATTTAAAATCATTAAAAATTGTTAACTTTGCATAGAATGCACAAAGGGTAATTCAAGCATTGAATTCAATTCAAATATCTCTTGATTCACACCGACTGTGGATTGTTTTGGAGTGGCTTAAGATATTTGGTTTGCCAACTTATATTTATTTTCCTTTCAGTTTTGTACGGAGAACATTACCCCCACCACCTCCAGGTGGTGATCGTTTTGACCGTCGCCCGCGCCCCAATTCGCCTCGGCCAATGGGTAATCACTTCTTTGTTCCACCGAATCCTCCCCCAGCACCAATGATTAATATGCCGACTCCGGAATCGAGTAAATCACAGATGGACTGGAATGTTAGCCCATCTGACGACAAAGTCACATTACCGGTGCCACAGACTCAACTCAAACAAGAATGGGCAGGAACTACCACTCAAGGTGAGTTTTGCTATTAAACATTTCCCATGTATTGTGAAAGAAATTTTATTTAATGATTACTTTGTTTTAATAATCTTTTTTAAAATTAAAATCTTCGCTTGAAGTGCTACTTCATGGTTCACACTGAAATATCTCGAGCTATTATTAAGACAATTAGAATGTCTAATTATTGTCTATAAAGTCCTATTTCTATACTTGAAAATATATACCTATTTCATTGTCATTTATATACTATATTCCTTCAAGGATTGTACCTGAAATCAAAGTAATCATTACTTCCTGTTGCGCGGATTATATTATTTGATTCAAATTGTAATATATACTTTTATATTGTAAGAAAGAACTCTTTTACCTAATATCCACATTTTTCACATACAGAAAATCTCATTAATCTATGTTTTGAAAGAACCAAGTTTTTAAAGGTACAATTCATATTAAATATGATTTATGCCTTTATGATTATGAAAAATATTTTGGGCTTTAACTTGACTTTTTTTCCTTTAGTCATAAATTATTGGTTGTTATTTAAAGCCTTGCCACATGCTACATTTGTTGAAAAACTATATTTATATACCTCAAAGGTGTCATGAATTAGGGTGCGAGGACTTCTCTCCTGCCCACCTTTGCATACTTTAAGGCAGTTTTTTCATTCACCTCTTTCACATCTGTTGCTCAAGAGATATAATTAATACATTTTTTATTGTATTAAATTAAAACATATTTTATTATATTAAGGCAGTATTCTGGTCTAGAGGCTGAAATTTTAGGCATTTTTGCAAGTGCTATAGAAAAAAAAGTAATAACAATTTTAGTGTCCATTTTTTTACTAGATATTTATTAATATTTTAAAAATATACAAAAAAATATTCAAACCAAAAAACTAATAACCTAAAAAGTTACAGGCTGGTAAAGTAGGGGGTCTCGAAAAAATGACGCTCCATAGTTGCCACGATTCCAACTTTTCTAGTCACCTAAAATATAATTAAAAAATATATCCTTAATTGGTAAAAATGTCATTTTCGCGCATATCGGAGAAATGTAAAAATATTTATTTTTCGCAAAATGGCAGAGGTTTGAAAACAAAAATCGTTTTTTTCCTGTTTTTTTGAGACTTTTTTTTTTATATAATCTTAATATGCGCTATAACTGGGATGTATTAAGAAGATTCACAACAAATTTCATGTAAATCGGTTCAGTAAAACTTGAGATATCATGGCAACTATTTTGAAAAAAGTAGTTTCGAGATAAACGTGTTTAAAGTTTTGGGCGAAGCTTCGCTCCGCCCAGACCCGTTAGATACTACGTCACTAAAGTAGCTGTATCTCTGAAAATACTCAGAATTTCGAAAAGTCCTTGAAAGGGCATATTCTTAAAGGTTTGTTTGAACTTTGATAATATGCAAAAAAAAAAATGATTTCTCCAAAATCCTAGACCAGAATACTGCCTTAAATTAAAACATATTTTTTCCAATATGCTAGTCACTAATAGTTCAAGACATAAAAAAGAAGAGATCATGTATATGAAAGATGTGTATGTGGAAAGTCGATTGGGCTCAAAAATAATTTTTGGACAAAGTTTATTTGAGGAACGAATTTAGATAGGAATTGTTTAGATATGTTATTAAGTCTCGTAATTTATAATCCAGTATACACCTTAACCTTTTTTTATGCGATATATGCTTTCTGCAAAAAATCGTACACAAAAAGCTATGACTAAATATGGGAACATAAAATGTACAAGGATGCAAGTGTCAAGGTCACATTGCAATAATCAGGCGAAACACTGAATTTTGCAAGTACAGTATGTGAAGAACACGCTGTGATGAACATGTGTAAACGAACAGTCCCAAAAATATTTTTTTTTAAATTGCATTAAATTAAACTGCATAACTTCAAAATTGCACAAAATAGGTTTGAGTGTACACAATAAGACTTTCATTAAATTAGTGAACATTTTGCAAAAATATCTTCAATTCTGCTGAGAATTAGTTTCATGTTATTCTATCAAATATCTTCTTGAATGTGATATAAAAAATCATTATTTTATAAATGAAAAGTATTTCATTAGAATTAATGTATGATTGAACTTAGCAACCAATTTTTTTTCAACAACATTAACATCAATTTTGTTTCTTATTGGGAAAACTATTGATATTTGCCAAGTGACTTCTGAAAAAGTTTCATCAATTACCTACCATCCATGTTAAAGTCGAAATCATTATTACAAGTTGAAAGAGTTCTGTAATTTTCTTATTGAATGATTTATTTGATCACTGAATAACACTATTTCATATGTTGAAAGAATTACAATCTACATATTTTAAAGATTGATATGAAAAATAACTATTTCAGGACACTCAGGTGTACAATAAGTAATTATACTAATTCAGCCATTTATATTAATGAAGAAATTTGTAAAAATAATAATACATTTTTAGTACTTTTTCCACATAAAATTTATTTGATCAGGACCGGAGAAGAAATTTGTCATTAGAATTATATTTTGTTCCGGTTTCACTAAAAAATATTGAACCCTTATTAAAAGGGATTTAATTTACTATCTCAAATAAAAAATTCTGGTCTATAATAAATAGTTCATGAAAAAGATATCCAAAATGAAATTTAGTTGAAAAAATCTCTGTTTAAATACTAATTTAACTAAATGTGAACAACTTTTGTTCTCAATTTCGCTAGCCCATTTTGAGATTGTCTGCTGCTGATCCTACCCTCATGCCGCGGGCCTACCGGCATTACACCTGTGGAACCCCAATTAGAATGAGAAGAATATTTTAGCACGCACCTAGTTGTTATATTGGCGCTTGACGAATAAATATGTTATAATGTTGATGTGCAAGGGGAACAGTACAGTTATAAAAAAATCGCGCGTAATAAATTAAAAAATATCTCATTAATTCTTTTGACGTACTGATTTTGGTTTGTGTTATTCAAATTTTTTTTTAACTTAATACAAAAATGTGAAACAATCAAGTTATTCAGTGGACAATATAAAAATAGTAACAGTCGCACAAACCAATATTATAATAATAGTGAATCGAATTAATCAGATCTAAAATAAAATAGAAATCCCTTTCACTGTCAAGAATGGAATCATTGTGGTGTTATATGTAAGTAAATAGATACGTTTTTTAATAAATCATGTAGAAATATTCCACCAAAACTGCTTGATTCCATACCCGCACATATTCTTCTGTTTTTCTACATATTTTATTTTTATTTCATTATTATTTATTCATCTAACCAGCATAACTTCCCTATCCCTCCCTGACTTATTTTGTCAATAAGATACAGTATTCTCAAAAATGCCGCTATCTGAACATTATTTCTTTTGTTATATATTTTTACTAAGTTGTACTTCATAATTCTATAAGGCAATCAAATTCGACATCCTCTTCTTTATCTACCTTATCTTCATACACATATAACCTAACCCTTATTATTTGTGTGTTCATATGCTTTCATTGCATGGCTTTTTATTTTATTTCTGCAATAAAACAATTTATTTTCAAAAATATTAATATCAACTTTTTTCACAAGAAATTTCATAAATAATCATCAAATATATTCATGATGTACATTTGATGTTAACGCAAGTTGAAAAAAGAGTTTATGAAATGTCTGCCATCTCAACAGTTAGACATTATCAAACACTCACATTCCATGGGATCTCATTTTAACTATGAATGAAAACCTGCGTATTTATTGGGCACACTTGTTTTTCCTATGGAATAAATTTGATGCTGAATAGATTACATCAAATATTACAACTTTTTGAAGTTCAAGCTTTGAACACAGGGATCCCTAGTTCCCGGGAGCGTTTAAAATGAGCCTAGCCATTATAATAAAAATAATAATACATTTTTAGTACTTTTCCCACATAAAATTTATTTGATCAGGACCGGTTTCGCACATGGCGAGAATTGTCAACTGTACAGTAAAAAAGTACTAAAAATGTATTATTATTATAATGCCTTTCCACCATGTATTGACAGTGAACACCTTTAAAGTGAGCCTAGCCATTCTTGACAATAATACACATCTGTGCTATTCAAATTAAGAAATAAAAGACACTTTTTTTTCGCATTAGTAATGTTACAAAAAGTAGCATGAAATAGGATAACATGTCACCAGAATTCAATCTTGGACTTTTATACTTCTAAGCAGCTTGTATCGCGAAAAGCAAGCTGTTTGGGGTTTTTCTTTTAAATATAAATTCAGTTAAGTCTTCAAGTATACAAAACCTTTAACGGGTACAAATTATTTGGAAAACTCGTTATGTAAAAGAAATAACTACCATTTAGGACTTAGGTGTTTTATCATTTTGATCGTGTGTATCATGTGTTTCTGTACAGATGAATGATTATACATGTACAAATGAAACTGGTGTATCACTTAAAAATTGAAAACTTTGTTTTGATACTAAAAAAAATTATTCAAATATCTCAAAGTAGCTATTCATCACTCATTACTTACTCTCACAATTCAATTGCACCATCATCAAATGCTTTTTTTGCATGTAAAAAAAAGAAAAATTCTCATTTCATTATGTTATTTTATGGTATAATTTTTTGTTACCTTCAAACAACATATTGATATTTTACCATTCCTAGCGTCCTATTGCATAGCAGGATAATTTAAGTTAAAATTTTTCATAACTTTGAGCTGTCTGTGTAAAAGACATACTTATGACATACATTGTTTTCTTTAAATTTATAGATACAAACATTTACATTTTAGTATGAATTTCATATTCTTTCTACTAGTAAACATATCGTTTTGAATTATTGATTGATAACATAAAAGCTGTTCGAAGAGTATAACTTAGTAACTTAATTTAATGATACTCAATTTTTTATCATTAGTATCTGTTAGAGCGCTTGGCGTCTTTGATGTTTGATTAATGATTAGCATTAATGTATTTTTTTGCATATGTGGCGCGCCACTTGTGTAGGTAATGCAGTCTCAACCAATTTTAATGGAGTCAACAGAGGATCTCCAGCAAGTTACATTGAATCACCGAGTGAAAGAGCTAACCTTGGACCTGAACCAAAGAAAGTACGCTACAATGATGACCATAAGAAACCTCCACCTTCACCCACACCTGTGTGTCTGAACTGCCAATTACTGGAGAAAAGGTTTGTCTCAGCTGACCTACATGGGGTATATATTTGGTAACATAGTTTTAGTTTGAAACAATTTAACTAGATAAAATAAATATCTAAAAAAAGATTTTGCTTCCTTTATGGTTGGCTTCCATTTATAACGTTTTTAGTGATATATTATAAATATACCTATGATGAAATTAAATAATTCAATTTTTTTTTCTTTAAAATGATTTGCTTAAAAATTATTTCATTGCTTATTAGATTCAGTTTTTTTGCCCAAAAATATGATTTGTTAAATCTGGTAATTAAGAAATGCTTAATAGTAAGAATACTTCTTCTTGGTAACATTAAAAACGATCACCAGCTTTCCATATACTGCAGAGGCGCTGCTAATCCAGATACAGTAATTCAACTTTCATTGTTCAGTCTTCATCCATTGGTAAAATGTAAGTATTGAGGGTCACTAATGTTTTCTGAGCGCCAAGGCTTGAGCCATTATAATTTTGCGAATTGATGATCAACTGTGCAATTTGTATCACTGATAACAGCTATTTTGTGATGGCTTAGAAATGAAAAATACCCAGTAATATTAAAGATGTCGCTAACGATTATACTGCTGCTTAGGTTGTGAATTGTTTCAGATATTTGCAATAGGCATTTTTTTATCAAGTATTTTTGCTTTGTTTAATGAATTTATTGATTTAATTCATGAAACTTTAAATGCGTATGATTAATCTGGTGTACAGATGGGAGCCGAATTATCTCTTGAATAGCTGCGGTTTATCATATCCGATATCTAGTTGTCGCTGGCTGGATTTTTTTATGTTTTCCCTCTACCATTGTATTTTTAATTTGCAGGACTGCCCTTTCTGAGGATAGCATCAATAGACTTATTAATGAAAATGCTGATTTAAAAAAGAGGGTAAGTTTAGTCTTTCATAAAATATTTTACAACATTTAGGTTTAGAATGGCGAGTTATATTAGATTACAATAGATTTTTTCAATGAATTGAAAAAAATTCTACCTCACCAAAAGATACTTTTTGTGCCTTTCAACATATAAAAATATTACTGATTATTTTAGGTATTAAATTTTTTTCGGAATTTCTAACGCATAGTTGAACATTTTTTTAATGAAATAATTCATTACATCTTTCAAATAAGGACATGATGTTGATTCCAAGAAACATCACCAGTAGAGTTTTAAACTCGTTTTTTAAAAAATCTTTTCTTTATTAGATTCAAATAACAAAAATAATGTGACTACCAAAAATCACTGATTGAGGCTAATTTAGATGTATGAAGATATGAAAATAATTCAATAAGATAGATTAGAATGGCAATAGATAAAATGGATGACAAAATATTTGGTCACACCGGTGCGGCCATACTGCTTACTGCTCTTGGATCAATCTTCTTATAAATATGTATAGTAAAAGTCCGTTAATTCGAAATTCAAGGGACCAGATTTCCCAAAAAAATTTGAATTACGAATTACGGGATCACTAAAAAAAAAACAATTTTCGTGGCAATTGTAGACGATATGGAAAATCGCGGCCATTTTTTCAATTTTTTATGGACATACAGGCATCTCATACGAATAAAAAAGCATAATATTAACACTTTAATATCCGCATACGCCTAAAAATCTAGGTTTTCGACATGTCAGTCATTTTAAAAATTATATATTTTTTTTGAGAAATTTATCTATCTAAAAGTGGGTTGAATAAGGAATGGTTGACAGCCCCGTCTCCATAAAAAATCCATATTTTGAGGCTTAAAATTATACACAATCTTGAGATGGTGAAAATCTTTTAAAAATTTTATCATACCCTTAAAGTTCGATTTCTTTAACTTTTTTGCTTTTCAGATGTAATAAAGTTGGCAACCCCTGTCCAAAAACACTGATTTAATTATTTAAGTTTTTTTTTTTTTTTAAGTTTTAAATTTATTAAGTTTCTTAGAAATGACAAGAACCTAAATTTTAATTTTTAATGAAATCGGTTAAGTGGTTTAAAGTTGTGTTAAATTTACGAAATCTATTGTTTTAGGTTAACTTTTGCAAAAAACATGTGGTATCTCGTACGTAAGTTTTCAGCGAAATCGGGTGGTCAGTAAAGTGTTAAATAGAATGACCCAATGAGTCACTTATGAACAATTAAATTGAGCACAGTGAAATTGTCAAGCGAAATACCTCATATATAGATGTCTGGCTTGCACTAATGTATTTAAGAGCTCGAACGGTTTTTTGACATGTGATACTTCACTTTATATTGATGTCTCACTTACACTAATGGGTATACATAAGGCTTGAATCTTCAAAACAAGTCTATACATTCCTTGGTAAACAATGCATTTTAACTGTCAAGTTAATAGGATTTTGAATATGATTTCTGCCCTGATTTTTTATTTAACATCTGTTCACCACATTAATGTTTGACAAGGGTCAAACCAAAATTTCGAATTATAAGAATTCGTACGTACATTTTGACGAAAAACATTACGAATTACGAATTATGCGATATTTCGAATTAACGGTAGAATTTACTATGAAAAGTCAATATTGGGACCGGCAAATTATGAAAATTTCGAATTACGAATTATCGTTGTTCGAATTAACGGACTTTTACTGTATTATTTAAATGTTTGAAAATATTAGGTAATCCCGGAATTAATGTCGTTTTTTACAGTAAAACTCGAATTTGATTTTTTAAATTATTTATTATTTTTTTAAAACAAAGTAATTACCAGTGTTGTCTATGACTCTTTGCCATCTATTTTCAAGATCTAAAATTCCTTTCTCATAAAAGGTCTTTGGTTTAGATACGAAGAACTCCGAGAGACCTGATTTTAGTCCTTCAATATTGTTGAATTTTTTGTTCCTTAATTGCGTTTCTAAAGAACGAAACAAGTAATAGTCACTTGGTGCCAAGTCTGGTGAATAGGGTGGATGCAATAAAACCAAGGTCCTGGATTTTTTTTCATGTAATATCGGCAACGTGCGGACGGGCATCGTAATGTTGAAGAATAACATTCTTCTATTCATAAGAGCGGGTCTAATTTCTTGTAACTTTGTGTTTAATTTGTCCATCTGATCACAATAGAGAGCTTCAGTAACAGTTTGTCCTTGTTTTAACACTTCATAATAGATCACGCCTTTCGAATCCCACCACTCACACAATAGGGCTTTCTGAGGGCTTTTGCTTAGCGCGTGAGGAACCCAAATGCCTTCTTTTTGAACTTTCCCCAGTTTCTCTAGATAGCGATGAGTATTCGATCGTGATGTCCCGACCTTCTTGGATAAATGATCGATGGTCATTGTCGGATCTGCTTCAGTTTCCGCCTTCAGGGCTGCTTCATCCACTTGACTGCGCTGTCCACTTTGAGGCTCATCTTTCAAATCGAGATTGTCCGAGCGAAATTTTCTGAACCATCGTTGGCACTTCCTTACGTCCAGTATAACACCGTAAATCTCACAAATGGATTCCGTTGCTTCTGTTGCAGCTTTTTTTTGAATGAAACAAAATCAGCATACAGCTTCTTCAGTGTGTTTCCGAAGGACACGTCTGCCATTTTTTATAGATGGGGAAGAATTGTTTTTTTTTGTTTAAAAGACAGGCAAAGAATCACAGAGAAGTGAAAAACAATAACACACGTCTTTACTAGGCAACATACCCAAACACACTGAGTCAAAGTTGCATATTAAAAAAACGACATTAATTCCGGGATTACCTAATATGTTACATATTCCTTAGCTTTCTTGTGCCACTGTTTTTATTATCTCTTCTTATAATTTATTTGTTTTAGCTGGAGAACCTGACAGAAAACAACAATTTCTTATTAGAGATTGCCAGGACCCGCACCAAAACACCACAGCCGCAAATAACGAATCAATTAAATTCAAATGTAAGAAGTCTTTCATTTAAATATTACATTGATTTTCATTTCTCACTTTTTGTCATCTATAATCTTTAACTTAAATGCTATAGTCAGTAAAGATGCTTCATATTAGGCATGGTATGTGCACGGCACAGAACCTACACCGGCAGAACCGGCCTGGTATGAATTGAAATATTATGAACTACTTGGTAATCTTATCCTTGTTATTCCACAGAATATGCAACAACCAATGTTACAGCCTGTTGGAGGACTCAACAACATGAACCAGCTGAACATGGTGTGCAGAGCAGCTACTTCAGTCCAAATGACAAATCCTATTATGAGTGTTGCCAGTAATCAACAACTGTATGGTGTTAACCCTGCTGATGCTAACATCCAGCAACTTGCTACTCAGTTAGCTCAGGCACAGGTCAGTTATGAAAATTGATAATAGCTAGAATGCAAATGTATAAACTTTTCTAGTTGAATCTTATTTGTTTGGATTTTAGTAATCAATATACATCCATAAAATTGTTATTTCAAGTATGCACTGCTTTCCTTGCAGCAGGCCCAGGCACAATCTTCACAAAATCAACAACTGGTAATGGCTCAACACAATCTCAATAATCCACACCAGGTAATTTTTTTTCTTGTTTGTATTATGACCAATAGAATTAATATTTTATTGTATTTTCGATTTATCTAATTTCTCTTGGGAATTTAATAGTCTCTAGGTAATTCTACGAATCAACAACAATTACTTGCGGCCAGCAATCAGCAAGTCATGCAGCAAGCCATGGCAGTCGCAGGAAACCAGCAGTTGGGATTTGCAAATAACCAGACTCAGCAATTGGCCACGCAGCAGTTGGCCAACCAACAGCTAGCTAGTCAACAATTAGCCAACCAACAACTAGCAAACCAACAATTGGTCTTAGCTCAACAAAATCTCGTGCAGCAGCAGCAGCAACAGCAGCAACAGCAGCAGCAGCAGCAGCAGCAACAACAGCAGCAGCAGCAACAACATCAGCAACAGCAACAAAATCAACAGATTATGTCTGAAGATAACTTTTATAGTAAGTGAATCTACAAATTATATGAAAATTCTATTTGATTGTATTTGTAGCTATCACACCAATCATAGTCTAGATGAAAGTTTTATTGTCAGTCAAATTTATGAGGCAATTATTAATTCTTTTCAATTTGTTTAAGAGTAAAATATGAGGTACTGATTTAAATGCATTATATAATCTACATCAAGAATGAATAACAGTAAGACTTGAGTGCAATGCATGAAGTTTGTTTGAATACTAATCATATCATCTTTTTGTCCGATTTGTTTCAGGTAACTCTAATCAGCAGTTGGCTCAACAATTGGCTCAGCAGCAAAATGTTCTCTGCAGTACAACTCAGACAATGGCCATGCCGAATTCACAACAACCTATCATGTCCTTTTCCAATGGGTCCCAACCGCTAGAGATGTCCAACACTCTCCCCCAAACCCAAACTGCAATGTCATATCCCAATACGTCACAAACGCTAGCGATGTCAAATGCACTCCCTCAACCTGTAATGTCCTATCCCAATACGTCGCCTACCCTGTCAATGTCAAATGCACAACCTCAGACAATTATGTCCTATTCAAACATGTCACACGGCCTTCTTCCGCATTAATTGAACATTAACAGTTAAGCACAATTCGTGAATTGAGCATCATAAAATTTACTTAGATTTACTAGGAAAACATCAAAGAAGAGTTGGAAAATTATACTATATTAAAAATTATTCAGTAGAAAACTGAAATCTGGAAATTTCTATCTTGATATTCATTATCAAGCTTAATTGACTTAATTGAATATGCATATTAAAATACAAATGTTGTCTGTGTATTTTGCCAATATGTCTGTTATTTAGTGTTATTTTTCATTACTATCTCATCAATATCGATTTGAGCTTTCTGATTAAGTAAATGTTTCAAAACTATGAACCTTTTTTTAAACATGTCTAGGGTTTTAAAATTATTTATAAAAAAAATAACAGATATTGCATTTCCTAAGCCATCGTGTGGTAAAAAAAATTGGTAACTGTTAAATTTTAATTTTGACATAAGGCCTTTGATAGATTTACAAAAGTAGATAGAATCATCTCTGAAGATGATGGTGTATAAGTACAACTAATAGTGAAACCATTACCAACTTGGTTTCATCGTACTACCCTGTAAAAAAATCAGCAGGACGTAGTGCTATACCATAGCAAACAAATTTTTATGTTTTAGTTTTAAGTTTTTTCCTTCGTCGATTATTATTATAGTTTTATTATAACCTAATTACTCAGATGCGTTAAAACTAAAAGCGATTTTGTTTTATTAATTAAGGGGGATGAAAATTTTCTTTTTAAATATGAAAGATTATTCATAAAGTTAAAATTAAATCTCTTAATAGTTATCAATACAGTGTGAAAATTAACAATAATCGGTTATTTGCGTGTAATTGGGAATTATGTCATCTTTGATTTGTTATTGGTATAACTGTATTTTACTTATAAAGTAAATTATCAAATATTAAACCATGTGTCACATAATATTGCATTTTCTAACTGAAGTCAGTAAATTTTACTCTAAATCTTGAAAAAATAACATTTGTGCTTGCGAGTGTCAGTGATGGTTTTGATAAAATATTTAATCACTGAAACATGGTATCTTTATTTCTCCTGATGATTGTTTATCTCTAAGGCTTTGCATTCATTCACTAAAGTTATTCTATTGATTTGGTAAATTTAAAATCATCATCCGCAGTGATGTGGAAAATAACTAACAAGCCCTTCTCGAATTTATGAAAACTAAGCTGTGTAATATCATTGAAATTTTAAAATATATTCAATTTATCTCGGATGTATTCAAAGTAAATTTGCTACTGAAAAAAATCATTTTCAACTTTTAGCCCCCGAATTGATCATTGACAAATCGAGTTTAGCAGTGAATTTTCACGATGGTAATAAAATATTCTTAATTTTACATAGCATTTCATCTGCATTGTCATGATAAACAAATATTTTTGTTAAAATTTTGCAAAAGAAAGGTGATGTCTTAGGCTGCATTGTTATAAATTGTTCCATTATCATTTCTTTTTTTTTTGTTAATGGATAAACAATGTTTAGTGAAGATTTTTGATAACATGATAGCTATTTCAATATGACTATCAAAAATCTAAATGCAAGCAACATTGTTTATTCAAAAACAAGCTTTTGATGTACCAGGTGCCTATTTAATAATGTGGAAATGTCTTGAAATAGATGCACAGCTTTTTTGACATTAAGAACAAAAGAATCTTACATTAATTCCTGAAAACCAAATCCCCTGTGACCTGTTAAACATTTGTATAATTATTATGTTGGATCGCATTTAGCCTTGCGGGTTTACAAAATGTATATTTCTAGCGGTAATACATATGGTCAAAAGTATGAATTTTGTTCAGATTGTTTGTTGTCGCCATTGCACAGAAAGAGCATTGTTTTTAAAAAATTGAAATGAGATTTATTTCAGAAACCTTCATTTTTTTCTTATCATTGATCTCAATAAATTTAAAGACTCGATTTAAAACTTCATAATATGCTTAGTTATATATTGAATATTAAAAAACCTCAAAAGCAACCATTCCTAAATAGTTAGTACGAAGCTTAATATTTACTTGCATAGCTTGGTCTTTATCAATTTTCTTTTTTTAAAAACAATTTGCAGTCAACTGAAAAATAAAATATGCCGTTAACAATATTTTATATAAATTCAGCTTTAACTGATGTTTATGTGAAATTTATAATGCGCTTGAGTATTATTATTGAGAGAATTTCCTAGTTCATCTTCACGTCACAACTAAATTTTCCATTCAACCTTATCATTTTACCTATTTATCATGAATACACCCATTGTGCAATTATTTGGCTGCTGCTAAAATTGAACTCGCGGTCATCTTCACATCTGACTCCAGTATCCTTAACTCACTAACAAGCGTTTTTAGATACATATAGCACATCTATCTACCTGCGAGTCGATCAACGTGTATGTTTATTTGCATTAGATAGATTTAATAAAACTTTTTTTACCAGACTCATGTGGATTTTGGTTAATCACATTTTGTTTTTACAGTTCTATCAATCTTTCAAAACAAATTTATAAAATTACCTTCAACTAGTCATCTTTATTTTATAATTTAACAAATCCCCCCATTTTCACAATGCGCAAGGGCGGTCAGATCTAACCGATTGAAAAATTTATATTATATTTTAATTCATAGCTCATTTCTGCATAATTCATTTACGAGAATAGGTTTTTATTCTCATTGTATATTTGTGGGATAAAATTCTAATTTTATGGATTTGCTAATAAAATATTGATTACATAAATTTTTGTTTCATTTATTTGGTAATCCAGTGCAATTTTGTTGTTTCCTACGTTTGTTCTACTTATATAATAATTTCCCAATCAATTGGATTTATTCTACTATTCAGATGAGCTGTTTCAACAAAAACTCACAATTATAGGGAAGTATCACATTTTAGCTCTTACGAGTAATAGTTTGGTGGCAGAGGCTCAACACTGTTGGTCCTAACTTTAAGTTTATATTATTACGAAATGTATATTTTGCGCTGGAGGAAGATTGCTTATTTACGTATCGCCAGATGACTGACAGCGCAGTGCAGCGTTGTTATACACATTTTTTTCAGACTTAATCTGCTCACAATTTAATATAATGATATTCATATGCTGTATCCATTCTGAAAAAGTAAATCAAAACATTTTATTGCGTATCTGTCAAAATAATAATATCCTATACCCGACAAATAAAAATGCATAGATAAAATAATGTCTGCTTTAATTTTTGTTTTACATAAAATGGTAATTTTCATTTTATCAGCACCACCTAAAAAATTTAAATATAATTTTTTTCTTTGAATTCTGCCAAATTCCTCTAAAAGTACTCATCTGTATTGTTTGAATGCTTTTATTGACCCTGTTGTAGTTATTGTGAATGTTTTTATAAATTTAATACATCACTCGACAAAAGTTGAAGGCAATATCACGCGTGCGCTCCCATTTTTTAAGCATAGGGATTAACCATAGAGGACTTACCTTCATACATGAGTAACATGTTATCTGAGAAATGTATTTTGATTATAAAATGTCTAGACATTAATTGTTTGTTTAGGTCGCAGTAGCTCAATAGAATCTTCATATATCAGCCAACAGCATCTATTTTTTTGTTAGTTTCTCTATTTGTTTTGATTTCCCATGTAGTCAATGCGCTAATGAAGTAGAATTATACAAAATAATTGGTTTATATCCCTAACAAAAAGGCATATTTTATGAAGAACTATGGGTAGTGAAATACTCTAAAACATAACAATGTAAAAAATTATATATAAATTAGTATCTTAACGTTTCAATGTAAAAATAATTACTATAATTTTGAACCACTAAAGCTAGGGAAAAAAGAAACACAAACTACCAAGAGCTATTTTTTAAAATATACTCTAGCATGCGGCTTCGTTCATCCGACGAAATGTGTTTCAATATCGAGAAAACATGCTCCAAAAGTGCAGACGTTCCTGGTAAACATAACATAAATGGGATCATTTTAGCCAGATCAGTGCATCGATAAGTTTTGCAAATGTTTGAATCTTTGGACCCATTTGTCAACGTACTCAATTCTAGTTTTGTTGAACTCCACTCTTAGGGTTTTGGCAAGTGGAAACTCGTCGAAAAGATTATCAGAATTAACTTTTTGTCGATTATTTGAACAGTGTTCACATTGCATTTTAGCTTCGCCTTCAAAATAAGTGTCGGAATTGTGACCACAAAATGGAGCTAGTTTTTTGTCAATCTTATGTTGAAATTATATTTCCGAAGTCTCACCGTGAACAGATTCAAAATTCAGCAGCTTTACTTATGCGCTTTCCAACAGTAAAAAAATCTTACAACAGGCGCTAGATTTACATCTTTTCTATTTGAAGTGGCATTAATAACACTTAGAAAGAACGTCTTCCGTAAGTCAGCATGTAATTCTTCCACAGACAATGGTACAAGAACATTTAAAATTATAGCTTCGCATTTGGTTTTTACAACACTAAATTTTGGTCAGAAGTTTTGAAACGTCTAATCGTGATGCGAAACCACAACCAGGACAAAATACAAAACCGGACATGACGCCAGGACCAAGGCCTCAAACCGGGACGTATGGTAAGCCTAACTATAATGTATGAGCTTATATATTTTGTAGCTTATATGTATTTCAGTTAATCTTAAACTCTAAAAAACTTGATTTCTTCTCCTGAAAACTATACGAAAAAATACCCATCGAAATTATATCCATAAAAGCTAATTTATGATTCTTGCAAAATAATTGGGAGTTAATGCATATTTATTTAATATGGGTAAAAGCAGTAGCAGTTCATGGTTAAAATTGTTGGTTGCTGTGATAGATGAAACAAAAAAATACAAATATGCTTTATTTTAACATTTATCGAGTCGCAAACAGCAGAACAATATACAGTAAAACCCCCGCTAACACTATGGTCGGGACCGGGTCATATGAAGTAGTGTAAACGGGGGGGCGTGAATCTCATACAAAAGTAGGGATTTCGTTTTTTTCCGCGAAAAATGCAAACTAAGATTATATATTAGTTTTGCAAAAAAAATATATGAACGAAATATTTACGTAAATATTTGGTTGCTAGGTGATACAATGCATAGCGCTTGCAAAATGTAGCACACAGGAAGTCGGCGCGCTTTGCGTGCCTTGTCTGGCACGTGTTGATTGTGTGTATGCGAGAGTATGCACCGTAGAGACGGCCAGCCGTTTGGCTGTGTGTGTACATCGGCATCCGCCCCGGAATAACAGCCGGCAACGTTACATAGCAACGACAATGGAATGCGACCGTAACATCAGGGGATTTGCGGCGAATATTTTCGGCCAGTGTGTTGTACGGAGTAGTGTTTTCGGAGGTTTGACTGTACAGTGAAACCCCGATTCTACGTTTTTCAAGGGACCGTATAAAACAAACGATCAATGCGGGAAAGTTTTATATATGAACTAAATGCCGGGACTATAGAAAATGAACGCACCACGCGGGAAAACGTATAAAGCGAGAACGTAAGATCGGGGTTCCACTGTACTAGAATACAGAAAAGATAGACTAAAGTAATCACAATATATGTGATTTTAGCATCTCTCACTCGACACTGCTGAGACAGTGAAAATTGCATTCTCTCTGATCTGCTTCAAAATGTAGCACGCCGTAAACCTTGTATGCAAGTGAAATGCCCACTCGTCTTGTAACTTTACAAATTTTATAATCATATTCCATTATAGATAGTATGTATATGATATAAATAATATATCAGGAGGTCATTTTCAAAAGTGGTCAATTCCAAAATATTTTTTTCAACTGCCAGTTTTAGATAAAAATTTAAGACCTTTTTTACTCACATGGGAATGTTTGAATTGTTACACATTATCCGTAATTCTTTAATTTATAACATATTTTAAAAATATTGATAGTAAACACAAATTTATGTGGAAAAGTAATGAAAATATCTCACATTCTCAGTTTTTCAACAAATGGATTTGACCACTTTTGAAAGCTACCTCTTGATAGGCAAATTTATATGATGTGTAAATGACATACACACTATGTAACATATAATATTAAATTACTTTCATTTTTTAATTATACTAGGGGTGTTGTAACTCCACGTTGAATAGAAAGGTTAGTACATACATCAGGAATAGTAAAAACATATTAAATAGTGCTTTAATTTGTATTTATTTCTGAAAAAATGAAAATTAATTATAAATTATTAATAATAGATTAATATGCAAATTAAATGACAACATACATTAAACAAGATTGCTTTACCGCTAACGCAATAAAAAGTCTTATAGTTAGTAGCAAAACTTACCTATAATAAAATAATAAAGAAAACATTCGGAAAAACTTACAGCTGTTCAGAGTCAAATTTTTACGCAACTAAGAATTAATTAAGATTCTGCTCATTGCAAATATCTGTTGACCAAATAACAAAAAATTGTACTGCATACTACTGTGGCATTTTTACAATAACATCTTACTATAAATATTTGATGAGCAATTGTTAAGTAAGCCATGGAGAGCGTTGAACTAATGAGGCATCCAATAGCATCCTTCTCAATTTGTGAGAAGGAAGCTATTGGTAGCTTTCGCGATTTTGAAATTCACAGTTTTAATTTTTTTGGCATAAATAGAAACATGATTTTAAACTGGGATTTTTTATTTCATCAATTTAGAACTTTATGGGTTAATAACGCGCAAAAACAAATTATGTTTTTTGATAATTCATACAGCAGCAAGTATTGTAATATGATTGACAAAATTTCAAAACTTAACTATTTATTGTTCTATAAAGTTTTCGCATAGCGCACATTGCATAGAATAATAGTCATAAAATAAATAATTTGATACATTCGCTTTATGAAATTAAGAAAAACCCAATACAGAATTTGATTATGTAAACAAATGAAATAATTATAGTTTTCATGTACAGTAGACAAAGCTTTTTGATATGATCTAAACTAATACAATCTTGCCAGAATTACAAGACTGGATTGAACATTTTTTAAGGCATAATAAAAAATGTTGCATAATTAATTACTGACGCATAATAAAATTATCCACAATGAGTTCTTATTAACAACAAAGATGTATGCTTCAATATGCCAGGTTTAAAACGAGCTTCTATTCAGATTTTTGAAATTTGGTCTAAAGGAAATATTAATATATTATAATATTAATCTTTTCTTTAGACCTATTAAAATTTCTGGGATGAAACATACTTAAAAGAGATTTACTTAACGCTTATAGCAAGATGGTGTGATCAATGTGTGAAAAATAACTTTTTCGGGATTTTGTATGAGGTTCTGAGGAGTTAAAGAATAAGCTTATAAATTACCTAAAACACCACATGAACTGTTGGTCTGAAAGTTGAAATCAAAGCATCAGTTCACACTTATAATTGATGAACATTCATTATAACAAAATTATATTAAGAGATTTAACATTAAACATTAATATGTATTCATAAGCTTATTTCGGTAAACCAAACATAAATTTAATAACATTTGACACGGTGTTGTTTTTAAAATGATTTTTATTAAAAAAATTAGGTTTGCAAAAATCATGAATTATGCCTTCTCAAGATTAAAACAATAAAATATTACAAATCTTAAAGAAAAAATACTTTTATAAAAATGCTTTGGAAAAGTTATTAACAATACTTCGTTAGTCTTTAAAATGTCAAGTTACTAATCCAAGAAATTCACTCAAATAATGCATGAATTTAAATACAACTAAATGAGATTAAAACATTTTAAAAATAATATTCATGAATCACGAGTTAAATAAATGGATGAAATTATTACTTAGTAGGTACGTACTTGTTCACTTCCCGGGTAATAAATAATCAAAATGAAAAATATATAGCACCTATTTATTTGTTATAAATAATTCAATTTAGATGTATGCTTGTAAAATTCAATACGTTATTAATAATCAACTGAGTTAGAGGTATGGCACAAATTGTGAAGGTATTTTTTAAATGAAATTAAAGAAGAATGTTCATAACATTTTGGTAAATAAACTAAAAGAATTTGAACATTTTTTTGTAACATTAAAGATTGACGCTTTGATATTGCAGACAACTAGATGAATTATTTGTCCATCAAACGAAGATTCCACTAGGTCAGTAAATTAAAAATTTCTTAGGTTATAAAATCAATTTGCCATAAAAGATCTGTACCCTTTTATAAAGTCATCGTTTCATATGAGGTCATGTAATTACAGTTGTAAAATACCCTGGAGAAATTTTAAATTATTAATTTGAAATGGACCAAAAAAGTAGGAGGGATATTTTTAATGAGATATTTTTGTCAGGTATCTAAAATCCATCAAATAAACTAAATTGTTATTTATATAAACATAGGTAAACTAATAAAGTATTTTTTTTAATGCTTCAATCATTAGAATGATTTGCAATTATAGCAAATCATTATCATGCAAAAGCTTTCACAGAATTATAAATTATAGATTTTTACTTTACTGTTAAATGTACATTACATCTTCTCATGTGAAAATAAAACAAAGTAGTTTCAGAAATACCCTTCAGATGCAAAATAGCATAACAAGATAAATTTTGTTTATAGCACCAAAATATGCCTTCACAATTATACCAATTGAAAAATAAAATTAACTATCATAAATTATCTATATTTTACATATATTAACAAGCACAATATTTAACAGACACAATTAAAAAATCTTCAAGAATTGTCATTGAGTAAGCTGATCGAGAAATCTTTGTGATGATATTCGCTAGCTAACAAAGAATTTTCACTGAAAACAAGTTAAATCATAAACAGGGCTCGAGAAATACATCTGCCCACTTGCTCCTTCTGTCAAGGTGGTATTAGATTGTCAAATAGTCATATATGTTAAATGATGTATGCCTTTTTACAGTGTATTTACATTGTCAAAGCATTCATTTTAGCAACTCGAACTTTTTTTTGTATGTACTAACTGTCTAACACTACAGTCAGATTGCCTGAAATGGTTTTGCTTATAACAAATAATGAAAATACACCCGAGACAGCAGAATTGATTTCAATAATTCTTGATGTATATAATATGCTTAACATTTATGGTCTTAGAACTCGTAGACAACTTTTCATCGCAAATGATTTGTACACATATATGTCCCCTTCATAAAGTGAGTAATCATTTCCAGATAGCAAGTTAAAATGAAATCAAATAAGAGGCATTAACTGCCATTATAATTAACTATAAAATATCACTGTCCTTGAATGACAAACTAAAAAATTAATACCATTTATGAATACTTAAGTTTTGCAAAACGTTAAATCCCTGTGTGCTCATTTTCAGCAGTTAACATTTGCATAATTTGTCGAACCCTGTCTGAATAATAAGCCTCATTTAAGGTATTAAATAGATCGACGAGGATTACAAAAAAGAATACTTCTGAATAATAAATATAATAACTGTTCGATAAGTTTGTAATCCTCTGTAAAAAATTTATTCATAATCAATATATTTGTCAGTCACACTTGTTAAAAATAAAACAATAGCTATCTTAAAGACTTCATAAATTATGCGACACTTGTTTTGCATTATAGTTTATCAATAATACATTCATTTTAAAACATGTTCCCTTGATAATTTTTCCCATGTAGGCACAAAGCTCATATAACTTTGGCTACTTTGGAAAGATTCCAGTCAATATTTCACGCTATTGCATAATTTAGTTTAATTAGAATTAAGATTCTTGTTATAAAGTGCGTTAAGTTAAACATAGTACACATAGATTACAAAATATAATACATTAGTAAAAGTGTCAGATAAACATTTCTATCAATATCAATTTCAACTACAAGGAACCTTCCCAAAGTGGCTTAGAGTTAAATTATAAATGTGATAATATATGTGAATTTCGCAGTGATAAAACAAAATTATACTTTTACAATATTATTAACATATTTTGTTATTTCATGAAGTGATCAATAATTATTAATAACGGCCGATTGTTATGATAATTCGATATGCTTTCATCGATTGTTTTAACAATATAATAGATTATTATAATCAAGGAATATCTGTAGCATAGAAATCTTACATATTATTGAACACCAATTTCTAGCACACATTATTTGTCCAACAAAATTTCATGACAGAGTATTTAAGAAGGTTTATAGTATTGAATGAGGGGTTATCTATATATGACACTCACCATAATCAAGAGAGACACCACAAAACTTCATTTAAAATGTATTTAACTTGCTATTACCACTTCATTGATAATAACATGAAAAATAAGTTTGGCAAAATTGAAAAAAGAAAACATTTATCATAGGCTCAAATAATACCAAAGCCAGTGTCATCATTTTTAACAACCCCTAATAACATAATTCAAGGACATTCCTGTCACAAAAAAATATGTATGTGTTTTGATCAAAATAGAATAAATAACTTTGAGTCACTTCTAATTTAAGTAACATTACATTATGTACTTACATACAAATAAATTGCATGAATTTGGCAATATGAAAGATTTTTATATACTGACAAGAATTCCTCATAATAAAAAAGAAATCGTTTCGTATTAGGCAATTTTTTTTAGACGGGTGGTAGTGCCCATAGAGTTGCAGTTTTATCTGCTGACGTCGACAGGAAAGAGAAGTCTTTTGGATGCCAGCGACCAGAAATCACTTTGTCGGTGTGTGTTGCTACCACAACACTCGGTAGAGGGGCGGTCAAATCACCTGAAAATATTTTAAAATACATTTAGATTGACTTTAAATAATCAGATAACAAGGTAATTTTCCCTGTCATTTTATGTAAAAAGAGATAGTACATATGGCACACAAAGCTATTCAGCTTTAAAGTAAACAGTGATTTCTTTGTGAATGAATGCTCTTGTCAAAGCAGTGTTAGATAAAGATAACAAATGGTTCACAAATCAATTCTAAGTAGTTCTCGTGGAATCATTTAATTTATAATTAGACCTGCTTTTGACAGAGTATTGTATGAATGCTAAAACAAATGATTTGTGACAATACTAATAGTTCCATATAGGGGAATGAGTGACTCGCATTCACTACAAAAATAAGATTGATATGTATGCTAATAATATATACCTATTTGACAATATGATATCTCTAGCCCAACTTAATGGAAATCGACATTCATCTGTAATAAAGTAAAATAATATATACCTTGCAAATCTGTCAAAACAAGTTTACTGTCATATCCGGCGGTCAGCAAATAATAAGCGGCAGGAGAAAATCTGACGGAGCGGACATCTTGAGTGTGCGGGCGGAAAGTTTGAACTGTTCGACCACCGCGGACATCATAGAGGCAGCATGATGCATCTTCATGACCAGAAACTAGAAGTCTACCCGACGGTTCAACACTCACGCTTCCAACGGGTGAACCCTGTAGAATCATAAATAATGTAACAATTTGTTTACTTCCGTTTGATGTCAAAGAAACAATTGAAAATAATCCAAAAAAAATAGACGGAACATTATTATTGTCGCTGAGTAAAACAATATGAATAAATAAATGCCTCTAAATAACAAACCCTAGTTCCAGGTACGGTGGGTGGTGTGACTACATTGATGCAGCCTCGAGTTCTCAAATCCCAGAACCTGACTGTTCTATCTTGTGAACCGCTAACGAATAGAGCTCCGCCCCAATTATATAGAGACAAAACGTGTCCAGAATGACCGCTGAGTGCCTGAAAAATAAATATCTTTTGTATTAAACAATCTATTCATGAATTTTTAGAAAGACACAATTCCACTATTGATTGAGGTATTCTTACCTGGAATGGGTTTCCAGTTGCGCAATCGGTGACATAAATTTTGCAATCTCCCGCTCCAGCACTGATCAGGAGACTTGATTTGTTACTTGTATCTTCAATAAAACACAAGTCTCGGATAGTGCCATCGTGCATTGTCAACTCCACCTGTAATGGTGAAAGAAATTAGAAAATTTTAAAGTATCAAATGAATTATAAACATATGAAAGGTGGTAATAAAAAAGTTATCTACCTCTTATAAATAAATGAGTAAATTTGAGAATAATTTCATTTATTTACTTTTGATCATAATATATTATATTGTGTATTATGAAAATGATTAAAGCTGTATCATAATAATTATAACTCGAGCAATATTAATATAATATTCATACCTCTTCTTGGCCTTCTAAATTAGATGTATCATTATTGAATCTCATCAGTTTTACAGTCTTATCGTTCGATCCGGTGGCTAGCAGATCACCGGCTGGACTCCATGACAGGCAGTATAAAGATCCCTTGTGGTGTTTGGTTCTTTTAAAGACAACAGTTGGCTGATATGTTTTATGGTCTTCCCTAAGTAAAAAAAAAAGAATGTTTTTGTTTCAGCTAATTTTAAAAACTTAAAAAACGAGAAAATAATTCAACAGCAGAGCTGTTTCCTGCCTCAAATTTTTTCATAAATGATCTAGGGTTCTTTTTCACTCATTATGTGAAGTATATGGCTATGTTATATGTTTTCAACAACGCTTGAATCCCATGGAATAAATGAAATTGTTCTAAGTCATCCTCAGCAGGTTCAGTAGCTAAATCGATAAGCAATTGTGAGGGAAAAAATTTTCCATCTATATCAGCAAAACAGGTTTTCAAGTACTTACAACAGCACCTTTGAAATAAAATAGCAGATTTATAGCACGCTAAATAAATAATTATAGAATATTTACCTCAGATGCGACGTGTCCGGATATGCGCATATTCTAAGGGTTTTTGAGTTGGATCCCACAGCATAAAGATTACCAGAGGGATGGAATTCTGCGCAGCGGACAGCCTGAACATCTTCCAAAGCAGTGACAGCGACAAACCTTGGTCGAACGGCTGAATCAGCTTCACTTCCTCGCCCAACCGGCTGTGAAAAGAGAAAAATAAATATAATTTTTATTAACTATATATTGGTACACACATGTAGCAGACAATTGATTCATTGACTGATGTGTCATAAAAGGTTTATTTTGCTACCCAAATAAGGTAAGCCGGTTCTCGACTTTGATAGCCTCTTCAAAGGCACGATGCCCACCGTAATAATTAAAAATTTAAATCTCTTGGAAGTTGTGATATTATGGACCTGTCATATGTCATAATTATACAGTATACTAAAGGTCACCAAGCTACGGCCCGCCAAAGATTTTCATCCGGCCCTCCTAAAATTCTCGATTTTTTAAAATAAATTATTTAAATAGGAAAAATTATTATTTTTTTAAATTTATTATTTGGTTGTGAATTCATAACTATTTATTTCAATTCACCAATTGGTACCTAAGATACGACAACGTATGAACCCATAAAATATAATTATTATTTTTTATTATAAATTTTCCAATAGAAATTACATTTGTTTACATTATGTAACATATATTAGAACATATAAATTAATTTTCTAGTTGGATTCCAACACGAATTTATTTGATATCCGGCCCGCCAAGTTTTTCAAAATTCGAATCCGGCCCGTTTCTCAAAAAGTCCGGTGACCCCTGCAGTATACACTATTATTGGAAATTGCACCTTTATAATTGATTGATCGGCTGCATTTATTATTTTATTTAAATCAGTATATAAGACTATAGAATTATAGATACTTAATTATATATAGATTTCGAATAACAACTATAATTAATGGAATAATGCAAAAAGAAAATTATATTATTAAATAATAATTATCTTAGCACTGAATAGAAAACTTTCTCAAATATCTTTAACAAAAGCTAATGGAAAGTTAGGATTTTAAATTGATACTACGTAAGCAAGTGCTTTTGACATTATTATTGAAATATGCGTTGTTAAAATTCATTGTTGCATATTCTAGACGAGATGAAAAACTGGGTGATAATTATTATTTCGGCAGGTAAACCATTCGTCTTCAATTCGGATGGCAGTTGAATTTTTGCTGCATAATAATTTTTAGATTGACGGAATTATGCCGTGTGAATGATTTATCTGTATAAAGAACCATTGCTACAGAATAATCATTTGACAGTGTTTTTTTTAAAATTCAACTGACATTCTTTAATGCCCTAATATTATATTTGATCGATCCCCTGATTTAGAAAAAAGTCCATTTAAGCATACAACAAATGAAATGAAAATATAACACGTAAGAAAAATATTTGATCGAAATCGATTGTGGATAAAAACAGTTGACATTAATTATTATATGGAGCCCTGCATTTTTGCACTCGGAAAATGGAAGGGTAAATTTTAAAGGGTTTGTGAAAATGTTTCTGTGTTTTAAATAATCAAACTAATAACCACCTAATTTTTCCTGATTAGTTGCAAATTAAAATATCTTTGGATCTACAAAAGGAAGTATAATATATACCGGTAATCAATCAATATACAACTCGAGTTGAAATATTATGGGTAATGGCAAAATTACAGCTAACGTATTGAAAATGTTTACCAAATAACTTCATTCCTTTACTTCTTAGCAAAAGAAATGTCCATAACTGGCGTGCGATTATCACGATAACCAATTATACCGCGAAGCGAAACCTTAGCTTCTGGTATCCATCATATTGAGAAATAATAACTATTAAAGTACTGCAAGCAACCGTACACCGTCACAAAAATATATTTTTTAACCTCATTTCGCATTTTGACTCATTGTATACTGAAACAATGGAATTGATCTCATTCTAAAAATCGTTAGGAATTATTTCAATATCTGAATAAGATTTTTTACGATGCCAACCATCCACGATGTCGCATCATATTCAAGATGTGTTATCAATATTATATGATACGATTTTTTTGCGTTCTATATGTTATATTATAAGACTATTGTATATTACCAGCTTTCACTGATAACTGTGTAAATGAAATGGCCACATTGAATCATTATTATATGAAATGAAAATAAAATCCTCCATCAAAAGTCATCCAATAATCAGCATCGATTACGCATAACTGGCCGGTTATAATAAACTATCCTTCTCTGTAAACAGTACTTTGAAAATAATTTATTGACATATTTAAGGATAGATACATATGACTTCATTGAAAGTTAAATATTTCACAAAATACGCGGGTACACAAACATAATAAAAGTTAAGAGTTTTGTACTCGAATGAAATTTTAAATCGTTGATGCCAAAAGTGATCAAATGATTTCTGTTTTTTTTTAGTTTACATGGTTAGATTAAATTTATAATTGTACGGAGAAGAAGGCTAGCGGCTGTTTCTGACCTATATGACTATACACTGTGAACGTGTCAAAAGAGACTCGTTTTTTTAGTTTGTTTAGATTAGACTTGATTATATTACAAATATGTATGTAGTTTTGGGCGGGCGTTTCTTTTTCGATTGTTAATTCCAGTTTAACTTATGTATGCTTTCAATTTGCATAAGTATACAATGATTCTTTAATTTGAAACAATCAAAGAATAGTGTACGATATATCTTTCGTACAATTCGTGTTGCACGAATTATTATTTTTTAATGAACATTAAATACCGAATAAAAATATAAAATAAAAATAGTAAGAAAATTGAAATGATTTAGCTGGGAAAAAGCCTGATAATGTTTCAAATTAGCGGTCATGTTTCGAATTTGAACAGAAGAAACGCAGCGGGTTTCGCACCTCAGCCTAGCTACTACGTAAAATCACGTTAGACTGGCTTGGGTTTTGTAAGATATATTGCTTAACGTGCATTTTTAAAAAAAATTAAAAACTACTTTGTAATAAAAAATTCTTCGATTGAATGTGTAAAAAATACATTTGCTATTGTTCAGGGAACTAAATAATTCTTTGAATACAAGTATATTTTAAAAATAATTCCCTATTATAACATGTACGGCGAAATATGTGGTGATAAAAATCAGGTTGTATAATTTATTGCTAAGCCATAAAAAATGAGTTGACGAGGTCGCGGAGGAATTACGATACACAGATTGTAAATCAGAAGAAGTGTTTTAATGAATTCTTCGTTATAAAACATTTAAAAATGTCACACATGATACTTGACTGCAATCCTTGTAAATGAAATAAACTAAGAATACGAACAGATTCTTTTTGCGAAATTTTACACGATGCCTTTGTCAATGTAATGAATCGAAGTATTCGATACAAATGTGTACTATGGTTGAAATCATAGTGTCACAATGTCTGGCATTTTACTTATGATTTGAAATGTTTTCGATCACAAAAACTCTTTGAGGCAAGCTCCAGAGAACGGCGCATAAATTCCGTGAGGTACCACAGTAATAACCACCTCTTTCTCGAAATAGAGTTTTTTTTTGCTTAAATTTTTCGCTCAATTACCTGCACTTCTATTCACTTCGTACGCTTTGAGGAAACTATTTTTCGATTTTCTCACGATTTAATGTGCGTTTTATGTATTTATATAACACCGCCGTAAGTCATTTTTATGAATTGTACACGATTAGAAGATGGACAATTGGCCATAATTTGTCGTTGTTAAAATATGCTCAACTCTGATCAGTTATACCACATTCACACAATAAAATAAAGGGTTTAAAGTAAATTTATTATGTACCTTTGTAATGCCTTTTAACCAACATTTTAACATAATCATAAATTCAGCAGTTAACTCAACTACAAGGGAAAATAATAAAGGAATTAGTTTTACTAAAAATATTACAAAATATTGATAGCCGTTTCGGCACCACATCATCGTTGAAACTATGCCTGAATTAATGAATAAGTTAAGTCACTGTTACAATTCATAAAATTTTACATACGCATTAAATATGGTCAAAATTGGTAGTGGGTAAGAGTATACAAATCTTAATGAATACATTATATTATTTACTATCTTCGGATGGACTGACTGAATAATCAATTCAGATTACGAGTGATCAACCAGGTCATACGGCACCATAAAGCGATTAATCAAATCGATACGGTAATTATTAAAGTGCTGGTAAAAATGTTCAAGATCTTGTGTATATCGATAACGACCGATAGACAGTGTGCATCTGTTCTCTCAGCCAACGAGGTCGCCGAGTGGCGTAGCCTTCTTATGGGACAGTGAGTATTTAAGTGGCGTTGCATGTTGATTGTAGTGCGCATAAACGCGTATTTTGCAAATAAGCCAGCGTGGTGCGGTAGCGGCGGTGATCGCGATATTATTTGCAAATCCGACCGGAAAGTAAAATAAAATCGGACCGCAAACGCTGGCGACTGTTACTCATCCAGAGGTTGGCAACACCATACATTTTCTTAGATCAGCGTTTTCGAAATTTGAATATTTTTAAGAGACTAGAATATGGATACGTAAGACGGGATCAAATCAACGAAGTCAATTTCTTGAGTTCATTGTACAATTATACAGCTAAATTTGGTATCGAAGATAGAAGTGAAGTTGACGAACTGACCAATGAAAACCTCATTAGGAAAATGAAAGAGTTTCACTAAAAAAAGACCCGGTAGTAAAATCGTACTAAATGAAAAAAAATATCCAAATAAACGACCCAATTAAAAAACATTAAATAAAATATAGACACTCATAAAGTTACGTACAGTCATCGAAGCAGTAATTTTCTGGAAAATTTATGTTGGTACCAAACAAAAAACCGTAAAAACGAGCTTAAAAGGATTTTTTTTTAAAAATAACAAGATTATTCAACAATCACTAGTGGATTATCAATATCAGCGGCAAGTCATATAATCAGTTATTATTATATATTAGGGATATTATTTTACCAAATAGTTAAAAAATAATCATGTTATGTTTTTGACTCGAGTACTACGAGTTCCCCGCCGATGCATCGGAAAATGTATTTCAAAACAATCTCAGAAAGTGTGCTGCATTTAGAGGGATCAATATTATATTAAAACAATGTAGAGCAAAATGCCATACAGATACTTTACATCTTGAAAGCTGTGTGCTACATAAGGTAACAATATAATTTATTTGGATACATTGAAATCAAAGTTGTCTCCTGTGTATTATTGTGGAAAACGACAATTAATCTAGAATTTAACAATTCCAATGAAGAGCCACAGAAGTGTAAATAAGACGAAAATCATAACAGTGTGTCTAATCAATCTTTATTAGAGACACGTGTTTTTATCACTTTGCAATAGATGCGAAATAGATGCTAATAAATGCAAATTTCATAAAATATGCAAATAGATGCTAAAATCACAAATAATTGCAAAATTTGCTTGTTTTTTAAAAGAAATTTTACTATCCAACATAAAATGATAGATTTTGCATACATATCGTATATGGACATACTTTGCATCGTTATGTTCATATTTTTATACCGGCAATATTGCCCATAACGCGCATTGTCGTTGCATGTACGTCAGGTTGATCTCGTTTTGACGTTGTTTTCGTCTGACATTTTGATTCCACCTGTATTATTAAGTTTATCCATTGGTAAGTACATATAATATTTATTAAATATCTATTAATTATTTCGAATTATTTGCTTATTTTATATATTTTTTAGTCTTTAAAAATCATGGCGCGTACAAAAATATCTATACGCGAAAGAGCAAATGCATTCAAAGCCAAGTAATTGTAAATCCTTTTTTTTTCTATAATATAGAATAAACAAGCAATGTAATTGTTAAAATGAATTGTAATTGATAATTATTTGATATTTGTGTTTTATAAAAATAGATGCTAAAAACCGAAAATCTGGAATTATAAATGCTACAAAATGCGAAAATTAAAAAAAATAGATGCTAAAAACACGGGTCTCTAATCATTATATATCAATTATATTAATACACATTCAGAATCCGAGCTGATTTCAACGGTACACAGTCGAATAGGAGTTTGCAATAACATAAAAAAATGAGGTTATAATTCATGATAATTGATTTATTATAAATTGAAGTCTAACAGGAAATCTGAGATCGAAATTAATTTGAAAGAGGCGAGCCGGAACGGATAATTATGTACATACTTGTTTATCGATTCATTTATTTGTATCGCAAGGCATTTGATTATGTGATGTTTTGATACGTTCATACCTTACCCAATAAAAAACGACTAGTCGCAACAATAAGTCTTTTTTAAATGTCATCATTGTATTTTAACAGAGGGCCAGTGAGTTATTGGCAATCAGCTATTTTGAAGATTTTCAGATTATGAAAATGTAATATTGATACAATAATATATATAAATGAACTTCCGCAAAGTTACCGCCGAATCCATCGAAAGTATGTAATATTGAATCAGTTTACTGCAGTATAATTCAATTGCTAGCTTGTAGTTCTATTAAACTCTGATATTTCACTATACATTTCAAAAAGTATCGTTTAAATGTATATTAAAGACACTTTTTTTTACAAGTTTAATTCCAACGAAAATGAATAGAAACAAAAAGTAATGAATTGAACCAAACAATTCAATTTAATACCAGTGTATTGTATGATTACTTTTAAGGCGGTCACTTTCAATATTTGGTGGAATGGCATTAAAAAAAAACATTTTTATTATTTTATGATTGTTACTAAGGAATTTAATACATCATATAAATATACCCTTAATAGAACAGTTTTACTCAAAAAATTGGATAAATTCAAAGGCGACTTAGTTGTAAAACTTTCGCAAATAATTAAATTTATATTAACTTGGTCAAATCAAGTACAATCGATAAATTTAAACGGTGGTTAGAAAATTAAAAAAAAAAAAATGCCAGTTTCATGGTGATTCATAATAACGGCTTATATTAGAAATTATTGTACGGTAATTTTAATGTGAAACCACATGTTCATACATCGAGAACTTATTTATGCTTCACCACACGCTTGCGTATAAATTAATGTCGAGGGATAAATTGAAACATAAAATAAATATAGACTATTATCAAAGAAGATAGATTGCCGGTTAAAGTTATAGAGTTCGAATGCTTTCATGTTGAGCATAATGTATATTACAAAATTTACGGAAACGTGAAATTTTATTGAAATCTTGGGATTTGAATCGTATTGTTTGTGATATAACTAAGATATAAAGTATATTTATTTATTTCGTGCTTTCATTTCCCCCGTTAAACTACAATTTAATTTGGATGTACAAAACGCGTAGAAACGTCGTAGCGAATACTTACCCGACCCGGTTGATAGATTTAGAGATGGCTTAGCGAACCGTTTCATAGTTTTCACGGCCGATGCGACATTGAATCGATGGAAAGCGTGCTGGGATTATTGTAAAATGGCCGACGGTTGTTCCGCAGGATTGCTATATCGAAATAGAAAATTATCAGATGCTAGAAAGTGAGCTCTTCAGTTTCTATAGTTAATCACACGGAACCGTTTTTGAAAGCAACATTTTATGGGTTGATAGGCCCTTAGTCAAAGGCCGTCGATGGTGCAGACCAAAGTACCAACTACCTACAGTGTTATATTTTTTTCATAATAGGCGCGAGCGGCAAATTAACCAAGTGTCAACCGAAAGTGATCATCGTTTATAATTGAATGCGCTATTTTCATATTGTTCAATGTTAATCTACAGTTGTACGATATAAGTTTACACTTTACTATGTATGTATGTATGTATTGTGTTTTTTTTTTTCATATTATATGAAATTGATTTTCTCAAGAGATTCTCCCATCTATTACGCATAACCAACCATTTTCCATAAGGTTCAGTAAAAAAGTCGTTTTCAAAAGTTTCACTAGAATATTTTTTCAGCAATGGACCATAATTAGTTTTTACTATAAACTGCACATATTTTGCCCCATTTATATATAGATATAGCACGTAAGTGTCTGACTGGCGTCGCTTAGTGCTAAACTTGTGTGATTGCGTTTTACAGTCTAGGGATATAATGTGTCAACGGTAAATTTACACATAACCCAGAAATCCCTGAAAACGGAATGAAAAAACCTTTTCTTATCAAACAAATTTTTTAACTTGATGTCCTAGCCGTTTTCGACAATCAACACATGACCGATCGTTGAAATCATTTATGTCAACTCGGTGATAAATAATGAAGACAATAGTGACACAGAAAGAAAGAAAAAAACGAATCGCCATCGGTCAGTATATACACCCATTCCTCGCTTAACACGGAAGATAGTTTCTGCTAGATCACCGTGTTAAACGAACCGTGTTAAGTGAGACTAACAAATGTATGAAAAAGAGAGGATAGGTTCTTTTTTAGAAATATTAAAGAAATTGGTAGATAGGACTGAAATTTTTTTGAAACATTAGGAACACAGATAAAAGATATTCAATGTCACTCTCACTAGAAGATATTAATATGGGGATTTTCCTTCTTTTTATTGGACGAATGTCATCATCACAACTACTTTCGATTACATTTTTTGTTATGTTCCGTCGACGTTCAAAAAAATCGGTAATCCGCGATTGTTCTTTTTTTTGGATATTCTTGTAAATTTCCTCATATTTGGCAACGCACTGTTGAATTTCAAACCTTTTCTCGAATAGTAGAGGCATCCATAGGTAATCCTTTTTGGTTATTATTCTCTATCCAAATCACCAGAGCTTTTTCCATTTTTTCTATGTTTGCCTTGCGTATGCGATTCGTATGTTTCGCACTTATTAAAGATCCCTCGATTACACTTCTTTTAATCGTTCTAATCGTTGCTTCGTTAAAACTATTTTTTTTCGATAAGATATAAGACGATCCAAAATTTGAATTTTTATCTCCAGAGAAATAATTTTTCTTGTTAATTTTGGCTTCGACATTATAGGTCTAAAAATCAGTGGCGGCTGGCGACAGAGTATAAGGGAGTACAAAAAAAGATTCAACTATTTTTCCGTACTACGGATAGCCAAAAATTCATAAGACTGGCACTTCGTTGGTATTGCGAACATCTGAATTGAAAGTCCATGTTATAGAAGTGTTTTAAATCCAATGAATAGGAAAGAACTCTTGCAAAAATAGTTGAACCTTTTTTTGTACTCCCTAATACTCACCAGCCGCCACTGCTAAAAATGTATTATTAAAACTCAATTATTCCAATAGTAAAAATATTAGAAATAAGAAAATTATACCTTGAATATTTGTCAAATTATAAACAACAAAAATTTTATCAGTTGCTTGAACTTAACGAGTGAGTGATCAACAGAGAGGGCAACGAGAGACTAAATTACTTATGTATTGTTTTACGTATTTCAGGTAGGTACTATTTTTTTTACATTTAAAATGGAAAGTTGTCGTCCAGATATATACCCTAAACGTTATTCTAAGAAATTCTCTCAGCTGTGCGCAAGTCTGCAAAGCAAGATTTAATCGATTTTTTTTTTTTTTTAACAAAACTGAAACCGTGTTAAGCGAGTATCGTGTTAAGCGAGGGATGGGTGTATTTATAATTATATTCTTTGTTGATTTTTTACGACTTTTTTGAGGTTTTATCAAATCAGTGATCGGGAACTAGTGACAATTTAAAGAAACATGCATGACAACTAAATCGATATGCACTGTTACAATGATTATTTAATGCATCGCAGTTTAAAGTAATTTGAACGTATTATATGTAGATTAATATCATTTGACGTGATATAGCGTTACTGTTTGATTTGTCGCATACGGAATGAAACGAATTATAAACTGTAATTAATTTGGTATCGTTTTTATATTAAAAAAAACTCGATTATTTCATGAAAAAATATCGGATGTAGTTTAAGCAACATTCTAAATGTTAAGTGACGTGTAAAACAACATATAATCACTAACCACTTACGTAAATATGTTAGTATCTTTTTTACATTTGAAATACCAAAACGCCAAGCGTAACAAAAAGGAAAAATTACAACACGTCGCTTAAAAATACATCAATAATAGAAACAACAAAAGATGTCATTTGCATAAGAGCTGTATGAAATGAAATGTCTTCAATGGGAAGCAAAAGAGACGCTACGCAATCCCTGGGCAGTTATACTTAAATTTGTTTGTATTGGGTAACACACAACATTAGCTTTAAGCGAAACACCGTCAATTCATAGTTATGTGTTAATCGGATAATATTTGAAAGCGATTAATCATGCAGTTTTAAGAAAAAGAACAACTAAACGATACACATAAAAAACTGATCTAAAGATAAACGATATTGAATTCAAACATTCTATTTCAGACGTAAAATTTACCACTAGGCATTAAAAACAAATATATTTTGACAAGGCTGACTTTATTTATTATTTTAATACGAGTCCTTTATTCTGTTCATCTGAAGCATCTTTGAAAATAGAGGTTTACCTATACTAATATAATCATTTACACTTTTACCTTGAAACTAGATTCACATGCACTCGTTGATACATAGTTATTATAATTGAGGATTTTGACTGAAGGTGCTTGATGGAATTTCTGTATCAAATTTGAATCGATTGAACTCGAATGGTGGAATGAATTTATGTCGGATAAGTCATATTTAATTGATTTATTATGTTTTAGTTTGCATTGCTAAGAGGTCTTCAACCTTTTATTTTTCGTCTATTTTTCTTGTTATTTGCTTAGTTTTTCTACCAATTGTTTGTCATACCTTACTTAACTTTTGTATAAACATCACTGTTGTATTGTATTTCTTATCAGTTGACAATGCTCGCCATGAGCGAAACCGGTCCTGATCAAATACATTTTATGTGGAAAAAGTACTAAAAATGTATTATTATTTTTATTATAATGCCTTCCCACCAAGTATTGACAGTGAACACCCTAAAAGTGAAAAGTAGTAAGTTCAAACGATTCAAATTTGATACAGTTATTACTTTAGATTATTTGAAAATTTGAGAAATTGCTTCAATATTTAACACGTAATATATATATATATGAATATATGTATATACTAACAACGTGACTGTTTGCCAGAAAGGGAATATTTTGTTAAAAAATATCCTCCATGGCTTGTGCAAACATCAACGAAATGGATTTACACAATTAATGTACGGGTAGGTACGCATCCGAAATTATTTGACAACTTATTTCATGTGCCCGTCAAAAAACCGCAGGCATTTGAAATAAAATTAGTATTCATTTTAATTTACCGTTATTAGTCGATAAATTTACCGCTCTAGCCCACCCTTGCGATATAGTGTATCTAAAAGTAGTTTTAATTTGCTCATATATTAGCCGATCGGTGATTATGGATCAATAAATTTGTCGAGGAACAAAATGGTTTCCAATAAAAAAACGGCTGCAAATTATCGCGTATAAAAGAGAGCGCCGACATATATAATTATTAATTACGGAATAATAATTGACCGGTGAAAATGTCGAACATTTAATTATGAAATATATGCAACGTCAGCGCGACCATGTTGCCGTCTAATTGAATATTGAAAAAAATGCAATTAGCAAAAAGAATGAAGTTATTTTCTTCGCAGCGAATTTATATCCAAATTAAGTCTGCGAATTCGCCAGATAAAAGTTGAATTGTAATTTGTTATCAATACATATATTACAAAATAATTATTGCACTTATTTCGGATAATGTGGCATTAGAATATATCCTCAATAATTATTTTTGAATAGAATATAGAATTCGCAACGTCAGGAATTAGATAAATCGCTGAATTAGATAGTTATTACAGTGATCGGCAACCCAGGCATATTTAACGAGACTTTTTAAGAACTGTGCGAGATCAAAAAAAAAATTGTTCAAATACTATAAAATTGAGAAAAATATCTAGTTATATTTTATATAGAGCGAGGTAGAATTTTACGTTTTCCTTCACTTTTTTGCTAATCCAACTGTATCGCTGACCTGCTCGCGTAGAGCGACCAATGAATGCATTGGCACTCATGACAATGTGAAAATGTGAATGTGTTTCGATTAAATGTTTTTTTAGTTCGCGTCCAATTCCCTCATTCAGAAAATTAAAATACACCGTCATTTATCGTGAACGCATTAGAAGTGTTCGACTAATTATAAAGTTTGCCTTAATGCCTTATAAAATGGCGTCGGCAGTGCATTGTTAAACTATTCTGGATATAGTAAATACATATAGTATATTGTAGGTAAATATTAGCGTAAAATGGTTCCATCGGTAGCAGAGTAAATTACAACAGACGATTAAAAGTTGACGTCACTTAACGGGTATAGAGTAATACTGAAGTTCATGTATAAGTGAAATCTATTAATGAGGATTTAATTAAAATTATTGAAAAAGTATTTTTATGAACTCTGCCTCATTGAAAAAATAGTCCGTTTTACCATGCTACACTACTCAGCGACATTGACGACGTATCGGAATGAAAAAAAATACTGTTTGTTACGGTAAAAGTTTCGAAATGTCGTGATGATAGCAGTTAATAAAACAATGTCACTATCATTTATGAACGATTTATGTTCTTTTTGTATCGATTAAATCTAATAGAAATTAATTGTTATTTGATTGGATTCTTTTTAAAAAAAAAACTACAAAATTGTGTGAAATAGGCGACTGTGACGGTGTTGCACTATTTCCATCACTGCGTCAAACGAATGCATAATGGAAAATAAACTCTAACTTACATACTATTACATGTTTATGAATATGCAATACAACAAAATGTCCAAAAAATTCGACCGGAAGTTTGCGTTTGTCGGAATGTATGCTAAAACATACAATTTTACCATCGGAATAGAGATTGCCAATTTTTGGTGACATGGCAATATGTTCATTGGGATTATTTTGAAAATAACTTCTCAAGTACTCATAGCTGTCATGTTAGCATTAGTTTCGATGCTCACGAGTTCGAACCTGAAAATATGGAATAATAGTAACGAACATATAATGTATATCAGTACACCACTACCTTTCTAACCACATGAAAATATTTTTATTTCTCTTTGCTGAACCTGATTATTGGCAAGTAGTCAGCGAGAGGCTCAGGCGAACATTCGAATGATAGTGAAATTAAAGAAAAATGCTACAAAGAACAAGTGAGAAAAACAAAATGAATTTAATATTAATAGTAGGAATGCGCGTGCCGACGAGTCAGTTAACGCAGTAATGCGGGAACGAAAAGTAAAGGTGTTGGAATTAATTGATTGCATTGGTTGTTGTTACCTGTCAAATTGTTTTTATAGAAAAAGCTAGATTTATTCATTTATAAAAGAAGCGATTTCTGTTTAAAATGCGTACATAACGAGATCGTTATTATACAATATTCAAAGCAATATGCATACCGTTATAACTGTACAATATTTTACTATTAATTATCGATTACTTAGATAAGTAACTATATGATGTTGTACATATTACTGAAATTAAGTCTTTTCTTTCAGATACACATCAAGG